>CM076087.1:50900650-51537650 GCA_038088585.1 Chrysina gloriosa
TAATAAATGTATAAATTAACATGTGTTTTTACTTTAAGTTTTTAACATTAAACTTGACTACAGTTAGAAATTTACAGGAAATCAATATCAGGTAAGTAGGGGGTCTACCCTACACGGAAAAACATGGCAACGGGTCTACGACACAAAAAAGTTTGGGGAACTCTGGTGTAAGCTGTCGGAGCCACGGAGCCGTATATAGACGTATGTATAAGGCATGAATATTAAATAAAATTTAACGGAGCATATAGTAGAAATGATAAATTAAAAGGAGGAGGAAAGTTAAATGCAGGACAAAGTTGTCAGTGATTTTCAATCTAATCGTTAACCAATGGCGGTTTAGAATGTTTCAATTAAATGTTAGGAAAAAGGAAGTGGTAACTATAAATTTCGGGGATAAGATGAATTTACTCTTGCAGCAGGCAAGATGTCTTCCAGCGGTCGTAAGGCAGCATTGCCAGTGTAGACACACGTGTTAACTAAATTTATCTGTCTATGATATAATTTATTTGGATTTAGTGCAGTTAGTTGATTTTGTTGAGGTAAAGAAGCTTCCTATAATTTGACCTGATACAAGAGTATGTTTATTTTACCTCAGAAGCTTTTGTTTTAATTAAAGTTACCCTTAGCAACATAATAGTTACAAACTTACTCATCTTCATATTTATAATTCAGTGTATGTGAAAAACAACAATTCATATATCTAAAATTATGAAGGACCAATAAGCGTAAGTAGATAGGGTTCAACGAAATTGCGTTGCCCATATGATTTTGATCTTAGGGCATAATGTGTTTTGAAATTAATGAAAAACATAACGCTTGCCGTTTTAGTGCAGCAGTAAAAGTAATATAATTTCCTGCCGAAAAGTTTCTGTCATAAGGAAGGCAAAAGTTACTCTCGTAATAACTGCTCATATACGTGTTAATAGCAAAGAAATTAAGATTAATTTCGTTTAAACTGCAGATAAGCGACAGCGAGGACATATTGCAGGTACAATTTTGCTTTGGGATTGTTAGAAAGCTTCGTGAAATGATGTCAAGCATAAGTTAATAATAATAAAGCAAGTGGATTAACTGCGTTTTCATCTAAAAAGCGATATCGGATTCTTGTTATCGAGCTTATTACTGACGCTTGTCGGTATAACGGAAACACCAAAGCCGACGAGATTGCTTCCACCTCCTGAAGATATAAGCTCTCCATCTTCACGTTGACGCGCCGGGTATATAAGATGCAAATGCGTACAACATTACCGGCTCTTTCTTATCTGTGAAGATATCGACCCGTGAGCTCTTACAGCATACATGTGAATGCGTTGGCCTAACAAGCTTATAATTTTAAATTGAAAATAAATTGGCGCCGGTAAATTTAGAATGGGTTTTCTGCTGTAATTTGGGAAAACGTATTTTACATATAAAGCTTACAGGAGTTACGTTTATTTTCTACGTTAATAAGGACATCTAACTATATACGTATTTACATGGGAATAGATAAATTGCCTTCATTTGAGTGTCTGTAGTTTGCAGTAAGTATGAATTCGGGAAGATTGATATGCAGGTCAGAACTATGCTATAGTGGAGCATCGACTATCCCAACTAACGCTGTCAGGGATGGTTGGGATAATAAAAAATTTTAATAATCAAAATTTACTAAAAAGTTAATAATAATCAACCACATTTCTACAAAGACATATCTTTATTACAGTGCATAGTGACATAACACAAAAATTGTAAGCTGTATACCTAAGGGGAATTTGGCCCAAAGAAAGTTGTAGTACTGGTCTGTTTCGATAATGACTTCCTCTTTATAGCAGTTAAGTAAGTCTCTTATCCTTTTGAGCTGCAATAACTGGGTGTGATCGGATTCTGTGTGCCGTTATAATTACCGGAATGCCAAATCCAGTGCCTGAAAGGCCTCAACAGAAAGATGGTACCGAGTCATCTCTATCTGAATCGTCATTTGTATCACCATATTCTGTGTGATCGTTGTTATGTAATAATTCCTGAACAATTTCGTCGTCACTAAACATCTTATACTGTAGATCATCGCTAAACATAAGTAGCCACTCATGCACGTTCCTTTCATCACAACCAGTAAAAACATTTCGGCGTGTTCATTGTTAGGTTTGTCGATTTGTATTTAACCTTTAGATGGTTTGAGTAACTTGTTCCACGATCTATGCAAGGTTCTGTTTCTTAATACATTCCATGCTTCGACCAACATATAACAGCACTGTTTTAAATATTTTTTTTGTACATAGAAATAATTGTGGACGCATGAACTGTTTTCGGTATAATTTTTCCCCGTTTCGATGACTTCCTGGCTCATAGGTTGAATTAAAAAAGTTACAGTAGGAGGAGAAACTTTACCTCAAACATATCATTCACCTTATTCAACGATTCAGGTGATGGAAGTGACGGAGCATTGTCCAATAGAAGTAGCACCTTGCCTTATTTCCCGTAAGGCTGCTGATTTTTTTACTTCGGGAATGAAATTGTGGTCAAACCATTTCGTAGACAAATCGTTGTTCATTCATGGGTTTTTTGACTCGCGTATATTAACAGAACTTTCACATTTGTAAAACATGGCTTTTGCGATCAAAAGCAGTGTAATTCTGTGTACCCCAGTTGCATTAGCACACACCTTGACGATGACATGCTTCTTGCTGATCTTGTAGCTTGGAGCTGAGGATTTTCTCGAGATATCAACGACTTAAATGGTAAAACTTTCTAATAGAAACCTATTTCGTCTGCATTGTATGCCATATTCATTCTGTTTAAGAAATCTATTTAAATTATTCGAAAAAGAACTGCTGCTGAGGCGTTAGCACATAATTCCTCACTGTCAAGGTTTAGTGCATACCTAGTGATTGAACCAGAATAATTTTTATTCCTATTATCGTTTATTTACCAACACCGAACTTGGTAGCTATGCCTGACCCGTTTCACCTTTCTTCATCCGTGTAATAATTTCCGTTTTATCCTTTAATGAAAGCATTACTCGTTTCCTTTTGTCGATATGTTGCAAGTTTTACTTAAAATATGTGACCACAAGTTCAATGTACCCCTCACAGTGAATGATTTGAAACTGAGATTCTTGATTAGTAACTGACCGTCTGAATGAAAAGGAATTCATTGAAAAATCTAATGAATAAATTACATAAACATAATTCTTAGTAAAGAAATATTGACACACTTAACAATCCTTTTTCTAAGAATTAATTACATTTCTTATACGTGAATTTTCTCACCACTTTACTATACATAATGTTTTTGTTTTTAATGATTCCGTAAATAAAATTCCGAAAACAGACTGAACATGAAATAAGCTTTAATTTCTTCTTAAAATTTGCACTCATCAGTCTATTTTCCTTCCTCCAAGTACTATTGTGCGAAATTCTATTTTCATCGCTTCGTTACTGGTAGATGTATTATTTTATACACTGATATTATCCTCGTAGTTATTTATTTGCAATTTAAACTTTCTGTTCTGATTTCTCCTCCATGTTAATTATTAATTTCTGAACGGCTTGTATTAATCCACACTTTATTACTAGGGATTTCTGGGGATTCGTAATATCATCATTTAACCCGGGGCTTCCTAGGTAAGTAGATAGATTTGACATGCTCACATCCAACTACAGATTTCTCCATTTTAGAATAGTTCCCTCTTATTGCTTCATCTATTACGCATAGAAACAGTATTATGCTAAAGACACCACTGTAACCTTTGGATGTGACAATGCACACACTAATATTATTTCGATATTTTTAATCTCTATGTCTTTCCAAATCTTCCAACAAAGAGTTTTAAACATCTTTTCGAAATCAATGAATCAAGCAAATATATTTTGATGTGGAAGAAACTTGTCCTGCATTACCGACTGTGTAGTGAAAGTATGATTTTATACATTGCGTCTATATCTACCTCGCTTATTATGTCAATTACTCGGGATTCTGTTACTTTTCTAGCTTCTTTGTGCTGTGGTCCTTCTATAAACCTTAAATATTGCGCAAGACAGCATCCACGTTGCAAATAGACAGTACTTATTCACATTGCAATGAGGAATCGTATCAGACATTAGCCATCCATTACCAAGAAAGTCAAATATCTTCCATTACTGACTGAGGTAATCAATAATTTCTACTAGGTATGGTTAATACGTGTACCTTGTTATCATTTATAACCGACTGAAAATACAACAGGAACGACAATTTCACAAGCATAATAATTTCCCGAAACAAATCTCAATGTTCTGAATGTAGAACTATGATTTATTCGATATTTACAAGAGAAGAAACTAATAACATATTCGGCTATATAACAGGCGTTACTTGGTACATATGTATGTAAATGTATTAAATATAAGAATTTCGACTTACAGTTGTTCTAGATGAAATTACTTTAAGACGCGCGCTGCGAAGTATATTCAAATTAGAATAATTGTGATCAAATATAATTACAAATTTAAATATTGTACTTGGTAACTTCATTTAATTTGTACTAAGTTTGTGTTGTTTGAACACTAGAATATTATTATTATTATTATTATAATCGAATCCCCATTTACCGCTAGGTGCCGGGGTTTGCTCTAATATGTATAAATTTTTTCCAAGCTGTTCTGTTTCTTGATAGTAATTTTGCTTCTTCTCTTGATTTGCCTCTGGTCCGCAGTATTTTACACATCGTTTGGTCCCAGGTCATTCTTGGTCTTCCTCTTCTCCTCTTTATCTGTATTTTTGCTTCATATATTTGTTTGAGCTGTTTCTCTTTGGGCATTCGCTGTAAGTGTCCCCACCAGCTCAGCTGTCGTTGTTCGATGAATTCTGTTATTGGTTGTACCTTTAGTGCTTCTCTGATCTGTGTGTTACGAATTCTATCTAGTCTGGTTATTCCTTTTATTCTTCTTAGGTTTCCACATTTCCACAGCTTGTATTTTACTTCTTTGGTTGTTTGTAAGGTTCCATGATTCGCATCCCTATGTTAAGATAGGTCGGTATATGGTGTTAAAAACTTTTATTTTTGTCTGATCCTAGATTTCTCTTTTGTTAATAAATTTTTTATTCATTGCATAATATGTTTTTATTGTTTTTCCTAGTCTTTCGTTGATTTCAGCATCCAGTTTTCCTGTCCAGTCCAGTGTAACTACTAGGTATTTAGATTCTCTTACCTGTTCTATTCTGTTGTTATCTATTACTATCTGAGTATGAATATTCTGGTCTCCTATTATCAGTATTTTCGTTTTATCTATGTCCTCCTTCGCTATTTCTTTCCATATATTCAAGTTCCTTTGTAATTGTTCCTCGTTTCCTGCTATCAGCACTACATCGTCAGCAAATCTTGCCGCCGCTATCTCCACTCTTTCTAGGTTTTTATGTCCGACCATCATTCTATTGGTTCTTCGGTTGCATTTCTTAATGATTGTGTCCATGTGTACATTGAATAATGTGGGGCTGAGGCTTCCTCCTTGTCTTAGTCCTGTGTCTGTTTTGAATCCTTCGGACTTCATGTTTGCTTTTATTACGTAGTTCGTATTCGTTCTGTACATGTTTTGTATAATTCTTATTATTTTACTGTCTACTCCTCTATCTTTCAGTCCCTTCCATATTCTGTTTCTAGGGACTATGTCGAACGCCTTTTCCATGTCGATGAAGGCTAGAAATAGGTTTTTATCTTGTAGGTATATTTTCTCTATGAGTTGTTTGATTGTAAAGATATGATCTTGGGTGCTTCTTTCTTGTCTAAATCCACTTTGTGATTCATCTAGTTGGGGTTCTAGTATTGCTTTTAGTTTGTTGTTTATAATTTGTTCGTAAATTTTGGTAATAGTGTTTAGTAGGTTATTCCTCTGTAATTGGAGCAGTTTTTGTCTCCTTTTTTATATATTGGTGTAATTAGTGCTGCTCCCCATTCTTCAAGTATTTTTCTTCTTTCCATGATTTGTTTAGTATTTCTGGTAGTACTTTCACACCTGTCTCTCCTAAGCATTTTATCATTTCTGTTGTGATCTTATCTTCTCCTGGCGCTTTTCCATTCTTTAGTGTTTTAATTGTATTTTTCAGCTCTCCTATCTCTATTCCTTCCATTTCCTCTTCATTTCTCTGTTCTTCAAACCCTCTTGTGCTCTCTTCATCAGTTTGTACTCCGTGTCCTAATAATTTTTGGAAGTATTCTTTCCATCTCCCCATAATATCCTTTTCCTTTGTTAGTATTTCTTGTTGTTTGTTTTTAATGTATATCTCTGTTATCGGTTTCTCATTTCTCCATGATTTTAGGATTCTATAAAAGAGTTTTTGGTTGCTGGAGCTATTCTTTTCCATTATGTTTCCGAATTCTGTCCATGACCTTTCTTTTGCCTCTTTCACTAGTGTTTTAACTCTGTTTCTTTGTGTTTTGTATACTTCTTGTTGTTCTGTTGTTTGTTTTGTTAGATATTTTTTCCATTCGATTTTCTTCTTTCTAATTTCTTCCTGTATTTCAGTGTTCCACCATGCTGTTTGTCTTTTCTTATTGTTTGTTCTGGCGGTTCCGCATATCTCAGTTGCTGCTTTTAAAATTATGTCTTTGAATATGTTCCATCCTTGTTCGGCATTTATCCTCTTTATCTCTCCTAGTTTATGTTTCAATTTTATTTCGGTTATGTTTAGGTATTCAGCGGCTATTTCTTCTCTTCTGAGTTTGTATGTTCTAACTGTTATATGATTTCCTTTGCTTGGTCTTGTCCATTTTACGGTGCGCTTGTTTTATTTTTGATACCAGTAGGTGATGGTCATTATCTATGTGTGCTCCTCTCCTTACTCTCACGTCCACTATATTTTTCCTTTCTTTTCTTTGGACTAGGACGTAATCTATTATTGACCTTTCTCCTCTATTTGGTTGTATTCTGGTGTATTTGTGTATATCTTTGTGTGGGTACAAGGAGTTGGTTTTTATTATATTTTGTAATTTGCAGAATTCCAGTAATCGTTTTCCGTTGTTATTTCGTATTTCTTCTCCATGCATTCCTAATATTGTCTTGTTTTCTACATCTTTTTCCCTATTATGCTGTTAAAGTCAGCTGCTATATAGATTGTTCCTTTAGCCTCTTCTGTTGTTGCATTTAGTTCTTCCCATAATTTTTCTTTATCTTCTCTTTTTCCATTTTCGTCTGGTCCGTATATTGGTATTATTGATCTAACATCTCCCTGTTCATTTTCTATCTCTTTCAGCAGTATTCTCTCAGATACAGCTTTCCATGTTCTAATTTGATTTGCTAGTTGTTTATGTATTATGCATCCCACTCCCGCCGCTGCTCTTTGGGTTACTTCCACGACACTGCAAATCAGTATATGGTCATTTCTTAGGCCTATTCTTCCGGTTCCCTTCCTTTTTGTTTCGTTTATTACTAGTATTTCGAGGCCTGTTTCTTCAAATTCGCTTATTAATCCGTTTTCTTTGCCATTCAGTCCTCTGACATTCCATGCTCCCAGCTTCCATATTCTTGTTCTGCTTTTTATCTCCCTGTGTACTTTCCTACTTATGTATATTTTGTTATGTTCACGTACCTTATCCATTTCCATTGCCCGGTCTGTTTCTTCTTTACCTTTCCTATCTGCCTTTTCTAGTTTTTTCTAAATGTTGTTCTTGTTTTGTTCGAAGTTGTTCATCGATATTACTTGTTTCCAGTGATCGTTTTTGGCTGGTGTACTCAATATTTTGTATCCTTCTTTTTCATGCTGCATGTTTTTATTGTTCCTTGTATTTCGTTGTCAGTTTGTTGTATTTAATTATTGCGTTATGTCCCTTATTTCTCATTTCTTTTAGTAATGGTATTAATTCCCTTCTTTGCCCTTGTATATTTCTTGGGTAATCTTCATCCAATCCACATTTCTGTGTCTTTTAAATATTTTGTATTTCGTAGTATTCTATTTCGAGTGCTTGTCTTCGTTAGCTTTATCAAAACTGGTCTCTTTCAGTCTTTTATGTATTTCCCTATTCTTCTTATTTCATCTATTTCGTTTCTCTGATCGATATCGACTCTTATTTTTGCATTATCTTGTTTACTTTCTCTGTTATTTCCAGTCCTGTTTCGTTTTCTTTTTCATTAACCCCTTTTATTATTATATTTCTTGATCTAACCTCTCTTTCCAATTTTTCTATTTTGTCTTCCTGTGTTGCTACCTTTTCTCTTAGTTCTTCATTCTCTTCTCTGATTTGTTTCATTTCCTCTACAAAATTATCCATCTTATTAGTCATTTGCTTCATGTTTTCGTCCAGTTGTTGGAACATTTTCTCGATTCTTCCCATGTCTGTCATTCGGGCTTGGGTTGTTAGCGTACTGCTTGGTTGTCGAGTTAAATTCAGAAAGTTATTTTGTTATTGATGTTTCAATTATCTGGGTACGATTCTGTTCTTTGTTGTTTCTTCCAACGTGTACTTCTTTCTTATAGCACCGCGCAAAAAGCCCTTGCCCGGTCGTCCCGTCGGACCTTGGACTCTTATCCGTGCATATATTGTGGCAGACTATTTATGTTTTCTGAATTTATTAATTATTTTTGGCTGTTTTAACTATTTGTACTACTTACTCACGTAACAATCACTTTTCCGCTAACACTGGTCACCTTTGTTTGGTTTGTTTGTTTGCAACTCTGCAGTATTTTGCGGTTTATTACGGAGCAAACACCAAACACGTTTTTCACACTAGAATATATTAAATGTAGAAGATGATCGCGAATGCGTACAGTATATTTGGTAGGGTTGTAAGATCCCTGTTGAATTTTATGGAATTAGCGGCTCAACACATTGACTGCTCAACTAATTTTGCTAATGTTCACGGGGGATCATCTTATTTTCTTTCGTAATACATAGGTTTCAGCATTAAATTTAAGTAAAAGAATTTTTTTAAATTCTGACTGAATTTCGAATGATGGAGATTAATCATTGAATTTAATTTGAATTAATTTGAATTTAATTAAGAAAGAAAATAGCCGCGACCTCCCGTGAAACTTAAACACAAATTTTTCAGCACGCACCATGGCTGTGATAGTTCAACACAGCGCAGGGAGATCAGTAGTCAAACTAGATTTGCATCTAAGTATTACTGTGTCGGATAGCCATAGCCTGACATGTTAATACATCGTAGTAATCATATTTTATAGCCAAAGTCTCAACGAAAACATCACTGACTATTAAATATGATAGCCATGGCAGTCAATGTGTTAACACCAGTGTCACATAAACTAGTGCGGCTAGTTTTCAGATTTAAATTAGTATCTTTAATTTAGAGAATGTGGTGGAAGTTCAGAAAGACCAACAACTTGATGTGCACTTACCCTAAGGGTATAGGGCAAATGCGGACTTTTTAGACTTAAACGTACGTTACACAAAACAACGAAAGATTGAAAAACATGCAACTTTTCTTTTATCAATAAGTCAAAATAGAAATATGTACCTTTATCTGGGTTGCACTTACTCCACTTTATCTTACATTATTCGTCTCCGTTTGTTAGTTTTAATTAAAACCATTCAGTATAAGAGAGTAGAATTTTCAAAGAATGTTAGTATGCATAAATTAAAGAATCTATTTGAAATAAACGTTGTTTTTAGATCTGTACGTTTACCGTCGTAATTATGCGTCAGAGACAAATTTAATTTATTAAAGTAAAGATGTTACCTATGTAATGCGAATTCATCATCAAACTACCAATCTCTCTATCTCTTTAAGGTAAATATGTACATAGATGCTTGATGTTGTCGGACGGTAGACGAGTTCAGCGTTCTTTTGCTTCTCCCGTTTCGTTCGCTGTCGGCCGCAATCTTGTTGCTTAGCTCGACCTCGTAAATTCAAAGCTAGGATTAAGCCGATTCAGCGAGATGTAATTTACTATTAGAGTGATTGAAAACTGTCAGTATTTATTTGTTTGTGGATTGTTCTGCTTTGTGGATACATCTATTTGCCGATCTTTATTAGATTCAGTGTCAAACTCTTTAACAAGTAAACCCATCAATTACGATTTAACAATCTTTCTTTCCTCTTAAAAAGATACTTCATCAACAATGTATTAATTTAAATTTTATTCTTAGTTTTCTGAATTTATAAAGCATTTGGTCTTAGCGTAACCTATTTTGGCCGGTCTACTCACATGAGTACATATAACAAAATAACTTTTTAATTCCGATTATTTTATTCTAAGTAAATGTATTGTATGGAACTGTATAATATTAGATAGCGCTTCCATAGTTTAGTAATAGGCCGAAATATATATCCCAAAAGTCGCGCAAGTGTGTTGTGGTTTAATTGATAAGTTCCTGCTGGTATTTATAAACAAAATAACACTTCATTGTTGTAAATAGATTGCCAGATATGTATACCTTACAAATTATCATTTATATTGTGCGATGAATGAATATCTATAAAGGTTTTTCATGTTTATATATTGATGTAGTCGTACTAGTCCACTGGGCGTATCAGGTCGTTTTAGTTCTTCTTTTGTGTATTTATAGAGTGGTTATAATGGAGTTCAAACCCATCACCACAAATACAGATTATTCCATATATCCAAGAACGTAGTAGCTGCCATAAAAGATATTGAAAATGAAAGCGATGTTGATATTGTTATAATTCCACCTGATGTCGATTATCAAACAGCCGAAGAAGATGCAATTGATAACGATATGCTACCTTTCGATGTGCCTCGCCAGGTAGAAATCTTCTCTCATGATAATACAAGTGATTCAGAAGAAAAATATACCATTGGCTGAGTTAGTGAGATGATCGTCAAAGAAACAAAGAAAAGACCCGAAGTGGACTGAAGAAGATACTGTACATATTGCTCAACAAGAAGAATTATTAGGTTCGAAAATCATAAATTTCCTAATAGAACAAACACAAAGATACGCAACCCGAAAAAATAATCATTCATTTTCAATAAACAGCAATGAAAACAAAGTATTTATAGGAATACTGCTATTGACAGGATATAATAAATTACCAACAGAGGGACTCTACTGGGGTATGGACGAAGATGTAGGCGTGTCATTAGTTAGAGCCAGCATGTCACGCAATAGGAACTGCACAATAAAACAGTACTTCCACCTTACTAACAATGAGACTATTGACAAAATTGATAAAACGTATAAACCCCGCCCTCTAATGAACATACCAAATAAAATATATATGCAGTGGGGTATATTTCACGGCAAGCTTTTGATAAATGAAGCCATAGTAAAGTACTTCAGCCATCATTCATCTAAAAATTCATTTCATTTTTTTGATACATATTGCGGCGCTGCACAAAAATTTAAAGAGCCAGAACATGGAAAGTTACCAGCTAGACTTGTAATACGAAAGCCCACGGGATCATTTAGTCTTCTTTGACAATTTCTTCACTAGGTGTGATTTATTAAATAGATTGCGACAGTTAGGTTTCAGAGCAATAGGAATTGTGAACGACAATCGTACCAAGCAATTTCCAACACTAAGTCAAGAGGACGTGCAGAAAAAATATCGTGGTTTCTTCACACAAATAAATGCATTGATGTTAGTAAGGTGGAAAGATAATAGATTCGTTATTATTATGACAGCTTTCAGCCTATAGGTAAGGTGAAACGTTGGTCCAAGTACCGGTGGGCGAAGGTTGACGTACCCCAACCTCGTCTCTTCCTTGTATATAATTCCCCAATGGGTGGCGTAGACCTATTAAATCAGGTCGTATTAATAACACATTCTTTCAAATATTTTTAAAAAATGTTCATGGGCACCAATGAGATAATGCATATCTCGTACACAGATAACGTATTAATTTAGACAGAAAATGCCAACAAAACTATCTGAAGCCCTTAGCTTACGAATATACTACTACTGAAGAAAATATTAGAGGACCTAAAGTCAAACTTACAAGGGGACTCCCAAGTATGGTATAAACGGATTTTAATGGGTCTCGGATATATGAGGGAATATCCCCAAAGTACTAGGCTAAAAGATTTTTTTCCAATGCTCCTTGGTTTCCGAGAAAATCGAAGTCAAAGTTCCATGCGTACCTATTATACCTGTACATTTTGTATGTTGTCCTACTCGGAGTATTTGCACTGACTGTTCCCCACCCTTCTTCTGTTATCCGTTATCGCTTAGACTGTGCCTACTCTTGGCAGTCCCATTGTTAGCCAGACTTATTTAGTAGTAGCATTAAAAAATTGTTTTAAGTATTGCGGTCCCTAACCAAACCTTACATTTCTTATATTATTTTTACTCAAATATAGCGTTTCTGTTTTATAATTATTGTTTTTTCTATTAATATTTATATGTACATATTTATCAATTGCTTTGGGTTGCATTTTTATACCTTTCTATTTAGGGAGTATTGCTGTTATGGACGGCAAACCAACATATGTAACTTCGAATAAAAATGTAATTAGCAATCATGGTTTTACCAATATATACGGACTGTCATAAAAATCACAAGACCTAGAATTAGTTGAATGGCTTTACTGAAATTTTTAAAAACGATGCAATCTATCACTACAAACAAACTATTAAAATTTTAAAACACAGGAACATAACTAAAGAAAGTTTTGTCAATAATGCGTTGCTCCGTCACGATTTGCTATACATTCATTTAGTCGAGGTGGCATGCTGTCAATTAACTGATCAATATCGACCTCTGGTATATCATTCCAAGTTTCCTGAATTCGCAGCCGAAGGCGGTGCAGATCGTCTGGAAGATGTAGTAAATTATTCAGCCGCCTACCGATCACATCCCACACATGCTACATGGGTGACCAATCAGGCGGCCAAGCAGTCCATGACGGCAATGTTAACTACTTTCAAAAAGGTTGTTGTAGCCCTTGCCGTATGCGGGCGCGCGTTATCTTGCCGGAAAGTGGGATTTTCCAACCCCCGAAGATCGAAGTACAACCGGTGTGTAACCGGTTGCGTTTAAATTCCCGTCAATGAAAACCAACGGTGATTGTTTTACCATAACATATTGCACGTCATATTATCACTTCTTGTGTGAGGGCTGTGCGTTCCACAAAAATGACTGAATTTTTCCATTTTCCACGCAACTGTTTGACTCTCCTACGATCGTCGTGGGTCCACAAACAAAATCGAAACTAGTTACTGAACACAATTTGATGACATTCTTGTGCCTAGCTCGCTCTTTCGTTGCTCTATTCTAGTTTGCGGATGAATTGGGGTAAGACAAAGGGTAGGGTGCCCAGATGTCCCGATTTTATCAGGATTATCCTGATATTTAGAAGCTCGTCCTGATTCTAAAAATGTCCTGATTTTGTCCCGAAATTTGGGTTCCCGTCCTGATTTGTCCTGAACTTTTGTAATTTTTTCAATTCATCGCTTCATTTTCAGATTCTCTTATTATATATGTGTATGCCTATGATTGTTTGTTTGTTTCCGCATTTTTGTACTGAATTCAATAATGTTCTCTTTCATTTAATTGTTTTTATTTTTAGAC
Source organism: Chrysina gloriosa (assembly GCA_038088585.1). Classification (NCBI taxonomy): domain Eukaryota; kingdom Metazoa; phylum Arthropoda; class Insecta; order Coleoptera; family Scarabaeidae; genus Chrysina; species Chrysina gloriosa. The sequence continues at coordinate 50,914,094 of CM076087.1, forward strand.
TAATTAAATTACTGTAAAATGGCTACAAACAGGAAGAATCTTTATCGAGTAGAATATTCTAAAGATTTTGATGGTATCAAAAAGAGTAGCATTCTGTTCATATTGTTCACTTTGTTTCGAAGCAAAAAAATTGTTGATTTCAAAACTCTAGTTAACATAATTTTTTCGATTCCTACATCAAACGCGGCTGTGGAACGAGTATTTTCCTTGCGCAAAAATCAGTGGACAGACGATCGAAATCGATTGAATGTTAAAACCGTGAAATGCTTGGATCAAATTAAAATAAATCACTCTTTGTTGTGTTGTGGAATGTATAAAAGATTTTGGGCTGTGCTTTGAAAAGTGCTACTTTTTCTTAAATGTCCTGATTTTGGACCAAAGGTATCTGGGCACCCTAACGAAGAGACAAATATGGACGATACGAATACAGTTCGTAAGATTTTATTCAGCGATAAACAGACGACATTGATTTCTGCGCCTTACACCTTCATCCAGTGTATTGCAATGGACCTTGTAAAAATCTGTCTCGTATGACCAAAAGTATTAAAGGACGTTCTTCACGGTCTGTGCTCCGCCGGGCATGTTCAGATTCAGGACGACATTGTTTAACTCCGTCTTCGAACCGTCTGGAAAAACTTCTAACAATTGCAACATCACGACTAACACGCCCAGCAATATCTCTAAGCTTCTCTTATGCCAGTAATACGGTCGAAAGTCATTTAGTTGCTGAAAATTTTGGATTTTGACGAACTCTTGACATTATTAAATGTTAAAAAGGCACTAGTTGTCAAATAAGTGACAAAATTGACAGTTATCACACAACCAATTATTTTATTTCATTAAAGTTAATTTTACTTTGTAAGTGAAAACATGCAAACAAAACATAAAACTAACAACCCATAAACAGTTTTATTCAAATTTGAATTGTTTCTTTGTTTCATTAAAATATGCATTTTCTGAATATGTTATTAAAATTGATGAACAAACTGCATATGTTGCGATTTTTATGAAAGTCAGTATATTAGGTAGGATAAAATTTGAATAGAATTAACTACTACTATTTGTAAGGCAAAAGTGTCATATCTGCCGAAAAACTCACTTAAAAGTCTCTTATTAGCACAATTATACGGGGTGCCAAATTTAAAATCTACAATAGTTAAAAAAGATATATATTTGAGATTTCGAATTGAACAGTTGGGAAGGCGTAGAACGTTTCTTACAACGACAAGGTTGTAACCCTTTCACGTTTCCGAAACGATTTTGGGCATTTCTTGATGTAGTCTATTGCATGTTTTCAAATGAATTCCAGAAATTATGGCGATATCTTTCATATTCCTCGTGAACTATCATTATATGTAAAACACTTGTTGTACCATTGCACTACCGAATTATAGGGTTGCAGATGTTGAAAATAAATTGATATAGCATGTCCCTAGCAAGAGTAATTGATATTATCGGCATCTTTTAGGAGGTTGCAATATAGCACAATCAATTGATGACCAAAGAGCTAGTACTAAGAGTGTTATCCCTTAGCAAAGCGAAATGCGCAATTATAGCTGCAGCATTTAACCAATAGTTCTTTGATTTCAACAAACAACTAAGGTGTACATTAAAAATGAAGTAACGCTTGAAATGACAAAGGGCCATAAACTGTCTACCTAAATGATTTAATAGTTCGATACAAGAATCATTTTTAAACAAACGACCATAGAAACAAAAGTCAGGGCTAAACAAATTTCTTTGATGAAGATATTGTATCGAATCTCCACATTTTCGCACAAAGAACAGAGAGAGGATGAGCAAAAATATCTAAACCGGCTAGAACAATGCTTTTACAAACGCTTATACGGAGTACGTTACTACGGAGGCTAGCCGTAATATCAGGTCGAAAGCGATTGTAAAAATAAAGTAGATAAGCACTGTCTGAACAAAATATACAGAAACAAGTTGAATTCTAGCAACGTTTTCAAAGAACCAAGGCGTTTAAAAAGCATCTTTTAGAGTAATACAGTAAAACACTTTCACTGAAAATAATGCAAGCCGAAAACTACACAGTGATCCAGAAGGATTGACTTGTGCCGCTCTGCACTAATATGATACTTACCGCTCCACACCCATACTTTTAACCATAAATTTGATAGGCGGGCCGACAATCCATTTCCTTTGTCACTCGTAGCTGTCTGTAATTTGGATTGCAACTATTAGGAGAATTTAAATCAACTTGTAAAAACCTGTGAATTAAAATGTTGAAAGACAGAAAAAAGTAGCGAAGATTATTATTTTATTTGTCCAAACATAGAACTGAGCTGAAACATAAAGTAGGTGAAAATTTTATTTTTACATTACTATTAATTTCGAAAACCATCGTAACCTGAAAGTGGCGAATGAGTACCAACATTTTCCAGTTAATAAACTTCACCAAAATTTAATATAGTCGCCTCTTTAGTCTTGAAGAAGAATGTTTGTGATGAAATAAGTGAAAACGATCAGAATAATGTCTAAAGCTTGCACGAAAACACTAATAAAATAACAATTTCATCTGCCCCCTATGAAGCGAATGATAACTAACCTAACCATTTTCCTTTTGAAAGTAGTTTCGATAATAAAACGACAATCCAGTTGTCACGTGACCGTCAATCATTCTGGATCACTGTGTATATACTGCCGTATATATCCTATAATATAGTAGTAATTTCTGCTATCAGATTTGGCTTCTTATTAAAAATACGGTTATTAATTGTATTTTTTCCTGCCATTTATATATTATAAAACAAATATCGAGTTTTAGAATTCTTAATGATTACACATACATATATTAGGATTTATAAATGGATAGTCAATTAAACTTCATATATGAAGTACGTTCTAACATTCTATTACATTAGCAAGACAATTTCCTGTTCGAAATACAGCGTTCATTTTATGAAGCCATTATCCTTTACTTTCTCTAACGCGACAACGAACATTATTACATATCAGCACGAGCTTTGTAGGATTACAAAGTTATAAATGGCTTCATGCGTGGTTATACAACTTTGCGCATTCGAACTGGACGGAGTGCGTCCTACTTCTTACAAATCCCCTAGATAAGTTCAGATATGCTGGAAAAACTTATTCGTTGAAATAACTGGCTTGTAATTAGTTAATAATGCAAGTTCAAAATTAATGGTAAACTAAATTTCTTGCAAACGTGGACATCATCAAAACGAATAAAAAGCATTTGTTGAAGGAAAGTACATTTGGTAAAAAAGTAAAAGGAGGTATGAGAAAAACAAATTAGGCCCATTCTTTCAACCTACGGTGTAAGCTGTACAGTTTTAGATGACAGGAAAGCAATTTGTTCAACAGACAGGAGAACAGATGTATTCAAATTAAGTACGAAGCAGAGGAAATCCTGGCGCTATGCTTACCAACGCTTCTGTTTTTATAATTGATATTAATTTTAAATTCAGATTTCGTTGCGAATGGGAAATTGGTTGTATAGGAAGTAACAACTCCTATTTCTTACATTTACATATACAATACAAAACTGTCAAAAAGGCAAATAAATCCGTGAATATACGATTGAAACAAAAGACGTACTCTCTTACTATATTAATATTTTTCGAACTATTACTTAAACAAAGGTATATATTAATAAATAGCACACTTAACTACAAGACAAGCTAACGATATGTATGTAAGTATAGTTACCTTACGGTTTTAGAAATTGAAAGAAACATCTACTACATAAACCCACTCATGACTTACAGCATAATTGAATTTCGCATCATTTATGATCTAATAATTGTAAAAGAACCAAAATTATGCCTAACATTTTATACGTTTATTTTACCTTATTAACCATAAGTAAACATTATTTTTGTAAGCGAAGAAATACATAAACAGAATCAATACATTCAGTTTTATATTTGTTCAGAATTTATCTCACAAACCTGGAAAGGCGTTTGTGATTCAAAATATATTCTAAATAGTTTTTTGCTTCAAACTTGACAAAATATGAGTTTCTAAAATTTCATATTCTGAAGGGAGGTAATATATTTGTCTTGAGCTTTGTTCCCTTGGAACAGGTTCAAGTCACGTATTCGTTATTGGTCTATCATATATAATCAAAAACGTCTCTCTTCGCCGACTTGCGGTATACCAAAGTTATAAAAAATCAGCGTAAAAGTTTCCGAAGTTATTATCGAAGGAAAGTTACCACAGGAAACTCTTTTATAATGTTTTCGCTTGTTATTATACACTTCATACTCATCGCCGGTGAGGTTTAGATCATTTGCAAAGCAAATATTAGCAAAAAGTTTTATTTTTATTTGTTAAGTCCCACAGTAATGTAATAGAGTTTTATATTTATGCCACGAATTAAGGCTAACACAAACAAACCGAAAAATTTGTAGTGGTTTATAGAAAGTACACTTACAAACAACAATGCAAATAGTTTTAAACTGCATTATAATTTTATTTTGCGATGATCTACATGCATTTTAGACCTCAAGCATAAAAGTAATCGCAGACGGATACGCAAAAAGCAACTATACTAAAAAAATACCTACGTCAATGATTTTGCTCAAATAGGCGGTTTTATAGAAAAATATAGGATTAAAAATAACGGCCAAGCAAGAAAAGCAGAAAAGTCTGTGGTTTCGCATCTAATCTATTGATTTTGATACTTCCAAATAAATATTTAGCTTATAGTCCCCAATAAGGAATGCATAAAGAAAAGACATCATTACACGTGAAATGCGACTAATACTAAAAACACTAATTCTCAAATATTGATTTTATCAAAGTGACCCGATATTTGTCAAATTTTGCACAGGATTATAATCTCATATTCTGAATAACTCAATAGCATTTTGCCGTATTATTAACCGAAATGGTACTTTACTCCAACAACAAATGTTTTTTTTCTCTCAATTATCATGATGGCCTTGATTTTGAAAGAGTAAAAATGTGCTTGAAATGCTTTTCAGACCAAGCAGGGTGGCATCTCAAAAGATTAAACCGAGATTCCAAAATTTTTGATAAATTATACTTATAGTGAAGTCAATCCGGGGACAACGATCATTATCGTAAAATTTATTATAAAAATGAATTAGACTAGGAAGTGCATTGAGCACTTTGTTGTTCATTGTAGTTGTGGATGAGTCTTCGAAAGTAGCTAATATGGGTGGCATGAAAGGAATACTAGTCAGTTATTGGATTTTAAAGCCTTAACAAAGAAAGCATTTAAGTATGCAGATGATTTTAAATGTGGAAGAAAAAATTGGAAAAATATAGTGTGTATATTAACTAACAAAAATCAGAAATTATGGTATGGAGCAAGGGGAGAAAAAATTTAGTATTGAAATGGGAAACCATAAAGTAAAACGTATACATTCTTTGAAATATATATCCGAGAACCGTGATAGAATGTAGTGGAAAGATGGTTCAAGATATTAACAACAGAATTGCAGCAGCCAGTAAAGTATATTGTGAACTTATGGAAGCATTTATAAATAAGAAAGAGATTAGTAAGGGAACTAAGGTCTATAATGCTGTCTATGTGGCCACACAAATACGTGGAGTTAGAAATTGATATCTACCAGGCAGCATGATTAGAGCAAATAAAATTAGATTTCTCGAACGAGTATTGGGTTTCAGTAAAATGAACAGAATAAGGAACGTGCACATAGGAGAGAGAGTAGTGACAGAAGCATTATGCTAAGAATGCCGGAGCCGGAGAATAATATTGGAAGTTAAAGCAAGTAGTGAGACGAAGACCAAGTGCGGGTGCGTTGAAGGGCGTCTTCAAGGGGGACAGAAGCAGACTGTTAACTATGGAAGAAGTTTGTGAAAGCGAATCTACCAAAACGATAAAACTCAACCCAATACTTACTACCCCGTAATGTCGATGGATGAATGGCTAAGTGAGTAAGAATGTAGCAAAACAAACCAGCAACTTTTCCGTTGTGAGAAATATTTTATTCGGATTATTTGAACCTACTAAAGTCAGATCGGCTCGGTAAATAACGCTGACTATTAAAACTTCTATATCTGTCTGGCTATATGGTTGTTAAAACCATGAAGCCATATACTGACTTTTGGTAGACGTTCCCTTGAGTACAGACCTTTCTAACTACTTGGTCATTGGGAGATGACGAAAATGAACGTAAAATGTTAAATAAATTCCAATTAGAGAATCAATTTCAGAAGGACTTTTTGATTTTATTTTACGGTATACATTATCTTCACCTAAATCATCAACAAAACTAGTTATGCAACAATATTAAAAACGGTAATATGATTTACTCCCAATACTTGTTAGTAGATGCGTACATACAAAAATCCTTTTCTTGATATTAGTCGTCCTAATTCCAATAGGGCTTTAATATTATTTTCTCCATATCATGCTACTTTATACAAATTTTATACTTGTAATAAACGAGTTGAACAAAACATGAAGCTTCTCACATGATTATTACCTGCTGCCACTCCATCCTTTAAAAAGATAAAAATATGCTAGAATTGAAATAAATTATGTATTACCACATCAATTTGTGAAAGTAATCTATATCAAACTATTATATCTGTTAGAAAATAAAATGAATAATACCCTTCCCACACCTTTATTTGGAATGCTCTTTGAAGGAAAGACATTACCTGGGATTCTAGAATCAATATAGTATAATATTAATGCATAAGCTAGTGGAAAGGTCTGGAGTGGTGTACTTTTGACAATGTGGTCATATGCAAAAACATGGACCCAGTTCTTGGTCTAAGTTTATCTGATTTAAATTGCGAACTCGTTATCGTGTAGTGTCTAAAATGACAGTCCCTGGCCAAATTACTTGGAACAGCTCATTGATCACCGTGTAAATCTTAACCCGTTATAGAGACAATTAAAGTTTTGGGTAGAACCAATTGTTAAGGTACCAAATTTATAGTTTAGAGAACATATCGATACTTACAATAAATATCCTTATAATTCTGCTAAAACTAGACTATGCAGTATTGTTTATTATTTTGTGCTAGTACTTCGTTATTCTGAAGGTAAAATTATTACCTTATTTCCTTCTTATCAATGTAATTATTTAGTATTGGTAAACATTTGAAGTTCTTTGGTTTCTTAATAGAGTTTTTAGAATCAGGCAAACATTCACAACGGGAAATTGCAAAATTACAGAACGTAGCTGCTAATCCTAAATCTCGCTAAGCGAAAAAATTAGAACGATGGAACTATAACCCCTAGACAAAGGTGGGAAGAAATGCTGACGTAAAAGAAAAATCTCACAGAGATGTGACCGTGAAATTGTTTGTCAATCTGTAAGTAATAGCTTTAATGAAACCAATTAAAAACATTTCAAACACAAAACGCATAAAAGTTTCGATTAGAACTGCCAGGCGTCCATAATACGATGTTCGCTTAGTGGACCGCAATCCTCTTAAAAAACCATGTTTAATAGCAAGAAAAGAATATGGAATGCCGTCTTCTTAATTTTGCAAGAGAATATCAAGGAGGATTAGAAAAGGGTATGGGGGTTAATATAATGATTTTTATTAAATTAATGTTTGCCTAATATTTAACACTTTTTCTTTAGTGATGAGAGTTCGCTTTGTGTGTTAGAACCGCGATTACAATCTATTCATAGACGATCTGGCGAACATTTTACAGCATCTATGGTTTCTCGAACTGTAAAACACTCGTCGCGGGTATGGTTTGGAGGGTAATAGTGAGAACGGACATGGCACTTTATATTTTGTAGAAAGTACAATTCGCAAAAAGCAATACACATACATAATCAATATACCTCTTACAATCTGGCTCGGAAATTAACTGGGTCTTAACTCCATCGAAAACGTATGGAATCGGCTTAAAAGTAAGGCGTACGAAAGCGAGAACCCTACTTGTAAGAGAACATTAATAAACAATAGAAGGATGTATAGGATAACGTCGGTGACAATAATAATTATAAGAAAATGTTGATTATGGGCCAGATATTAACTATTTATTTAATATTGACGTAAGTATCAAACTCTGATAATTTTTTTGTAAATAAAAGTGTGAGACAGTTTTTATTTCGTGATCGAAAAGCGGTCAGATATTGAATGTTTCACGTAATTTTGCCTGAGATTGTATTTCCGAAATTTATGCATCTGAAGGACATGGATTTCTAGTGTAATAGTCGCTACAGGTGTACGTTATTTATACCACGAGAAGCCGCTCTCATTTCCATCAAACCACATACAATACCTTAAAAAGCAGCACTTGTGTTTTGGAAATGCAACGGCATGGAAGGACACATTCACAGAAATTATGTACATTTCAAATAAGTTAGGTATCATTTGCAATGTACCAGTCTAGGTAGGTAAAATATATTAAACCAAAGATAAATTTTTGGGGTTAGATTTAGTTAACCTTCCTGTACTCACGTCAAAATATGAAACACGTATACTATACTATATAAGTCGGTCTCACAGACTGTACGCGTGAGTATAGGAAGGTTAAAAAGCAAAAATAGTTACAGATTGGTTGTAAGCAGATTTTGTTTAAATTATTTCGTTTTCAAATTTATTTAAGAGTTCAAGAGATTTGTTTCTAAAAATTGTGAAATTGCTTTATTTGAGTATATTGAATATAAATTCAACTTGCTTCATCCCTACTAGTTCTATATATATGTATGTATAATGTATGTAAATATAAATTTATATGGTGTGTAAAGATCGCAGTTTCATCCACGGTAACATCACTAAATTATCAACGCTAGTATATATCCCTCGTAGGGAATGGATACATTTTAGGACATAATGAAGGAACGAAAAATAAACTTTTATTTGAATACACACAAACAAGTAGCGGAGAAGTTCATTGCCAAACTTCGTGGAACAAGTAAAAAAAGGACGATGAGGAGCAGCGAACAAACAAGTTTTCAAAGAAATGACGACATAAGCGAATCTTGCGGATAGACAAAACGATTAGAAGCGGAAAGCTCTCGCAAGGTCGACGCCTACTATTTCTAAAAGCTTCCCTTAGAATTTCTTCACCCGTTAACACCCCTACATAGGCACATTTTGTGGTACGAATCGTGTAAACTAAATTGAGTGTAAGTGATTCTCTTTATATATACCTACCGTTCAAGTGGAACTGGAAAATTTATAGCGAAAGGGATTCATAAAATTTAATTTATATAGCATCTCAGGTTTTATTATTGAAAAATGTAAGCCATTGGAGTTACTGTCGTAGCGATTTTTGGAAAGACAAAAGCTGATGAAACTATTTTTGGACAATGTACGTATCTGCTGCCCATCGGAAATATGAGTCTAATGTGCAACACGATAAACTCCGTAGTATAATTTATTTTATCTAACATTAGGCAAGTAAATCATAACAATGGGAAAGATATTTTACCTCGAACTAATTGTATTCGTTTTGTAGATGTTTTCAGCAATGTATGTAAAGCACCAGCCAAGAAGTAATATTTGTGTGGTACAAAGTTTTTGTTGTTGTATAGTTTCATTATGATGTATTAAAACGAACATTGACTTATTGATTTACTTGTTTGAAACGCGCGGCAAATAAGATACAATGAAATGGATATTTATTCCCTAGAAGTCTATATTTGAAATATTGTTCACCTTGCTGGATAGTACCACTCTTCAAGCTATTGAACGTGTTCACTTTAACGCAAAGTTATGTATATGGGAACTACTTAGAAACCTACAAATAATTTTAGGGAAACATTTCAAAATCTTGTAACTAAAAACCTTTAAAGAGCTTTATGTAATAGTATGCCACTCAAAAAGAAGCTGGTTCATATTGACTGCTTAACAGCTGGCAAGCCGTTTGGAAAAATTATGAGTCTTAGTGGTTGAGGGTTATTCTAATTTGTTTGCCTTTTTTAGTCTATATTAGGTATACGTATTATATTACAATGATGTAGAAAATGTTTTGTTTGTCACTACTTTATGTACCATATTAGTGACAAGGTGGTAAAGCCAATACGCTTTACTGGATCCAAACATTTCTCTTACAATTAGTAATAGGAGATAATTAGGCTAGATATATCCTCAAGAGTTACGATCGAAGCTCATGAAAACCTGTTTCCTGTTCGGGCGCAGATAAAATGTGTAAACGATATTTTATCCGATTTTAAACACACGCATATGTGTATAAACTATTATGTAGTGTTTCGCTAGCTATAATATAGGCAACTGCGTTACGAGCTTAAACAAATGTTATAAAAACAAGGCGTTTACAATAGAATAAACTTTAAAATACATTTGTATAAACATACTGGAATAATTTTGAATAAATCAATATTACTATCAATGGCATCAGAGCGCGCTGTAAAAATCTAGGCTTAAGCTTTTATACATCGGTCGAGTACGCGAAGAAATGTCGTATAAGGTTCGAAGGATTTTATTGCTGTTTTTCTGCAGGGGCAGAGCCGTCTTAGTTTCGCCGTCAAGTTGGCACCAGGGGTCCTCCGCATAAATCTGGCTGGCTCTGCGCTCACTAGGTCTCTTCCTTTCTATGGCTTCTTTTCAGCGGGAAGGCAGCAACACGACACAATTAAACAGGTCGAAATACCATGGGCAGGAAGAACACGGATTAATTAAACGGATAAACTTCGATTCGTGTGAAATCCGGCTTTTATTGCTGGTGGTCTTGTTTTGCCATGAATTGATTATTTCTGCAACGTTAATTTTATATTGTTCGCCACAATACTAGATTGAAAGGCTATTCGTAAAGCGATTCAAATAAATCCCATAAAAATTAAAGGGATTACCCCCGCTTCGCAGCACTAACATTGGAGTGGTTCAGAGTGATTGGAATATAAACATTATTTCCAACTTTGAACGTATCGTACACTAAACAACAAAGAATTGGTAGTAGTTATATATATTATACCATTATATTTATCAATTAATGATATGCGTATTATTGATGGATTCAGGACTGAATTAATACCTCCTTTCAAAGTCGATGTATTGAAATATGATAGGTATTATTAACTGCAGATAGCATAACAAGAACGCGTGCTATTTAAAATACAACCAGGAACTTCGTTCGAGAACTTCAGGTGAGCAGTTGTTAGGATAATATGATGGTAATCACCCGCTTTAAGTTGATGGTCAGTGCGGCTAAATTTAATCTTAGGATACCATTTCCGAAATGAGCACAGCACCAAACATTTGCAAAACTACGAAGCGACAGAATCAAATAGTTAAAAGAATTTGGCCGTTCCACAAAAAGATGTTCTAAAACGCAGTGACAAAAAATAGAAGATATCGCTCGGGCGAGTTATACTATCAGCAAAAAGTGGCGGACCGTTGAAAGCCGTCTTCTGAAGGTGAATTTGTGAAAGGGCGCTTAATAGCAGGAGCAAATATCTTTTGTCTATAAAAAGTAAAAAGTTCGCAGAAGTTACTTTATCCAGAAAAGCAGTTACAAGACAATTAGATGCAACGGTAGAGTTGTTCTTGAAGAAGTTGGAAAAATGTGTTGCATTTTTCATAGCATTGGACTAAAGATCCTATATCACTGATACAGCGCAACTAGCAATATTAATTCGTGCAGTCGATCAAAGCTTGAAAATAACGGAAGATTTTCTAACGCTTCGGCCCATGAAAGACACTACAAGGGAAGAAGACATTTTAAAAGAATTTGTGAATGTATTTAATGTGAATGTATATAAAAGCAGGATTATTAAAAAGAAATACTAACATTTATAATCTATTCATATCACTGTATTATTCATTAAAATTCTCGCATGTTATGGAGACAGTTGTTTAGCGTGTAAATTTCATTAAGGGTTTGAATTACCACCAGTTCCAATCATTCTTGCAGGACTTGAAGACGTCATATGGAGACATAATTTTTCATTATGAAGAATGTTGAGGCGATTTTATGAATTAAGAAAAGAAGTGAACATTTTCTTGGAAATGAAGGGCAAACCCAAACTGGTCCAACCTTTAAGAGATGATGCATGGTTATCTGATATAGCATTTTTGGTTGATGTCACCAATTACTTAAACGAACTAAATACGAATATGCAGAAACAAGGACTATTTACGCATAATCTATTCACCTTTGTAAAATTTTTCAAAACAAACTTCGGTTGTGGAAAAATCAGATTTGTTTGGAAAATACATTCATTTTGCAATTCTACCTGCTGACAAAAATTTCGTTAAGACTGGCGATACTAATTTGGAAAACTCGTTAAGCAACAACACCACTTATGCGAAATATTGAACTTCTTGCTACTCGGAATGTCGGATGTCATATGCATGTTGATCTTAGAAAATGAAAATTAATTATGAACCAATATTAAGCTCCGTAAACACTAGCAGTTCAGAATTATTTGTATTTGACGTTTGTAACTATGTTCGTGTAGGGACAACAAGAAATACCATGAATAATATGTGCTCAAGAAGTGTGTGTTCACGTTAATTGCAATTATGTGAGTGCTGTATAAATTCCTGATTGTGAGTTAATGACTGTGGCTGACATACATTATAGCTATTCCAAATAAAAGAAAATTTATAGGATACTGCACCGGAAAGACAACATAAAATGTATACTTCTAGGTGTCAATTACTTAGAATCATTTTGATGTAGTTACAATTACATTAGCTTCATAATAAATTCATTTCATTGGTAATTTTAAAGTGTGTGGCATTTTCTAAGGCACTGTGGAAAGAATAAAGCCACCTTACATTGTTTATGGTAACAACCTTCCTTCATTGTCATATTGTTGGAACGCTTTTCGTGCCGATATGGATTTATTTCTTTAACTCATGATATTCATGAGTAGACCATCTATAACAGGATTACTGCTGTTTTAATAATTGTGTTAAGTAGCATTAATCCTGAATCGTTAACAGTGTTTCCTTGATTTGTAAAACTGCATCAGTAATAAGAATATCTTCGATGGCATGAATTAGACAAAAAATACCCATCCTTTAATAATAGTAGTTGTATTCGATTCACAGTATCAATAGCATATAGAATCTGCCTCTATAAAAGATAATGTAGACATATACAATCGAAAAGAAAATAAATCAATTCAGAGTAAAATATTTCTGATATATATTTTTTAACCTGATATATAAATACTTCTCTAACGACATATAATTCTAATATTGTATACGAAAGAAATCACCCATGCTACTCTAAGAGATATCATAAAGTTCTGGCTTTTAATTACATTGGAAATATGTTACTTTAAACTTTTTGTTACGGTTGAAAATAATATGTAGGTAATATTTTTCAACATCGTATTGTTGTGGCTACGTATTTCTGTGGCAATCACATAGTAGGTTCTGCTTTTCAGAGGGAATAAAAATTTTGATTCCTTAGTAGAGGGTGTTGTGTCATTCATAAGAAACAATAGTTAAAAACAAAATGTTTGGTTAACCACACGCATACAAAGTGTACAACGCTTCTTTAATTATGCCCTATGTTGTCGGCAATGGCATAAATTTCCAGTATTTTGTCAGGGATGAGTAGACCCCAAAGCTGCAGAAATCATAACATAAATTTTTAAGCAATAGTTGCTGCATTGTATTCTAGGAACATAAATTCTAAATCTGCAATCTGAATTGAATTTTATTTCAGCTCACTTGGCTCGCAATTTAATTAGCTTATCTATTTTATCTATTTGGTTATATTAAAACTTGTACAAACCTATCATGAAGTATAACTTCCTAATAGTTAAGTGCTGAGTTAACATCACCTTTTGTATTGGAGAAAACTAGCGTACTTTAAGAATGGAATAGTACCTTTTAAAGTCATTCCTACGACTTCGAGTACAGCGTTGTATAATACGGACATACATATATAATTCTATTAATTCGCCTTCCGGAAGCGTAAAGCATCACTAATTGAAAATTTAACAATTAAATTTGATATAATACAGCAAATTTCATTTTGCGTGTCGGAGCAGGATTGCGATACCTACTATATTTGCAGATGTATACATCCTAGTACTTATTCTGTAATCTCCTAAGTTTGAAGTCGACATTGGTAATTTAATTAAACTGGATTCATTGGACGGTATCTACAGTTGTATATACATGTGAGATAAATACAACCTAGGCCAAAAATATTCAATATCTCTGCATGTATGCGTAACACTGAAATTAAATAAAAATAATTGTTATGCAGTTTCGTCCGCTGCTTTGTCGATTTGAATAAGCTTCACTCTCTTGATACTATCCCAGAGCGTACCTCACTGTACTGCGTGCACATTTAACTTTCTGGAACTCATTGTTAATGCACCATTTCCAATTTTAAATAATTTGATGGCGTTCTACTTAATCTAGTTCACGAACTTTAGGCATTATGGCACAAATACATAACACAATAGGAACTTTACAATACAATTACTCCTCCTGAAACTGTTAAATAGCAAAAATGAGAGAGTTAGGATTATTTGTAAGTTTTAGCATGTCCTCAAGTGCAATCATTAAAGCCTTGTTTCTATGACGGAAATACTGACAAAAGACATTGAGAACCGAGGTAATACCGGAGGACTGGAAGATCAGGATAATGACACTTGCATATAAGAATAGAGACACCATCAATCGAAACAATTACCGAAGTATTATACTAGGATAATACCGAAGTATTATACTACTTAGGATAGTGCCTTAGATATATGAAAGAATTATGAATAATAAGTTGAGGAGGAAAACAGAAGGTGACTTCGATGATGTACAAGCGGATTCCGAAAAGGATGTAGTATAGAGAATTGTATATTTACAGTAAAGCAGCTAATATAGGAAAGGAAAATTAAGAAACTTGGAAAAAGTCTTTAATAACACATCGCTAAGTGTAATACAAAAAGTGTAGTAAACCAGATAAACATCAACAGCAAGCTAAGGAATTACATCAAGACCCTCTTAGAGATACCAAACGTTATGTCACACCGGATAATATCATCCGAAGAATTTTAGATGAAACACTGATCTAGAGAACGAGACGGTTTCAATCCATACGTATTTATCATCATAATATGACCAGTTAAATTTTTAAGATGTGTCTTTTATTATTATATTATATATTACTTTGCCAATTTGTGCTAATAGCCCTTAGCAACTGCACCAAAACCGTTACATATGGAAAAGTGGGAAATATAAGGAATGAGATCAACGGAGACCAGTTAGAGTAAATCGGCACATTTAATACCTGGGAGCTCTCAGATCCAGTGGGACGGAAGTATTGAGCATTATATAAGCGAAAGAATATCGATTACAGGAAGACTATATCATCGTCCGACCAAGTCATTCATTATAAAAAGAGAAATAAGTAATAGAACCAGAATAGCATTATACAAAACCATATAGCTTGTATCAACGTTCGGAGGCGAAAGCTGAATCTTATGTGAATTCATAAAAGGAATCGTGGAAAAGAACAAGTAAGAGAGAAAGCATACAGGCTGAACTGGAATTGAAGTCTGTACTACACATTATTGAAGAAAACCAACTAAAGTGGTTTGAACACTCAATAGGTATAGAAGAAAGTAGATCGGCAAGAATAGCTTGGAAGCAAAGGGTCAAAAGAGAAAATGTGGGGAAGGCTAAGAAAAACATAAAGCGACGAAGTGGCAGATATCCTCAAAGATAGGGGAGTTACCTCAAAAGGAGCCAAACAAAAAGCAAGGATCAGAAAACTATGGTCAAAATTAGAATGCAGTATAATATAAATTAAACCATATTATACCTTACACACTCCGGGAAATAAGGTACCAAATTTTTTGAAGAAGTTTCTAACACTAGTTTTACAAATTTGTGATGAAATACCGCGAGGTAACACCGCGCCAATAATGATAATACCTTTTCCTTTTTTCGAATGCCCTCAGGTTGGTTGAAATCTTCTATCCGTTTTGAAAATCGAATTCCTTTGACCTTCTTCATACAAGTGTAAAAACCAGTTTTATCTTCTTTCATGGCATCTCTATATAATCCAATAATATATCCACTAATTTCTTGTTATGTATTTGTTAGCCATAGAAACTGTCAATCAAATTTGGGAAGAAAACTAGAAGATGGACTCTGATTTTCTTTCCAAATTTGACTTAAATTTTTTGTGTATGTTGTACATTCCTCTGGCACGAGATACTAACAAACCTATCCATCAGATTAAAACAGACAAAAGTTCAAACAAAATAAAACAAAGTTTGTAAGAGAAAGCATTTTGTAATGACAGGAAAGCCGTCGACATTTCATTGAAAAGTGAAGCCCAATATTTACACTAGATAAAGAAATGTATATATTACTAAAATTAAGTCAATGTGTTAAGAAAGGTCATCTATGTTTAACATACGGTTAGCTGGCTCACCTTTAGTTCACCAACTTAGGTTTTGACATATCCACGACTCCAAAACAAGACCTTCATTTGTCCATTTTTTTTTCTTATAAAGTATATTTCATTTTACTTTCATCACATTTGAACTAAAAATCAGGTCAGGTACTTTTATCGCAGAGTAAACTTATTCGAAAGTTTAATGGCTAGATGACGTCTAGGAAACCTGGCTTGTGTCGGGTGATTTGTTAAGTTACAAAAATTAGGAAAGGAAAAGGAAAGGATTATTTTTGAACAAACTATTTTAGTGCATTTCAAAATATATGCCTTTAAGATTTATAACGCTTTTGCATGCGCCCAAATCAATTCTCGAAAAATTTTCCACTCTAAATTTGATATCTCAAAAACATGGCTCTTGATGCGCTGAAAATCGCTGTTCACGCACTTTTTCTTTGACATTCGGGAACAGAAAGAAATAGTTAGGCGATAAGTCAAAATATGGGCAAAATATACTAATTCAATTTTTTTTTTTCTCCTCCAAATAGTCAAGCGTTTGACAATAATTTCTTCAACGACTTCTAGCAAACAAATTGTTGTATATCATTCAGTATTAACTGTTCTTGGATCCTCTAATTAAATGCCCAGCACAATCAAAGAAACACGCGATCATTTTGTTGGAGTATTTCGTGAACAAACAACTTTTGTGGGATTCAGTTTATCTTCGAACACCCAAACAGTGGATTGTTGCTTAGTATCCGAGTCATAGAAATACATCCAAGTTTAGTTACCTGTTGCTATGTTGTATACGGAGTTTGCAGTTCCCCTCTAGAATATTTGTCTTTTTTCAGTTTCGGTCAAATTATGCGGAATATATCGGAAGCAAACCTATTTCACAGCTAAATGCTCATGCGTTGCAATTGAATTTTCAACGCATTGCAATCTTTGATATGCTTAAGAATACCTTGAAGTCATTGTAAGTCACATGCCAATCTTCTTCGTTCATGCTGTTGTTTGGAATAGCAACCGATTTTGGTCGATCATGTAGCAGTGTGTAAACAGTATTTTCTTATGGTGCTTTATTTCCAAAGCCCGAGCGGAGCGATTGTGTGTATTGTTGTTAAGTTTAGGCCTTTACTACTATGGTAAAAGATCATCCAACAGAAACCCTCATAATAAAATCTCGTTTGTGTTCGGGTTTCAATGAACAGCAGTGTAATAACATGGGATCTTAGCTCCCGTCGTGACGGCCAAAGGACGGTAAAAACAGATAGTTTGTATTATGTTCGAATACAAGAACAATATCAAATAATACATGGAATGAAAATCTTAGCAAGCGAAAAATTTAAAAATTTCAGATCACTCCAAAAGTTAATAGTACCTCCAACAGCACACAAATCCTGTGAGGTATGTGAATACTTTTGTACATAAATAGAAAAGATATATGAACGGGAACAACGGGAACGGGAACGGGAACAAAGAAATCATCATGATAAATGCATGCTTCCACCGACAACCCCAATATGAATATTTCATTACTATCGGTAATAGATTTAACAATTCCATTAAGTTAGTTGAAACGCCAGATATAAGATGGGATTAAAAATTATTAGTAGCACAAATAAAATTACGTTTAAAAACCTTTAACGATAAAAAGGAACTTAACTAAATATAGAAGACCCGTAAATATCTGTTCGAAAATTCTCAGATACTAACCAAGTTGACTAGGTTTCCTCCTTTAGCGTCTTTGTATTGAATATAAGATTAACTTCCTGTAAGGCTAGAAAATTTAAAAAAGGTTAACTCACCATAAATTTTCTTATCGCCTTCTCGACGACGAAATTGCACATCACTGCGGATAAGTTTCTAGAATTAGGAGCGGATATGATCCACCACTAACACCAGAACATATAATGCTCAGAAATCTTAATGCATATTTCTGAATTGATAAAAATAAAGTGAATGTGGCAGGACACTGGCATCTATTTGTGAATTTTAGCATTTGCATTAAAATTGCGAACAAAGATCACAATATATAGTTACACTTGCAGTTGAATTCGAAATGAAAAGTAGAATATTTAATTATATAACTTCTTGCACACTAAGCCTTAACACAATTGTTTCCACTTTTTGGAAACTGTGATGTATCATCACATGTGTGGTTAATTTACTACAAACCGTTTTTTCATACAAAAGAGACATTTTTAGACTGTAGGATGAGGAATAAAATTGAAACTTCCACCGCAATGTGGATACGAATGGAACGTAAGTGTAACGTGGTAAGAAAACATCTGCAACTTCATAAAAAAGGAGCAATAGGAAAAACAACCGAGGTATATAAAATATAGATATTCAATGTGGAACTAAAAAGCCAGTGTTCAGCTTGTAAAGGTGATTTCTGGTGTGGTATTGCACATAGGAAAACAGATCGTATAATATGTGGAAAAATACATCTGCAAGATCACGTCAACTTGTTGATCAGACTGATTTGATATTTTAACCGTATTGCACGTGTCAGGTTCCAGTTCTGCTTACGGACGTGCAAGTTACATGTAATACGGAGCTAAGAAAAGAATAATCCTGAAAAAATTAACATTCATCAAAGCTTGAATTAAAATTTTTATTTGATGTTTAGCATATTTAATAGAATTATCAATTTTTTGGTCCACATGCATAGCAAATTTCGACAATACTTGTCGGAATTAACATCAATGTTTCGCTTTAGAAGTTCAACACTTCAAGGTCGACAATTTTCATCACATTAAGCTTGGTTAAGTTTAGTATTAGAGCCTAGCCATGGTAGTATTTGAAGAAAGGAAACTTGGTACACGTATTGATAAACGGCAGATGATGAACAAGATTGTATTTGATTATTCTACTGAATAACTAAGCTGTTCCTTGTGGTGAACCTGATTTAAAAGGATCCTTTTGATGGAATAATTGCCAAAGTCACATAGATATTAGAATAGTGATAACGAATGATTACAAATTCAATCTGTAGATTCATGCTATTGCTATTTTTGAATGACGCTCTTTTAAGAACAAATATCGATTTTTGGTCGATAAAACTGCAGCAGCTAGTGGGATTTCCATAACAAAAATTAATTTAATTTAATTTGTTAAACATGGTGAATTGATGTATTCCCAGCGCTTCTCAGCAAAGTGATACGATTAATACGAGTCAGCCTTGACCACAGTAATCTTCCTTATTATTGGATAAATTTATTATTACTTACTTCAATACGTAAATTACCAATAATTTAAGAAAAGGTTGGTTTCAATGCCAATATTGAACGGAGAAATCAGTGGCGTAAATTTATACGTTAGTGCTTGTTATAGAATATGTAGGATCTATGTAAATAATTCTGATGTACAAGAGCTTACCGCGAAATGGGGTGAAATTGGTCTTGCGGGGTGACTGATAACTATTCCCATATTTTAAATATTTGAAGTTGGCGCGCAAAGTAACGACACAGTTGATCACAGCGGAAGCAACATCCCATTCACCGAAGATGTGGAGAGTGATCATGTACTCATTGAACTCAATAAAGAGTGGTTTGGTGCTTTAATGGACTCTTAAAAGGTAAGTGTTTTTGAGGTTCATTATGAAACTCAGAAAATGTGTGCTCCATTTCAATATTCAAAGTATTACGATACGTCTATTTTATAAAATTGTGTTTCTAAATCTCTTATGCTTTTCTAACCTAACTTTCACGTTATTGTCTGCGTCGCTTCAATCCCAATTGTAACTTTTGTTATATGGGGTGTAATTGATCAGGATGTAGGGGTGAAATTGATCACCTTCTTAGGGTGGCATTGATCATTAATTTTCTGTGTTTTATATTAATTAAAATGTGAAAGTTAGGCTGCACTTTAAATAACAAATATCATGGACGACATATTAGAAACAGCGGCGGACAAGCAGTATTTAGCGTAAACGAAGAAAAATCAATTATTAAATGTGTAGCTATTTCCTCTAAACTTAACAGATTTAAGGCACATAGCCAAAAACTTGTTGGATGCGCAGGGACGAACAATTGAAAAATTTAAAGATAATTTAGTAGATCCTGACTGGGTTTACTCACTTTTAAAGAGACACAATAGTACTCGGTGGTATGCGAAAAACCATAACTTATCGTTATGTTGCCATAGTGCAAAATGTCTTGGGTGATGAATTTGAATAGCTGGAAATGAAATCTTTAGACTCTTCAAAACTAACATTCAGGTTAGAAGATAGTGATGAATTTGTTATAGACTTTGAAGACATTACCGCCGTTCTTCCGGAACCTACTGTGGATACCACTACGAAGAGTTATATATATATATATATATATATATATATATATATATATTTAAAAAAGCGGTAGACGTTAAAGAGATTTAATATAGGAGTCTATTTTTAATCTTAAAAGCTTTTTAATAGCAAATTCTATCTGTTTTTATTTTCTAAGAGTGTTAAAGTTTTATTTACTTATGCGATGGCGATTATGTGCCTTTATTATCTATTTTGTAACAATATACACCTAATAAACATGTAAAAATAAACATCTGCTGTTTCTTTTAATTTAATTTTAACGTAATCCAATAGTGATCAATGCCACCCATGGTGATTAATTTCACCCCAAAATATAAAATATATCATAACTTTTACTGAGTACATGAAATTCAAAATGGGCGAGACTGGTCGCAGTAAACATCATCAGAGATATTTCTGCACTAGAATTAAAGTATTGATCAAAGTCACCCCACATCAGGTATGAAGTTGATCACGAGATATTTTGCCTTTTTTATGAAAAATAAAACTCAAAATTTCTTTTGCAGTAGTTGCAATGGTTCGTGTTACTAAATATAAGTTACTATCAACAAATATTGTAGATCACTTCCAATTATATATTATTTTATTATAAATCACTTCCAAAGCAGGTCATATGCAATATCAAAATAATTGTCTTTTTGCTAATCAATTTATGTCTGGACAATTATTTCCATAATTTCCGAATCCTCAAATAAAACGGCATTTAACCGCCCGCTTATTTATTATTTCGCAAATAATTATTCAACATCTCCAAATGTATTTACCTATTTTAAACCACATATGTGTCTGGAGTGTTGATGGTGATAATTAGTTCACGAAATGACAACCCAAGAAATTTCGAACTTCGCCAAACAAGTCCACCAAAAATAAGTATACAAGAACTTTATAATACTGAAGAAACCCAATTTGAGAATATTCGTATGTACAATGAAGCAGATGGAAGATCTTATAAACGAACCCTAAACACGAATAAAGAAATATATATTGAAGAATAGGCCGAAAGAAATTTTAGGAAATCTGCTTCGTTGGAATACTTAACCACTAGTCTTTAGTAAACTACCATTTATAGAAATCAAAAATGCTCCTACAAAATAACTTAATGACACTGTTTATAGTATTTTGATGGATAAAGGTCTCCTGTAAGAGGAAATGATAAACTACCACTTAATTTAAAACAATCACATAAAGTAATAATACCCAGAAAAATTTCAATGTCAAAAAATGTCTCAGTAAATGATGTGGAAGGTGAAGCATTCATTGATGGAATTAGTAATGAAAAAATGAATATACCAAGGTGTACTACTGAAGTACGCAATACCGAAACAATAATTAAAGTACCGAATTTAACAGGAAGGGAATAGGTGATTGCACTAAAAACATTAAACGTAATACCTTTAAAGAATTATACATTTGACAGTAACAAATGCTGGAGCAACATTCATCGGAAAAATTAAACATGATCCGAACTGATCATTTAAATGCAATTGAAAAAACACGACATTTTACATGTTTGAAAATGATATGTAGACATATTCAAACAAACCCGATGATAAATCAACCTGCAACGTGTATCATCAGACACAAAATAAAAGCAAATTGCGATTCGATATTTAAACAACCACAAAAAAGAGAGAAATAGATAACATAAATAAATGATTAGATATTAACGTAGCAATACCTACGTTAAGTATATTGAAGCCCCTAAAATTTGGTTAACTAGAACTCAGCTGCAAGCGGAAGGAGGAAAACTTAAGTTACAGGTTATTGCAGTTTAAACGACAAAGCAGTGGATGACAGTTGCATTATATCAACATTGAGGATATTTTAGATAGATTGGGTCGATGTATATACGCGGGCAATTCATAAAGTAAGTCCCGTTTGGTTATGAAAAACTCAAATACATGAAGAGGTTTCTATTGGGTACAACTTAAAGCTACAACATTCAGTTACTTTTCTATATAGCTGCCATTAAGTTTGAGGCATATGTCATTTCGATGAACTAGTTTTCTAATACCCTCTTCATAGAGTCACAGAAATTTGATACCAGCACGCAGTTCACAGTTGGCGGGATTTTCAGTTGCAGCAGCCATTTTAAACGACCAAAATAGCACGAAAAATGTCCACTCAAACTCTCAGGCTCACTTTGAACCAGGCTACGCTGCGATCGCGCCTATAAACCCACTCCTCTGTTCAATAGGCGGAAACGGAACTTGCTTTACGAATCGGCTCCGTGTTTCACGGCTCTTGAGCTTGCCATAGGGTATCATCAGATAATGATACATGTAGAGTCGATTAGAAAAGCAGCTTTTAATACCGAGGACGGCCGCGTAATGTTTTAATAGAAGTTTAACCTAAATTTTATTCGTATATTTAGATGATATCATATAGTTACACCCCCAGGGAATAAACTAAAGTAATTAAAAATTTTCCAAAAATCCGAAATAAAGTCGTTGTATATAATTTTGTCGAAATAAATTATTGCGCTATTGAGAAAGGAATGTTATCAAATATGATGTATTAGTATGGGCGGGTAAGTATTTTTACACCATATATTTACGGTAAAAAGTTCATTATTAAACCAGATTAAAAGCTTCTACAATGTTCTCAATAAAAGATCCGAATTTATGTTTAACTCTATGTAGACTTAAATTAAGCAAATTTGATTACGAAATTAATTACAGAAAGGACAGACACAACCAAGCGAATCCTCTATCCCGCATAGATTCACTGTTAGTCAATATTGTAGGTAATAATAATTCAATAGGTTCAAATGAACTAAAGCAAATAATTAAAGATCTAGGAAGCAGGGAAAATGCAACTGAAAATCTAAATGGAAGTGGCACTATGAATGCCAACGAAGACACCAGTGAAACGAATAGTAACAATAAAACTTACTCTAACAATGGCGAAGTATAAATAGCAATCCCATATAACCAAACGCCTATAATTTAGCCTACAGGCGAAGTATTCTCGATGCTTCGAGGAATGTAACGATATTAATATTTGCACACACGAAAGTATTTGAAATGAATGTAATATTTACAACTTTACCATTTAACACCCATTGCAAAAATTTAGTTAACGCCATGAAAAAGGGCTTAATGCTCATTCGAAAAAATGTTATTACTTCGAACATAAAAATATAGAAATGGGGATCACACAAATAATTCAGAAAATTACATATAAATTTATTAAAGATGTAGAAAATCCAGATCAAATCCAGAAGCTATGTTCATCAACAATTGCGAAAATTTAAAAATACGTATGTACATTCCAAAATGTCCATTCGATCAATTGCATATATATTTATAACTTGAGAAGAAGATTCCAATCTACCAATGGAAGGTCCATGCGGCGTTCTGCAGAGCACTCGTTTTGTATAATGATATATTATAGCTTGTAATTTAATTTTATTGATTCTATTTGTAATGATCATTAGCTTTTCGAAAAAGTTCTCTCCAAAAGCAAATATCGGTATTTTATTAATAAGCTTTCGACGATCCTAGCTATTTTCACTTGCATTGTAAAACAAATACTGGAAGAGTTAGAAATTACGTAACCTAGATCTTTCCAAAATATCTAGCAATCCGTGAACGTTCTTTTACAAAACGTAATGTCCTCAATTCAATTCAATTCATAAAATTGGTAGTCCATTCTTATTTACATAAGTGTCTCTCATTGTTTACAACCATTACTCTAGTTATCTGGTCCTTTTTAATATATTGGTTTGATACAATTAATTGAGGATTTTACTGATGTAACACAGCTTTGATTAGATTGTTAGGTACGTCTACAAATTCCAAATGTTATTATTATGGTTTGATAGTATGCATTCCAACTGTATGTTCATTTATATCGACCGATTGTGTAGCTTTTGTTTGGCATCGGCTGCAAAATGGCATATTAAAATGAACACTTTAGTCATATTGTATTTTATTACTCCCATAAAAAACGAAGCGCATCGCAAACTCACTACAAGTTATGTACTGTACATGGTGACGAAGGGCATTGTGAAGGATCGGCAGTGTTAAAACTGCGTCAGTAAATTTAGCTTTGACGATCAGGCCGCTAAATAGAAGTTGATGACCAAACCAAAACAGCAATCAAATCTTAATTTTTGTATTACAACACCAGAAAATCCAGAAAAGGTCGATAAATAAAACGTACCCAAATATATTTAAAACAACCTGGCTCCTTAACGAATCTTGATTTACAAGTTTATCACAAGCTTAAAACAACGCATTAACATTTGCTTCTGTTACAAATGCTTACTCCATCTCTTGGATATATACATGTATATATAAAAGCTATAATGATATAGGGGCAACTTTACAAGTAACATGTTATCCACTACAAGCCATAAGTATAAAATGTATGATTCTTTTGTTACAGATTTTGTTTCTTTTATCGGGTTTTTCGCAATGTATGCATCAAATTAATAGAGAAGAAGGTTCAAACAATTTAGTTGAACAAAGATTTTCTTAGTATCAAAGGAAAGTCAAAATTAATTTTTGAGGTTTCACAAGAACATTTGGAAATCATGATGTTTATGATTTAGCCCTAAAAATATAAACGCTAGTAAAATTGGGACAATATCCAGAGCAAGGTCAAATGCCCCAAACCATAAGTATCGATACTGCTGTGGAATACTTCGAACAGGTGATTGAACAATAAAGACGAGTATTTACAATTTGTAGAAATAAATGTAAATGCTAGTAAAACTTAAGTCATATGTTAAATAGGTTAAGTGCATATTTCAATAGAAAGTGTTTTGTTTACTTTCACAACCGGATTGTACGCCTGTATCTAACGTCAAGGTCTTATAGTTGAATTTGACACATTAGTTATGATTAGAGCTCTGGACGTTAGGCACTAAAAATCATTAAATAAGCAGGCAGAAAGGCATTAAAAATTTCAAAAATATGCATTTAAAAAATACAGGCACTTAAAAATAGAAAAAGGCATTTAGAGAAATTGAATAGATATTCAACTGGCTTTATTATTTCCTGCTTATATAAACCGTACAATATAAATAAATAAGTATTTTGTAATTGTCTACCGTTTTGGAATGCTTTCTCTCAGACAATAACATCTAGAGATATTACAGGAGCAAGTTTGCAATAGGTGATTACTGGAAAATCATATTTTTCGGTTTCCACACTTGCGTCTCAAGAAAAGTACAAGCTGGACTTTTCACAACTTCAAAATCTTGATTTGTAGAGCTTCACACTTCTCTTTAATTTAATTCCCTTTACTGCTTGACACAACATATTTTTCTTATGATGTTATTTACAATATTGATAGAAACCACCAACTTAATTAAGGCCAAACCGCTTTTTAAATTTTTGTTCTAATAAGTTTCTTCACTATTCTGATTGGGGCCGCCTAATCTTAGTCCAAACCTATAATAATTTTCTTAATTTTAATACAATTGGTAGCAAAGTAATATGTAGCTGAGATCTAGGTAGCCCATCTTGTTAGTATTGGTTAAGGTTGTAGAGCAGGTGCCATTTCTGTAAAGAATTTTATATTGTATGAAGCTGTAACAAAAATATGTTTGGTAATGGTATCGGCAAAACCACATCCAAAATTGTTCACGGTTTTCCTCCGCCACACAATAAATACCATGTATCAAGGATGTTAAATACAACATACGTGGAAATAATACTTTCAGAGCATTTCTTGCCTTTTTCATATAACTGGCTGCATTAGTTACGAACATGAGTACGTTGCCATGATAAATTTTCTCTGGTTAAAGCAGTAATAGGGAAGTAGTGAATAATTGTGCGACTGCAGTGCTATTTGTCCATTTAAGACACTCTCAACTTAATTAATATCAGCTTGTCCGGAAAGTTCGTGCCGATTGTTTAGGAAAATTAAAACGCAGCTCATTTAAATATTCGTATACATTTATTAAATTATATAGGCACCATTTTCCGACAAAATATTTGTTCAAATGGGTTTTCATCTCAGCCAAAGAGTTGAAATTTTTTCCATTAAGGGAATTTTGTAATGATCGGAAAAGGTGGAAATCCGAAGGTGTAAGGTCTGGTGAATACGGTGGATGGGGTAGAATATCCCAACCAAACTCCAACAATTTTTGCCGAGTTCTCAAAGACACATGAGGTCGCGCATTGTCCTGATGAAACAAGACGCCCTTTCGATTCGCAATTTCTGGACGAATTTGTTCAATTGATGTCTTCAATTTATCTAATTGAGAGCAATACTTTGCCGAATCTATTATTTCATTATTTGGTAAAAGCTCATAATATCCTCCAATCCCCACCAGACACAGAGCATTACCTTCTTAGAATGAAGACCGGCTTTTGGGGTGACTAAAGGTGGTTCATCACGCTTTCGCCAATACCTTTTCTGCTAAACATTTATATAAATTATCCATTTTTCATCCCCCGTCACTAATTGCTTCAGAAATTGCCTCTCCTCGTTGCGGTTATAAAGCAAGTCGTAAATGGAGATGCGGTCCAACAGTTTTTTCTCCGTTAAATCGTGCGGAACCCATACATCAAGACGGTTTACATAGCCAAGCTTCACAGTATGATCGTGGATGGTTGATTTTGATTTATTTAGCATTTCTGCTAATTGACGTAATGGTGAGTGTGGGTTATTCTCGATTTCTGTTCTAATCATATATTCGTCTATGGTGGACGGCCTACCTGGGCGTTCTTGATCTTCAAGATCGAAATTTCCAGCTTTAAATCAAGTAAAACACTTCCGCACAGTTCTTTCGGCTACAGCACCCTCGCCATATTCAGCGCATATCTTATTTGCCGCTTGTGTGGCATTTTTACCCTTTCGGAAAAAGAAAAGCATTAAATGCCTATAATGCACTTTATTTGCCACCATATTATAAGGCGTACAAAACTGATAAAAATTAACGAATCGTAACCAAACTTTTTCCAAATATGACTGAAGTTATCTCTTTTAGAATATGTACACATGTCATTTGTTTTCAATAATTGTGATATATTCAGTCAGGTCTCTTACACCACCTACCGAAAATCGGCACGAACTTTCCCGACAACTCAACAGATTTTAGAAGCTTGATTTGGATCGAAAGAACCAACAGTCACATTGGCCTATAAAATCAGGTTTTAATGATACAAAGAAGAATAAGGAGACTGTGGTTAAAGTAATATATAAAAGAGATCAAGCTACTTTTATCACACCTTTCGGAAATAATTTCAGATACGTATTTCGGCAACTACGTTGCCATTCTCAGTGCAAAACTGGGGGAATTACCACCAGCCATATCCGGCTAACACCCAAGACGAACACGATATAAAAATACATATACAGCATACATACTACTAACCGTTTGAAAAGCTTTAGTAGACGTAAATTTGTTTTAAATTTCTACTAAGCAATGCCTCATAATACGCAGAGGGGATGAATTGTTTCGGGTCTCCTCTACAAATGGCGGTCGCATTGCCATTTTGACAATGCCACCTGGACGTCAACTGCCTTCAGTATAACCTGAGCGTTTTAAAATACTCTTTTGTGTGATTTTCGTAAAGCTTTGTTACTTTCTAAGCATAGTAAAGGAAACGAAAGTATAAGCCAGACAGAATTAGGCGCTAAATTTTAAGCCTACACCTTGATTTAGAAGTGTAAACACGTGGGTTGCGGAAGTAAACGTAGTGGAGCACTCGAGAAGCTGAACTCCCTGGAATATCAAAAGACCACAGATTATTCATCCCAAAAAGTCCACAAAACCATTAGGAATGACCGCCGAGTGAAATTGACGGAGGCACCTATATAAGATCGCTGGCATCTTAATTTAATAATAGTAATTATTATTAATTAAGAGCGCATCACATCCTAATTGATACCTTGGAAATGAAAAATTATCAGTAAGGTGGGTGCCACATTTTCTGCAAAACTTATTACTATCTAAACTGTATTTTGTCTAGCTACGAGTTCACCTGAATAGTTTCTTGCGGCAATTTGTCAAACGTGACGAATCCTGGATCCACCATTCGAAATCAAACAATAATCAAAATAGGAGACAAGCAAGAAAGGACCAATACCAAAATAGGTGAAGACCGTTGGTTCTCAGTAGGGAAAGACATGGTCACCGTTTTTGTGGAATGTTGTTGGTAAATTATGTAGCAGAAGGCAGGACGATTAACAATGAATGTTATGCTTACCTAGGTGAAACAAGAACTCAGGCACAAAAAGTCATATCTGACAAAAATAAACTCCTCTTTCACCAGGGTAACGATCCAAGCTACAATGCTGTCGTAGTGTCAGTAAGTTGTGATGTAGGTTTTCTGTAGTTTCCCCACATTGTAAGTTGAATTCACAGCACATAATCGGTGCGACGGCTGCAGACGTAAAAATGGCGCCTAATAATAATAACGATTCTCCTTCCCCAACAAGTACTGAGTACTTAGGTCTAGTTGTAAGGTGATAGTAGTAGTAGTAGTAGTAGTAGTAGACACTAGATCGCAGAGGAGGGTTCTTTAGTCGGTAGAAATCCGACACTATCCGGTGACGCGGGCCGCCGGATGTCTTATCGAAGATTTTTCCTCTGTCACGAGAAAAAAGTAGTAGTAGTAGTAGTAGTAGTAGTACAAGTAGTAGTACAAGTAGTAGTATTGGGCAAAGATCAGAACTGAAGTTTGAATAAATTCCGCATGTACTGTATTTACTTGGCCTGGCACCTTTGAAGTTCAGCTTTTGCAGATACCAACATTCCTAAATTATACATGTAATTTAGTGGTTGTTAATAATTTTGGAAGTTCTTTTAAATATAATTATTCTACCTGGTTAGCTTCGCTAGGTCAAGAAATTTTTGTTTGGATTGCTATAGTATAATGATAGTCTTGTGGATTAATTATATGAACTTAGGTTTTTCATCTGGCATTCTGTATGATTAATTAAAAGTTGTACGTATCAAGGTACTTATAGCAATAATGTGGAGAAATGTATATACATACATATGCTACATCACCACTCTATTAGACACATATGTATATATGTATATGTATATATGTATATTGTGGTCGTTATATATGTATATAATATATATTTATAAAACGACCAACCATAATTTTTATTTAGCTAATGCAAGCCTTACATTCATTTCAACGAAAGTGGCACAAAACGAGCAACCGTCGCTGGTTTTCTGTCCAGATATATTTTTCATTCGGATGAGAGATTGCAGGTTCGGTGGACGGATATAATTCTCATTTCTGTCACATACGTATAATAAAGGTATATTTCTACACTACCGTTAAATTGTCCAAAATCCTAATTTATTTTGACCTGTCTCATATGCACGTCTCCTCCCTAATGGTCGGTAACAAGCAAAAAGTATCAGCAATTGTGTCTTTTTATTGAATTCGGGAGATATTTTGTTCGAAATGGTCATTACGACGATCTATGACGGGAATATAAATCAACGGCTTTTCTAGTAATACGAATTTTGGGAAATTGTATTGATATAAACGTTTCACCAATCTACCCAACATCAAAATAAAGCAACTGTTGGGACCTACCTTTTAGGAAAAGAATCATAATTATTTAACGTTATTTAACGTGATATATAGTCTTACCTTGACACACTTCACATAGATTTTCAATCGGCTTAAAATAACATTCAAGTAGTGAACTCTTGAATAAAATACTTCGTGAAGTGGCTTTCGACTTCGTGGAAATTAATAAAGCCCTGTGGAACGCTGCAGGAACTTAAAAAGGTCACTTGGAAAATCGTCTGGAGAATATACTCTGCAATCGCTGTATTGTGTGCTGTATCCCTCGGTAGTACGTAAAGCTCAGCATTGTCTTCTTATAGAAATGAATTTCATGAAATTTACTGCTCGCTTCCAATAAATTTTGTAGAAAACAAATCATTGTTTAATAAATAAATTGACATATAATATAAATGTGAAAAGAAATGAACTTCGATAGGTTTAAAGTGCAGCATTTTACAGCTGTCATTTTAGTTCAACGCAATGAGTCCATTTGGCTTTACCGCGTGTCCGCTTTATTTATGGCTTCCTATTTGCATAGCAGAAAATTGCGCCAGCTAAAACGGCTACAAATTGAAGATATGCATGTCAACATCTGCTGTATCGCAAAGGTATATTATTGGGCCGTTATTATTTATTACGTACATCAACGACTGTATAACCTTTTTGGATTATTCTGCCTTGTCCTATGCGGACGATTTAAAGATAAATCTTACAAATAATTGTTACTGCGACGATCATTACTTCATTTCATTTTCCACGTCCTGCTGTAGAGTTGATTTCAGCTATTATACCAACAACAAACCTATTGCGCCGAAAATTGTTGTAAATCTTTCGAGCTGCGTGTAATGCAAAATATGTACCTAAAATTACTGCATCTGGTTCTCAAACTTTGGGTTCCATCTTTAGAAGTAATAATTTTAAAATATTGCATATCTTTGATCCTCTTTTCACGCTAATGTTACCAGTGAATGTGAGTACGGTGTTATTTAGTATTCGATTTACATTAATATAATCAAGCGCGTTTGGAGCAACCTTCTGAAGTACTTATTTCTGAAAGTAGGGGCTGACCCTGCTCGTGACTTGGATTATGCATTAGTTATAACTGTTAAAAGGCAAATTATTAGTCAAATGCATACATACCTAACTTCTAGAACAAACTTACGCTGGAGGGCTCTTCCGGTACACTCGGCGAAGAACGAGGATGCTGTTTTTACAGTTGTCATTAATTGTAATTTTATTAAATTTCCTGAAATTCTTATATTGGACTCATTTTCAG
Organism: Chrysina gloriosa; assembly: GCA_038088585.1. NCBI lineage: Eukaryota > Metazoa > Arthropoda > Insecta > Coleoptera > Scarabaeidae > Chrysina > Chrysina gloriosa. The sequence continues at coordinate 50,945,467 of CM076087.1, forward strand.
GTTATCCGCTTTGGCCAATGGAATAAAGATTACGGTTTTTATCGTTTTCATTTCGGAAACTATGGGTCACAACGCTTCGTGCTAACGATCAAGTTACTGTTAAGGTTGTGCCCCATCGCGGTAAATGAGTTTGACTATACCGGCCACTGATTATTGTTATTATTATCATTCCAGATATATGAGAAGAATTTGTACTGTTATTAGTACATATTGCTAGAAATGAGTTATTTTGTGGTAAAATGCACATAAGCAGCCATATTAAGTAACAATATTAATAACGATACTTATTTCAGAAATTCAATGAACAATCTTTTAAAAGATGTTTAACCGTTGCCAGTTATGCGAATATAGGAATTCTTAATAAGTACTTCTAGTCTCTCGTACAAGAAGAAACAATACGAAACCGTTTAATGCATACACTATAAACCCTTTGTACACCAAAATATTTCAAGCGCTTATTTCAAATATTTTGATTGTATGTTATTTATACGTAGTTGCTACATTAGCATGCTTCCTAGAATTACTGATGTAACTGCAAATATCTATATATTTCAGATAATGTTCAGTTAAACAAAAGTTTCCCCCTTCGAAACCTGTGTTTAAATATAATCCATAACGAAATAAAGTGAGCTTTTATATTCCTTGAGTCGATTCCCTTGTCTATGGCTCATTATTCTAATAGTATCTCTAGAGGATTTATTTTGTATTTAGCTTACAAGGTCCGTGACCAATGGACAAACCGTATGTATGCATAATTTTACATAAATGCCAAACCATAGATAAAACTAGGGTTAGATCCTTAATAGATACATTTAATTTGGCGATATTTTATTATTTTTCTTTCCGTTAGAAATAAATTTTCTTATTAAAAGATGTATTTTCAAATTTTATTATTTTATTATATAATATACTTTTAAGGAAATCTGTTAGCTTGAACAACAGTCTGGAGAGATTAAATCACTAGGAGACTGTTGATAAAATAGAACCAAGTAGTTTCCCCAATTTATGTAGATGTTTAAAACTGTAAAGTAAGAAAAGTGAAAGTAGTTCTTTCGATTCCGCCCATAAAACTGATATTAACTAGGACCCAATAAAAGAGAAAGCTTGCAGTTTATTTGAAGGCAAGAAATCGAATATTATATCAACTGAAGTTGTAAGGTTAGTTTCTACATGGTTTTAATAACAGAATGCAGAATAATAAGTACCTATAGATTACTGTCTGTGTTAGTTAAGTACACTATGACGATATAACATCTATAAAATCAAAAGAAAAATAATAATTTTAATACCATTTATTACCATGTTAGAAAAACTAAATTTTTTCGCAGCGCTTATAGGTGTCGATGATTCCGCCATAGTGGAACGTCTAAACCCAAATATATATATATATATATATATATATATATATTACTTAAATATATTGTATTCGCTAAGCATTGACCGAGCTTTTTCAAGGTTTTTAAATTTGACTGAAAAAATTTTTGAACTTTTAGTTTTATTTTTGGCTGTAATATTCGGAATTAATTTGTTAATATTTTGGAAAATAACATTGATATTGTAAAAATCCTCGGTTAGTGCTTAGAGAAAACTATAAGGATAATAAAACACCAAACTTCAAGTTAATCCGTTGAGTAAATCGCGAGAAAACTTCGACACCAGTTTGAAAAACAGTTTCGAAAAAAATGCATTTAAAGTTTTACAATACATTGTTTCATTGTGTACTGTAAACTTTTTTGTTTTTATGGTTAATCTGCCATGCCAACTTCGTAATAGGCATCTCCCTCATCGTCATTTCCTGCTTTGCTCTGCCGTCTTAAAATACGACCTTCTTTAGATGCCTCGAACGTACGTTTCCCAGCCATCGAAATTCGTGCTTCGTCCAAGATTTCGCAAATGCTTGCTGTAACCGGCTCGATGACTATTTTCATGGTATTCATCATTAAAAGAATGCTTGAATAACCATTATTGAATATACTGCTGGCAATACTGATAGCAGTTTTAACGCATGTAGCACTACTAAATGTTATTTTGGAGCGAAGGTCCAAATTAAGGCGTTCAGATTCTCGTTCGAATTTTGAGTGTAACCACCTAAAAAGCGCTCTAACAAATCGTTGTTGCTAACTTCCTTGTAGATAGCAATGATAGCCTCTATAACATTAGGATGAAGAGCAGATTTGTGAGTGTGTTCACTTAATTTATTTGTCGTCTTTGCTACCTGCCAGGAACATCAAGAACTTGGCCCGGGCGGACAGTTTTCATGTTGGGGTTTAAAGTCAGTTGACGATGTGTGCTGTAACGTTGCCTATATAGTAGTTTTCATTTCTTCTATTAAATTTTTATGTCTCCTAATAGCCGTCCGTGATAAATGCTCACTCAGGCCCACAACAGACTCGTCCTGGGCGCACAGCCGATCTAGAGCGGCCGGCGCGTGAGTACGAGTCTGTTCTAAACTCTATAACTCAGAAACTAATTAGGATTTATACTTGGTACCTTTAATCCATATTTTACAGACGTCAAACAAATTTTACACTCCGGTCTAAACCCTTAAGTTGAACATTACTGTTTGTTTGAATTATTGTTTCACGTTTTAACTTCGATTTATAAGGTTATGATAATGTTTGCCCCATGATAGCGAAACACTTGCCACCCAATTTTAATATTAAATAATTGTGTAGTGAGGAGTTTACCGATGTGATATAGTGTCAAACAGTTCTTAGTTACAAAAAGGAGGTATCATAATAATATGTTGTTGATACATACATGAACTCAGGATGCCTAATAGTGAGAATAAACTGTTCTCCGGTTCAAGTTGTTAACGACCAAATCAAAACACAGAAGTTAAATGTGTCACAAATATGCATTGAAAAGCATTTTAGATAATTTATTGTTAGTTACGTAAAAAAACTCGATTTGCGAATTTCTCAAAGGAATCACTTAACATCGGCGATTTGCTTATGAAGCGTATCTAATGTGATTGACTGATTAATGCAAAAAGTGTTGTTTAGGATAATGTCAGTTTAGAAAATCCGGGACAAAACTAGATCACCCAACTCAAACAAGATCCAAACGATCAAATTAGATAGGTAGGTTCAACAGCTAAACCGAACAATGCAATTCAAAACACTTTGGCCAATCGTAGGATAGTACGTTTTACCATGCTACGGCACATATCTTCGGTCACTGGGAAAAAATTAATGGAGCTTATTGTTAGTTGGGATGTATTGTCTTATGAGATTTTATAATTCTGACCTTACATTACTAATTATCGATTATTTCGTTTTTGCGAAACCTTATCGATAGAAAATGTGTTAATAATAATGACGATCTAACAACAACATTCTTTGGCATCCAGCGGTGGAAGTTCAAGTAGTAGCTAACAGCCATTAACACTACCAGCGTTAGTTAGTAGTACAGTGTAGCAGTTACCGTCCAAGCAGAAATTCAGTCTATCATTGTTTGGGAGTATTGGAGAGACTCAGCTTCCTAACATACGGGAGATTGTACACAAATCGTTAGACAATTGATTAACAGCGATATGATGACTAGAGAGCGGATTATATGTTTGTTGCATATCGATAACTATCAACGGTACAATTGAACGCTTTAAGATTTACACGAATTAGGGTACATAAAAGGGCTTAGCACTATATTTAATTTTACGTATTTAGAATGTTTTGGCTTTTTTCTACATATTTCCAATATTTTAACACATTTGAAATTACTCGACATATTTTTGCGTTTAAAAATCATGTTATTTTTATAAAAAATATAGTAGACAATTTTCTGGGAAATTTACATTGTACGATTACCGATATTTTGTTGAATATAATAAAATAAATATTACTTAAATGGGTATTAATGCTTTTCCAAGAAATTCAAGTTTCAACATTTTTCTAAGAAATTGCTAATTCCTTTTAAACTACCAAACGAAATATTCTGTTCAATTCCGAAGAGCAAAGATTATTTTGTTACGGTTTCTAAGAATAAACATCGGAAATTAAACAAATAAAGGTGAGTTCTAATTGGTTAAAAATAATTAGGTAGGGAGTGTATACGTTTCGGCAGTGAAGTGTGACCGAGTGTTATCCAAAAATGCCAAAAAGGAAAAGCGATTTAGTAGCCTCCAGGATCAAGAACGTTCCAGAATTACTTTGTAACGAAAAAAGGTATTCTGCAAAGCGTGCGGCGAAATGCTAAGTTGACAATTTTACAAAACAATTTTATTTTACTTATTTAATTCAAATTACATTTTTAGTTTGCAAATTCTAGTCTGCCATACAATTGGTTGAATAAAATTGTTTTCATTAATAAAAATATCTTCCTTTAATTTCAAAATCATTTTCTTATCTTATATCTAAAAGGGTGTATACATTTTCTACTATAATTTTCTTCTTTTATAATTTCCATGTGACAAAACATTTTAAATTACTCAACATCTCTCGACTGACCTTCATAAACGAATGTTAGAAAAAAGAGACAAACAAAATTAGTTCAAATATCTCTAGGTCAGGCACTAGCAGGTTCACCTTCATCTCTAAAAAATTAGAGTGAACAACAAGTATTTAATTCGGAATTAACCAAAGCTTTGCTTTCTGCTAATATCCCACTTTATAAGTTACAAAACCTAAATTTTAAAATGTTTTTGCAAAAGCATTGCAGAAATATTATACCTGCCGAAAGTATTTTAAGGAAACATTATGTTACAATGTTATGTGTCTAATGATGACTTGTGCATTCCAAGGCATTACGGCATCAACGGAAGCAAACTGCTGATAGCATTGTAAGAGAAGTTATCTGTGGAATATAGGAGGGATATGTTGTAGAATAGACTTCAGAACAGAATCAAAAAATAAACGACGCATCCTATTGCTAGCTGTACTGATTTTTAAAATTAAAAATGAGTATCCATTGAAATATTGATAGTTGATATTTTGCAATTGTGCAATAGACCCTAGAGCACACATTTCATACATACTTGTAGTGCTGATTTATTCGCGGATGATGTAAGTATCCAAAAAACCTATTTTTAACTACCGGTTTAGGGAAGTTTTGCTCTTTAAAAGAACTAATTTTGTTAAAATTCTAATCATTCTGAGTGTACACATAAATAAGGATTTATGTTTATGTATATCATACAGAGATCATGACTGACGACAGTAATACTGTGCTAATAATAGTGATCTTGGTTCCTTATAGATTAATGAAACGTTACTTTAAGTAATTTATATAGATAGTATGCAATGCCTTTCCAATATATCGAAGAAAGGCAGAGATAACGTCGAACGTAGCGTCAAAGTCCATTAGTAAGTAAATGAATACTGTAATGAGGTATTTGTAAATTATCGGGCTAATAACTTTATCGATACATTTAACTCGTATCAACTATCCTTTGCATATTAGGTTATCCAATTAGAGATTACTAATACAACTTTCAAACTCTGCACATTTGCGTGTTCCCATATCTAAAGTTTGACCAGTACTGATTAAAGATTATCGGATAGTTTGATTACAGACAACGAAGCTATTGAGTTAGGCAATGTAAACCTTCTCGAGTTCACCGTGAAATGGGATTAATTTAGTATGTCTACACTCCTCTAAGCGGCGTTTTCACATCTTGCTACATATGTTGTGAGGTAAATGTATGTAAACTCCACTGGTTGCAAACTGCAGGTGATTCAATATGACTCTCCAATGACAATTTACGTTAATTGAAATCTAGATTTACACACGTTTGTAATTAATGTTGGATCCCGAACGTATATGTAGGTTTACTTCTGCTCAGCGGTGCGTGATAGGATATTATTTCTGGTTTATTTGTAATTGGTTGGAATAACGAAATACATTTGGTAGATATTTAAACAGATTAGCTTTACTGTTCCAGAAAATTAGCGATATACTCGTACATTCAAGAACAAGTGATTAGGAAGTATTTCTCTCTGCTGCTATTCAAAATTGCTAATTATGCATATCTAGTAACAGGTACAGTATAGGTAGTGTAGCACAGTAATCGCAGCTACATAATAATAATAACACTAATAATTAAAGGCCGGATAATATGCAGTTTGCATAAATTTGCATATTTGCATAATATATGCATTTTGTATATTATTTGCATATTTTGTAGTAATTCAGCATATTTGAAATATCCGAGTTTTATTTATTTATTGGATGTAATTTATTATAGGATAGGCATTACTAAAAATATGTCGTGGTTGTAACAAACAAAGAGCTAAACAGCCCTCTTTAAATTAAAAATAGCATTCTATGAAGCCTCTTCTCGATACTTTTCCGATAAGCGCTTCCAAAAATGTATTAATGCTGTTCCCATACATCTAGACCGGGACAGAATTCAAGGAAAAGCTAATTCCCTGAAACTTCTAAATAAATACAAAAATACATTTTACCAGAAAATTAGGAGCATAGGTATCTCTTTGTTATTCGGAGAAATTTATTCCCATATTCGAAAGCAATCTTATTTATTTTAAACGTCATTTTACGTTGTTTTTGCGAAGTGTAAACTTGTGGGTTGTTATTAATTATAATAGCAAAAATGCCGAAAATAGCGACTGTGCCTGGATGGATTGCACCTTATTCAGGATTGCGTATGGATGGAGAAAAAGTATTTTGCGTAGTATGCAGCAAGATTGTAAGTAAAATCTAAGTTTATTTCCTCTTATTAATCTATAGCTTTCAAACGATGTTTAACAAAATCACCAATACAACGCTTCGACAAATAATTTTATTTTAAAATGAGTAAAATGAGATGTATATTTCATGCGTATTTTTCGCATATCATCAGCACAACACGGAATATCTGATATTTCGTATTCGACTGATGATTTTTAAATGAAAATCATTTTAAAATGAAATTATTTATCGAAGCGTTGTGTTGGTTATTTTATTAAATGTCGTTTATTCCGATTGCTTCGCAAACTCTTTACACATTAGTTTTTATTACCCCTTTATCTTTTACTAACACTTATTTTATAAGAAAGCGACTGATGATGTGATATTTTTATGCAGGTTACAAGTGACAGAAAGCTTCAAGTCGACCAGCATATTAAAACTCCATCTCATGCTGGAAAACTATCAAAAATAAAATTGGCGAAGAAGGGTCAGCAAACATTACCGCAATGTTTGCCATCAACTTCCAAGAAATCGGAACAAGAACAATTTAATGAAGATTTGTGTCTAATGTTTGTGTCGGCAGATATTCCACTACATAAAATAAACAATTTAAATGCAAAGTTATTTTTGCAAAAGTACACCAGCAAATATAATATTCCCGACGAGAGCACCTTAAGAAAAATTATATTCACCGTATCTATGCAGAAACATTGAGCAGCATTAAGAAGGCTGTGTGAAACAATTACCTTCACATATGCGCAGATGAAACTACTGATAGTGTGGGCCGATACATAGTTCATTTAATGATAGGTACCCTTAACGTTTCGATTCCAGCAAAATCTTATTTAATTTCATCCAAACTGTTGGAAAAGGCAAATAATTTGACAATAACAAGGTTTATACAGGAAGAACTGGCAACCTTTTTCTTACCGGAATCGATTCCAACAGAAAAAATTCTATTGTTTTTAAAGGATGCCGCACCATACATGGTGAAGGCAGCTTGCAACTTGAAAATCTTTTACCCAAATTTAATTCACTTGGCTTGGCGCACGGACTAAATCGTGTTGCAGAAGATGTAAGAAACCATCTTCCTTGGTAAATACTTTAATTAGTAGTGTTAGGAAAGTGTTTTTAAAGGCTCCATTAAGAGTTCAGTTTTACAAACAACATCTACCCGGTATTCCGCTTCCTCCTCACCCAGTAATCACACGATGGGGAACGTGGTTGGAAGCTGCTATTTTTCATGCAAATCATTATGAAGAAATAAAGACAATTATTATGGATCTTGATAGCGATATACAATATGTGCTAGACGTCCAAAAGGTGTATTCGAGTAAAAAAATACCTCAACAGTTGGCGTTTATTAAAGCCAAATACAGTATTACTTCCACTTCTATATTGCATTTGGAAAAACAATTTATGTCGCTAATTGAGAGCGTTGAAATAATAAGCAAATTTGAAAAGTTATGTTTTAATGTTAAAGGAAGGGTGGGAAAATCCGTGTATGAAAATTTTTAAGTGTAATAGAGAAAAATGAGGGTTTTAAAAAGCTAAAGGATATTGCTAAAATCTTGTGTGGTGAGTCAGTAGAAAATATGGAGTTGACAATAGAGGATATTTCTAATTTGAAATATGCTCTTATAACAAGCGTGGACGTAGAATGAACCTTTTCAATATATACCAAATACATGTTATCAGACAAGCGCCACAATTTTGCTATTGAAAACTTTGAGAAATATGTAATTGTAAATTGTTTTCATAGTTAATTATGTTGTAAAATGTTATAAATAAACTTGTAGTAAAAATAATAGAATATTTTTTTCTATAGTATTATTTTTCTAGCATTACTCCTATTTTTTTATCTGCATGTTTTTATAAGAAAGTGCATATTTAGGCCAAAACATCTGCATATTTATGCGCATATTTCCACTTTTCTTTTTGCATATAATCCGGCCTCTAGTAATAATAAATAATAAACGATTAGCATTCGCATGTCGTTTAAATAGTTGCTAATATTCGTAAATGATTATTAATTTCAGCTTAGAGAGAGCATACAACAGTAAGTTATCTGTGTCTGGCATTGTCTGGCAGCCCAGATTAAAATTTTCCACCGCTTCAAAAATATTAAGATGGTCGTTGCCAAATATGTAGGGAATTCTGGTTTACTTACTTCTTGATCCACCCTCTTGTTCACAAAATAAACATAAACTAATCAATTCTCTTCATGACGTTATATATCATATAAGAAATTTTTGCTATGAAAGCTCTGCTCTCTAAGTTTTGATAGTTCCTTCGTGTTTTCTAGCTTTGTGTTGATATCCGTCCTAGGTAATATTGCTAAGTATTCGCTTGCTACGACAATGTCTTTCATTAGTTTGTATTAAGTTTCTGGTAGACAATTGCAGCATTTCTACAGTATTAAATTATTGGAGATTGAAAAAATTTGTAATGGGAGGCTCCTGGTAGAAGTGCCACGGTGTGCTTCCGTGCAAGATTTGATCAGTCCGTAGTCCGTACATAAACACTTCGGATTAGTGGCGCCATGGTTGTGCCATAACTATTGAGCCGTAAACGTCACAAAATGTCACAGTGGAAAAAAGACAACTGGGAAGGAGTGTTGCGCTACAATTTTGTATTTGGGCTGACAGTGGAGTGTTGGTTTTAAGAAATATCTCCAATGCTTTGAGATGACTATCCATATCGCTCAACCATATTCAGATGGTTTTAAGAGTTCAATATGGGTAAGTTTGGCCATCAGATCCCTTTCCGTCCAGGTAACTAAAGATAATGTTGTTGCCGTGTGGAAAATATAGTGGGAAAAACCGGGAGGGTATCTTCCTGTTGTACAATAAGAAATGAGTGCTTGAAGATGGCGGTGTTCGCAGTTCAAATATCACGGTCTCTCAAGAAGAAAATGGCAACTCTTTCTTTCACCATAACTGGCGTTTTACAACTTATACTGTTCAACTGGCAAAAACGGTCACTGCGAAATGATATACGGGACGGGCTAGGCTGCAAATTCCAGAACCACTCAAAGTTATTCGTCCAGGATTGGAACACGACTGTTGGTTCTCAGACAACGTTCCGGCCCATCGGTTGTATATACGTGCTCAGTTTTTAATCGCAGTGGGTTTTAAAGTTCTTGAAATTTATAGCGCCGACCTTGTCTCGTGTGACTTTGTCTTGTTTTCAGAAGGGACGACATGGCTGAAAGGAAGGCGCTTGGCAATAAATGCAGTGTTCCCACAGACATCAGATGATGAATGTGTCTATTTGATGAATGTGTCTATTTGCCAAAGGACACTTGAAAAAACTGGTTTGATGAGTAGCCTTAAGTGATGCGAAGCATAAAGTTCAATGAAAGCTACCTTGGAAAATGAATCGAAATATAAAAGTAAGATTCTATAGGCTGCTAGAGCAGCATTTTCATGCAAGGAACATAATCTATATATGTATGTATATAAAATACAAAAAATGTTTCTATGTCCGTTATAGACTTCGAAATTATCCAACCGATGTGCCCCAAACCGCTTTCATTAGAAAGGCAATAATGCGAGGATGACTTTACACCACTAAAAAATGCATTCGGTCCATTCATGAAGTGGATTTTCGACTCTTCCCATACAATAATCTTTCCGGATACAGACTGTCAACACAAAAACATTGATCTGTCACTGTCATCAGAAAGTTTTATCATTTGTGGTTATCGCGTCGACCATGTCAAACAATCGAATTAGAAAATATTAAAAATCTCAGACAGTAAAAGCGAGTAATTTTGGCTCCGCAGAAATCAATTCACACAGTTATAGATGAGGAACAAGCTGTCAACTTTCTAATAGAGTTTCTTAACTCTTTGGAACCATCTGGAATGCCACCACATATCTTAACTTTAAAAGTTGGTTCACCGTTGATGCTTATTGTTAGACCCACCGAAATTGTGCAACGGAACAAGATGGTAAGTGTGGCTGGTTTGAACTTAGAAAATTCCTGTTTTTCGCACGGCCAATTATATGTTGCTTGCTCTAGAGTTGGAACGTCGAAAAATCTTTATGTTTACATACCTACCGAAAAACTCAAAACACGATAGGTATCTGCTAGTACACTATAGACCTAAAGACTTAGACCCACTTTATTTCCGTAATCACCATTACCTGAAAAGTTTTGAAATAACCGCGGGCGCTTTACACTACCGATTTGTAAGCTAAGCTGGCACATAATCGCGCCTAGATAAATTCCTTGTTCCTCGCCGTGTATGTTTGGTAGCGAAGCATTCATTAGAAGTAGTGATGGATTTGCATCACCTCCCTAATCTTGTCTCGCGTTTGCCCTTTTCGCTTTAAATCAAAAATATTTTTATTCTGAAATAATTGGAAACGATTTCACGAGGAATAAGCTGCATTTATTGAGAATAAGAAAATTTAGTAGACTGTGAAAAACAATCACACAGTGTTTATTTAGAGCAACTTTTTATCCGTCATTTGACGTTTAGTTGTTGAAGTTGCGTTCGTTATAACTCAGCTGCTTATTTTTTGAAAGTAGAATAAAATGGAAGTAACCAGAGAGCACTTCCGAATCATGATTTTAACAAAGGTTTAAGCGCTTATGAGTGCAAAGAGAGTTTAGATTCTCTTTTTAGTGAACAAGCACCTTCCTTGGCTATAATTTGCCAGATGGACAAAAGACAGTTACAGCTAAGTAGTGCACTGAACAATATTGCCCGAAGTGTTCAATAGAGTTCCAGGCAAGCGAATTATGCTCCACAATAACAGTGCATCGCCCTGCACGTAAGTTTCAACTCTCCAGTTTGGCTGAAAGAAATATAAAAGTAATAAAACATCCACCGTACTCACTTGATTTAGCAATGTGCGACTTTTGGCTATTTTTTGGGCTTGAACGAAATTTGGGGTGTAGATGGTTTTTGTCTGAGGAGGAGATTGGTACCGCAGTTCATGCTTATTTTAAAGGTATTCCGAAAGAAGATTGGTTAGAAGCTTTTATACACTGGAAAGAAAGAATGATCAAGTGTGTCATTGCTGAAGAGAATTACTTTGAGCTTATTTAAAATAAAATCCTAGAAAATATTAATCGTGTTTTCAACGATTTTTTTCAACAGTTTCTATTATTGTTCTAGTATCCACGTTAAGTGTTTGGAGCATGAATTTTGGATACAAAGTTTCTCCACAATATGTACATTCGGGATCATCCAAAGCATTGTAACAAACATTAAATTAAATTCCTAATTTTGTAGATGGTTCTAAAATTGAAATTTATTGGCGGAATAATAGTAAACTAAGCTATCATAAAGTTGGGTCGTGTATTATCAACTTTACAATTATATATAGTGCAAGGTAAGTGCCCAAGTGTTTACAGAATTGTTTTGCTTTTCATAATTCCTGCACCTGAGGATTATTACTACTAAATTGTGAGTCATTCTTTTCTTGAATTATTGCAAGCATTGCAATATTGGAATAGTAAGTTTCTAATGTACTATACTGACATAAGGGATTAAATTAGATTGGTTCGTAGTAGAAGTAAAATAAATACTGTAATAAATTCAAGAGACTGGAGTTGCGCCTGCTTCCCTTATTCCATCGTAGAATGTCCGATGTGTATTTCTACATTTATTCTTGCTCAGAATATACTGAACTTGCTTGCTGTTGGTAATTCTCTATATAGAACAGTAATCTTTAAGACAGTGGTTGCCATAAGCAATAAGCCAGCGATATAAAACTCCTGCAGTATGATTAATGACACAATTAGCTAACCGTTTTTATTCTTATGTGCCACTTGTTGCAGTGATTGAATTACTAGGTATTGAGTCGAAATTGTATCATAGGTCGTTGAAATATAGAGGATCTCCCGTCGCTCAATTATGGAGGGTCCCCTAAAAATGACAGAACTTTGGACGTATATAGAGCCACTAATTTGTAGAACATATTTTTATTATTGTTGTTATTATTGAAAAAAGAAGGTTTAACATAACGAAAACATAATGCTTTCCCTGGACCCAATCTTTGCTCATATTTTCTAATCGAGAGCTATTTCACCAATAAAGTGAGTGAGGCTACTTTGTTCGTGTAAACCTGTAACCTGAAATATCTCAATGAAAGCGATCCAGTAATAAACGATTTTGAAGGTGTTTGCTTCGTTGTTAGCGAAAATTATGTCACCGTATTTAATTTAATAATTGTCTGGTGAGGAGTTTAGCAATGTAATATAGACTCAGTAAATACACTATAGTCGTTGGAATCACTATCACTGATTATAGTTCTCCAGGCCACAGAATTAAATTGCTTCAGAAAAGAATAGGCAGTTTAATTTAATTCAAGTAGATACATTATTTCTTAAACGTTGCCAGAAAAATAATGTATTCCCAAGATTTATAAAAGTTGACGTTTCGAAAATTTGTACGCAATCCGAAACTATTATAAACCGTACGAAAAGGCGTTGGCTTAAGAACGAAATAAAGTATTTACATATATGGAGAAGGAGTAAACTAAAATTATAGTTACACACGTTACATTTAAAATTAACCTAGATTAAATTAAAAAGTTAATTTAGATTAAACCAGCTTCCAAACCTGGAGTGATTTTCAAACGCAGAAAAGAACATTGCCGCCATAGATTAACAACAAAAATGTTTAAGCGAAATAAGGAATTCAAAAAGATTTGCCCTAAGAAAAATAGTAGTCAAGAATTTCGAAAATATATTACTAGTACGTAATTAGTCGTCCGAGATTTATGTATAATAACGCCGAAATCACGCTGTTGATTAAAGGCCTAAAATACAGCGTGAGCGTGGCAACGACACCAATAGATGATCTGATAGCAAATATAGCAACTGGTATAAAACATTTAGATTCAAATACGAAAGAATACATTGGGAACGCCTGCAAAATTAGCATTCAGAGAAACTTAGAAACGACAATGAAAGAGTACATTAAGTTAAATGCATATTACTAAAGGACTTAGAAAAGGTAACTGTTTTTACCTGAAAGTTTAAAAAGCATGTATAAAAATCCGTTACAACCAATGATTAGACATACGAAGGATACAGTTAAGGATATTCAAATTCAATTGAGAAAAATTTGAAAGTGAAACAGGCAAATACACATCCAATAATCCAATAATCCAAATACACAAATCGGGAAAAATAGTGACGCCACTAGCGTTGTGCATTGACTGTCGGATTTATAAGTTAACAAATTGGCTAGTAAATGAATTTAAAACGTTGCCTAATAGTTTAGACAGCTTGTGGGTCACAAATTCAGTAGAATTTGCGAATAAACTTAACCAAATGTAATTAAAAAAGGCGAAAGTTCTAATTTCGCTCCATGATTGATCACTGTTCCCCCTGTTATGTATCGGTGATATTAGCCCTATCCTCCATTCTTCTGGCGTTTTTCTTCCCTCCATGCTTGTCTATATAGTTGTAGTAGCAATCCTTTTCCCGTATCACCCATGTATTTTATCATTTCTGTGGTGATCTTATCTTGTCCAGCTGCTTTACCATTGTTGAAATTATTAATTGCCTCGTCTAATTCTGCTCTTGTTATTTCACTCTCTATCTGTTTCATCTATTTCTTCCTTTCTTTCATTTCTATCTTCTTCTTCTTGTTCTCGATATACTGTTGTTTCCTTTTCTACACTTAGCAGTTGTTGGTAATATTCTTTCCATCTCTTATGAAGAGGAATAGTTAGTACATATTTTCCAAGCGTGTAGATTACATACGTAGACGATATTATTGCCATATGCGACACCAAGAAATGCTCGATAAAATATTTCTTGGAAAGATTAAATTCAAATTTCGACACAATTAAGTTAACGGTAGACGAAGTGAATAATCGCCTCACATTTTAGATAGTTTAGCTAAGAGCAATAGCAATAGCAATAATAAATGGAAAGTGGACGTCTGTAGAAAAAGCACAACCATGAACAGGTTCATAGTGGCGGATTCGAAACATTGCACGCAACGAATGATGTTGCTTATCAATTTCTTAATCATTTGGTTAGTCAAGGTCAAGCTCACGAAAAGAAGGTTTGGTAAAGAATTAGCATGTCTCAAAAAGATAGGTATACACAACGGTTACTTCGTAATAGATGTTAAAAAACGGTGAGAAAGAATCAAAAGAAAAGTCTACATAAGAAATTCAACGATCTTTATCCCTGAAACTAACTAACTAAACTATCGCATCAGAAGATTTCAAAAGGGATTAGTACTATTCGAGAAAAACAAAACATGGAAGCGTGTTCGACAATCTAAGAATCTATTAGATAGCCCGAAAGAAAAAAACGGATTTAAAACAAAAGCCAAGTATTTATAAAATTGTTTGAAGCGTATGCGGTAAAACATATACATATATGACAGGTGAGGCGCGTAATAACTACACGATTTAAAGGACATGTGGTCCATTACCGTTTAGATATAATAGATTCGTTGAGTGTCGCAAAGCGTATGCAAATGTGTTAATTTACCGCGAGAACTTGATGCGTATGAAGCAAGCACATACGTAAAAGTACAAATCTTCTCAATAGAAATAGCGGACCCATCCAAAACTCTGCGTTGTTCAACTTATAAATAGGTAATATCCGATTTTGTACGATGCATAATTTCTCATTTATTAAACCAAAGCTAGTCACAAGCTAGTACACGTACATTTTTTATATAAAACTTATTCATGCCAAAATGGAATCTTTAAAAGGTACACTTTTTCTTCTATGACAAGTTTGTAGAAACTACGTCTAGAGATCAGACACGCATGTCGATTAACATGTATTTAGGAGGGCCATTTACGATAGAAGGGCACCAGAGGGGCGACAACAATGAGGGTAGAGTAGATGTCTTGTGCATGATTAGAATTGTATTAGATTTTTGTCGTTCATTCGGTGCCAAACGGTTTTAGAGACGGTTACATTGTTGGTAGCAAAACACCTGTCACTGAATTCACCGAAATAATTATCTGGTGAGGCATTTACCGATGTGATATTGTGTCAGTTCCATCCTATGGAAACCACATATCGTTCTGATCACTATTATTCAAATTTGGAGGCAAAAGGTCATTTATCATTGATATGCAACGAGTATCATTCATCATAATGTGTGCTCCGTCCCCATTTTCAAAGAAATAAGGACAGGTGATAGTGATATGGTGATGTAAAACATAGCCATTGGTTAGTTGCAAGGCTTTTGTGAGCAAAACCAGAGCATCAACGACGCAATAAACGATCATTTGATCTCACTTCCTGTATCAATCTTGTACGAATGTAAACGAAACTAGCCTTTTGCATAGTGCTCCATGTTGAGGTCCCAGACAGATTCAATTGCTAAGAACGGCATGATTGTTACGCTCACTCGCCCCAACAGTAGCAATATTTTCGGTAACACGTGATGCTTTTTACTTTATGGGTATTTTGACATTGCGTAAAGTATATTCCGACTCGAAGCTCCATTGTAATAAATGGCGAACATTATAGAAAAGAAAATGTGAGTTTAGTTTGAGGAAGACAAAATCGCTATAGCCGTGACAGATGTTGAAAGTTCTATCATTCCTAATGGAAAACCTTTTATAAGTAGATCTACATATTTGTATCTGTTTTGCATATTAAATTCCAGGAAATGCTTCCACCTAACATAATGTCTATCTTAGCAGATATCTAAAACTGAAGGTTAAGTAGTTGAATATTATCCACACATTTTCCTGCATGTTGTAACACAATATATATATATATATATATATATATATATATATATATAAATATATTGATTAAATGATAACGAATGTATTTCAATGTCCAATTCTATACTTCATATTTAACAATGCTGCCTAGCACTCTTTTTTTGTAGGTTTTCATAAAAGAATGCCACTTAGATTCCAAAAAAAAGGTCCTTCCTGACCTCCAACCTCCAACCAAGATGTTTCCTTCGTAGATGTAAATTATCTAAATTACCTACAACATTAATTCTAACAGTTGACAACGATCTCGCTTTTGAAGCTGCGTTAAGCTTTATTGCCATGTACTTGTATATGGTGATGATGTAAAAATCTATACTACAAATTCTTCCGTATATGACGCTATGTTTCTTCAGCGAAACCTGACTAGGCTGGCTCTTTGGTGCTTCACCGACAAGGTAAGTACTATGGTTGCAAAATATTGCTCCATTTCATTTACTCGAAAATAAAATATAACTCCTACCTCCTATAAAATTGGTAATGAGCCCATTCGCAAATCTCACACTTTTCATGACTTTTGGAGTGTTTTTTGATAGTGAGCTTAGGTTTTCTTTTCATATCGAGAAGCTCTGTTCATCCACTTCTAAGAAGCTTGGATTTGTCATGCGTACTTCTAAGTATTTCACTAATCCTAACGTACTTAAGTCTCTATTCATTGCTTTTATTGTCAGCAGCTTGGAGTACAGTTTTCCTGTGTGGTAACCCTACTCTGTTTCCCATCAGCTCTCTATTGAATGTTTGCAAAGAAAATTTCTCAAATATATGTCCTACAAACTTGATGGTGCTTCTTCTCCAAGAGGCATTGATTATGATTCTTTGCTTGTCAGGCACAACGTACAGTTCATTGCTGCGCGCTGCGATATTCATGGGGCCCGTTTTATTTGGAAGATACTTCATTAGACAATTGACTGTTCGCCCTTACTATCTCAACTACAATTTTATGCCCAGAATTGTCAACTCCTTCGTATGCCCAACATCTAGAACAAATATTTTGTTCAATTCTCCTCTACATCGTATACGTGGTTCTGCTAATAGAAAATATGAGGACTTGTTTATTTGAAGTATTTACTAAGTTTTTTTTGTATTTCTTGAACCATAGTGTAGATGTATGTATGTGCATTATTTTAAACTAGCTTTAAACTAGTAAGCTAATAAACCAACTCATGGTTTTGGGGCGAATCTTGGTACAACCTTCGGAGACTTGCTCATATGCGCCATTCGATTCCGGATGACGTGGCTGTCTCTAGCTAATCGGGGAACAACAGCACATAGATTGATATAGATGTTGTTCTAAGGGAAGATGTTCCCTAACCGTACTAGGTAAAGAAGACAATGTGGCAATTGTTCTTTCCTTTTGCAAAAGGTTTGGGAATTCACGGTACGGAAGATGCGCTTTAATATATATAAAAGTTGAATGTAGGATTCGGGAATGCCAGTTGGCTGAATAAGAAAACAATGATAATGTGGGCAGTATTCCTCCCCGGAAACTTATAGCCTTTGCTAAAGGTCTCAGAATTTAGGATTGAAGGCAAGGTATGTCTTAATATGGAGATCGAATGTACACTTTCAGTGTATGGTAAGTTCTCGAGGACAAAGGCTAAAGAGCCTAGTTAGGATGTGAAACGAACCCCAGAAAAAACTAAAAATAGAGGCAATGTTTCTATTAGAAAACGTGTTATCATTAAGTAATGTAAACCGGTCTCCATTTAAGTGCAAGGCGTGACATTAAAATTCGGAAAACTAAGGACGCCAATCTGGTTTACACTACTTAATGATAACACGTCATCCACTTTTTATCAAACCTTACTTATAACCTTTGGGTTTAAGAATTTCAAGACTGATCACAAATTAGCGTTATATTGCAGAAAATTTATGACGGTTCGAAATTGTTAAAAGTAACGCGTGACCGAGCAACCCTTTTTGCAATTTGCTTCTTTACAATGATCCAAAGCCGCTCTATAATAATTAAGTATTTTTTAATTTAAAACTTTTCAGATCCATTTTGCTTTTCCGTCATTACTCCGGCCTTTTTCTTTTATTCTTTCCGTCTATGGTTCTTGCCAAATGTATCTTTATGTTCTTGCGGTTGCGAAGAAAGGGTATTATCGACATAATAAAAATGTGTAAAGTTACAATTTCTCGCATTTGCGCGTACTGCAGTATACTTTTTATCGCATTTTTTGCGACAAAAATGTGATAAAAAAACAGTTCTCTGTCTTCCAAGCAATTTTTATTAATGTCTAAAGCCTTGATAATCTCCGTAGCTTGCTACGCAGATTTCAAATAATATAATCTCTATACCTAATTTGTATTCAAGTCCATCCCCGATTTGAACGTATCTTTACACTAATCCAAGTCTCAATTATCACTGAGGTTGGGTAGCTGAGTTGATAATTTGACTTAATTGAATAGATTACAGAAGATGGACAAGAGAACGATTTTGTGAAAGACTAATTTAGAACAATTCTCAATATGTGATGGAAAATAATAAATTTGTTATTGACATTAATTGAGAAATATTTGTATGGAAATACTAAACGAGTTCTTACATTATCGTCATGTCTGTTAATCATTCCACTTACATGCAAACAGATACAAATCGTAACATCAATTTTTTTTTCATTTTAGGAGAATAACGGTTTTTCTAATTCTGCATCATAACTGCTATAAAGAGAAAGTAGACCGTGTCAAAGGTCGTAAGTGGAACGGATTGTTTTGTAAAATATAAATATACGGGATTTATGTAGAGTCTTCCATTATGACTGCTTTGTGCTTTATTGAAAAAGAGCAAAATACGTTGGCCGTGGAAAGCATTGTACGACAGAAACGAGAAATTTGATTACGTTAGGAGGGAGAAACCTACGCTGGAATTGCAAAATTAATTGGATCCATGTAAGCCTCCTTGATTAAAATGTAAAAAAATATTTCACTGCTATTTATCTTACATCGCTGAAAGGAGACTAAAAAATTCCATTCAGTAACCTAAAAATCAAATATGGCGTTCATTTAACTGAAGGAAGTTAATACGAATACTTCAAAGGCAGCCACCTGAAATTTTTGTTCAATATCAATTTTCGATTTTAAAAGCAAGAAAATGATAATTTTTTTTTAATAACTTCTGGCAGGTTCAACACTTTAATTTTCTTTCAAACAGATTGTAAATATCCTATTTAACCAAATCTTTATCTTCAGTGATAAAAAAACTACCCATGCACTCCCACTTGATCCGGAACAGATTGCATACTATCTGGTAAAACGAAGCAAATCATCCAGTAAAATCATATATGTATTTTTATTATCATATATACAAACAAAATTTTGTACAAATGTGTAAGTGCTGTTTTAAGAATAATAAATGATTTTAAGAAGATGTTCTATTGACTTCTGTGGAAGCTCCTTCCAAACAACTTGTAGGGCATCACGTAGCTAGGTTAGCTGTCAGGTAGCTAGTTAGGAAGCATACCAACTCATCGACCATTCAAATTCAAACATGGTTATTTGAGGCTTTCAAGAATAAATACTTCCAGACGAGATAGCAATTGCTCTCGTTTATTGACTCCTTGATCCCGTGCGAGATAATTTACCACTCGAATTAGCAATTACCAACTTTTTCCAATGTAGTACGAGAGAGATTAGTCGAAGATCTCGGAGGTTGGCGATCTCTAGGTTTTCTAGTAACTAAGCGTTTCGGCCAAACCAGGGCGCGCCAGAAACGAATTCCGCGGGAGACGAATACCCCCAGCGAAAATATTGTCGGCTGGAGACCCAATAATTGTAGCAATATCTTTTTGCATCCGCCTAGCCCCTTTACCACCTTTAGAATCGTTCAACTGTCGATAATTTGGCTGTCTTCTAAGTCTTGGTATTTTAATACACTAATTAACAACTACAGACTGTTGCGAATAACCGATGTAAACTCATCCAACGTAAGGGAAAGAAAGCAAATATTTTCGTTAGAACAAGGTAAAAAACGACAAAGATTTATTATTTTTCTAAAATAAATGCCTGCTGACCTATTTCAATTAAGAATGCAATAGTTTGAGTCAGGGCGAATATAAGAAGTTTACAATAACCGTATAGTGAAGCACGAAAACTAGAGAAAACCAAATTAATTTATCATGAGAAATTATGAAAAAGAAGCGAACACTTCAAATTTTGACAAATAATGACATAAAAATATCTAAATTTATACTGCGACACGAATGTGATCGAATTCGTAAATGCAGATGGTGAAAAGTTTAATTGGCTACGCTTCGCTAGCAATGACAAGATAAAATCGGATTGAATGAGAAATGTAAGTCCTGCGCTAATGTATTTTTGTCGCGTTCGAATTTTCATTACAAGGTCGTCGAATACAAAAAAGGAAACAGACGACATAGTGCTCGATTAGCATCTCTCTTTTTAGTCTTCTACGAATAAATGGGACACAGTATAAGGAGAAAAAACCGGAATAGGTTAAACGGTAAGATTTTATACGAATTCAGTTGTCCATAAGACTTTGGGATTGAGGACCTTTTGTTCCAGCACAAAGACTTACTCCGGGCACCAATTCGCTCTTGGTTTGCTGCACATTGAAACGAGACTCGTAGGCAACTTCCCCGATTTGTCAGTGGCGTGGGAGAAATTTATTGCGGTTTCGGCTATCCGATGTTCTAATCTTGTACGCACTTCTTTGCATCTTTGTTTGTCCTATGAACCTTTCACCCCTCTCGCACTTCATTT
Source organism: Chrysina gloriosa (assembly GCA_038088585.1). NCBI lineage: Eukaryota > Metazoa > Arthropoda > Insecta > Coleoptera > Scarabaeidae > Chrysina > Chrysina gloriosa. The sequence goes on from CM076087.1 coordinate 50,966,547, forward strand.
CATAACATTCCATGTTCTAAATGGTATGTAATTCCATTTCTACGAAGTTATTTATGTGCATATATAAGATACTGAATATCAAATCTCTGGTGTTGCACTAACAATAAGTGGTAGATGACATCTACTAGAAATACCACCTACATTTTTATGTATTATCTTTTACGAAAGATAGATTTCTTGCTCATGATATTTTAGTTGTTGTATCATCACATATGGCAGTCGTAGCTGACTATATATTTATAGGTTGGTAGTTCTTAGTTTGTTTGTACACCTATGCAAGGAATGTCTTAATAATGACGTTGTCCAACCTTTTGCAACCTTTTACGTCATAATTTCGATGTCAGCCTCCAATCATGAGGGAGGATTTATTGGCATTAAACAATTAGAAACAAGTGAAAATTAAATTTTATTTACAGTAACTTTAATGACAATAAATATATGTACCTATATATACTTTCCACAGTTGCTACATTAATATTTACTTCCATTTTTTTATCTGAAGTTAGCCTTTTAGTAACTTCTAGCGGATTTCCCCATATCTAAAGTCATGGCTGTCACTTACCCTTCATAGGTGTACCATATGTATTTTTAATATAAACAAGTTTTTACGTTTGCTAGTTTCTTTCTCAAGGCTGAACGTGTTTGCCGCCTTCTATTCCGTTACATACTTAAAATAACACCAAAATTGCAGATTCTATGGTATTGATATTGATACATCAAACCTTTTACATAGGCGATGTGTACGATAAGTTGCATATTTTGTCTAAAAGACACCACGGCACTGCAAAACATTGTATTTAAATAGAAGTAAATATTGGGGTGAGGACTGCGGAAAGTAGTGTAGGATCAGGACAATCCTAAAAAATCACACCGTATTTTCTATGTGGTCATTGTTGTATAAAAACCACGGTAATTTGCTGTATTAAACTCTGACAATTGTCGTCAATCATGTTTGAGCTCCATTTTTCAATATCCCTTTTTTAGTTTGATGTAATGTATTGAAATCTGTCTCCATACTCACCTGATACTGTTGAAAAAGAATGAAATCCAAATGAGAATAGAGTTTTGTTGCATCTTGAATTGTGGAGGCTAAGAGTAGTTCTTTCACATATTCGTGGTAGAATTTTTGTTCCCAAGAAAATAGTTGCAAGCGTTCTCAAATGCATTTCAGACTCGTCAGTGTCATTTAAAAGTGTTTAAAGTTGTCCTCTTAAAGAATGAAGATTTTGTGATCCTATACAGAGTACGTCTTCAATCTTTGCCTCATAAGTGAGTGAGTGGAAATTTCTATTTTGTATATAAGAAAGCAACCCGTTTTTTAGTCATTGCTTTAACACACATTTGGCCAGGCCTAGCTTAGTGTGAATGGGCATTGGGATGTTATAGAGCAGTAGATGGATATCGAGATCGGTAGTAATTCCTTTGACGTTCGTCATGCACATAGTTATCAAATTCCCCAAAGCCATTTAAAATGCGAACACCATACATTTATGAATATCCTTCAACCACTATGCTCTCGAACACGAACTGCAACAAATATTTGAAGGCCATATCTTGATCGCAAACTTGACACCCAAAATATAGTTTGCAAGCATTTTCCACGAGTAGGGAGTAGGGAGAAGGTTCTTGGTGCAGTTTCACAGTAATTTCGCCACAATTATAGAAAAAGTTATCGGTTTTATTCACACAAGCTTGTGATGTCTTTGTTAATATATTAGTACTTTAGGCACAAAATGCAAGAAATACCAATAACTATCCACTGTTAAAGCAATATTGAAGGTATTGGAAATAAATTGTCCCAACTACCTGCATGTAATAAATCCGGGCCTTTTATTACATATAAAGGGGCTTATATCCCAGTAAATATTTTTAAATTTCGCGGACAGTTTAAGTTGGTAGTTCCGGCAATAGTGGACATATTCGCCAATTTCTAAGCATAATACATACGAATATGTTCACTATTGCCGGAACTACAAACTTAAACTATGCGCGAAATTTAAAAAATGTTTACTGGGTTAAGCCTTTTATGAAATCTGAAACAACATTAGCGATTTTCAGGTAAGTTTTATATCAGCTTACGGCAAAATTTTACAAAATACTCATTTATTTTACGAGAAGGATTTTTATTTTGTTACTTTTATCAAAGTTATACTCCAGTGTGCTTCCTATATATTCACCATTAGTTGTATCAGTTTTCCCCGTGTAATCAGTGCACTTACAAGATATATTACAGCGAACTCGAACGCATCGCTACAATTGTAGTTAACGAGAAGCTGAAGTTGAAATCTCCTATTTTCAGTTCTCGTTTCGAACCGTTTCTTTCGACGCACCTAATTAAGGGCAGGCATCTTCCGTAACCGTTTCCACTAGGCGTAGAAACCTCCCGAGATCATACCCATAATTTGCTCAATTAAGTTCGAAATCAGAGCGTGAATTGTCCCTGAACCCGGGTAAATATACGGAGAACGAGAAAATTAGAGAATTATGAAAAACCCCATGATTGAATCAGTTACTCGACTTTTCCGATTTCATTTCATTCTGCGTTGACTTGCAACATTTTTATTTCCTCTGCATCATGTACGTATCCACTTCGATTCTTTCTCACAAATCGAACAACTTTCATACAGTCACGAACGATGAGTGAATTTGGTGTTTTCGTTAACCATTTAGTTTAAGGGTCTTCAATTTAGTTATCATTAATTGCGTTCGATAGTTATGTTTAAAGCGAAATCAATTACACAGTGAGTGGCGGCAAAAGTTTGGAATAAAATAGAAAATTTTGACCCTTTAAACAAAACGGTCGTAACAGTCAATTTTCTTCCTTTAATGCGAAAGTCCTGGCGAAAAAGCGGTAAGTGTAGTTCAGGGTAGTAAACAAACTTACTTATGCCCTGGAGACGTTTTAACTGAATAGTAAACAACTAATGGGGTAAACTGAAAATGAAATTAGGCTACTAAATTAAGTGTTAAAATGGCTAGCCTTAGGTTTATTGGTAGAAATAGATTTTGAATTTTTTTGAACATTATCTTTGATATCGCGGCTAATAATTGTTGAACTCCATAGCTATACTCAGGTCTTCAAGATTTTTGGGTCGATTACGCTGGACTTTAAATTTTATATAATTGCAAGGAAAGAAACTACTGAGATTGACATCAGGAGACTGGGCAGGGTATTCCATAAAAAAAAGGAGTTAAGAAAATAAATTTCACAGGAAAAATATTCGCAACAAACAATCAAATGGTGCGTTTCGTTTAAAAATCAACATAATAGTACACTGAATAAGCAACTATCGAATCTCAAATTCGGTTTAAAAGAGATTATTATAATTATTATTATAATTAGATACATATTACATTTTTTAAGCTAAAGAAGGTAAAACTTAAGTGCCTCTCATTAACTGACGCGCAGTTCTCACTTGCATCAAAATCTACCACAGATTGCTTAAATGCGTCAAGAAAGAACTTTAAAGCTTCCGCGCGGTACTATCCTTGGAAAAAAATGCTTGCCTTTGAGATGTGCCTTAAGTCTGAAAACACCAAAAAGTTGCTAGGCGTAAAGTCTAGTTTATAAGACGAATAGTCAAGAGAATTGACAGATGAATGGAATAGAAGCGTTTGTGGCGGTTATATGGACGCTTAATGGAGTTTTAAAGGAATTTATCATAAATAACAAAAATGAAAAGTAAAGTTAGTTAACTTAAATTTGTAGTATTACTTCCTAACGCCACAATTTAATGTTACTAGAAAAAACTGTACGTAGTTGTATTCCCTGTAAAATTTAGCAGAGGATTGCATGATTCGAAGAAGGGTGACAATCTTGGGTCATCCTTCAGAAATTTTGATATATTTGGAACAAGCAATTCAAGTTGCATTGTATGAACTACCCCGAGAGAAAATCGATATCATTTCGTGAATGTTCTGTTTCTTGTTAGCCAAGTATCAAATTTTAATAATTTTGTTTCGAGTTTGAAATAAATATGTACAATAAACTGAATTTAATAAATTTTCGTCTGATTAAATTTGGTATAGTAATTCAAATCTACTTTATATATTTAGAATTGGATACCTTGTAATTCTCGAAGGACTACTAGAATTATTATCTAACGTGAGGATCATACATATAATAAGCTTTAGATAATGAGTGCAGGTGATTACAAGGACTGTGGAGTATTTACTGACAATATATCACATCGATAAATTCCTCACCACACAATTATTTATAATAAATTCGGGGACACGTGTTTCGCTAGCTCAAGACAACTATTATCACAACCGTATAAACCGAAATGACAAGGTAATTTCCTTCTAGTTCTAATTATACCTAGTTACTCTATATACTAAATACTATATACTATTCTTTCTTACCGTACGTGTGGCTTCAAGAAATATTTTTCACACTCGGAGCCTGCTATAAAACCCATCCCCGTAAATGAGTCTTGCAAAGTGGACGGCCAGAGAACTCTGATATATTGTCAGGTTTAGTCTAGTCTAGATATTGTTTCCTATTACGTATATCATCTACAAAAGCGCATTTATTAGAAGAAATGCAAAATTAAAATGAAGCAAACGATACCAACAGTTTACCATTTGTAAAAATTTTTAAATGCAAAAGTGTAATAATACGGGCTGGAACAGTCGTTGACTGCTTAATGATTTCCTCACTTTCTGCTGCATTCCCTCCCCAGTAATCAGTAGATACAACTATATCGACGACGTTAAAAATCTCTGCTAAAGCTGGAATTTCTGCAGGTTCGACCAAAATGCATTACATATTCGTGCAAAGGATTTGTGCATCTGAGACCTGAACTTGATAGCAAAACAAAAACATATATAAGAGTGACCAATGACCAAAAATAACATAATATCATAATGTCTGTGTACTTATACGAGGGCTGTTTTCAACCTCCGATCGCACACTATGAAGATCAGGTATACGGCAGGTGGCTGGTGAGCCTATTGGTGGCTGTGCATCTCGCCCTCCATACGCTCTGACACTGCCCAGTCCAACACGCCATTTCTTGCTGAAGTGAATGGTGTCGAAAGTTTAAAGATGGTCGAACTGATGTGCATGATAAAGAAGGTCAAGGACGCAAGTCTGTCGCTACAGACGATATTGTTCAACAAGTTCACAGAAAATCATAGTTCATCATATGGAAGTTATGGATGGAATTTCCGGAAGTTTTAAGATCTTCCCTTCACTCTATAGTTACTGAACTGTTGTGCTACAGAAAACTTTGTGCTCGCTGGGTTCCAAAGATGTTGACTGACAACCAAAAAAGTCTCTGAATGGTTGCAGCTCTGACTTTTTCTGACCGTTGCAATACTGATGGAGGACATTTCTGGAATCCATTGTGACAGGTGGTGAAACGTGGGTTCAATATAATACGCCCGAAACGAAACGACAATCACAAGAACGGATGCACAAAAATTCTTCAAAGAAACCCACAACATTCAAACGAACCTTTAACAACCGTAAGGTTATGGCACCTGTTTCTTTGGGAACAAAAAGGTATGTTGCTCAGGGAGTTTATGCAACCAAGCACAATAATTACTGCAGATTTATACTGTGAGACTTTGCGATGCTTACGGAGAGCTATTCCAACCAAAAGAAGAAGCATGCTGACTTCTGGAACTGTTCTGATCCATGACAATGCCTGGTCTCACACTGCTCGTGTAACCCAACGGCTCCTTGAGCAATTTCAATGAGACATTTTCGAACACCCACCATATAATCCCGATCTAGCGCCGAGTGAACTGAAGAAGTGGCTTGGAGTGCAGCGCTTCCAAACTGACCAGGAGCTCAAAGAAGCCATCACAACTCACTCCAAATCATTGGCGGCAACATTTTATGAAGAGGGTATTGAAAAGCTTTTTCATAGATATGACAAATGCCTCAATCGTCAATGTGATTGTGCAGAGAAGTATCCTTTATTGTATATTACTTTTGATAATAAAATCATTTTTTATATTCACCCTATCGGAGGTTGAAAAATAAAAGCAGCCCTCATATTATAAGGTTTGGCACTAGTTCAGGTCCATGAAGTACAAATGAACGATGGAAGTAATAATTGGAATTTCTTTAATTTGTTTTCTAAACTTGCTTGTCGCTGCTATTCCTAGTATTAGCAACTCCATCATCTCACACATGTGCCTAAATTACATGTTTGTAAAACAGGGAACTTAATGACCATACTTTGTTTTCCTGAAGGACGCTTGCGCTTTTGTCGAGTTAATAAATTTCATAGCGTATAATCATGAAACCGTGAATGTAATTAGAATGATAAAGGAATTTTAGTTCAGTTTCTAGTTTTTGGAGATATTTTATAGGGTACTCGTTTAAAAACAGCGCTCGCTTCGCCCGAGAGCGTTAAGAATGTTATTATATATTCCACGAGGACGACATTTGCATCTGCCCATGTGCTAGATCTACGTAGAATTGGTCGTCGCTTTGTTGTCACGTAATATACGCCTTTTAAATAAGAGAAATAAGAGCGTTTTAATAATCCATTATTTCTCCGCCGCTTTGTGATAAGCGCTAGGAATATTTGGTAAAGGTTCGCCAGTACATATCGGCTTAGTAGTTGGAAATTGAATCGTTTATTAAAACGCACGAGAACTATTAGTTTTATCCCTGAATTTAACATACTAAAATTAATGATCTAGTAAGTTGGTGAAATTATTTCCTGATATATTTATTATATTCCTGTTTGTTAATTGTATTATTATTATATAGTGCTACCCATTACCATATACCTACATATTTTGTTTTTCTTGATTAATTTTCAGTCAAAATTCCTCCAATTATTGTTTCTAACACAAGGTTGGATAATGGGTCGGCTTCTCTAAGTCCCTGCTTTACCTCAAATTTTTCTAATTCAAGTCACTTCTAACTTACTTAATTTTTATTATCCCAAGAGTCATTTTTAGTAGTCTCATCAACTTGGCCGGCATTCCCAGTTCGTTCATTGTTCAATGCATTTGTTGTCTTTTTATCGTGTCGTAGGGCTGTTTATAATCTATGAACAACGTGTACAAAACGATTTTATGCTCATAGCGGGTGGTTTGATTTTTTTAGAATGAAGATTTGGTCTGTTATGACCTGTCTTTTCCAAAATATGCTTGGTACTCCTCCACCACATTTTCTGCATATTCACTTAGTCTTTTTCTTATACACTCCTGTATTATCTTGTAACACACTTCCAGCAGGGTAATTCCTGTGGGTAATTCCTCTGTGATTCTCACATTTTATCTTAACACGTCTCTCATGTATCGGGCATATGTTCGATTTACCTCAGTCTTCAGGGATTTGCCCACTTTCCCATATATTTTTAATGAGCTCATATATTTGAGCTTGTAATATCTCTTCGCCCATATTTAGCATTTCTGCTTTCTGTTTTTTTTTGGGTTTTTATTATTTGTCTGTTTTATTTATACCCATTTCCTCATGTTCTTCTTTATTATCCTCATTTAGTAAGTTTTCTAAAAAATTCCACTTTTACATTGCTTTTGTTGGTTTCCCCAGTAAGTTTCCCTCTTCGGTTTTTATATATGGATTATATCTCCCTCTTTCCATCCTTTTCGCTTCTTGATGGAAGAATCTTATTACATTTCTTTGGAATTTTTCTTCAATGCTGTTTATTTTATCTTCATTGCATTGTCTCTTCTTGCTTCTGCATGCTTTTTCATTATTTTTCTTAATCCCCTGTATCGTTACGTTTTGTGTTCTGTGTGTTTGGTCAGCATATGTCTTATTTTCCTTATGGATTCTGCATTAACTTAATACCCTTATATCACTACCGACCGATTGTAATATGTATTCTGCCTATATACAGCGCTCTAATAAAGTATGTAATGAATTTAATGAAAGTTATCGAATATAAAAAATCCGAATAAAACGCGAAGATCAAATACAACGTTGTATATAACACAAGAGCGGCGTAAGGAGAGCGGCTCAACGAAAGTGTGTAAATGGTACAACAGGATCAAGTGATATATTTTCTGTAGGGGTGATGTCACCCTTTTTTAATGATAAAGGGAAATAAAACATTGCTTTTTGCGATTCTTGTTATCCTAAATTTATATAACTTCATTGATGAGCAATATTACCCGATGCGAACTGCTCTCTAGGCACAGTTCAAACGTTAAGAGTGTAGCAATTGGCGAACTGTAGTACAGAAATCATCGTGCATAGTAGTTGAATAATACCAGAAGTGCTTAAGTTGAGAAATCAAATAACCTATGTTGTTTGAACGCTAGCAATTTCGGCGTGTTTCTTGTCAAGTCCATGATATGCGAAGGGTTAAAAAGGTCGGGAGAATGTACACTGCAAGAATATTAAGCAGAGATAACTACAGTGCATATTTCTTTTCTAACAATGTGACATTTCCACCACTACGGCTTTTCCTTAAGCTGTTGGTAAGCCTGAGCTACATATATCTGTTTATCTATCCAAAGGCGCTTTTAACCCAAAATATAATCAAATCCCAACCTACAAAAAAATAAATATAAGAGTTCAGTTATCTTCTACTAAACACCTTACATACAAGAAAAGTTGGTTCAATAGTTTATTTGAAATGAAATAATAATTCATAATTGATGAAATCAGCTTTTGCAAATAAAGGTAGAAACAGCTCATTTTATTAGTTGAATTATTTAACCTTAATTAGATTGAGCAAATTTCAAAATTACAAGAGAGCATGGTTGCCTCAGTTACGGATTCAATTAGCACACGCACGAACTTAATTAACATTTACATGACAGACCATTACGAACCAAACGAAGTTTCCAAAATATTTCTCAATTCATTTATAGTTACTTAATATATGTATGTGTGTATAATATTAATTACAGTTGCTCTATTTGCGCCAATAGTACTACAATAGTAGAATCTGAAATGACTACTAGAATAGTAACATCATGCTATACGAATACAGATGGCTTCATACTAGAATGTATAGTATAAAGCCATCTGTATTACTATTCTAATACAGTCGTTTCAGATAGTTGTAGTACTATTGGCGCAAATTGAACAACTTTAATAGTAATATGTATAAGTAAATTATCATTAATGGTAATCTGGTATAATAGGATAGTGAACCGCCAATTTAGAACCTAAACACGTTTCAACGTTGAATAAAATGTGGCAGATTATTTCGAAACATATTGGAAAGTATGTAATGTACACTAATGGTAACTGTATGTGTAATATAATCGTATCAAATGAATTAAATATTTCGCTTCCGAACACATCCTTTAGTAATAAGTAGGGAGCGAGTGAGTTATGGGTGGATAATGTGCACTTTCCCTGTAATAGTATGCATGTGCTCAACGTTACGCGCAACGGCGATAAAAACTTCAATGCAGTTAGTTATAAATTGAGACCTTTAAATATCATTTGGGTTTTCTGTGTGATATATATTTGCAACAGTACGCATCCTTTTGTGAACTTGTAGAATGTTTTTCTCTTTTTATAATATAACACAAATTAAAACGAAACAAAGGGCGAAATCGAGTCTTTCATTTTTCTCAAATAAGCCCTGAATAGACGTATATGCACTTAATTTTTGAAATAACTTTATATATCGCACGAATGCGGAACAGTATCAATAGAATACAGACAAGTAAAGGTGAACTGTTGCTCGAACTTGAAACTATGTGTACTTCGTGATACAACCAATCACTAATTGTAAGTTCAATTTCCGTTTGTTTATATAACAAAATAGTTTGTGTAACTACAAGTTAACGAATTTTCGGTGTTTAAATGAGGGTTATATTTTGAGATAGCGAAACATACCGTTCTAACGTTTAATTATTAACTCTCCAAATGTCCTGTTAATAACCACCTATTTCGTAGTTACAAAAACTTTGAAAAGATAAATATTTTTGTCTAGTATCGGAAATTGTACGCACAAACTAGTTTCTTGCTGTGTTTCAATATTATTATATTTGAGTAGCTATTGTTATGGGTATATTTTCGACAACCAACTGCATTACAAACGTTACCTTACATAGTATTCCAGTTTTCAATTATTCCTCAGAAGGATATTATCCAAATAGTTTCCAATATTACATGTTCGACGTACGACGTAATTTTTCTTTCTTTATTTAGTATTATGGGGTCATAATTAGTATTATACAAAATTCGACTTCCCCAATTTGAAATACCTAAAGAAATTGGTATTTAAATTATTAACCATCTGAGATTAATCACAAAGTGCCAAAACGTAATAAATCTAATAATTTTCAGCCGTTCGGCTTTTTCCAGAACAAAGCTTCTCAAGTTAAAATTAAAAAGTTGGCCATTCTGTTTGAGCCTATTCCCGTAATTATTCAGTTTAGTTTATCGTACTTTCGACGCTCTTAATACCTCGCCCTTAAACGTAATTGCTCTTTTAACAAATTCGTAGAAAGTAGCACGGAATTGATTGTTCCGAACGTTGTAATTCGGCACAATTCAAAGTTTAATCAGGTTATCTGCGTGTCCTTTCATTTCAAAATTCGACTCCGCTGTTTTAAGCTCATCTTCGTTATTCTATTCTCGCTAATTACAATTAGGCTTATCTATTGTGCTCGGAGCGTATTACATATAGCAAATGAACGAGCACGTATAATCTACGCGCTCTGAGTTCATATTTCATTCTTTCTTTACTAATAACGGATGTAGGAACATTTTTATTTCTTCTCTTGGTAATTCATGTTTGCACCCTGTAACTTACAACTAGCTGCATACTGAAACAGGACGTATAGGCAAGGGCTTAGCTATTCTCGTATTGGATATGATATCAACCTCGTACATCAAATTATACACTAGGGACGCGATATCTTTAGGATTCATCTTGTAATGCTTGCTAGGGGTGGCTTATCTGAATTAGTCTAATTTCAACGATAGGTTCATAAAATAAATCATATTTTTACGTGATTTTCATTAACAGGTATGTATGTGCGCCATGCTCTTTAATTAAAAAACATAAAATTTGACATCAGTGATGTAAGCGGATAGATTAGAAGTTTATGTATAATTAAAGTATCGTTGTTAAGAAAGGCAATGCATTTCTTTTGAATGTAATCTAGATAAGATAACGCATCTTTTAAAACCCCTATATTTTTATAACCTGGTTTTAACAACAGAACCTGCTATAAACTGGTTACAGTAATATGTTATATGCGAGTACAGAAATACTATACGTACGTATATACCTTTCTTGTCTACCTAATGGTTCCGTTCAGCATTATTTAACTTGAAGTAAAAGGTGTTTCTCGCTCACGTTTTCTGTAGACATTAGTTGCAATTAGTTTTATCGAGGCGTGGTTAAAAAGTAACCGGATTTATGCTATAATTTTTTTATTAAGTAATCTTTTAAGTTTCAACATTATCTCCTTCAATGTACTCCTCTTCCCGATTCCTGCACCGCTCCATCCAAATTTTCCATTGGCCAAAGCAGTGCCTGAAGCCAATTTGGATGGTCTCCGTCGCTTTGTCTTTTACAGCTTGAACGGTCTCAAATCTCGTCCCTTTTAGTGTTGACTTCGCCTTAGGAAATAGGAAAAAGTTACATATGTATAGTCTACCGAATAGCACGGATATTCCAACACAAAGCTCCCATGCTTGGCCAAAAACCTTTTGACAGATAGTGCAGTACGGGACGGGGCGTTGTCCGATGTAAAATCCATGACTTGTTTTTCCTAAATTCTGGTCGTTTTCATCTTACCCGTTCATGGGGAGTTGTTCGAACCGCGTTTGACCTTCAGGTACCCAATTTGTGTAGACAATCCCACGAAGATCTAAAAAGAACAATCATCATTGCCTTGAATTTTGATTTTGTCATTCGAGCTTTTTTTCTGTCTTGGTGAACCATGGCTCTTGGCATTGACTGGCGCTTTGTTTCCGGATCATAAGTAAAAAAACATAATTCACTACACGCAATCACCCTTTCCCAGAAATAAGGGTTCTCTTTAATGGTTTCTAAAGTGTCAGAACAAATGTTCATGCAAGATTCTTTTTGTTCGGATGTCAGACCATTTTTGCACATACTTTCGTCATATTAAAACTTCTGCGCAAAATCTGCCTAAAAAGATCTTCATATACTTTTCAATTCATGTATTGCTATAAGCTTTTCCGTTACTTCTAGCCTAGATAATATCAATGCCACGACTGGCCATATACAACATCCAATAATAAGTAGTGTATAACAGAAGTTCATTAAATTAGAAATCGTTATAAATCTTTCCTTGAGATAATAATAATAATAATAATAATAATAATAATCATTTATTTCCAACGGGTAACACCCAAGTACAGGAAAATTAATACACGAAAAAGAAAATATATATGCGAATACGTTCGTAACAATAAAAAACCAAAAATAAAGAGCTTACTGCCACTAACAAAATTGGTACACAATAAAAAAAAGCTATTCTACAAGTAAATAAGAGTATATAACAATATTACAAACTAACAATACTACTGATAATATCCGTAAACCGATCAAAATGCAGATCAGCATTGCTACAAAACAAGTCAAAATTATAGCACATTATATAGATGGGTCCTCTAAGCATCGCATTTATTTGGTGTTTCCTAGTGTAAGTTATAGTTTTGCATTTGTTCACATTAAGTTGCAAGTGGTTTTCAATGCACCAAGAACTTAGACTGTCCAGATCTTTTTGTAAAGTAAGACAATCCTCTATCTTTTCAATTTTAAGGAAAATCTTCAAGTCATCAGCAAATAACAACGACTCACACTGCAAATTATTCACTATATCATTTATATATATTAAGAAGAGAATAGGTCCCAAATTTGAACCTTGAGGCACGCCAGATGTGGGAGAGAACATTTTTGATTTATGACCCCGATACTCAACATACTGCTTTCTGCAGGTCAAGTATGATTCAAAGAGACACAGAAGAGTTGGAGAGAATCCCACCGCTGACAGCTTACTGAGTAGAACGTGGTAGTCTATCTGGTCGAAGGCCTTTCCGAAGTCGGTATATATGACGTCAACTTGTCCCCATTTATCCAAACACTCCGAAATATATTGACTAAAGCAACTTAGATTTGTTACAGTGGATCGACCATTCATGAAACCATGCTGTGCAAGGGATAAGACAGATTTTATGGACCTATAAACATTACTATACAAAATTGATTCTAAAACTTTAGAAGTGTTGCATAATATGGATATTGGTCTATAACTTCGAATACTAGAAGGATCACCTTTCTTAAAAACAGGGCAGATACGAGATATCTTCCAAATATCGGGGAATGTAGCGTGCTTCAGTGTCAAATTAAACAAATGGTATAGTGGTTTTACAAAGGCAATGGCACAGTCTCGTAGCAGAAAACTAGGAACACCATCCGCACCACTCAACAAACTGTCTTTGCATTTTTTTAGTGCCTTTAGTATTTCATCTTCAGAAATTTCAAAGATGTTAACAGTGCAATTAGTACTAAAGTTACTATCATTTATCCTAGAAGGATTCGGAGTTGTATATACACTACTAAAATAATGTGCAAAAGCTTCCATTGCAAGTATAGGGGTATCCAAAACTGTATCGTTGTATTTCACAACATCAGGTATCCTAGTATAGCCACGTTTACTATGAATGAATGACCATATTCTTTTAGGATTACTAACTACGGAATTCTGCATGCTAGATATGTACGTTTTGTATGCAGCATCGATAAGAATTTTACATATTGTTCTTAACTTTTTAAATTTTTCATAGTGATACTCAGTCTTATACTTTTTGTATTTTTATGTGCGTAGTATTTATCGCGAAGATGTTTAATAATATTGTGATCAAACCAAGGAGGATACGAACGGATAGAGGGTTTCCTTTTGTATATAGGTACAGTGCAATCAAAAATGCTATACAGTATATCATAAAACGTGTAACAAGATGCATCTACGGTATTCGTGTTATACATAGGTGACCAGTCCGCATTAAGAAGCATATTATACATCAATGGAAAATTTGCTTTTTTAAAGTTAAATTCCTTGCTGCCTATATTTCCTTTAAAAGGTGCATGACACGACAATGTAACTTCAGCAAAAATATTCAGTGCAGGATGATGTGAGTCCTCAGACACCATAGGACTCGCATCTCTCTCAATGGAACACACAGAGTTGGAGAAAACAAGAACCAGTAGACGATGGTTGTCATTTACTACGCTATTAAATTGATTGAAACTGCAAAATTGTTGAAAATTGTTTAGCATAATATGTTTGCCGTCATTGCGAACAATATTAAACAATGGGGCATTAAAGTCACCTAGGATAATTAAGTTGTCACTGGTAATCCATTCGGTTGCTTCGAGTGAAGATAAAGAATACTGATAATCATCAAGTGTTAAATTAGGGGGTATATAAACAACAAATATAGAGTATTGGTATGGAGTATATAATCCAATAGTGCAACCAACTATATCTATCAAGGGAATACTATTACAAATAATGCTTAAATCCACTTTGGTACAAATGAATGTATTTTTCACTGCAACTAGCACTCCGCCACCCCTAGACACTCCATGAGCATCTAAATTTCTATCACATCTATACACAGTATAATCACTAGAGAGGATTTCATTACTAGATACAGAGTCAGTTAGCCATGTTTCAGAAAAGCATAAAACGTCGTAGTCGCAGGAAGATGTAGCGTTGTAAACATCAGCTACATATCTTAGTATTAAGACCTCTCATGTTTTGATAATATATGTTTAATTTGCACTTGGGCTGATTATTCAGTTTAAATTAATAATTTGAGGTGTACTACGAACGTATTTAATCTTGATATTTGTTTCACCTTTAGCAATTCTCTCATTCAACTGGCGCTTTAAATTATTGTATATGTTAATTTGTTTAGGTGTTCTATCAAATGATAAATAGACGTTTGAATATTTAGGAACGCTTTTTCAGCTTGTGGGCATTTTTAATAATTGAATGAACATCACTTGCGCTGTTGAGAATCATTTTAAGATGAAATGTATTACCTGTAGGTATAGTATAGGTTCACAAAATATAAAGTCTGAAAGTGATGAAATTTCCGTAATTGGCATGGTTTCCTTAAATAATGTTTCATTGTAATGGCAGAAACCACATGCAAGTGTTCTCAGTAAATTTTCATTTATATGTTATCTATGGCGAAGTAATTTTGTTATTATCAAGAGCAGGATATTTTGTAGATCAGTGCTACAGATCGTAAATTCTGCGGGACTCCTACTTTAGGTATTTAAATATTTAATTAGCACATGTTCATGAAATATTTACTAGCGCTTAGTAATAGTATTTGGTTCTTGAGTTGGTAAAATTAGTATAAATATTCGAAAACTATGTAACATCATTTTGTCTAATAGGATCATCGAAGTACATATATCTACATATACATATGTTCTAACATATGTTCCTCTCATTTAATATGGTATTGAAACTTGCATGCAATACCTGAATAGATATTAACGCTAATTAGACACTTACATTATGCATACAAGCGTATTTAATCAAGTGATATAATATGCTGTAACTACTATTGTTTAAAACATACATTGATTCACCTGTGACCAGTTTTAGACATTGGTTAACATTGTAAATGCAAAAGAATTATTCTTAACGCATGTATTGTGGTGTAACTTAACTCCTTTATCTGAAATATTGTACTATTAATAATGCTGAT
Source organism: Chrysina gloriosa (assembly GCA_038088585.1). NCBI lineage: Eukaryota > Metazoa > Arthropoda > Insecta > Coleoptera > Scarabaeidae > Chrysina > Chrysina gloriosa. Next base: position 50,982,217 of record CM076087.1, read on the forward strand.
ATGTAGGATAAGTATAATATCCTTTCACCCTGTAAGAAGAAACATTATTGTATAATAACTTACTAGCTCTACTAATTTTACCGAAGTGCATTTGCCTTAGGGAAAGAAACGGGAAACGTTAAGGAAAAGGGTACTAGTCTCCCTAAGAATATGATATCTTCCTCGAAAACGAGAGGTGCATATTCTACGAAAACTATAAGATGAGCTTTGAGAACGATAAATGCCAGGAGTTTAAATGAAATTTTAAAGGTTTCCACTGGTCCTTCCCAATATTTAGGTGTAAATAAAGAGAATGAGGCTCAAGTTAGTTCAATTATTCGTACCGCATGTTGCGTTCAATCAAGCTAAAAAATTTGGTACTGGTATTTTCAGAATACCTACAAACTCTCAGCAGAGAATACAATACTGTGGAGGCTTGCAAACATATATTGGTAGTTCACCAACTAACTGATATACTAAGAATTTTGTACAAGGCCTACAATTGCTCATATTTCATGGACATAAGCATACTAACAAACTGAAATGAAGCAGTCAACAGTAATAGAGACAACCAAAGAATAGGCTTTTAAAAACAAAAAGAATATATATTTTATGTTGAAATATGTAGGTGGACACCTTCATTATATTCCTTTCGTTTAAATGTATGACTTATACTTTACGAGATATGACAGTTTCGTGTAGTTATCATTGTGCAATCACGATTATACCGGAAATACTGGCTCTAAAATTCTGACTATATTTGAAATGAGGAAATCTCTCGTTTCGCTGCAATAAAGATTATATGAGTGTGCACAACATAAACGCTGGTTTTCGCAGAATCGTAAAAGTAAGCGAGATCTGTTAAGGAGTTAGCTTATAAAATACAAGCGCTTCCTTTGTACACTGTTAACGCAGTTTTTACTTTTATTTATCTTTCACGGGAGGCATAATTTTACAACTTGTACATACCAATAAATGAGACTAAATTAGAAGCCAGTTACAAGTACAAGCTAAATAGGTAGCTCGTATATACCGTTACCACGAATTTCTTGTATAGTATGTCACAGTAATCGTAACTGAGGATTAAGTTTCATGTCCTCAGGCACATAAAGTGATAATATTTCCGTACTCCTGTATGTTTATGAGTGTGTTTCTTAAATATTCATTCAGGAATTGATGGGTAGTGATTACAGAACTTTTTCTAACAAATAGAAATCAATAACATTTTAGTAACAAACGATGAACTTCGAGCCGATTTTGGAAAATTTCCTTACAACAAGAAGGGCATATGAAGCCATTGAGAGCAGAGGGACAGCTTTGTAATTCGCGATGCAGTTCCCAGAAGGACTAGCTCATATTTTTGCAGTTACCACGGGCCAATTCCATGCGAGGCATAAGAAGTAAGGTAGTTACTTCATTACAGAAATCATTAAGCCATGTCATGTCATTCATGTCGCAATCCTTTTCTACAATTTTGCTACTTTATGTGAAAGTGGCTTACAGCTATACATAGCATTTGACTATTTGTTGCTTGTAGTCTTTTTATTTATTCCAAATTCTGGCAGAATCTCGGTTAATCATTTCCGTCAAACGCATAGTTATAAAATTTGATATATTAATGTAAAAGATACTCTTAATTTTTCATATTCAAGAAGAATTTAATATAATAATAAATATTTATTTCAAAGACGGGGGCGCAACAAGCTCAATTATCCTAATTTTCCTATAAGTCTAGAACAAAAGTATCACCACATCAAAGTTAAACATTTTAACAATAATACTTTCCACTTGGTAGACAATTTGTTTCTCAAGTATATAAATCAACGATAGACATCTTTTACACTTTAGTTGCTAGATTGCCATTGATTGTAAGGATTTTGATATATCACTCACACTAGATCATACTAGTAACTGAATTCGGTTGGAAGCGGTTTAAAGATGCTGACCTCGTTGCTAGCGACACACGTGTCCCGGAACTAATAAACCGCTGTATGATGAGGAGGTTTACCGACGCGGTGTATAGTTATTCAGATAAAAAGCTTCTTTAGCGAAGAGCTGGGGCTATATACATTAATCGATATAGAGGGTGCGTTTAGCTAGAACTGTGTACAGTGAAAGCATACTTAGAAGTCGAGGAATAATGAGAAGTTATGATAGAATAACAATTGTTCTTAATGAGTCGGCAGTACATAATAAAGCTATAACAGTTAATACTGCACTGAAGGCCTAGGGCTCACAACTACCTTACAGTAAACTCACAACTGGTGCTGAAAAATATGAGACTGTATTATTTCCAAATAAAAGATAATAGTAGAATCAATATGACTATTCATTCTTCCGCCACGAACAAAACCTGATTATTTATCTCCAAGAAAGACACGTATCTTAAGATTATTTCTGATAAAAAATTTAGTCAGGAAAATGTTTGTTTCAGTTGCCTTGCTCCTTGGTGGACACTAGGGTTCAAAACCCAAAATGACATATATATCAGCGCTATGTTAACAGAAACCTATTAATATTAATAAATTATAATTAATAATAGTAAATGCCGAAATAGGATTGCAAAAGTTTGTTGTTGCATTGTGAAAAGTGGAGACTATGTTTTAGGTCAGGCATAGGCAACCTTTTTTGTAGAAGTTTTATGCTGCGAGTAATCTTGAAAAATATACATTTTTGTGGTATCCCTATGATTCATTATGAATTAAGTTTAGACGGGCCGTGCTAATATGCAACGAAAGAATTCAGTAGCGGGCCGGGCAAATCTTACTCGAGGCCGCATGTGGCCCGCGGGCCGGAGGTTGCTCATCTATATTTTAGGTAGTTTGTAAATGGGAGACAGAATTGAATTGCTAAGACGTTGTGTCCATATCGGAATTGATCATCTTTGAATTCTCACAAGGAATTAACATGTCTGAAATGTATTAGTAGGTTTAAATACTACATACATATATATAGTTAAAACGTATCTACAACTTAGAGATATATTCTACAATAGCCATTCGCGACTTCTAAATTGTAAAATTGGAGCTGTTACGTTTCAGTAGCTTTCCACTATGGTTAACTCATGCATTCAAAAGAAAGAAGATAGCATTGACAACCGTGTATCCCAAAGTTAAAATCAATAGCACGAATACCTATGTACGTAATCTTTAAATTGTGATTTAAAAACCCTTTGGAACTACTGCTAGAACTAGCTGGTGGACATCAATGAAGTAACTCTACTGCCTAACATTTTGTAATAGGTTATTTGTAACTACAAAGAGTATTTCTAATGATGTATCAGCAAGTAGGAAGCAGCTAGATCAATCAAATAATATTAAAAAGCAACTTCTCTTTACTATTCTACTAGTACCAAATTTGGCTCGTCGGAAATCGAATGAATAAATTATTTGGATTACAATCTAATGCTGATTACAGCTTGTGTGTATGACTAAAATTAGAAATTTCCAAGAAACTTTCGTGTCGCTCTTGATAACTAGATGAAAGGAGCAAACCACAGGAACTTAAATATTGTATCAAAGCAAACAGCGTTGTTTGAAATGAACCGTATATCGTTTGAAGAAATTGCCAATTAGATACTCATATCTGGCATTCAAAATAACTTGATATCACTTCCGTTACGCATCCCCAAAAGATAGCAAACTTGGAATAATAACGCTTTATTCAGAAAACTACTCAATGATATATAAATAAAAACACAACTTTAATGCCCATATCTTTTTGGTTACCTCCACTACATTTATAGATCAACCAAAGACAAATGTGAAATTTAGAGCTTTTGTTAAAAAATATTTAAACGTAAACTGGAAATTTCAAATTTGTATTTGATTGACTTAAAAATGTTGTGGAGATGCAAAAGATAAGTATTTAAATAGGTCACGATTTATACATACCTACATTTCATTTAAATAACATTAAAGAATGTACTTATACATATACATAGGTACATATGTATTAACATTTTTTATCCTATCAAAAGAGAATAACTTCAACACGTTTGCACTTGTCACAGATATCTTTTCGGAAGAAGAAAAAGGTGATGGATTCCTATAACCTTAGGGAAATATCATTTATATAGAAGGAAAAGAAGTTCATCCTCTAAAGTTTTTTGCGACCTTCTCGGGATTTCTTGTTTCTCGTACGTTCTCGCGGTTGTACTATTAGAAAATATTGGATTGTATTCAGAAGAACAGAAATATGAAGGGCTTTTCGCTTTTTTATATCAACCGAATGAGATGCGTGGGATATCCTGCCAAATGCAATACTCAAATATTCGTTATTAGTTTGGGATTTATTTGATGGTTTTTGAAAATGGTATTGCTTCGTATTTCCAAATTCGACAGATGTAACGTGTTTGAATACAATTCGTTACATGGAAACAAGCCTTTGAGCTTTCACAAACACATGGATTCATGCATAGTGTTATTTCTTATGTATGAATAAATCCGTATTTGTCTGATAAGGAAAACTTCCAATAAGTTTGTGTAGATTCTTATTTTAAAAACCGTTTGTTACTCTGAAAAATAAATCACAGCGTTCTTTCGTTAAAGGAGACCAAATAAATTTCTAGGTTTTATAAAGTATGAAATTAATACGAATTTACACTTCTCGCGAGTTCAGGTTACCATTTACATGAAAAGGATGTTGTTAATAGGATGAAATTCAAGGAATATCTACCGTCAAACGAGTACTTAGGGATCGCTGTTTTGAATGTATCTTTTGTGAGTTTCTGCGTTTAATAACGAACTGGATATTTTTCTTATTCAATTTGAAAGATATTCACTAGATTTGGCTGCCCTTAAAATGGAAAATAAATTATTTTTATATTACGTGTTTAGTGTAATAATTAGCGGCCGAAGCAAAAGTACATTTTGTCACCAATATTTCCCTTCGGTAATTTCAACAGCAATATATTTGATAACTTGGTACAGTGATGTCTGTATATCAGACAATCTTTGAAACGCAAGAAATTATAAGAAGCGTTTTGACTGTATGTAATAAAGTCACTAGTTTTCGAGCGGTATTTAACATAACGTAAACCGGGGTGACTTTGTGACTGCAGGTGAAACTTTGTGATACCAGGATCTTAAAGAACAAAACGTGTATCTGGTGTATTGTTATAAATCAAACCTAGTTCTAAGAGGTTATAACTTTATAGAAGAGGCCAAATTCGCCATATACGAAGAAGGTGCAGTTTTTAACCTCAATTACAAGTGTGTATCATGTCCGTCTTGTATTGGCAGCAAAATATTTGTTTTTAATTTGTCTCTAAACTTTCTAGCGACATCAAACATAAGAAGGTATTAAAAAACTAAGTTAGGACAACTTGTTCGACATTTATCTGGGGTTATCTCGCACTATAAGTTTAATTTAGAAATTTTTGGTTTCGACGTGGTTTTTAGTTTAATAAAAAAATCAAAGATTGGAGGAGCTACTTTGTGACACTAAGAACTGGCACAAAATAGCCTCTGAAATGTTAAGCAGATGAAAATCGATCAGAGAAGAATTTCTTTTGGATTCTAACTTACATTATACATTAATAATGCAAATCCTCCAAATTTAAAATACCACCGGTATATATAAAGCAGCTCGGTAGTAGGAGTTGCAAAAATTACAGGAAGCTCTATATATATAAGACTCTATAGATACAAGACCAAAAAATTATGCTTGCGTCGTGCTGCAGAAAAATACGGCATACACAGCAACACTCTATCAATAAAATTGAAAGGAAAGCATGAAAAATCGCATGGACAGCAAAAGGTTTTCACTGACAAGAGGAAAATGATTTTGTTGTTCTTCTAACCACAATGTCAAGATACAGATTTCCAGTCACTGCATTTAATCTCACAAGACGTATGTTAACATAATTTTTTAAACACAACCTACCGAAAGGACTGAGCAACATCATTTACTAAGCGTCTTACCACACTGTCTCAAAGATTTGCACAAACATATTTCATGCAAGAGCTGCAACAGACAAAGAAATTCTGTAGGTAAAGAAGTCTTAGTTACTATTGGAACTACAAAGGAACATATTTCCCTGGAAAAGTTACAGAAAGTTCCAAGACAGGAGCGCACGTCAACGTAATGACGCAGTTTGGAAAACAATAGAAATGGCCTCAAAGTAGATACTAAATAGCTTTTTATATATACCTTTTTATATCAGAAAGAAACATTACCAAGGTCTTGGTGTAGTTCGTCCTACCTATAATTGATAAATAGTGCTTTTATACAGGAAGTAGTCATTCTCAAGACGAAATTGCCCCCTATACATATCTAGTTTCAATAATAAGTCTGAAATAGTGTTTGATTCGCTAAGCAACGCCAATTAAATGTGAAAACGAAAATTTCTACCTTAATGCTTACAAATTTGGAAGAACATAATCAAATGACCATCGAATTGCACAAAAAGCAAACATTTGGGTCAGCTTATCATTGCTTTGAACAAAGTTACTACAATTTTACCGAAGAACTTTTGATGAAGGATAGACCACGCTTATTATTCATCACGGCGAGAGCGAAATGTTTGAGCTGTTCGTGTGTGTGCAGTTTTAAAACTTATCTCTTTATCACCATTTCGTGTATATTAAATTTGGAGGAACTGTGGAAATAGCTGCTTTTTACGACTAACTAACTCTTGATGTCAAATTTCTAGAGTTAATTACCAAATCAAAGTAAAATTGTTTTATTTATGTACATGCATATATCAAAATAATGAATTATAAATTGCTGGTAAGAAAGCGCTTCAACGCCTGCAAGTAGTCCTTTGGGGACTAGTGGTGATCAACTGGTCACACAGTATTACATTCTTTATTGTTCACGTTTCTATAATTACTATTTCTTAAATGAGAATTAAATTAGTAAGTAGTAAATCCTTAAAATGCATGTTCTCACAAAAACTGTGCTTTTTTCCAATGTTGAAGTAAATAACATAATAAAACTTAAAATTCCTATGATTTGCAATTCTGTAATTTGAATATTGTTGACTTTGAAATTTATATTGTTATCTTATCAAGTTAATAACAAAAACGTACAATATTCCTTGGTTGTTTTTGTTAGTGGAAGTAAAGTTTATAGTTGGTTACAAATTCTTTTGTAATTGGGTTGTTTTACAATTCAGGAAATAATTTTTTGTCTTGGTGTAAAATTATTGCATTGCAGCTACAACTGGTGTATTGCCTTTTCTACGATTTTTAAAATACATTCCACGTACTTAATCCTTAACCATTCGCCGGGCGCAATTAAATATTTTCATATAAGGCGCAATGGGTATAGTAGATTCATATCAACAAAGGTGCTAACAGCCAAAAATAAAAGGCATATGTACAGTTTCTTGTAATTTATTTAGAGTAATATGCAATCTTCAATTAACACTGCATATTTTCGACAAGGCAATAAAAAAATGCTGTCGGGGGTATTACCCCGAACTAATGATGTTGCCTTATATTTATAATATTATATCCACAAACATGTTCTAGGCACAAAGTCTTATTGCATAACTTGTAAAATTGCCTTATGTAGCTTTCCTATCTGACTTGTATGCAAGAAGTACAAGTTTTTCGTGTGTTGGATGCTGTGAATACAGACATTTGAAGAATATTTCACAATTGGGAGCAATCAAACTGATTAAATATGGCACCATAAAGCACATGCACTTCTTTTAACAATGCCATTAGTACTGATGGTATAATAAGGTATAAAGCAATGACAGACGGATCAAGATATGTCGATATTAACTGCAATATCTTCATATTCGGCGGTCGTGAATCTATTAGATTGATTGAATCCTACGAAAGGTAAAAATATATTCAAGCGGTGGCTAAAGGATCCAAGTACAAATTTTGAGTAGTTCATGTACACTTTGGGACAAGAGATACATACATATACCATGTATGTATGTGTTTTTCACAGTACGTAGCCCAGGGTTGAATTTGAAATTAAACATGGAATTCCTGCATGTGAAATTACGAACAGTCTAGGAGCACATGCACGCAGCTAAAAGACGGTATATCAAAGAGATAACTGAAAAAGTCGGTTTAACTTCCGTTTGATTGCACCATGCGATAGATGAAATACAGAACTTCTTTGACGTCATCGAAAAATAAAGGAAGAAGAGAATCAAAGCGAATGCAATTTACTACCCACGCACGTTCCATTTTTTGTCAGTCTAAAAGATTTGTTTATTTGAAGTGATAAGGAGAATGAACGTGTTTATTATAGGGGAAAACGGATTATGATCGATCACGCAGGTGGAGATATACGTGACTGTTATCGAAAGGGAATATTTTGTGGAATTGTTAGTACCTCTTAGATGTTTAACACGAAATCGATTTCTTTGTAGACATTCTTACGTTGGACAACTATATGCATACACTGGTATGTAATTTATTTACATTATTTTGTCTTGAGGTCAATCTACTTCATTTTATGTAAAGATTATGATGCACCTGCAGCGTGTTATAAACTGATAATTTAACTAACAATAAGGGCGATACGAGAAAATTGAAAAATTAGATGTCACCTCTAACAATACTATTCATAGAAACTTCATAGCTTTCAGTAGATTAACGAAGCACAAATTTGGTGTATAGATTGTACAAATGTGCAAAGTACTTCTAAAGTATACGTACAGTTACTCACAGTCGCATTCCACCAACGAATGGAAAACAGCTTATCACTAAGTTTCGACAAATGAGTGCGTAATACGTAATGATAAGTTGCGTAAACCGGGCTGACGCTGTCCCTCCTTCAAATTTTAATGTCGCGCCTTTCACGTAAGCAGGAGCAAACGGTGGAGTAACAGCGTCAGTCCGATTTACACTACTTAATGATAACTAATGCGATAAAATGCTGCATATATGTGAATATTTATCTTAAATCACAATTTTTCTTCAATATGAAACTTTTATTAATATTAAAAATTGAGCGAAAACTACCTGGAATTCCAAAGTCGGACTCCGAATAAGCTGGATGCCGATTAAGCCGTCTTGTCAGAACCCAAACTTAGAATCGAAACAAGTATTTATCTGTTCATTAGGTATTATTAATTCTCACCAGACTATCGCCTTGCTACTAAGAAAGGTAGTAATAGTAATTTTCAAACTTTAAAAATAGTATGCTTAAGGTAAAAGTCACTTATTTGATGTCTTGCATTCGCTGTGCCAATTACATTCGCATACTACGTATACCAATATGCCGAAAGTTGAAAGTTTAGTGTATTCTTGGATAGAAAATTAGTGTTCGACCAGAGTTTACAAAATAAAGTATTTTGGAGAACATGTGGAAAAAACGTTTCTAACAATAGTTTTATTAAAATGTCGTATTACTCCTTAAAGTGTCGTCTGAGCAGACATTTTTAATAACGCAGCACGTGTGTACTGCATTACAAGACCAAGTGAAAAAACTCAACTCTGGCAATGGTTCTCAAAGTCGCTTTTTTGTATCATTTAAGAACAGTCAGGAAAAGATGTCCCAGCAAAAATATTACACTAATATTGCACTAGCAAAATTATCAAACCCAATGTTAAACAATTTTCTTGAAAAATTCTCCCAAAAACAAGTTCCCGATGAAAGTACCTTAAGAAAGAATTATGTCGACCAAATATACATCGAAATACCTGCTGAGATCCGCACATTGATGAATTGGATGAAACTACAGATTCTTGTGGTCGATATATTGCCAGTTTGTTAATTGGCTGTTTGAATGTCGAAAACGATAGAAAATCATATTTAATAAGTTGAAACCAATTAGAAAAAGTCAATAATTGTACAATTACTCGATTTACTCATGATGGATTAACAATTTTTTTCCTCCTTATCCAATACCGCAGGAGAAAATAATTTTAACGTTGTCTGATGCTGCTCCTTATATGTGTAAAGCCTCAGTTAATCTCAGAATACATTTTCCTAATTTAATTCTTACCACTTGCATGGCTCATGGTATTAACAGAGTTGCGGAAGGAATCAGAAACCAACTCCCACTTGTAAATGAATTAATTAGTAATTTGAAGAAAATTTTTCTAAAATAACCATTACGAATTCAGTTTTACAATCAGTTTCCCAATTTACCGTTATCTCCACAACTATCTATTACGAGGTGGGGCACATTGTTAAATGCCTCCATTTCTTATTCCCAAAATTATAAAAAATAAAAAGAATATTTTAGAATTATTAGCACTTATTGAAAGAAATTTTCCTGTAGCAACAGAAACAATTTTGAAATTAGAATCAAGAAAATTGCTTTTGAGTCAATCTGTAACTTTAATAAGCAAGTGCTATAAAGGGTTGTCAGCTGTTAAAGGAATAGGTGAAATAATGTTTAAAAAGCTAAACTTAGTATTAGAAAGAAATGAAGGAATTCTTTCAAAGGTTTTTAATTTTTTAAATGGGGAATTTGGAGAAGACATTGAGCTAGACCCATATATTTTAGCCAACTTAAAAAATGCGCCCATTATCGCCGTCGATATTGAACGATCTTTTACTATGTTCAAACATTTACTACATGACTATCCTTTAAGATAGAAAATTTAGAAAAACATCTTCTAATCAACTTTTTAGTAATAACAAGTAGGTAATGAAAGAATTGTAGGTACACGTGGTTAGGCCAGTTTTATATGTAAATTGCATGGAGGTATGTTAATACTTTTGTAAATACTACTTGGGTGTTGTTATAAATATCGTAAATATATTATATATATATATATATTATGTAATGCACCTATTGTAAAAATGTAAAATAAATTTATTCTTCGTAGAATGACTTCGTTTGTTTTCATTTTCGTTCTCGGAAATTTGATATATTGATGCATGTTCTTTTGTATATTTTGCATATATGGTGCATATTTGTTAATAATAATTTGCGCATATTTTTATCAAAATATGTGCATATTTTACTGATTTTTGGCGTACATATAATCCGAGCTCTAATGAGCGACTAAGATTCGACAAACGCGAATCTTGTTCGGTGTAAGAATAGTCTATATACAGCGAACAAGACACGTGTTTGTCGAAAGAAGGCGATAGACCTATACGAGTTTGACATATATATGTGACGAAGCAGCGTTTTTACTCCTTTCTGACTTTCTGCTACCTTTTACAAAAGCTTAGAGTGTTTTAACGTAGAAATTACGAAAGTAGTGTCTTGGCATTTACTTCCTTGGAATGTTTCGAAAATAAAATAATTGATGTTAGTCATAATACAAATCAAATACATATAAGTAGGTTTGAAATGGGATAAAGGAGCCATAGCATCTGACGTTTATAACACAAAACAACATAAGCGAAATAAATAAGTCATCGCAGGAAGTTTGTTCATAAGTTTATAATAAAGACGTGGCTCCTCAAATTGAGCAGCATGGTAGATGTTTACAGTTAAATATATATTACTTGAAATAGTAACAAAGCGTAAGCCCAGTTGTAGGGAAGTGAAGTATTAATTACTGTAGATGACAATTGGATTCACCAATATACGCCCGAAACAAGAATACAGTGAAAACAGTGGACTGCAAAGCGGAAATCGCCCCAAAAAGAACAAAAACTATTTCTTCGGCTGGGAAAGTGATGGCGACTGTTTTTGGGGATCGTCGTAGAGTTACTTTAATCGATTATCTTCAAAGAGGAAAAAACATTACAAGAGCATATTACTCATTATTACTTGACAAGCTCAAGGCAAAAATTTAAGAAAACCGGTATTTTATTATTCTGCAAGTGAATATATGTACAATCTATTCTTTCTTACCTTAAGATGCCTTAATTTAGTCGCAAATAGTTAGAGCACTTTGAAAATATGTATTAGGACAAAACTACATTTAGTACGAGTACAAGTATTTTGCTTATATTATAAGCGCATATTTACTGATAACTAGAACGATTGGATGCTGAACTTAACTTTGGGAAAGAGGGCAGAAGCATACTGGTCAAACACAATAATACTGCAGTATATAGAAAGAAATACAAGCAATTGCAAGAATTATAGACTAGTCTCTATATACGTTTAGGAGAAATAGGAAGTTATAGCAGAAAACAATACATACTGTAGGGTACATTTCTGACGTCCGATTTTTATCATTCTTAATTTTGGATTTAACCCCCGCATACTTCGTATCTAGTGTCTTCACGTCCAAGCATGCATATCTTCGACCCGGGTGCTTACAATTAGACATTTTTACATTTTAAACCTCTTTTTATGCATTTACTCGTTATCTTACTCTTTACATTGCTTATCGTGTAGCTTTGGCGAATAAATTTGATGTAGGTTGTAACTGTTTCGAAGAATTGGCAGCAACTTAATCTCTGTTGTGAGGTTCTTTGTGAATCGAGGTTAAATGATTAATTAGCAGAGTGGTGCCGATCAGGCCGTCCGACTCCGACTCGGTGCCAAAGATTCCTTTCTATGTGATAGCTAATCGGGGAGTATCGATGGAATCTTAGAGCTATATTTGCAGTAAGTATAGTGGCATGTAATATTTGGGTTAAACATGTGATGAACAAACTGAATTTGAAAAGGGATACAGTAAAACTTCGTTATAACGCTCCAGTTTATAACGATTTCCCGGCTATAACGCTTTTTTTCCTTGGTCCCGGTCCCAACGACTAATTTTCTGTAGTACCTTTATTCGTTATAATTAATCAATTATTAATTTTTTTAACTTTATTTTGCAAACAATAGAAAGGTATATGATTAAATTAAAATAAGTGTTTAAAAAGCAGACGGAAGTGAAGATCATTACGATTTCTATGAAATATTAGTATCAACAAATCCCACCAAGATGTTCCACGAATCTTGGCTAGACAATTTTTCGAGAATCTGACTTATTCATTTGGCGGTTGCGTAGTCAAGGTTTTCTTTCAATCTTTTACTTTTTACGCTGCTGGCAACATGTCGCGAAAATCGTCTTCGTTAAAAACAGTAATCTTATAAAAGACTTCGATAAATCCAATTTAAATCAAAAAGATTTTGCGGCGTCAAAAAACATCAATACTTCAACTTTACGTACAATTTTAAAGAAACGGAGTGAATTTGTTTCGGTGCATGAGGGAATCAGTAGTAAAAAAGCCGCGAAACATGAAGAGCTAGAAACGATTCTGTCCAGGGCAGAAGCTCCAACATTCCGGTAAGTGGCCCAATTTTACCAGAAAAGGCCCTCCAAGTTGCTGACGGTCTTGGAGTAACAAACCTAACCGCTTCAACTGGATGATTTAAAAACAGACATTCTATAGTATGCAAACAAGTTTGTGGTGAGTCAAATTCAGTAGATCCTGATGTAACATTCGACTGGAAAAGTCAAATGTCGACCCTCACCTCTGACAACAATCTTTCAGAAATGTATAATGCGAATGAATTCGGGTTGTTTTTTAAAGTAATGCCTGATAAATCTTTAGTTTAAAAAATTAAAAATGTCACGGAGGAAAATTAGGTAAAGAACGCCTAACTGATTAATTACAACAAAGCAATAAGACAAGCTGAGAGGAAAAACGTAGTGGTGGCTCTATTGAAAAGAGATAGATAAGAATCCCAAATGTGTGAGGCTCAACCGCCCTCTCTCTATGCGCGAATAAGACACTATTGGGTTCTTCGAGTTATCTTGCACCCAGTGGCGTAGCGTGGGTGGCAAATTTCGCCGCCCTCTTGTTTTTAAAAGACTAAAATACGGGTATACAGTAATTCTAAGGAACTTTTCGGCAAGAACAATTATCATTATTGCGTGTTGTACGGGTTACAAATAAAAAGTTCTGTATATATTATTATTTATTGTGAAATTTTTCTGGTCCCTGCCGCCACCCATATGCTCCGCCACTGCTTTCACAAGGTTAAATGGACGTTCAGCTCATTTGAATCCTGCAACTCACCAAGCCCAGAGAGGATTATGCCTGTTATGTTCCATCAGGGTAGGTAGCTGCTTCACATCCATTAAATATGCTACTACAAGTATAGGTATCGAAGACACCTATTTCAGGTCGCATCCATGCTCTTAAACAGAATAGTATACTCATCTCTTCTAGGCGATAGGATTGCCATTCATATTTGAAATGCTTGACAGAATTTAAATCGACCAGTTAGTTTTTGATTCACCGTTCTTTTTATGTGTGGGTATTAATTGTGCCTTTTTCAAAGCGGAAGGAAAAGTACCTTCACAGAAAAACTGATTTATTAGTTTTGCAAGATATCTCTTGCTAAATTCTGGAACATACATTAAGATATTATCTGTAATCCGAACTAACCCAGCGGATAAATTTTTCGATGCTTCACTTATAACGTTATAAATCTCAACCTCATCAGGAGAAACATCGTATTACTATTGACTGTATTTATATGTTAGTGGTCTATATCAGTTGATGCTCCGTCATTCGGAAAATATTTATAGAAAATATTAACTATTTTATTAGGATCTTCAACTATTTCATCGTTATGCTTGTTTGACCAAGAAAATGTAAACTTCCGTACATGCTTATTTTTATTTGATGCGCTCACTATAACTTGATCATTCTACTTGATTTTTGTATTTTTATATTAATTATAATGATCTGGTAAGTACTTGGAGATTATTTACTTCCTCAGCTTACATGAAACTTGCATATTGACACAGAAACCATACAATCGGAGGCAGGTTTTGCTACAGTCAGATAATTATATAGTAAAACATGCAGTGTCGGACCCAGCATGATGTATTGGAGGTATAGTTGGGTGATAAGGCCCGCCATAACATATGCAGCCTTCGTATGTTGGCCGAAGTGGATACAAAAGTTAATATCAAACTAAAACTAGGCAAGCAAAACCAATTATAAACTGAAGTCCATTAATGCCGTGAGGGAACCTCAGTCTAACCTGGGTACAAGAAAATATCGAAACATGTTGAGGATCCTGTCCTAGACGAGATCAGATCATATGAAAGTAATTTACTAAAGCTCAAAGAGGTTTAAGATAATTATGCATTGAGATCTCTGGAATGTAGGAACCACTGAAGTTATGAACCCACTTAAAAAGAATGCATCTTTTCGTTTGGATAAAAACTTTGTAAAATAGGACGTGCGTTCCTATTAGAGGGTTTAAAATTAATCAATGCGAAACAGAGTAAGAACATTTTAGCCTTACAAAGGCACTTTTATTTATAGAGATAGGAATAAGGGTATGATCGTTGATGGAGAACCAATTCCAAATTCTGAGTTGAGCGACCTACCTAATTAATTCGAGTTCATATACTAGAGAAAATGGAAAAACACGTTCAATTATAAAAGCAACAAGGATGATGTTTTAAGGTACAATTATTGTATTTAAATTCCCAAATAGTGACGCCATAAAAAGGTGAATTACCTGACAATTTATCAGGTTACTCATTGGTACTATCGAAGTATCCTGTGAGAGATCTATTCTTGAAATTACGGCGCAGAAACTAAATCAGTATCTAATTGGCGAACATGAAACTTTGGAAGAGATTTTCGATAAGAAATATTGACAATGCAAGTGCCCAAAATATCTTCTTCCTAAAACAACATAAACGATATGTAAGCATTTTATAGTTTTGTGAAATGCAACCATGCTTGAAAGGCTTTGCACTAAATCACGTAGTTTGCAAATTGAAGTTACTAGCTTAGACTCCAGCTAACCATATATTTCAAAATTAATCATCAGGTGCAATAAGGGGCTTACCGATGTGGTTTACAGTAAGTGATACTGTACCGCATACATTGAAAATAACTGAGGGAGCGAGGTTTGTTTAATACTTTTGTTCTTTTTACACGCAAATTGCTAAGAATTAAGTCACCTAACTTCAGCTCGCACAAACTCCCCAACTGATTGAAAGCGTGACCGTCTGCCTCGTTGAGGCTCGTCACGGGCGCGGTGTCCCGGACGGCTTTTGTCGTGGCTGTGTGCTTCTGACAGTTCAGCATCTGTATCCCATCATCTCTTACTCATTCAGGTTGCTTTTAATTATAGGTAATGGACATGAGCTACTTCTAAACTCTATCTTTTCAAATCCTTGTTTTAGGTTCAGCTGTACATCTATATTCTGAACAATAACAGAACCAACAACAAAACACAATAAAATAGACAGTGATCAACTATGCACACCTATAAAAGGCAGTAAGAAAATATTCTCAAAGGCGGCAATATTGTATACAAGCAAAATTATAGATAAGCAGGTAGTAGGTAAACTTTATTATAAATGACAATAAACGTGGACATAAAGCTCGATGACAGTTGAACCTCTATTGCTGCACCCTTTCCAACGTTATCGAAGGGGGCACGCATTGTCACTAGTCACCATCAGAGAATTTACTCTGCGCATTGTTTTCTCCCTGGTGGTTCACCAAGAGAGCCAACTACCCGTGAGTAAATGCAGTATGTCAAAAACGGCTTAACAGATGAGCCCGACTGCTTTAACAAGTTTCCTCTTTTCGATTGTGTACAGAGTGCACGCCACCTCACATAAGGTTCTAGAATGAGTCCTTAAATAATAAATATTATTTACAAATTTTGTTGTTAGTTTATTGTACATGGTGTGGTTGAACCCAGTCTCTGGCCCACTTCTTATGCCCGACCTTAGCAAGGTCGTGTATATCAAACTCAACACCAAGAAATGAAAACTGGGCTGAGTACAATTTCATGAATCAGATTGTGACCTTCCAAGCGTACTTGGGCGCAGCTTTTAACTTTTAATTAAAGATTATAATAGAATACTACTCATTATGAGAGCTCTTACGTTACAATACTACACCGCAGCCCTTGCAATTATTACTAAAAGGCTGTTTGAAAAAATAGTGATAAGAAGTTGGGTACATCAATTCCCTTAAAAAAAAAATTAGTGAACCATCTTATGACTAACAGCCCCCAATGTATAGGCCTAAGCACATTCTCTAATTAACATTGTTTTCCAAATGGATAAACCATTGAATAATAAAGAATGGATACACCAGTATTATAATTATTGCATTCTTACACTTTCGTTGCACTATACAAATTGTGCATGTCATTTATATTAATAATTAAGTTACCTATCTACTTCCTGTCACATTATAAGTTCGAAATTCCAAGTAAAGCGATGGGAACAGAGTGTAAACAAGTCCTGTTTATTAACTTTTATTAACTAACGCTCTACGACACTTCAAAGAAGTAATTTTACAAGTAGTTAAGCACGTACTCGCACATGACTTAGTACACTTCAAGTAAAGTACTTACGTACTGCATCAGGCTTCACGGCGAATGGAGGATTAACATAACAATAGCGTATTAATCTTGTAGATGTTTCCCGTAATTTTGCGGAGTTGAGCTTTGTCAAAACCACTGTGTAAGTTATTCTCAAAAAGTGAACCACTTATTAATGCTTTCCTATTATTATTTGCGCTCTGTAGTTCTGTGCGATGTACAACCAAAATGGGGGATCACCATATACTGTTAAAAATTGCATTTTACAGAGGACGGTTGTACAGCATCCGCTATATAGTAAACACGTAATTTCTGTATGTTCAAGGAAGAAAAGTAAGGAACATGTAAAAGTTAGCGGGTATTGCAAGTTTATCCTTCCAAGGGCGAAGTATTAGAATGACTTCTACCAAAATTTGAGATAAATTCACCGATTAAATTTGTTTGAAAGCTGTTGGAAACAAAAGCTGGTTATTTTATCACTCTGAAAAAAAGAACATTAGCTTCCTCTATTTAAAAGGAAGAGCATGCGAGTAAACCAAAGAAAAGTTGGATGTCGTTTTCGGGAGACTGGTGCAGTGAATTCAGAAGCGATCGGACATCAATTCTCGACAGGAAGCGTTCACGTTTTTCAGCTGAGATGGCTACTGAGTCAATGGTTAATAAAATCTGCCATATGATTCTACGTTCTCCAAAAACAGACGAAACTAAGGTTTCAATGCCCTTATGAGGGATCTCTTCAGGAGCATAATGACATAAGGCTTACTAGGAAATCCTGTTGTTCAGTATCTTTACG
Organism: Chrysina gloriosa; assembly: GCA_038088585.1. Taxonomy (NCBI): domain Eukaryota; kingdom Metazoa; phylum Arthropoda; class Insecta; order Coleoptera; family Scarabaeidae; genus Chrysina; species Chrysina gloriosa. The sequence continues at coordinate 51,000,132 of CM076087.1, forward strand.
ATTTACAGGAGTGTTGAAATTTTAAGTATAATTTTTATATACCTTTTTCTTCACATTACTATGTGAGTTATTTTATTCTGTATTTTTCATTTCTTTTGGTATGAGGAGACGGTCCAATCCTAGAGACTTTTCTAAACACTCCTTGAGCATATGCATATAACTCGAATCCGAAGAAATTATTGCATTATCTTGTCACTATTGGTGAGATTAAGTTTGCTAGTGTCACCAGAAAGCAAGGTACATTCAAAACAATGGCCTTTGGCAAATGAGTCGGTTTATTCGCCAGAATCTTACTGTAAAGAGGAACAACTATAATAAGACAGCACTACTCACTACTTTTTAGCCCAATTCAAATTGAAATTTAAGAAGAAACCTTCCTATTTAACGGGGAGGAGCGTGTTTCTTCATCACAATAACTCACTGAACCATTGGCTCGTAACTGCAATTAGAAAATTGTTTCAAGTAGGTAAAAATTGCGGCTTCGTCACTGTATCTTTTAGGTTTCTTCCTTCACAACCTTTTCGTCGGAACCATAAAAAGATTTTAGAGAATCGATTGGAAAAATGTATCGCGTTAAAAGAAAAAGCTGTTACTTTTGCCTAAACTATGTGTCATACCATCAACCAATTCTCACTATTATCCTGACACATTTTTTGAATTACTTTATTTTTATGAAATTATAAAAGAGAAATTCGAAAGAATAGAAAGCGAAAATAGAAGGCGTAATATAGTGTAAACGAAATGGAACAAAATACTTAGAGTACGTATAAAAACTTTTTGAAAGAAAACGTAGACGTAGAAGTTGACATAAAACAAATAAGAATGTTGGGACCAAAAGTTTGTTTAATAGAATTGTATAGGATGGAGAACAAGAAAGCAGTAATGAAGAACACGAGTAAGTTAAGGGAGTATAGAAATGAAGCTGTATACATTAACAATGATATGACAAAGGACGAGAGAATTACACAAGGAAATCTAAGGGCAATGGTAAGAAAGGAGAGGCAGAGAGGCAGGCAGGAAAAAGAGTTCAAATCAGATATCAACAACTAGAAATAGACGGAGAAATATGGAAGTGGAGTATAGAAGAGCGAAATATTGTCTAACAGCATGCAGATAACAGACTTTTGGAAAGTAAAGCAAAAAACTGATAAGAGAAACAAGCGATTGTGGCTCGGCAACGACTTTGGGCGGGGAAAATGTTGGAGAAAGGAGAACTAATAGCAAAACTCTTATACGGCATAATTGTATGAGGATATGCACATGGAATGTGCGAGGCATATACGAAGAAGGTGCAATAATTATCGTAGTAAGTACTATGAACAAGTATAATATTGATCTTGCAGCACTGCAAGAGACATACTAAATGGGATCAGACATACAAAAACTTAAAAACTATGCATTATTTACAAGTGGAAATGAAAGTCGAAGACTCGGAGTAGGATTTCTGGAAGAGGAAGTAAAGCGCTTTGCCCCAACATCTGAGCGGCTGTGTTCTGTGAGATTTAAGACGGTATACGGTACAATAACAGTGATCAACAAGCACGCATCAACCGAAGAGAGGGAGGAGGAAGCAAAAGATATATTCAACGAAAACCTAGAGGAAACGGTTGAAAAAGTTTCTAAGGAAGACATTAAAATAATACTAGGCTATTCGAATGCCAAAATTGGCAAGGAAGAGGTGTACACAGAAGTTACGAGAGGGGAAAGTAAGCATAACACAAGTAACGACAACGGAACAAGAGTGATCACTTTTGCAATAGAACAAAAGATGAAAATTATGAGCACCCACTTTAAGCGGAAAGACATTTACAAGGGTACATGGATGATGCCAGGAAGAAACGAAACGAACCAAAAAGACCATGTGCTAATAGAGGAAGATAAAACAGAAATGATTAAGAACGTGCGCTCATGCACTGGTATTAGACAAAATGAAATTGAAAAAAAAAGGAAATGAAAAGACAAAATAGTAAACGAGGGGAACCAAAATACAACTTGGAAGACCTACAAAACGTAAAAGTAGCACGAAAATACAGAACAAGTAGTGAAGAATGGTACGGTGACGATATCGAGAAAAAGTAAGAAGAGCGCGAGCGATGGGAAAAACTGTGGGGGCAATTAAAAGTGCGACTAGGACTAACAACCTGAAGAAAACAACATATAAGAGAAACTATTGGCTAGACGACGAATGCAAGAATGGAATGAACAAAAAGACAAAACTATGCCAAAAATGCTTGCAAACTAAAAACAAGAAAACAAGGATGAATATCACGAACAAAGGAAAAAGTTAAGCAACTATGTAGGGCAAGGAAACAAAAGTATTGGGAGCACATTTTACAAAAGATCGAGGAAAGTTACACAAAAAAAGAAATTAGGAATTTCTACAAAGATGTCAAAAACATCAAAACGGGAACCAAAGGGATTCACAGATGCTTCGAGAATAACAATGGAGAGCTGCTGGGGTCCAAGCGAAATTAACGGAAGATGGAGACAGTACTTCGAAGATCAACTCAATGGGGAGGAGGAGGAGGAGGAAGACAAGGTAAAAAATCAAAGAGAAAGGGCGGAGGCGGGGCAAAACGACCAAAATACCGAAGGAACTGAAGAGCCATCATTAACAGAAATAGAAAAAATAGTAAACTCAACGAAAAACAACAAGAGCCCAGGAGGAAAACGAGATGACAGCAGAAAATGTCAAATACGGAGGTGAGGTGGTAATTCTAAAGATATATGAACTGGTTAAGGAAATCTGGAACACAGAGGTAATGCCGTAGCAGTGGAATAGAGCTGTCATAATCCCGCTATTCAAGAAAGGAGACCGAACCGCGTGTGGCCACTATAGGGGAATAGCTTCACTGGACACCGTATACAAAGTCCTGGCCACGCTGATTAAGAGAAGGCTGGAAACATTCATAGAGCCTGCTCTCGAAGAGTACCAGGCTGGTTTCCGGAAAAAACAGATCAACAACGGGTCAACTTTTCACGTTGAAACAAATCCCCATAGGAACCTATGAATATGAAATTCCGACTTACATGCTATTTATCGACTTTAAAGCAGCATATGATTCCGTCAACAGGAAAGGGCTTTTCGAGGCACTGAGAATACTGGATGTTCCGGAAAAACTAACTGCACTCGTAAAGATGACACTACAGAACTGAAGCATTCCCAAGTGTCACCTACCGATTTGCACGACACTTGGTCAGTTTCTATACCCTAGCGAATTTTGAAAATTGCTTCTATCCATTTCCGGTGAGTCCTACTTTAGGGGGTCAAAATCGCTCGCGCAATCTCGGCGATTTTCAGTTATTTACGATTGACATCATTATGACTAAAATTATACTAGATCTCACGAAATACAATATATGAAGTAATAGACTATTATTTGAGGAACAAAAACATATTTAAAAAGAATGGGGAAATCTCGAGTCATACGCTTACAGGAGCAGCAAACAATTTATATATTCCTATACAGAATTTGTCATCGTATGAAAGAGGACTTCCATATGCAGAGATATAATGCTTTTCCGGGGCATACTAAGAAGGAGGATGCTCTTCGGATAAAAATTATAAAAATGGAAGAGTTTTAATAGTATGGATGAATTTTTAGATGTATTAATAATCAATTATTTTCCTTTTTGTGTGTTTATACATATATTCTTGATTTAACTGTGTCTATGCCTTCAAAAGACCCTGGACAGTAAATATATTATTATTATTATTATTAAATTTCGCTTCAATCCGTCTTTGAAATTACCAACACAAGCGTTACGCAATGCGAATATACTGTATATAAAAACGCTCAGTAGCGAAAGCAAACGAGAAATGGCGATAATTTTTCCTTATCTATGTAGGTTATACTACCATATTGATATTAAATTACCAATAATAAATCTTTCTGCAAAATATATGTACATATGTAGTTCATTTCATTTATCTAATTTTAATCTAATTTCAAATTATTACGAGAAGAATGAATCGTCGAGAATAAGGCATTTGCATACTGCTATAATAAAAGCAATGGCCAAACTTAAATGTAACACTCCTATCTACATGTCTATGCATGTAATATATTACAATCTTGTTAACTAGAGTAGGGAAACGTTGACTATATTGAGATGTTGGCGTACATCCAAAAGGAAAGCATTACAGCAAGATAAATAGGGAAGAAGCGGCAATTTACAATTGAAACAAACGCATTGAAAACCAAGAAATTAACGTGGGGAGAAGAGATGAAGTGTGCGCAACAAAGGGAATAAGAAATGTTTAAGCAAGTAAAATTGGGAAGATAATGAATAACTTACGCCCATTGTTGTAGAAGATATTTCTGATTCTTTAACAAAACCAAATGCGCTCGTAATCATTTGTGTACATTCAAAAATCAATGGTGCACTGGTGACCTAAATTGGGTGCTTCGACAGAAACTTTATCGGATTATGGAAATATACAAAATAGGAAGTATAAATAGACGGTCTTTGTGTTTGAAATCTATATAATTGACGACACATTTTAAATTATATGTATTACGATTAATCAAGCAAGTTTATTTTATGAAAAAATTGATATGCAGATTAAACACACATTTGGAGCTCCTTCCGTATTCAGTGATAACAATTCCGAACTAACAAACAATTACAGAAAAAAATTAATTTAAGAAGGTATATTAGACTATTATAACCATAATGCAAATCAAAATCTGCGAATTTTTTAAGCATGTATTACTTAAATATTATATACATACGCATATATATATATATATATATATATATATATATTGTTACACTTTTTAAATATACTTATCTTACATGATAGCTATCTACCACAATTAGGTCAATTAAACAAGAGCGATTGAAATGATAGTTATACCTTCAGAATGTTTACAAACGTTTTCGCAACACCTTCATCCTTGAAAATATAACTCGATAACTGTATGAACAAACATCTGTTTTTTATTCGGGAACTATCAACAATCACTTACAATCTAAATTCTATTTATTTCTAATATCAAAATAAAATTTATCAACAAATTGTCGGTACTGCAATGGGTTCTCCATTATCAGCAGTTATCGCAAAGCTGGTAATGAAGGACCGATAGCAAAATTTTTTGGCAAAAATAAATTCTAGTGTAAGTTTTTACAGGCGTTATGTGGATGATTGCTTTTGTTCCGTAAGAAAGGGTAGTGTTGATCAGGTATTGGATTCCTTCAATAGTTATCCCATTAGATTAAAATTTACATATAAAAGGAAATCATTAACTTTCCTGAACGTGAGAGTCATGCACAATAACGGCATTGTAAAAACGAGTTGGCATATAATGTCTATCAATACAGGAAGGCATCCAAATTATTTTTCAGGAATATCAAAATTACATAAAATTAATGTAGTTACCGGATTAGTTGATCAGGCAGTTAGATTAGCTTACCCTGAATTTAGCGAAAAGAATTTAAACAAAGTTAAAGAAATCTTAGATAAAAATAATTATCCAAATAGCTTTTACGAAGAAATAATAGAAAATAGAATTAATAAATTACATAATAGAGGTATTAAAAATAATGTCAATAAAATCTATAATACTATTCCTTATAAAAAAAAAGGGTTTAAACGAATAATTAAAAAAGAATTTAATAAAAACAATATAAACATAACTTTCATTCTAAGTTATAGTAACAGATCTCTTTTCACTAACATTAAATCTAAAATAAATAAACAGAATCAATGTAATGTAGTTTATAAAATAAACTGTACAGTCTGTGATGGTTGTTACATCGATCAAACAAAACAAAATTTATAGAAATGGTTGTATAACCATAAGTATTCTTTAAATAATGATTTTGGTGCAATGACCGCTGTAGCAAAACATTACAAAGATCTGGGCCATTACTATGATTTTGACAACACAATTATATTAAAAACAGAAAATAGTTATATAAGAAACTAATGTACGAAATGATAAACATACAGAAATTATTATTATTTCAGTCACTCTTGTTTAGTTGACCTCATTGTGGTAGAGGTATATATTAAATATATAGTTCTGGACACAAGCATTTTTGCCTCTAGTTCTTCCAATTTAGTTTATTTCTCCCATCAACTAGTTCTAGAAGGTGATAAACCCATTTCTTATCTAACGGTTTTATTAAAAATAATATATATATATATATATATATATATATATAAACTTTGTTATAAAAGTAAAAAAAAATGTTCTAAGGCTTTCATTACTCCATCTACCAATGGTGCTAATCACCACTGCCGCGTACCAAAACTTGCAGTAATCACATGAAAAGACTTTTGTCTTTAGATTTGTTCATGTGTCATGCGCTCATATTTCACACATTCACATGTTCGCGATCTTTCCAGAACTTGCCACACACCAAACATACGTATCTTTTACATTACTATCCTCCACATTTGTTCTTGTTAAAAGTTATTGGCAAATATAAAGTATTATCGAATGATGTATTTGGTTGGTTGTCATTGTAATTTACGATTCAGTTTGTATTTCTATAACAGGCGTCTCCAGCATCATAACATTTTGTTTGATTGATTAAGTTCAGCCGAAGCAAAATAAATATAATAATAATTTACCGTAAATACTATATGGCCCAAAATTAGTGGCAATGACTGAGCCGGCAACGCTGGAGAATGGAGGGGTTGCACAGATCGCTGATTAGATAGATAAACCACCAGAAACACTATCCCGTAATGTGAAAATATGGGGCTCCCATTATACTGCAAGGGCCACAATTACACGGGTTTTACCTAACTACATACGCAACTGACTAGAAACGTTAGAAACTTATCTAACAAGGGGAACGTCAAGGTTGTGAATAACGGATTTTGATGTGTCTCGAACATGTTATAGAGGCACCTCCTGCGAGTATCTTGCTACCAGCTTTTGTAGCCATTCGCCCTAGTTCTCGAGAAAATTGCAAAAGTTTTCCTAACGGACTTTATATACCGTTAATCTTAATAATTTTGTAAATTTTGTAATTTTGTGAGTATAGTACAGTGGTTAAGTTCCAGGGCTACTACGCTAGCGACGGCTGGCGATCCGTGTTCAAATCCAGCTCTTGTAGTTTTTCTCAATCTTATTACATACGATATTAACAAACATATTTAGTTTCATGCAAAATTGTTCAAAAATAATGTTTTTCGCCATGGTAATTTTATTAATAAAATTCGATCTAGTTGATGAAACGAACAAAATATGCAAAGTATTAGAATTTTGAAATTCTGTATAATTGTCCAAACTGAATTCGTACACTATCAGTAGAATTAGTCCCATATTAAAGCTACGTGATAAATCTCATGTAGAAACTACAGACCTATGTCAATACTATACAATTTTTTAGTTTATGAAAGTGTAATTTATTCCTGCCTTTTTAATAATGTATGAGCTCACATATACCCTTATCAGCATGATTTTGTTCCTGGTCGATCAACAACAACAAATCTTGTTATCTTTCCACAATTTACTAGTCAGGAGTCGGATAAACAAGGACAAGTCGACGTAATATACGCTGACTTCACTAGTGCATTTGATATCACAGACCACAACATATTATTGGGAAAGTTGTTTGCTTTAGGAAGTACTTCGCATTTAATCAAGGTATTTACATCGTGTTTACATAATCGTATAAATTACGCATTCTATAATGGTTACAAATCATTTGAATTTATCTCTGCAACTGGAGTACCTCAAAGGAGTAATTTAGGACCGTTACTGTTTATTATATATATTAATCATCTATTAATGACACTAACATATCCAGTGCTTGCTTATGCGGATGATCTAAAAATTTGTTGTTTTTTTTCTTTTCTCTTCGCGTAATTTCTATCGTTACAATTATTGTTTCATTTAATCTTGGTTCGTGGCCTTGAGAGTCATTTTGCGGTCGATATCCGCCATCTATAGTTCAGGAATTTTCCCGATAGAGTGAACCTCCATGCCGAATTAACATCCGTTTTCCGTTTGACGTTTTCCGTTTTATTATTCGGGGTTAGGTGAGAAGATCGTACACACGCGTTTCGTAAAGTGATTTTCTTCCAAGAGTTGTTCGTGTGAACTGTCAACGTTGCGTTGAATATTTCGGAGGTTAATATTTCACAATTCCGTCGCATTACATTCATTGCTCGATGGCCAAACAGGCGTGGGTTTTTGATGAAGGATCGGAGAATCGATTTACTTCGGATTCCTTGCAGCATGTGTGACATCCATAGCCATTTTGGGTGTTTTACCCCGTTCTAACGGTAAGAGTTCCATTCTATTTTATTCGTATTCTTAGAATTTTCTGTTTTCTTAGAGGATTGAGTATTGGGTCGTTTTGAGTTTTGGTGCCGTTTTTACTAATGGGCCGTTATTAGTTTTTATTCCAATCTATCTCTTAGTGGTAGTAGTAGTCTTGGTTGTACCACTTCTGGTCGGTGCTCGTCGGGTTAAGCAACCTCCCAGGCCGATCCACTTTCACCTGGGAAGAACGACAGACGGGAGAACGGAGAGACGATCCGACACCGCCGTCAATCCCCGCGGGAGCCGCAGTCCTTACTTCAATTGTTGCTCAGTTTTCTTTTCTTGCTTTGATTTTTTAAAATTTCAATATTGGGGTCATCAGATTTTCCAGTTTAAACCATTTTAAGGTTGACAGAAGAAAAATAATTGTAGACCTCGGATCTAGATAACACATTTGAATAGGCAGATTGGGGGAAGTAGAATATTTAATTAGTTAATTGTTTTTTACTGTAAACGAAATACTTGACCAGGGGCATCGGTAATAACGTAGAAAATTAAAATTTCATCCACAATATAAATAGCATCATTTTATTTACTTATTCTTTAATTTAATTTCATACTATACAATTAATTCTTTATTTAGGTATTTTCTTATCTGAAAAATTTGTTCTTTTGTTTTGACCGTTCTGCCTAACTATTAAAGACTCGTCAACGCTTTTTGTTTTCTTTTGTTTTTATCGGATTTCCCCTTACTATAGCCAACCAATTTTTAACCCTTTTTGTTGAACACCGTCAGGATTTCTGCTTTTCCAAGGGCTACACAGGGAGGTCTAAAGCAGGTGGCGGCCTAAATTAGTTTTATTTTTAGTTTAATTCCCCACTCCCTCGCTGACTAGCTGGCTGGCACCCTGTGTGCACACGACATACCTGGGGCGGAATTCGTGGCTTGGGGCGATTTCGGACTTTGTCAATAAGAAACGGGGGTGCGAGTACACGACGTAACAAATTTACGAACCCGTTGAGGGTTTGGATGATATTTGCACCTGCAACACAACTTAGATATCCTCGTTAATTGGTGTCATAATTTATGTAAGAGATTCTTTTTTTCTCTTTATTGGATGTAAATAATGTAATAACAGAACACTTAAATAAAAGGATGTAGAAATAAATACGACCGATAACTCAAACAATATCGTAGGTCCCACTTTTCATAACCTCTCTTCTTCTTCTTCTTCTTCTCATACAGTTCCCCTTGTCACTCTTCTTCCCTAGCTGCCAACTGTCTTTTTCGGCACCCCCAACTGTCCGTACTAAAAATCTCCTACATTTATATTTATTATATTTAAATGATACCACAGAAATAATAAAATACATGGGTGATACGGGAAAAGAATTGCTACTACAACTACACAGACAAGCATGGAGGGAAGAAAAGACGCCAGAGGAATGAAGAGTAGGGCTAATACTACCGATACATAAGAAGAGAGATAGTAAAGAATGCAACAACTATAGAGGAAGTTGTTAAGTACAGCAACAAAAATTTATGAATAAATTATAGAGAAAAAACTATGGAGAATTGTTGAGAAGTTAGATGGGTCACAAGGTGGATTCAGAAGAGGCCGTAGTATACACGACAATATTTTTACAATTAAAGAAACAATAAATAAGAAGTGGAATGCAGAAAAGACATTGTACCTAGCATTTATGGATATGGAGAAGGCTTTTGATAGGGTACCTTGAACGAAAATTTGGGAAGCATTAAAAAGGAAAAACGTAAACAAAAGAATACAAAAAGTTATACAAAGTGTATATCAAGGTACTGTGAATCGTATGATAAGGAATAATATGGTATCAGAAAGCTCTACTACGGTAGAAGAAGTTAGACAGGGTGGATCACTGCGCCCTCTATTGTGCGTAATATATAAGGATGAAATAGTAAAAGAAGCAAAATGAAGAAGTAAGCCGATAAATATAGGATATAGAAAACTTGAAAGAATAGAGTTGTCAGAATGTGTATTTGCGGATGATGTAGCCATTATAGCAGGAAGGGCGAAAGAAATGGAGGAAAACCTGATAACGTGGAATGAAACTTTGAAGAAACACGGAATGAAACTGAATAAGGATAAAACGAAAATAATAGTGGTCAGTAAGATCAAGGAGAAAGTGAAGATAAAGATAGAGGGAGTAGAAATAGAACAAGTAAGAAAGTATAAATACCTGGGCCGCCTGGGCGTAATATTGGAGGAAGGTGGCAAGCAAGAAATGGACACAAACCATAGAATAGAAAAAACTAATAAACTGTACTATGCATTTAACAAAGTTCTCGTAAATTACAAAGAAATAAGTAGGCAAACAAATTAAGTGTATATAAAACAGGTATGAATTTCCATATTCCAAGACTAAATTCACGCTTTCCGTTAAGATTTGCCCTACTACTAGCCAAAACGAACACACTGCTTGATTGTCCGCTGTCAACTATGTCCAGAAATGCTAATTTATTTTATAAAGTTATATTTTTTGATAATATCAATAACGTTGTTAAGTTTTTTACATTAGCTTGTTATATATCTTATTTTTGTTACATGCACGTAATGCATTTATTACGTCCTGTAACTGGGAAGCTGTTGGACATTAACGATGTTATGATTATGATTATTATTTATTTGATTCGTAAAGGAAGCAACTGAGTTATAACTCACACCTAGGTGTCAGAAAGAATTAACTGTTGTTAATTGAGAATATCTCGTCAGTTTCAGACAATGTACAACAATATTCAGCTAGAGAAAATCCTTTAATGTATGCCATTACCATACGTTTATTAAGATTTAGAGATAGTTTACAAACGCCAATGCCACGCCACGAATCGACTGATAGATCTGCAAGGCGCCTGTAGTGTTAACAGATATGAACGCCACCGCCATCGCATGAAGTTAGGTAATGGGCGGTAGAACCGGCTTCTTTTTTATTATAGTACCTAATAAAGCACTGCTTTCAATTGAGCGAGACTATCTTTTCTCTGACTTCAAACAATAATAATACCTGTATAATTTGTTACGTCTTATCTCTACGAAGGTATTTTCTGTAATAACTGCTTTGAAGACAAAGTATTACTCTCAGTGACACACATTAGGCGAACTCGAGGTGCTTCTAACTTTCGTATCATCTCACATGTAGCTTTATTCTGCTAATTTTCAGGAAGACAAAAGTGTTTTGTTGTTTTATATTTTTACAGCTTATTTTTCTATTTATGAACGCAGCATTCTATTTTCTATTGTTCAGATATGCAATACGTATTAATTTCTTGTGTTAGTAATAAATACAGAACATTGCTAATATTTTAATCTTTTCCAGGTCTTTACTTCTTCCACCCAGAGGTTAATAAGGATCTAATTCATAATCCCTAAAGAAATGGACGAAGCCATTATTGCATATATGTGTAAGCGATAAATTAGCTATCAATGACATTCAATGAAAGAAGACAAAGATCGCCACTAGGTGCTAACTTTCTCATTTATAATTACTGAAATTATACAGTAATTTATTACTTCAGTTTACTTCCCAACTAACATCAAAGCACGACTTTAAAAACTATAAAATTAGGATTCCTGGCAATGCATACACTTGGATCCTTATGTATTATAACTGCATATTTCGATGTCACCGGGAATGTAATAAAGTTTTAAAGTCCATTTACGAAGTTCTTACAAAATTCAGTTCAGAAAAATTGACTTTTCTGCGGTATATGTATGTACATATATGGATATAAGTACATTTGGCCAAGTAACTGACATCGGAGATGTAATCTTAAAAAAGAGGTATTACGGCGATATTTTATTACTTTTACTGCTGCAAAATCTCCCACGTTCACATACATTTTCGGCAAGAATATTCTATGCTTGCAATGCTAGACTAACAGATGTTGGACTGGACCTAGATATTGGGGTATGTTTCAGGAACAATGTAATAATTTATAGGTAATTAAATATCTACTAATTTTAGTTTGGAGGCAGCTTGACGGCAATAATATATTCTGGAAACGCTTATAGGAACGAACCTGGAATAAACTGGAAAGGATGGTGTTTTAACGTTTTTCATAAGATACTCCAGTTTTGCATTGGATCCGTCTACACTGTTATCAATTATTTAGAATGATAGTTTTTTTAATCGGATGAGGAATAAGTTTACCTGCCTCCTTTGGTCTCCTAATAGCGGTGAAAAGGTAATTGTTATTACTGTCTGATAAATGCAATTAACGAAATTGAATATAATTATTTAGAATGGTATGTCGATGAAGTTTGATGCTTTCAATACCACAAAATGAAGCATTTGCAAAATTTACCCAGTAGAAAAGCGTAATTTTACATTATATGTATGTATTTGAGCAATAATTTGGATTTCGATATTTGTAAACCATGCACTAATGGATGCTAGGTTATCAATATTATTCAGAGGATCCAAGGGGTCTTATAGTAAAGGAGGAAGAATAGTAACAGTAATACATGAGCAGTTAAACCAATGATTAAATATGATACCATTAACCTGATAATAATCATATTACGTCTTTTATTTGCTCCAGAAGTAGGTAGTAGCAGAAAATATTGGTTAAAGAAAGAAAAGCGACAAATAAAATTATATTAATCCGGAATGCGATAGTGGGGACAGGTCAACAGAGGTATGGAAAATATCAAAGAATATGAGAAACAGACGGTCAAAAGAAATGAATTAAAAATGATTATTGCTCAACAAATGACATGATAATGGGATACATATTTTGGTGTGAAGACTTAGAAGACACGTACATATAGTCAAAATAAGATATTTTCAAAGTGGAATACACTATACACAAGACCTGAAATAGAAAATAACAGAAGTGAAAATAATGAAAAAAAGCGGAAATAACGTTTAATCATAGATTGGTAACAGCCAAATGCATAATACCAATAATAATGAAAGAAGAAGAACCACAGTATACTAAAGTAGCAACTAATAAATTAAGATAAAAGCGGACAGACGGTGAGTTACAAAGGCTAGAGGAAGAAGAAAAATTGTACTTTGGAAAAAGGATAGGGTAAATTTAGAAAAATACTGCACTGAAAATCATCAAAGGAAATATGTAGCATTACAACACACAATAAACAAAACAAAGAACGAAATGAAGAAATGACGTTACCATAGCAACACGACGTCATTGATTTTTACCAAACTGCATAAAGAAACCTATGGTGTTTATTTTAGAAAGACAAATTCCGTTTGAAACACTTTTAGAAATTCCACATAGCAGAATTTGGTTGCAGAGCAATAAATAGTTAAAAGCCAGAAATAAGCTATTTAATCATATCAACTGTATATACAGCTATTAATTGCTCAGGAATATAAAGCGGTCGTACTTACGTGTAACATTGCAGTAACAACTACATAGACAATACCACTGCGTTGTTTCTTAATTGCCTCCAAACGTGTACTGGCGTAGACCCATATTACGACGCTATAACTATATATACTGTTAATCACGGAAAATTATGATTGATTTTGAACAGAGGACCACTAGATAATCACCGAATGCTCGAGAAAGCTACGTAATAATATTGCGTATAAATTGAAGGGAGCTTGATATGGCGACTTACTAAATTTCAGCAAAATCGAACTCATTTGGAAATATGTATGTATATAAATATGTTCTTCGCTATATCATAAAGGGTTTTTCAAGAAGAACCTCATTTTTCGATAGGTTGGTGTTTGGTTAATATGATGTGTACGTCATTCATACCTATGTTTACAGTTTAATAAAATGAATTCAATTTCGCTCGAAAATCGCAAAAAAAAATTCATATTCATTATAAAAATGGTCGATCTGTGAAAACCACATTTCGTTAAATCCTGAAATTTAGAATTTAGTGGAAAAACTTGATTCAACTGGGTGACTATACCACGTAGCAAAACCGAAACGTACTCGTGTTGGTCGTCCGAAAGAAAATATTGTTACTATGAGCGATAGTGTTGAGGAGTATTCAAATATATCAATCATCACGGCGTTCTCAAAAATTGAGCGCTATAGGGACATGATAACCAATTTTAATGGCCTATTCTGGATGATATGGTTGTAGACGACTTGTTGTTTTAACAAGACAGGACAGGACAACTCAAAAACAATAGATTTATTGAACACCAAATATCATGGCCACCAAGATTATCCAATCTAGTACCATTAGATTATTTCTTTTGGGGTTACGTGAAAGATGAAGTTTATAAGGATAGTCCAACAACAATTACAGACCTCAAACCCAGCGTAGTGGGATTGACTGACAATTATGCACAAAAGTGAAAATTCTGTCAAAAGAATCGATGTCTGTCATTCATAAATTTTCTACCAACATGTTTCAATTAAAACAAAAGGTCTTACTGAAAAACACTTTACAAGAACAAAGAGAACCGGCCGTAGATCTACAAGTCATAAAATGACCGAAAGTGGTTGAAGTTATTTCTTTTTTAGATAGACAGATATTTATTCAAGAAATATATTACACAAACTATATTCACATTCATGTCGTATTAAATAAATTGATTAAAACTTTCGGATGAAAAATAGTCTTAATAAAATAAAATGCAGATTAGTTTAGTCTGCTGTTGCGTTTTGCGATTGACAGAACCTAATTGTATTATTAGGTCGTTTATAAAGAGTCCTCTACATTTTATTTTATTAAAATTTTGGCTCTCGAAAATAGATCGCTAGTCTTGCACACTGTAAAATGCATTATTTAATAAAAAATTCTTTATTAACTGTTTGAATGTCTTCAGTTGTAAATCCTTATATGATCTAGGCAAATGATTATAAATATTTAGCCGCTGTATGCAGCTGTACACCTGCTATAGTGGTTTGCGGAATTCGAAACTGTGCTTATATATTTTCTCGCGTATCGTAAACATGATCGACTTCATAACAGCTAAATAGTTCCCGATAATTACTTTTCACGAAACAGACACTCAAAAATATAAATGCTAGATAGCGGGAGCATTCCTCTGTTCTTGAAGATTTCTACACATTCATTCTCTTCGTTGTAGTTTATATATTGCTCCTACGCACCATTTTTGTAGTTTAAATATTCTAGACGCATCCACAGAATTACCCCAGAACGATATTCCGTATTTCACTCTGGAATAAAAATATATATATAAATATATAATAGTAAGAGGTTATTGCTGCTGTTTCACTAACTGTAGTTGATATAGTTCGCTTTGTAGCCATTTGAGCTTTTATGTTTTTCATTCATGTATGCACTTGCAACGTGAAAACAATACCCCAAAAGGTAATGAGATTAAAAAAGCAACAACGCTTGAAAATTGTAAGATTTCTGACGGTGATCCAAAAACAACAAAAACTAACTAGGTATCCGTAATACCTACATTGTTTATTAAAACAAAGTGAGACATGAAAAAAACAAACGCACTTCTGGAACTTTGTTGACAAATTAGTCTCAAAAGGAAGTAGAACTGTTTGTCTCTACAGACACAATGACTAAAATTACAATACCAGCTGGACAGCTGATATATTTTTGTTGGAGATAAGTAGACACAAAACAGAATTAATTGTAACGCAAGCTGAAAGGACAGATTGATGAAAGGTCTATCACTGAAAAGAAGAGGCAATGTTAGTCACGCTAAGACATTTCAATTTTTTATCATATTTAGATCAATGGTTAATATAGAAAAACGATATAAAAGTAGTCGTTAATCACGAAAACGATGCAAACAAACAAGCTAATTAGCAGATAGTAGTAACTAGCTTGGTAAGTAAATTAATCGTATACAAGAAAATCCGGTACCCATCAGGTCATATGCTATTGAACAGTGTTCGAAACGATCAAACACAAAATTTTACAAACTTGCTAATCAAAAACCGTCAGTGTGTTTAATAAAGCTCCCCACGAATATCTGCAAATCCTATTTATCAGCAAAGTAATCGGACAAGCGCCAACTGGAGGAGCTAAAAAGTCAACCAGTTATAAAGAAAAGCCCAAACAGATTGTGACCAGAAGACCTAATTAGTTAAATAGAGTACACCACTACTAGGCGATATACCCATAATGTCAAGTCAACCAGCTTATATAGGTTCAAATGTGTTTCAAACTCCGTTGCGTCAGAGTTGTACAGTATATACATATATTACGACTGCCAGAGTAGTAGCTTTTAGTGGCCAGCCAAACAACGTGGCTAGTGTATGAAGACATCACAGCTAACGACAACAGAGTACCGTACAATCATTAATGTTTTAACAAAATAAGGGTATACGCCTCATCACATTAAATAAATGTTTAGACGGCGTTTATGGTGATTCACATCTTTCACATTCCACTGTAAAAAGGTAGGCAAAGTGTTTCCGTTTTGGGCAAGAAGGTCTTGAAGGTAATGAGCGCTCTGGTCGGCCAACTTTATCGCCTCAAAAAATGCAATGATTAAAGAAATGGTATTAGAAGATAGCCGCTTGAAAGTGGAACGAGTACTCGCCGAAATCTCCATCACCATTTGGGTATGAATAGGATTAGTGCAAGATGGATACCGCAACTTCTTTCTGCTTTCCAACGTCAACGTCATCGGATCGAATGTGCGCGTTCGTTTTTAAACATGTGTGGAGGCGATCCCAACTCTATTTTGGAGTTAATTGTCACAGGAGATGAAACAGTGGTTCTTTAAAAAAGACCTTAGGGGAAATCGTTTTAAAGACGAGGGTTACAAGCAGCAATAATGGGACATTTAAAGTAAAAAACTTTAGAGTATTTTAAGAAGGGTATAGAATTATTAATTGATCGTTGTAGGAAATATTTTGACGTTAGGAGAGATTCTATTGAAAAATAATTGTTATATTTTACCAAGTATATCTTTTCTATATCAGGCCGAAAATTTATAGCCCCTACCTTGTACATATTACACGGTCAATAACTTGTTATTTCTAATCTAGGTCTGCAGTCAACTATTCGGTCACGAACTCATAGCTACCCGCACAACCCCTTTTGTAGCCAGCATTTACAGTCACTACAGCTTGCCCAAATTATTATTTCATATCTAAAAATGGATGTAATAAAAGCATGGTAAATTATTTGCCTTGCATTGAAGTTTGTAGTTCCACTTAGAATTCTGAGTGCGAAGCAAGCAACGCTGAATTAACCGTATACATATTCAACATGGCTGTTGTATCTTAATTTGGCAGCTACCATTATACCTAGTACTTTACAATACTGACTTAAGGCTAACGTAAGATCACCAGTGTCAATGTCCTTATGCGTCAAATTGGCTTCGCTTGTTTCAAGTTTACATGTACCTAACCTTAATCTATTAGTAAAGAACCACAAACTAACGTTGTGAAATTTGACCCTTCCATATGAGTACGGCACGTGAATTTCCACCAAATAACAAGTTCGTATAATCTGAAACTTTATCATTTTATGATTAGAACTATATTAAACCAAATGTGATTAAATATATGGGGATTATTGTTCTATTGCAGATCTTGAAATTAGCTTGAATAAATGCTTAATGCTTGCAATGCTGATCCACACACAATGGGGAATTGTGCGAATTGTGCAAAGTATCTCAAAATCATATAAAAGAACATTAGTAATAAAGGGCAGGGCAAAAGTACAATTAGTGGCCTGTTGACGATCAACGCAACTTGGAATTCTGTAGTGCGACAGATATATACAATAGCACTAAAGACCTAAAAGGTCCATGGCTTGGGTTGAGATCCTCCCGCAGTCATCCCTGTCCAAAACATTTTCTCTCTAATTCTCAATATTTCAATCCTCAATGTCCTTCTGAACCTGTGTTGAACTCTTCCTCTTTTACGCTTCCACCCTGACCCATCTGGGTCTCGTAATTCTTGGTTCGTCATTAACCATGAACCTTCCACACACTTCCCTCCATAGATTTTTGGTAGTACCTCTCTTTCCCATACCACTATTTGTCTTTCTTCATTCTTAATCAGGGTCGAGGTCTCGCTTGCATAGGTGACCACTGGTCTTATTATAGATCTGTATATTTTTTGTTTTGCCTTTTTGACAGTACCTTACCTCTCAGTGTCTCCTTTTTATGCGTGTACGAGCCTCTTTTTCCTGCCACTCTCCGTACGTTGGTGGTACCGGGTCTTTCAGCAGAGGGCGTAGAGGTGTTTTAGTGGGTATGCATCGACTGAGAGTCCCGCACGGCGTGGAAAAGGAAGAACCAGGCGTCAGATGTCCATAAAGGATTTCACCTCGAAAGAAAAGACTATCCTTGCTTGTATTTCCTATTTATTTCCCGGGTTTCTATCGAAGCATGTCCCTAAGTAGACAAATCTGTGAACTTCCTGGAAATCTAAGATGTTTTCTCCACTAATTTATACTTTAAAATGGTTTTTCGCCCGGTCTGACCTCGTCCATGTCATGTATTTTATCTCGATTTATCTCTAAGCCCATCCTCTTTGAAGCCTAAGCTAACCGTGTCGCACTTATTTGCAGTTCCACCCGACTTCTTGTTAACAATGCTATGTCGTCCGCGTACGCCAAACATAGGTGTCTTTTGTGAAATATTAGGCCTGTTCTGCATAATTAATTTTCTTATTAGCAATAATAGTAAGTAGCAAGTCTGTGCCGCTACAAAATAAATCCTCAATTGTAACAGAATTAACTATTTAGCATGTAGTAGTATAACTGAAAGGTCATAGTTTTTCTATAACTTTGTCTCGAACACACATAGTTGGCATACATACCTAATATCGTAGATTACAGTACTTGTCTGCCTTTGCAATACTACCATCTGAAAATAAAGCTGGCAAGGAAGTTTCTACGTTCGTTATGGAATAGACTACTTTTGGTAATTCATTAATTTCATAGTAACGATCCCATATTTTTCATACTTTCACAACATACAAATGTTGACCACTACTCATGGTCAATAGAAAGGCTTTCAAAACTATACTCACTAGTTTGGGAAAACTCATATAGTATATTAAATATAACAATTTATGTAGGCTCACTATCTGAGAAGGAAGTTTACGTTGTTGGATGCATTATAAGAGGGAATACTTTACTTCGGCATTAAATATGAACGAGCACGTTTTGAGCATTTTGTTTCCTTTAAACGAAATTGCTTTATACTGCTAGATGAAAATTAAAGAGTTTGTTATTCTTTTCTGGCAGCTCCAACTACTCATAGCTTACTAGAGCGTGTATCAAATACTGCTAATTAACTGACGACCATTTATTTGCAATAGAAGCTATGTAAATGGGTTGATACAGTCTATAGCTATATATGTATATGTTACCGAAGTCAGGTAACGATTACAAACTAATTCACAATTCGAGTTGTTACAAGCAACTACAAATAAAAATGGGTAGACGAGAGGTCTATCGGTAGAATGCTGTCGCCTTAATAATGAATAAAATTGGAAGATAATTATATGTGCTACTTGCTAAGGGTACTAAAATTTGAAAGGTCAATATTCATCTTCTATAATTTTGATTTAAAATACTTAGTTCTGTAATTGTTAAAATACTATATAATACATATTACTTAGAAAATATATAAAGGAAATACTAAATGTGAGATGTATAACTGGTTGCTGTCGGTTGAAAATATAATTGATTTTCCTCCCTTATCAAACCCGAAAAATCTAGTAGTGAGGAGATAATTAGTTGAATCGGTATAACTGATAGTGATTTCTAGGTTATTAATTTATATAAAAGCGAGAAAATAACTAGAGGTAACGACACAAAAGTGAAGCTAAACAATTGGAGAATATTAGAAAGGTCTGTCCGCCGGATTCTGTGGGAGAAGTAAGTCCACTGAGTAAATAACATAAGTAGATTTCGAAATAAGTAAACAAATAATCTCATAAGAGGACCGCAAAAGTGAACGAACGACAAGAAACCCGTCAAAAGATATGGAAAACAAGAGTAACCACAAATCGCAAGAGAGGTGGACAACGACAGACATGGGATAAAGTGGCCACCAATTTAATTATAGAAAGGGAAAGCGTATGGGCTGAAATGAAAGAGATGGCGAAAGATCGAAAAATCTGTAAGAGCCCCATTTGTGATTGTAATTGATGAAATGTATCATGTCAACAATATGTTTCTACAGGACCTCAAATGTGATATTAAATATTCTCGACAACAGCGATAGACAGTAAAAGGGAAACGAAAATTTATTAATAATTTATTAAAACGTGCGCTTATAAAATGCTTCCATCAAAATATTAGAATCATGCAATATCTGACCGTATACAAATGATATGCTAAACAATGTTTGTTGAGTTAGAATCTTGAAGATACGTAAAGTCTAAGTAGAACATTTGTCAAACTCTTTGTATGAGAAAAATTGTAACAAAATTCAGAGTTCTTACGCTAAATCATACTGAGTCAACATAAAAAAATTGACTTCAGTTCCTATTAACAGTACAAACCGAATAATGTATAACTCAATCTTGAAAGTCATGTGAATCTTGTAGCAAAATAAACAAATAATTAAATTACAAGATTCTCTTTCTACAATTTTCTGACAGTATTAATGAAATGGGATGGTCATAGCAAATCCGACAGCAGAAGGAGATGTCACTGAGATAATGGAAAGGACGTTGAAGTATCAATTTTTATGTATACACAAAACAAAATATAGCTTGATTTTGTGCTAAACAACGTATTAACACCCACAGCAACAGTAGTAGCTCTAGTAAAGATTTTGCCTTGAAAAGCTTGATTGTGAAGTAGTTGAAATTGTACACTATTTATCTAGTGGTATTGAAGCGTTAATTTTGCAGTATAATAAATGAATTGAAGTATGAGAAAATTGCTTTAAAAAAGTGGATTGATATTTTGTTCCCGTCC
The DNA here is from genome assembly GCA_038088585.1 of Chrysina gloriosa. NCBI lineage: Eukaryota > Metazoa > Arthropoda > Insecta > Coleoptera > Scarabaeidae > Chrysina > Chrysina gloriosa. The sequence goes on from CM076087.1 coordinate 51,021,214, forward strand.
TCATTGACATAATTAAATACCACAGTCGAACGAAATTGTTTCGAAATCGGGTGAAAATGTATTTAGATAACCTTTCTCTGTTTCATTAAATCAACCAATTTCAATAATTTGCTATATCCTACCTTTCCTCTACTTGATTTAGTAGGTACTAAATTAGTGGTTTGCTTTTGGTTTTATGTTGTCTTCAAGAAATAATTCCTTTTGGTATGTATCATATCTGCAAGTCCTGCATTTAGAATATAATACAGAAATTTCAAATTTAGGAAGCCACTTAAGGTATAAGTCGTTTAAATTGAGAACAGCTTACAGACTTCCGTATACATGAATAATTCAAATTTGCAGTAGTAATAACCACGGCAAGAACTCGCCAGTTCCATAAGCGTCATAACAAAGATCAATTGTCAATTTGTTGTGAGTCTGAATTAAGACAGACTTTTATGTGCATAAACATATAGATTATTATGAATCCCTAGAGTAAGACGGTACTCGTACGCATGAAGTATACGATGAACAATTAGTGATTCTCAGTGATTCCGTTTGTGTTAACTCGTCAACAACGTGGGAATCGAGTCAGAGCGAAGGCAATTCTGACTACTACGAGTATACACCTTTCTTTTACGCTCCGACCACTGGGGTCATATTTCATTGTTATTCATTTTGCGTGTAATTTTTGATTTGCTCTAACGGAGCTAAATAAGTTTCACTACAAAAATGCAAGACGACAATCCGAAAATCCAGCGCGCTAGTGAAAATAAGAAGGGTAGATTAGGGGATTAAGGTAATTTTTACTAAGGTAAACTCAAATTATTATTACGTGCGCAAGTCACTTATTGACCTTGTACCTTAGTTACTTCTAATACACCTTCGCACACACTTCATTTTGTCATGTACCACCAAACTTATAATAAAGCGCACAGAACATTTTCTACCTTTTACATAATTTAGGAAGTAATCTCCACTATACTTTGGTCAATATTAACCGCATATATTCCGGAGTTCGTTCACTTACTCTAATGAGGATGGAAGCCCAGAGTCCATACAAAGACAATGGGATCTGAGTACTTACCTATTCTAATAACAGGTGGTAAAGCGAGCGTTTCCAGGATGCAGTACGAGCACCAATACAATACGACGCAGGCGAGCAGCCCCATTTCGAAGTTTCCAGTATAACAATAATTAGCATGTCAAATTTTCATCACGTTTGCACAATAATTTATTGCGAATACGCGATTATAACGACCGGTTGCCTGCATATAGTATGTTCGTATATGTATATATAGCATCTTCCAAACACACGTACGCAACACTGAATATACTTCAACCTAGCTGTCCACCTTCAAAGGGAATGTGTCGTATTGGCTACTGTTTAATTGAGGATATAGCGAATTTAATGAATAATTACTACACAAATGGTTGAAAGAGCTTAGCTATAATTATCCTACATTTAATTAATTTCAAATACAGTTAATTCGTTTAGTTTATTATCTACTGAACCATATATGCTTTGAAATTAATCATTAAGGCATCGAAGTATCTGTCAGCGCTTGCTTTTCCAATTGCAACTCAACATTATAGAGAGAAATAGAGCAAATAGTAAATTGATTAAATCCAGCTGTACGTAAATTGTGGTCATCTTCTAAGTCAATCAAAACAATTCTTGATACTACCAACACATGATGACTCCCCAGTCAGAAATGAAGAGCTCTCCCATTCTTCTATTGTGAAACAAGCTAAGAGCTACTAATTGTTACTGTATCTTTCTGTAGAATGCGTTTCGAATGTACTGTAAAAGTTATTCTGATTACTACCAAATTGAAAATATTTTTCTTCGGTGTTGGATTTATATATATTATTCGGTATAATGTTGTATGCAGGTTACTATAAACTTTTTGATATGTAACTTTGTTAACGAGTGTATGGAAATATTTTCTTTCCCTCAATGATAAGGAGAGCTATCAGTGAATGGAAATTCAACACCTACCATAAAATCAATGGCTTTTAGGAATCGCCTACATAAAATATTCCAGGTGGACAGTAAGGGTTAATCGAAGGATTCACACCGCTTTGACCCGCGTAACATTGTCCAAGAAGCGTCGATAGGCATAACGGCTTTGATAATTAAAATACACTAAATAAACGTTAGCTTAGGGTGTCTACCGTATTTCCGAACAATATTTACTTTCATTCCCGACGTAATTTCGACACCCACACCGTCCTTACGCACTGACTTTTGTTTATGTAGTTGCACGTGTACTGACGAATTCAGACGCGATATTTGGGTCCCGTTCATATGTCAGATAATCCCATAACTGCTAGACTTTATGACGATTTCAAAAGTTCTCGGCTTACGTCTCGTGTCCTGAAATGAAATTAAAGATTAGTACATGCACGTGTAAAATGTTTACATTTAAATTGCTCCGCAGGAGGTACCACAGGCAACGTTGCATCGTTTAAAAGTTACTTAAGTGAAGGTAGTCTTATATTGATCCTGCTGTAAATTAGAAGCTGTACTGCTCCACTTAGAGTGAATTCTTTAGAACAGAATATGGTGTTCCTTTAGTTATCAGTAAAGTCAGTTTTAAATAATTAACGGTCTTGGCCGTTACTTTGTGATATTTCATGGTTCAAATAAATAAAACACACCTTTTACTTTGTAACAATATCACTATATTTCACTTATTTGTGACTGCAGTTTCGACATACCATGTCATTATCAAACTGTTTTGATACTACTACTACAGTTTGATAATGACATGGTATGTCGAAACTGCAGTCACAAATACGTGAAATATAGTGATATTGTTACAAAGTAAAAAGTGTGTTTTATTTATTTGTATCCGGGTTTTATTTATTTATTGGATGTAATTTATTATAGGATAGGCATTACTAAAAATATGTCGTGGTTGTAACAAACAAAGAGTTAAACAGCCCTCTTTAAATTAAAAATAGCATTCTATGAAGCCTCTTCTCGATACTTTTCCGATAAGCTCTTCTAAAAATTTATTAATGCTGTTCCCATACATCTAGACCGGGACAGAATTCAAGGAAAAGCTAATTCTCTGAAACTTCTAAATAAATACAAAAATACATATGACCAGAAAATTAGGAGCACAGGTGTTTCTTTGTTATTCGGAGAAATTTATTCCCATATTCGAATGCAATCTTATTTATTTTAAACGTCATTTTACGTTGTTTTTTCGAAGTGTAAACTTGTGAGTTGTTATTAATTATAATAGCAAAAATGTCGAAAATAGCGACTGTGCCTGGATGGATTGCACCTTATACAGAATTGCGTATGGATAGAGAAAAAGTACTTTGCGTAGCATGCAGCAAGATTGTAAGTAAAATTTAAGTTTATTTCCTCTTATTAATCTATAGTTTTTAAACGATGTTTAACAAAATCATCAATGCAACGCTTCGACAAATAATTTTATTTTAAAATTTTATTTTAAAATGAGTAAAATGAGATGTATATTTCATGCGTATTTTTCGCATATCATTAGCACAATACGGAATAACTGATATTCTGTATTCAGCTGATGATTTTTAAATAAATTTAATTTCACACAACTTGCTTGGCGCACGGACTAAATCGTGTTGCAGAAGAAGTAAGAAACCATTTTCGCTTGGTAAATACTTTAATTAGTAGTGTTTAGAAGGTGTTTTTAAAGGCTCCATTAAGAGTTCAGTTTTACAAACAACATCTACCCGGTATTCCGCTTCCTCCTCAACCAGTCATCACACGATGGGGAACGTGGTTGGAAGCTGCTATTTTTCATGCAAATCATTATGAAGAAATAAAATATAAATAATAATAATATTATTATGGATCTAGATAGCGGTACACAATCTGTACTAGACGCCCAAAAGGTGTATTCGAGTAAAGAAATATCTCAACAGTTGGCGTTTATTAAAGCCAACTACAGTTTTATTTCCACTTCTATATTGCAATTGGAAAAACAATTTATGTCGCTAATTGAGAACGTTGAAATAAAGGAAGGGTGGGAAAATCCGTGTATGAAAATTTTTAAGTGTATTAGAAAAAATGAGGGTTTTAAAAAGCTAAAGGATATTGCTAAAATCTTGTATGGTGAGTCAGTAGAAAATATTGAGTTGACAATAGAGGATATTTCTAATTTGAAATATGCTTCTATAACAAGCGTTGACGTAGAACGAACCTTTTCAATATATAAACACATGTTATCAGACAAGCGCCACAATTTTTCTATTGAAAACTTTTCTTATATGATAGATCTCTACCACTATATATATATTTAATTGAAAACTTTGAGAAATATGTAATTGTAAATTGTTTTCATAGTTAATTATGTTGTAAAATGTTATAAATAAACTTGTAGTGAATATAATAGAATATTTCTTTTCTATAGTATTATATTTTCTAGCATTACTCCTATTCTTTTATCTGCATATCTTTCATAAGAAAGTGCATATTTAGGCCAAAACATCTGCATATTTATGCGCATATTTCCACTTTTTTGCATATAATCCGGCCTCTAGTTATCAGCATGGCAAATTCAAATTTGACATCGGTGCTATTGTCGCTTTCTCCATATTTTCACCAACTGTATTACTTTAAATGAAAGACCCTATATATTTAGGGTTTCTTTGAATTGTCTGATCGGTTTGTGTTTGGTGGGCTTCCAGTAAATTACCTAATCTTATAATTAGTGATAAGTGGTGGCCTACTTTGGCCTAAAAAACAACTACTACAACGCTAAAAGTCAAGTAGGTCATTACATCATATTTACGTCGAAAATTGTGTGCCAATTTGCAATGTAGCAAATGAAGGCGTATGGGGTAATGAATAAATTATAGAATTACATTAAATTAAGATTCTGAAAACCACGAACCGGTTTTGCCGTAGTTGTGGTTCATCAGCGGGGCGTGCATCTATCTTCCCCTCAGGGGCTCACTGTTAACAAGTTTAACAAGTGAGTTCCGGAATTTGGCGCTCCCGACTAACCCGAGCTAAAACCCAAACTAAGGTGTTAGGTAACATGCCGAGAGTTGCGTGGCCGCAGGGGTGTGCGGTATTTATCGTTCCCCTGGGGGCACCAGGCGAAACCACTTTGTATTTAGCCTTACCCGATCAAGCGGGGCTCTGATCGGGCGGACAGATACTTCCCTAGCTACTCTTGATACAACTGCGCTATCTGGAATTTCCAAGGCCAAAGTGCGAAAGCTTGTGAAACAGGGCCAAGATCACATACAGGCTAAAAGAGCCAGAAGGCCGAAAGGCCAGAGGCCTGAAGGCTTAACCTTGAAGGAGGCTGCTTTGGAGATGATCGCGGTAGTATACAACGAGTATCCAGCCACCCAGATGGAGCCGGCAAAGCTTAAGGCAGTCCAATACTCTATTATGGAGGTATATAACAGCATTACGGAGCAAGGGCTTCAAGTCCGCTTTAAAAATATACGTACATATATGCGGACGAACCGCTCTCAAAGCTGTTACGTCTAAATAAAGGAATAAAGCTGGAGAACGTACTCTAAGGAGGCATGAGGACCAGAATATATATATATATATATATATATATATATATGTGTGTGTGTGTGTGTGTGTGTGTGTGTGTGTTTTATTTCTTAATGCTAGGTATAACCTCTGTTTTCGCAAATATTGACAAAGTCTATGTCCTCAATGGATCTAATTGACTAACAAAGAATAATATAACGTGATATAACGTCTAACACGAAGTATAACTTAATGTATTTTTGGATACGTATAGGCTTGAATCTTCATTTATCTGTAGTACTTGTAACAAGACAGCAATAAAATCATTAATTCAAATAAAAATAAGATGTACTAAACGAGAGTAATAAAACTAAAACAAATAGTAATCCTCCTCATAAAATATAAAGCAAAAATAAAAATATTTGTTAACAGTCCTATCCTTACACTGTCCTTTAGTCCCTTTAAGCTCCTACATAGGATTACAAGGGCTCCTTTCCAAAAGTGGCAAAACGTTGAGTATTTGTGCTATTATTGGGTTTATTTTATTAGTATTCTTGTTTGATTTCTGTTTCTGTGCAATCGTTTTTATTACTATTTAATATTTTAAGTCTATCAGCACTTTTTCCCTGTTGTATTATTTTGTAGTATTGTTTTTTGTATTATCAGGCTTTTATTCTACTTTATTCTGTTATTCCTGCTAGTACAAAGCGATCCAGTCCCGCAAACAATCTTGTTACTGCCAATGACTATGGAAGCCTAGGTTACTGTAAAAATAGTAACTGTAGTTTTTGCTAGGTAATTATTTGAAGTGATTGAAAATATTATCCTGAATTGAACTTGACAAACCCTTAAAAAATTGAAGGCGTTATTTTTCTTTTCCTTGGAAGTAGATATTGCAGTAACTTGCGTTTATGCACCTTGCATTAAATTATTGTGTTAGCTTCCAAGATGGGTCACTCGATAACGTGTGTCACAATTTATTCCAACTTGAAAAGTTTCTTTTTGTAATGTACCCTAATCTATATTTAGTCCTGAATTCCTTTTGGAAGGGAAGTTCTCGGAGATGGATAACGTCCACTTCGGCCTGTTCCATTATAGTTTTTCCTAGATGTTTTATCCTTGACCGAAATATGTATTCGTATAATATGCGATGATATCCTAAATGGCAGAATCCAGTGAGAAGACCCGGGAAATAGGTCTGTTTCCTGCAGCTCAACAAATTTTTTTACTTCTTTAGCAAAGAAATATGACCTTTAGTATGGAAATTATATGTTTTAGCCCGAAAAGTGGGGCCGCAAATATCTCTTAAACGACTCCATAGTTACATTACCATTGTTACCTTTCATCCATTCATGCATGATTCCATTGAAGTTTAACTTATTAGAGCTTCATGCCCGCCTATTTGAGTTTATATGTTTGTCTTTCTGAGTACCAGTTGGTTACATTTTTGAGTACAGCAATTTGTTATGCAGATCTCCACTTGAAAAGTTATTGGATTTTAAATTGCAAAATAAAATCCAAGTCCAAATATTCCAACCTCAACGCCGAGTTTTGAGTCGAATAAATCCGGAGGTGTTTAAACTCCTCAGAGAGCTCAGTGAATGTTCCGTTCAAGGTGGGAGCTTTAAGGTTCATCTTTCTTTTCCTTGTGAACGGAACTATTGCTGCTTACTTGCTGATTTGTGCTCCACAGTGCACCTAGTTTTCACGCGGAATTGTGAATTGTTAAATCAATCAAGCTTAACAAAGGTGTCTGTAAGAATAAGGTGATTATCATTACATGGTGCAACAGAGATAAGATAGAGTGGTATAAACAACATAAACACCGAACGAGGCGGTAAAAAATTGTAGGGCAAAACCAGGCAAATATGGGTAATAAAAATAAAGAGGCCACAACAAGTAATTGTAAAGATAAACAAGAAAATTTGTTGGAAGATCAGCAAAGTGTACTGAACTGGTGGAAACAATATTATCAGGAACTTTTAAATGAGGAATTAGAAAACGGATAGGAAGTAGAGAATAAAGGAACCTGTTTGGAGAGACAAATAATACGAGTAGACACACAAGGTGCGAAATGCGAAATGTAATGAAAAATTATAACAGCCCAGGAGGAAATGACACCAGGACGGAATACCTGAATTACGGAAACTTTTTAGAAACCGAGATCTATAAATTAATAAAGAAAATATGGGATAATGAAGAATTGCCGCAAGATTGGGAATACGCTAATATAAACCCCATTGATAAAAAGGAAAAATCCAGAATGTTCCAATTGTAGGCGACGTAACATAGAAAGTTCTGGCAACGATAAAACGCAGACTAAAAAAGTTACACCAGCGAATGAATAGGGAAATACAAATGTGGCTTTCGAAACAATAGATCAACAACAAACTAGTATTGGTAGGCTGTTATGAGCACCAAATAGGTGCCAATATATCCTCTATAGATTTGAAAACGACTTTTGATTTGGTGAATAGGAATAAGTTGGTCCAAATACTAAAGGCATTCGAAATATGTACCGGCAAAATTAATAAAAGTAATGGCGATAGCGCTAAAAAGGACTTTATGTTCTGTCAAGGTTAATACGGGAGTAACAGAGAACATTGGAGTGAGAAGGGGATTGAAGCAAGGTGACCTAATGTTTACTGTGTTTTCTTCATTTTGTTTTGGAGAAAATGATCTGAGACAGAATATTTAAGGTAAAAGGAAGCCTGTTTGCTAGGAGCCACCAGTGTCTCGCACATGCGGACGATGCGATTTTATTAACCAGTAAAAAGAAATAATTAGAGGAGGTTACAAGGAGTTCAATAATATGAAGAGAGAAACTGGAGTTACAGATCAATATGGAAAAAGGCAATTATATGGAAATTAAAAGTAAGAGTAACGCGTAAATATGACCAGGATTTAAGGTGCAAAGAAGTGGAAATTAATCTAAGAACAGCAAGTAACAGATGTGCAGAAAGACCAAAAGGAATGCTGAATTCAAAAGAGCTTTCCAGTAAAACCAATGGTTCTGAAGGATGGGTGATGAACAAAAGCCATCAGAACAAATTTGTAGTATATATGTAAGTAATAGTATTGAAAAGGAAAATATTAATAAGAACATTTTGGGAAAAAGAACTAACGAGGGATGGAGAAGACGATGTAATGAGAAATTGCACCAACTGTATAACCGACCATGTACTACAGATTTCATAAACGCCTGGCGTTTACAATGGCTAGGCCACCTGGAAAAAATGGAAGGCCAAACAAAGGCATGGAAGATGACTACTCAGCGATGGGCCTACAGGCCTATTAAAACTATGATATATGTGTATACCATTAAGGAAACACGAAAACGCGAAAGGAATGAGATTGTTATCAGTGAATTTAATGTGAACAACAGTTTCTTACGTTGTACCATAATAAAGTAAAATAAAAATAGTATTAGCTTTATGTCTGCAGCTTTCTGAAAACTGGAAAGTGCTGATAAGGTAAATGTTAAGAAAACTTGATTCTATTATTATATAAAATGCAAAATTGAAGAAAAGTTGTAATGTACAGGCCATGTAGATACCTTTCTACCAGGTGTACTAATTATAAGTAATTTAAAAACTTCATGGGGTTCATTTATTTTCATAATACTACATTTCTAAAAATAACATACTAAATTCGTTTTTAACAGATCTTCCACCAGGTATTGACAGATAAAGTTTCAAGATTCTTCGTGTTCATTAAATTACCTACATTACATAATTAAGGGTGCCTACGTACTCTTTAAAATACAGTTTAGAATTTCCATGAACCAATTCTACACGAAAATTTCTACAAGCCTAAAACATTGGTTAAGTTTACGTATTCCTTAAAAGAAAAATCTGCGTTACACGTTAGGTACAACCGTTGTTGCAAAGCCATAAAGAGTTGAAAAATATTTATTTATAAGTTTGTCTGCTTTACTCAAAATATTCGTTAATTTTAATACCAGTCAATTTGATAGTATGTATGTTGAAAGTATATTTAATGAATCTAATATCATGATAAATGACGTCCAATTCTCCAACGCTGGCATATTATTTTGTTTGTGCTCGACTAGAATTCCACCACTTATTTGCATCAACGTGGAATGTTATCGGATATCCACTGATAGTATAGATCAGTAAAGGGAAATTAATAACAGCAATAAGAGCAAAACGGTTATTTTGTAAAAGATACTACTGTCACTCTGTTTACGATACGTTTGCGGCCAATTGACAATTTATTACCAGCAACATTCATAGCTTGTTAAGCAGATCAGCTACGGTAGGAAAAGTAACACATCTATATTGTTAAAGAACGTATTATTTGAGAACATATTTGTTTTTATTATTATATCGGAATATTAATAGAATATGAAACCAAATTTTTTATGTATGTCATGATATCAAAATAATTGCATCACCTAGCTGAGAACAACCGTTCTTGATGATAATAATTTTTTTATTATTTAATACGAAATTATATATTACATTACAAATAATCTTTTTCGAGAAGTCGTTTTCTCCATATATTAAAACGTGGCAATTATGTACAATTTTAAAGGAGTGGATTTATTGCCTTTACAGGTACTTGATTGGTTTATGAAGGTTAACTAAACACGCTACTGCTTTTATGAAATTATACATGTACGATTTATGACAGATTTTAATCTACACAGAGTGGAAATCTACCTATCGCTGATGTAACATGGAAATCATTGCAATTATTAAGCTGGAACGTAAATTTTATAAGCAATCCTAAAGGTTCGATGTATCGAATGATTTAGAAAATTGAAAGGATACTATGGTCTGCTCAAACATTAGATCAGAGCTGTTTTGTTAGAAATTGAAAGGCATATGAGAGGAATATTTAAACTGCGGCTTTAAAGATCCATATTAGATATACCCTCTAACTACCTCCTCAATGTCCTTAGAAAACCTTATCCTTATTTAGTCGAAGTTGATATTTTAATTAAGGTCTAGTAAATAGTAATAATAATAATAATAATAACTTTGTTTCGTTAGTACCTGCCAGAAGCGGAAGAAAAACGTCGTAACAGAAAATACAATGGAAAGCAATATAACTGTGGAAACAGTTCTATCGGTAAAACTTAATGATATGAATATAAACTTATGTAATGTATAACAACTCTTCAAGCCAATGGACCACAAGTTAAAGAATTTGCATTCTATGAAATTTAAGCTTTTCTGATATGTGCTTGTCCTGTGAGGAAGAGGTAAAATATGATCACTGTTTCTTGTGTCAGAGACATGAAACATACCGAAATCAAAATGACTACGGTACTTATAGACATAGAAGAGTATTTCTAGAACTTCCAAATCATAAAATGTGAGTATATTTCCACCCCTGAAAACCTCTGTACACGAATCGAAACGCCTTAAGCCAAATATCGGATAGACTGCCATCTTTCGCAGTATAAAAACACGATTTACATCCACACCCAAGCCCCAATGAGTTATTCCATAACGCATTCTACTAAAGAAAGCCGAATAATAAAAGACTTTAATTTTATAAAAACCACATGATTTCCCAAGCTAGTATAAGACATAGCAAGATTTAGCAAGCACAGGACACGATTGATAGATATGATTCGATGATTTGGGGTTCTCATCAACAATAACAATAACCTACAATTATCCATTAACTTAACCTTTGAATCACCAAAGCCAAGATATGAGACGTTATTTTTTTTTTATTACAAAATATCATACATTATGTTTTATCGCTATTAACTATAAGTCTGTTAATTTTCATTCAACTAACTTTACTAAAAACTAACTTCGCAATGACGAGTAACTCATTAACGCTATTGGATGACATTATTAAATTGATATTCACATATCAAGTTACATTCGTTAAATCATTAAGATAACAATGAAGACTGTTAATAAATATCAGAAGCAATAACATCACAATACAGATCTATGGGGACACCATTTTCTTTGACTCTTCTCCGAGATATCCTACCACAAACACTAATTCTCTGCTTCCTGCCCAAGATATAAGATTCAAACCAGTTTAGCGTTATTACATTGATACCATACTTCTCAAGTGTATGCAGCACTAGTAAATTATTTACGGTATTAAAAGCCTTGGACCAATCTATAATTATACTTAAGCAAGGTACGTTTTTATCAAGAGAGGCGTATGCTTTAGAAAGGAAGTTGAAGAACACAGTGTCAATTGACTTATCAGAACGAAAATAATGCTGATCTCTAAAAAGGTATCGAAAACGCCGAAAATGCCCTGTTATTTTTTGATTGACTTAAATGTCGAAACCTGTAGAGAAGAGAGATGAAATATTAAGAGGGCGATGATTTTCAATATTATTCTGATCGCGAGAGGTTAATCACATATAGTAAAACTGGGGCGATAGATTACAGATATATCTCCAGTAAGAATCCAACAAAAGGATAGCCTCGACAGTATCGGTTTTGTCTACAGGAGCAAAAGCAACTCGAATGGCCAGCCGATAAAATTTGACACCATCGCAATCATAAGTAGGTTTGATCAGTTCCTGCGGATAGGAAACAAAGTAGTTGTTAAGATTAGCAGATGAAGCCATTATATAACTAGATAACTTCGAGAGAGTGGCACCGCCATCATAATTCGACCGTTTATTGTGGATGATGGACCATGCAGCTTTAGACTTATTGCCAGCTGATAACACGAAATTATTGTTTATTTCTCTTTCCCTGGTTATAACATTATTGTATTTAGTTTGAGAGTCTGAAAAGCTTCTATAAGCATAGCATACTTTTTGCTTAGCTCTTTTAAAGAGATCATTCCTTAGGTTTACAGTATTAGGTGCGATTCAGCTCGTGCTTCACATTTCAGGTCTGAAAGGAACCATATATATGGTTAGCAACGAATCTAGGAAATTAGTGAAAGCAAGACAAAAGCGAGGATAGTTCAGCTGATAACCAGCTAACCAACTCTCTGTACTCAAGAGATCTGTGAATAAACTTCTAGTATCATCACCAGAGACTGGATTATACTTATGTTCGAGGTTTGACTAAAATATGTATATATATTAAATATGAGGAAAATATTTCTACATTATGCATTACATTCCTTACTGTAAAAACAATTCACAATCAAATGTTCTTCAATACTTTCAATAACTAAATTATATCTCCTACCGTTAGTAGCGATTTGTAGGTTGAAAAGCTTCGTTGGACCTCAACTGATGAGATTGATGCATATCTTAAAACATTAAGAACCTCCAGATTTAAATCGATTTCAACATCAAAATCGGCACGGAGTATTAGGTTTGCTTGTTGCAACAAATTTAAATCGCTATTTCTTTTTAAAATATCATTAAATATTTATCTATTTATTGTCCTATTTTTCCAGACACTTTCTGATTTTTTCCTTAAATTCATCAATCAAATGAAGAGACTATTGTAACGGGAGAGATTTACCTTAAAAAATAACAATAGCTTTATGAACAAAATCATAATTTGATTTAATGAAGCAAAGTTCATGGTGCGGCAAATTATTTTCTAAAATTGATTTGCACTTTGAATTTGCACAAATATTTTCCTCTTCAAAACTTAAAATAAGTTCTTTAAGAGAAACAAAATTTTCTGCATAAAAACTAACAGCTTTCAACCATGTTACCTGTCTTGTGATTATTGGTTCCGGTGGCTAACGAGTATTAGGTCACTTTTCTCAGTAACACTGAATCCTTAAAGGAGGTATTAAAAATATTTTCTTTACGTTACTAGTATCATAGCATCCGCAAGTATATGTGGTTTCATCCACTATAAAATATATAAAACTGTTATTTACAGTTTGCTTGATTTCATTAATTACATCCTTAAATTATTATTATACATTTTTCCTTAAAGTACTTTCATCAGGTACAGTATTTCTGCAATGCTTTTCCAAAAACATGTTAAAAATTAGTTTCTGTTACTTATAAAATGGGATATTAGCAGAAAGCAATGATGCACTCTGATTTTTTGGTGATGAAGGTGAATCTGCTAGTGATTGACCTACAGACATTTGCATTAATTTTGATTGTCTCCTTTTTTCTTACTTTGGTTTATAAAGGCCAGTCGAGAGATGTTGCGTAATTTGGCATTTTTCTTACATGGAATCTATGAAAGTGGAAAATTATAGTAGAAAATATATACACCCTTTTAGATATAAAATAAGAAAATGAGTTTGAAATTAAAGAAAAATATTTTATTAATGAAAATAGTTTTAATACTATCTATTGATGTAGCCGTTGGTTCTTGGTGAAACATCTTCGTGATTAATAATCAAAAATAAGAACACAGTTGGCTGAATTTCACGTTTTATTTAGATTGTTCTAACAATTGTTTCGGTATGTTTACATACCATTCCCTAAGAGTAGATAGTAGTAGTAGTAATATTATACGATTTGAGAATGGTATGCAATCATAACGAAACAATTGTTAAAGCAATCTAAATAAAACTTGTGAAATTCAGCCAAGTGTGTTTTTATTTTTGAAAATAGTTTTATTCAGCAATCCAAACCAAGTTTTTGAACCAATTGTATGGCAGACTAGAATTTGTAAAATAAACATTTGAATGAAATAAATACCATTTTACCGCCGGCTTGCAGAATAGCATCGTCTAAAAGTAATTCTGGAACGGTCTTTATCCAGGCGGCTACTAAATCGCTTTACAGTTTTGGTACTTTTGGATAACACTCGATAAAGCTACACTTTATTCGGTATTTGTGAATGATGAAAATTCTTAAATGATAAACGCTTAAATGTATACACCCCCTGCCTAATTATTTTTAACCCGTCAGAACTCACCTTTATTCGTTGAATTTACGATTTTTATTCTTAGAAACCGTAACGGAATAATCTTTGCTCTTCGGTATTGAACATGATATTTCGTTTGGAAGTTTAAAAGCAATTAACAATTTCTTAGAAAAATGTAGTAACGTAAATTATTTGGAAAAAGAATTAATCCCTATTTAAGTAATATTTATTTTATTATATATAACGAAACATCGGTAATCGTACAATGTAAATTTCCCAGAAAATCTTCTACTGTATTCTTTTATAAAGATAACGCGATTTTCAAGCGAAAAGAAATGTCAAATAATTTCAAATATGTTACAATATTCGAAATATGTGGAAAAAGCCAGAATATTCGAAATATCTAATTAATTAAATTAGTGCTAAACGGTTTTATTTACCATTGTTCGTGTAGATTTTAAAGCGTTCAATTGTACACTTGATAGTCGATATGAAAAAAACATAATCCGGGCTCTGATCATCACAATATCGTACACACACTTTATATGAACATACATATATACAGTGTTTATATTTCGATGTGAACTTTAGTACGTAACCACTAGTAGTAGAAGATCGTTAATAGGTCTATTCCTACTTGCGTAGAATCTCCAAATAGTGTTATTTAAATAGTTTAGTGCAACAGGTAATATGTAACATTAATTGTGGTCTCGAACTCGCCAGAAGTACAAATAAGAGGACATGAATTCACACATTTGAAACTAAAAATCGCGCCAAGCAAGGACACAGTCTTAACCTCTCTTATTCCCTTATTCCCGTGGAGGTGTTTTGCCTAAGC
The DNA here is from genome assembly GCA_038088585.1 of Chrysina gloriosa. Lineage (NCBI taxonomy): Eukaryota > Metazoa > Arthropoda > Insecta > Coleoptera > Scarabaeidae > Chrysina > Chrysina gloriosa. Next base: position 51,036,284 of record CM076087.1, read on the forward strand.
TTTCAGCTCAAACAGCAATTCTCACGATCTCTGGAATTGAATTCGGGACTTTTCACACCGAAGACCGGACACCTTTCCACATCTGACTATCGGCATCGGTTCACTTACTATCATTATTGGTGTATACATAATAGAATTGATTATTAGTGGTAGTGACGAATATGGAACAAAAGGTATAGACGGAAATAAACGGGAGAATAAGTTACTCGATTTTAATTCCAACAAAAGGAAGAATAGACGAAAAGGAAATAAAAAATTCCTTATTATTACAGTTAGGATAAGCGTCTTTTAAAGCCATTTAATCAAATAAAAGAAAAACGTTTCGATACAGTTGTTTCTGAAAACTTCTCCGTCAAAGGCACTAACAGTGTAATGTGTTGTAGTAGCAGGTGCAGATGTTGATTCACACAACTGAAATATGAAAAATACGATTACTTCTAAAATTGAACCTGGGCTAGAATGTGGTTTTTTAAATTTTCTGTCATATAAATAAAGGGGTATACGCTAACTAAACGTAGTATAGTGAAAAGAAAACGGAATTATTTAAACTTAAGAGCGCTACCGGAAATTCTCATTCGACATATAGGTGATAGTTAATTATGGCAAAATTACTTCTAATAAAAGGAAATAAGGCGAGCGCGGGGAAGTCAATACAATTTTTCAACGTCCAAATTTTACACGTTCAGAAATAAGTTCAGTTGGAGAAAACTCTAAATTTATCCACACATACAGAAGTGAAAGTAAAAGGTATACTTAGCTTTGGTGGGAACAGCGCTACTAAATTTATTCACAAATCAGCTAGAGAATATACACTACTGTGAACAGAAATCGTAACAGAGCAAGATGGAAAGGAAGGACAATAAAAGTTGCAGGTATAAACTGTTGTAAGATGAGCAACAGATTAACTTTCCACCCTGATTCAACCCATAATACCGGCGACAAACGACTTTGAGGCTCCAACATGGTACTCAAACAATACAGGAACCGAGGACAAGAGACGTGTGGTAAACTGTGTGTTATAGTAGTCATATCTAAAGATGCTCTGTTGCAGATTTTGAGTTTCCAACGTACAAATTTTCAATTACGATCGGACTGGTATTGCTAGAATGCACGAAGACAGCCTGTCGTATAGAGACGTGTCTTGATTTCTAAAGTATGAACCAACTACTGTTGTGCAGATATGGCATCAAGGACATGAAGAATACGTCAATACCCTGGAATTTGTAGGCGTGCTAAGACGAAAGACTGCAGGGCCCGTTTATTGGTACCAACGAATAGTCTTAGCTCAAGGTACCACTATTTCGCGTACACTTGTGCAAGGAGTCGTCAGGTGTTGATGCGTTGTCCGATTGTCGCATACTACGTCCTTCAGTTAGGTGAAAGGATTGATTCGTCCTCTTTGAGTCCTCCGTCAACCTGTTCAGCTACCTCGGAAAAATATCTTTGTCTAAGGACAAGCTAGTTGACAATATGAAGTGACTACATTGTGGTGGCGCACACCGTGATCATTTGAGACACAATCGGATATGAAGCCATAGTCGCTTACTCCACGTCCAGAGTATCTTCACAGTCTGGCTTCCCAGTGCCATATTTCGGGAACACAATACCAGACTACATACTACAATGGCCTGATTGTTGTTGTTAGATTTGTTTCTAGTTCAAAATGTGTATAACCAGCCGATGAGTTATCTATGGACACCAGCCACTGACGACTGAGAGCGTTCTACGCGTATAGGTACAAGCAGAATAGTACGGTACTACTTAATAAGCCATCATACAATCGTTGGTCCAGTCAGTATCACTAATTTTAATCATTTATGCATTTATATAAAGACAACTAACAATTACGTTTAAATGTTCTGACTCCTCCCTTTCTTGGTGTTGCAGTTTCTTTTTACGGCAGTGTATTTTAAAGGAGATATACAAATATGTTGCAGACTGATTGTGAGTAGGATCAAGACAGTAGGTATTAGAGAAATATGTACACATCCAAGGTTGTATTTCAATTAGCGATAAACTAATGAAGATTGAACATTTAACATAGGTACATATGTAATATGTATATAATATAGGAATTATGAAGTAGTGAATGTAGATTTCAAAATCCGTTAATCATACTTTCATTTACCTTCGAAACCTTTAAGTTAAATTGACGTTTCTCATTACATTGTACGTGTGGCTTTAGTAACATTATCTTTTGGTTTCGGTAAAATTTGGGTGTAACATTTTAAGATCTAAAGATCACACGAATTCTGGTATCTGGTTTACTGTTTTAATATAACTTGAAATACGATAGGTCTGTTTTAAACATGTAATGCTTATACCATATGTGTATATTTTGATTTTGTCGCGTAATATCACCCGCTCTAATATTACTTCTGGCTATTTACGAAACTATTGGAAGCGGGTGTACATAGATATATGTATATTGTATATATGTACATTTTGATTTAAAAGGGTTTTTCAATAAGGATAATGAGTTTTCATCAAAAGGACGCTACCAATTCCTAGGAATTGTTTGTTATTGTTCTTATTGAAAAGAGGGAGGTTTACGCTTAACGGTGGATCACTACTTCATTTAAATGGGCACTGCGATTACGAGCTACGTAATGCACTCTGGACATAATTTCTTTCTTGCAACAGGTTGACCGCTATTTGCATAAACGTATGACTTCAAATATCTCAACAGGAGGTTCGCACGAACGCAAGTGATTGGCCCATTTCGGGAAATTAATGAGTTTTTTAATTTCCGCTTGAATAACTAGGTGGTTCCGATGATCGTGTGGCACGTGGCACCATCCTGTTAAAAACACATCTCGGCCAGATCGTGTATCATTGATCTGTAACGAGCACCATTCGTCGTATCACGCGCTCCTTCCTCATTTTGAAAGAAATAAGGATAGATGATGACTTCAACATGTAAAGCACACCACAAGTCATTTTGCAGAATGCAATTGGATGTGGTGCATCACCTGTGGATTTTCATCACTCTGCATATGGCAATTTTGCTCATCCACATAGTAATTTGGTCAAAAATGAGCATTGTCGCTGAAACAAATTTTGGGATAAAAATAATCATTAGTGGAGAGATATCATGGGCAAGATCAGTGCATCTACGACGTGATAGCTGGTCATTTAGTTTCAGTTCTTGTATCAACTAGATCTTGGAAGGGTGTAGAGTAAACTGGAAGGATGGCATAATAAGATTCACTAAACAACCAAATTACATCGCAGACTAATAAAATTGATGCTTAGAACTGTCGCTTCAAAGGTGTTTCCTTACTATATTATAAATTGGGGAGGCGCAACTGCAATTCTGTTCTAGGGGAAAATAGTGTAATAGTGTAAACGTGGAGGTTGAGTGTAGGGCTATAAGGTACATCTAAACCGTCGAGAATACAAGTTCTTTTCTTGTCAGAAGGAGGACCAAGCTCCTAAAAACTTGAGAAATGTGTGTACCGTCCTTCCTCAAGGACTCAGTCTTAGGATTTAATAACTGGTTCTTGACTATAGCTTAAGATTACGGTCTAGCGTTGCACTAGGTCTCTGGAGGAAGGAAATGCTTTCTTGGACGCTGAATGTTAGCAACAAATGTTGTATAAAAGGTACCAGAAATAGGGAATATAATGGAACCATTAAATGTGTGATAGTTTTATAAAAGTGAGAACATGTTGCGAATAGAGGTATCATAGTGCGCTGGCTGTAAAGCATCGTGCTACATATTTGTAACCTATTAGACTCACAACTAACTACAGCTCAATCCAGTTATAAATAAGCTCTTTATAATTGTATATTTCAGTATTACTATAAATTTGTGGAGTTCCCTCCAAGACTTTCTAGCTTAAATAAAAACTCACCACATGAATTTAATAACAGTAAATAATCAAATAGAAATGAGGAAATACGGAATAGAATGGATATAAAGGAAACAGTAAGACAAATAATAGGAAAAACAGGATTGGAATGATTTAGGCATGTCCTGATGATGAAAGAGTGGCCGAAATGTATATTCCGGTGATATATTCCCGAAAGAAAGGAAAAGAGTTAATCTCGTCGCTCGTGGAAAGGAGATATACGCAAAGCGATGGGAGAACGGGCTATATATACATAGATGGAAACTTAGCATACAACCAAGAAAATTGGTGCTCGTAATTGGCGGCCGTATATATGCGTTTCAAACTCGCTGGTTCTCAATGGTAGAGGTGACTTGGACAAAGGTGGGCGAATTCAAGAAGTGATACAGGTGTTACCCGATAATCCTGTTTTCTATTGTGTATGGTCTGCCGCAACTATATTAAAGCACCGTAATTTTAACTACATCAGGTATAAAATCTATTTGGGAACACGTTGGCTAACTTGAATCATTTTCTGCACATTTTAGTTCATACCCAACGCCCTCACTTATCTCAAAAAATATATTAATCATCTCATTTGGCTACTGCGCACATGTCAGTAAGTGAATTCAAAACTATTGTCCTCAAATATATTACTGATGACGCTCTTCTGTGTTTTATCCCTTGTATTTGAAATATTTATTATTTTACTACTAAGAAAACTAATATTTGTATCACATTTAGGGTGTTTAAAATACATACATTTGCTAGAATTAATTTTAGAAAGGACATTTCTCAATTTCAATCCGTGTTCTTATTATTATATCACCTCGTTCGATACGCCAGTCATTTATTTAGACATTTATGAGGAAGCACCATTTCAAAAAGTAATACGGAACAAACATTACGCTGTCTTAAAAATCAGTTACTAGCGAAACTTTCTTCGGAGTTACGGCAACAAGTAGAAAGCTATTTAATATCGGAAATCCTTAATCATTAAAAATAATGTTTGTTCGAAAAACCATTGACCGGTACAAGGGGAAGCAAACTTGCTTGCGGTTGAGAGTAATTGAAAGCGAGAATTGCACTGGCAGAAGATCTTCCTGCGTACTAGACTGAACAAAATAAAAATAATTTTAAATTAAATTACCTCACAGACTCAGAAGAGAATGACGCATTTCGAACGTTTCCGACGCTCTTAAATGTAATTTCTCCCCGATTCCTTTCTAGCCTTTCGGTTTGAAAATTAACGTACTCGATTGAATAAAGTGCTTACGTAATACCGATTTGTGGTTAATAGAATTAGTATTTGAGGCATTTCTAGATTAATCTTGAATTAAAAGCGAGTAGGTTGATGTAAATGCGAACATTTTGGAAAGTGAAATTATGAATATGCAACAGATATTAACTAGGGGAATAAGGGGTGTTCTAAAGGGGTCCTTGTATTTATTTAGTTATAGTACTTTGCTCGAAAACTTGACTTACAACATTCGAAAATGTAATGTAAGGACTAAAACATGAGAACCACCTACTCAAAATATGTATATCATAGAAACATTACAAACCCTAAACTATTAACACTGAACCGTATAAACTAATAATATTAAACCGAGTGCATCAGGCATACATGATTTAATAATAGCAATATTTTTTTATTACTTGAAAACAATTTATGCTCAGAGTATACAGGTACGAACAAAGTTATGAATGGTATATGATCTTCGTTATTTTTAGGGCCACATTTTTGAAAATTGGCATGCATATGCAATCAATATTCTGGACAAACAGCAGTAATTACGAGATAAGTTACGACAGCCTACATACGCACAGAAATACTAGCACACAGCAGCAATTTAGTACTGACTAGAGTTTGTTTGCCCAGGCTAGCAATCAATCATAGAGAATTTCATATTTTCCATGGGGCCATGATAAAATAGCTTATGAGATGATGTAGAAACTAGGACAGAAAGGAAATTAAGAAGTGAATACTTGATGGTCGGGAAACAGGAATTTTACATCAATTTTTTGAAAACATATAGAGCGAATGCTATCCGAAGTACAAAGCAGATTCCGCAAAGGACGAAGTATACAGTACCATATTTTTACTATCAAACAGACTAGAACGGATAAAGATTAATTTAAAAGACGCTTATTTAGGATTTATTGTCTTTGGAAATGCATTTGAAAGAGTACCTGGATGTAAAGTGTGCAAAATCTGATATAAGGAAAATTTCAACCTGGTTAGGAACATACAGAGTTTATATAATAACAATAAAATCTATGTTATTAGTAAAATCCGTTGATCAGTGACTTTTTCCACAAAGGTAGGACCTATAGAAGGTATTGCAATGAGCCAGTTGTTTATTATAATATATACATACGTATATAAACAATATCGTCAGAGAGTGTGGTGGGAAAACCAAGAAACTATACGTAATATGCAGCAGATAAAATGTTAGAAGGCACATTTGCTGATGATACTGTAATTATAACAAAGACCGAAGAGTGTATATAGACAAACATGCCCATATGGAATGACACATTGTAAAAATATGTTATAAAAGTAAATAAGGTAAAAACAAAAGTTATGGCGAGACTAGAGGAACAAAAACAAGCGATCACCCAAACAGATGATATAAAGCTTAAGCAAGTTAACTGTTTCCAATGATTAGGGATTATTATTGAAGAGAGCGGAAAACAAGAACTAGAAATGAACTAAAGAATTGAGAAGACAATATCACTTTATTATATAATAAAAATGGGCTTCATAGTAAAAAGGATATTTCAGGAGAAACTATAATTAACATGTATAGGTAAGGTACAAATGAAATGAAATATGTGTTAAAGAAATTACAAGAGGACACAGAATCAGAAATTAGGATTTAACAGAAGAATTCGAGGTAGAATCTGTCCTGGATATGATTAGAAAAAATCAACAATGTTAGTGCATAGTTACCTGCAAAAGATTAACGACCGTAGAGTCGTAAAATAGATATGGCGCACAAGAGGGAAGGGACCGAGATAGATATAGAAGGCTATCGGCAAAATTTTAAGAAAAATTGGAAAATTATGGCATGAAGCACAAGAAACTGTAGTTTTGTTAAGTGGAGCATCCTGTATACTTATTCATCTTCTGATGAAAAATTGAGAACCACATTAAGATATATAGACAGAGGGACTTCTCTTTCAATAAAAGTTAGTAAAAAGTTAATTATGATTTATTCATACAAAATTAACACTTTCAACGCGTCATATGACTAATGAACGGCAAGGAAGATTTTATTTGCGTTAGAGCCGACTTTTCCATTGAAGTTAAGTGTTCAGTACGCGCTAGTATATCTAATCAGCGATCTATGTAAGTGCTTTTACACAGAAGTGGATGCGCATGCTTATTTCATCATTTTCCTTCCCAGCCGAGTCGGCTTAACCTTCCTATACTCACGTCAAAATGAAAGACGTATACTATACTATATAAATCGGTCTCACAGACCGTATGCGTGAGTATAGGAAGGTTAATAAAATCATAAACACCGACGCAATAACTTCTTGCTGTATATGACTGATATACACGTATACAGTTGTTTCTCCGAGTTCAACAATCAATAAGACCAACATCATATGCATTTTTACTCGCATTAATGTTTGCCTCTGTTCACTAGAAAGGTATAAAACGCCGATCACTACATATGATATATTAAGTGGGCGAGTATGGTGACTCCTTCTTTCTGTTTTGGCCATTTTCAATATTCATTTCGTACAACGCGGAATATACACATGTGCCATGCTTTAGGCCACTGTTTTAGATAATCAGGTGGAAGAACCCCATTATATCTACAATATAAGATTGGAACAATATTTGAGAAAAACTTCGACGCCAGAACTAAAAACTGGAAATAGTAGGTTGGCAACAATGCTTCAGTGAGTGTTAGAAAACATTAGGTCCAAGAGAAAGACAGATTAATAATCTGATATACTCGGAGAATTCAAGGAGCTTAAATAATCTTCATCTTGTAAATTGAAAAATGTTTGACAGTGTAAACAGACTTCTAAGGTAATGTAAGGAAATATTCAGTTAATTAATACAGATAGAATGGCATTGATGTATCGAAAAAGTAGAATTGGTAGAGGCCTTGCAAGAATAGGACTATAATTCCAATCCTTAACTGTTAAATGGTTTGGTCAAGCAATATTAATGCAGAACTTCATCGCTATATATCCTGAATATCTATAATTATTGTTACAATTTTTATGCAATCTGGTTGCTCAGATGATTTGTAGATTAGGATACTGTCCTAAAAGTATATATGCGATATACTGTACTGACGAGTCCCAATAAGTACGAAACTAATTAGTCTGCAGTTGCGTTTTGCGACTGACAAATTGTGCTTACTTTGTAAGCCTTTGCACGGTTACTTGTTAACTGCCCATTAACGAACCTAATTTTATCATTAGGTCGTTTATAGAGAGTATTTTCATTCGTCGCTGAACGCGATGTTACCGGGTATGCCAGTATTTCTCCTGCTCTGGAGATGGGGTCACTATTTTTTGACCATATCAATCGCACCGAGATATCGACCTATCACCTGTAAATTTTTATTGTGTCACTCGCAGAACGATATACTCTACTGACGAGTTCCAATAAGGACGGAACTAATTAGTCTGCAGTTGCGTTTTGCAATTGACATAGTCAAAATTTCCTTCAGGATTATTGGCATATGCAAATTGCGCTTACTTTGTAAGCTTTTGCACGGTTACTTGTTAACTGCCCATTAACGAACCTAATTTTATTATTAGGTCGTTTATAGAGAGTCCCCTACATTTTATTTTATTATTAATTCATGTATGTTGCGTACATTACAGCTATTAAATTCATCTTCCGGTCAAACCTTAGCACCCATTGCTGCATTGCTCTTAAATTTAGATACTTTCTGTTTTTCGATATACATTTTCTTTAATTACTGTTGACATATTTTTTTATCGGCTGAACGTAAAAAGCCCATTATAGTGCCAAAGCGGTCTATAATTACTTCACGTTTATCTTCGCAAATGGGCTGGTAAATGGTTACGTTCTTTCACTTTTATCCGCATCTTTAGGAAAAAATTTTAATATCTCTTTGAGAATAATGTCTTGTACGTGTTTAAAATGAGATTGTCAAGGACGTATTACTGTTCCCAAGAAAAAATGCATTGTTTCTTATATCTCGTCGTTTTATATTCGGAGCGCATATCCAGCTTTATATGAAGTTATTACCATATTGAGCGTTTGCTTTTCGGAAGAGAAAACATATTGCAAACACGATCTGTCGAAAAACCCGTCTAACGAAATTGAAATTATCTTTACGTTTCCAACATCTAAGGATGTTATAAAAGTAAAGAGGAAAGAGCGCACATAATTTCAATTTTAAATCTTGGGAGACACTGCTGCAAAATTAAAAATGCATTATATAGAACGTACTAAAATATAGCTATTAGGTTATGATGGCGAATACATTCAATGAAAATATATTTTAGCTTGTGCAGTATAATTACTACACCTCATATATAAATAATTTGAAGAATATGAATGTACTACCAAAACGTTGCCTTGTGGAAACTGGTGTTTCTTCTGAGACCTTTTGAAATTAACATTCACGAGTTAATGTACATATTCTACAAAGATGAGGTTTAACCGAACGCTTTCTTGGCTACTTCTAAGATTTTATTGTGTAAAAGAAACATGCTACAACGAACAAGATAATTTTGAATTCTTAAGTCTTTTCTATTATTGCAAACACCAAACCGAGTTAGCCTAAATCAGAGATCACTATAAAAATTTGTTGGAGACCTTTACAGAAAAAGGGAAAGTGCCAATAGGTACTCGTTCCCAAATTCTAAATAGAAAATTATGTTATTGTAACTATATATATTCAATGTGTGGATATAAACAAAAAAGTTTTGCTCCTATGAATTTGGAAATGTGCGAATACACTTTTTGATAACTAAGCTCGATATCACTTCCGTAAGTAACAATAAGTTGTTACTGTTGTGTCAGTGTGTCGATGGTGAAATGGTAGAGTGTGCTCTTGTACACTGATAATCAAACTTGAAGAATAGTGCTTTCTTCCCTTTGTTTTCCTCGTTTGAACACTCCAACTTATCGAAACATGTATTCCGAGTTTCGCATGGTAGTAAAGGTAAACCCTAATTTACGTTCAGTTTAAATCAAAACCATATGTATTTATTAGTTTCAATGTTTGATTTCACATCAAAGTTGATACCTTATTTAGACATGAAAATGGTAATGGGGTGTTTTATGCACTTCATTTGTTGAAGTTGAATTTTAAGTTTTTTAAATATTTCAGCGCTGTCTTATTATGGGAATCCAATAGTGGTATATGCCTATCTTTCGATTTGCTAATAGTGCTACTGTTGACATCCACACTCCTCTAACTCTTCTATGAAAAGTTTCAACTGAATTTTAAGTAGTAAATTATGTGATACGGTAGCCGCTTTTTGATATCCTCGAAATGTTTGTGTTTATGAACATTTAAATTTAGGCTAAGTTCACACGGCATGGTTTTTCCCGTGTATGGTATATGAGATTTTGTCGAATAGATCAGTGGCAATGAAAGTTGTCTCACGTTGTTCACACACAGGCCATACGGTAAAATCACGTATATGGAAAATATTTTCTCCCGTACACAGATCGAACTTGTCACTGCATTTAAAAAATCTCGAATACGGGAATAACGAATACGGGACACAGTGGCGTATAGTTTAGGATTGTGTCGTTCACACGAACAAGTCTTCCATTCGAGTTCACTCGCTCATTGACAGTGATACAGCACATTTTGAAATGGAAGAAGTTAACACACATATTAGGGAGACTTTCATGAAGTCTGGAAAGAAAATAGGTCAAAAGATGAGTGGAAGTGGTGCTAAAACTGCCAAACCGTATGTATAGCACAAACAACTTTCATTTCTTAAAACAACTCCACATCCTCTTAAAACGGTCAATATCATTAGTAGCAAGTCAGAAACTACAGCAAACGACAATGAAGAAGATTGTGAGAATGAATACATGAGTTCCGACAAACCCAGTAATTGTATGACCCAAAATGATAAAGGGTAAGCACTGCAATCAGAAAAACCACCATTTCAATCGAATAAACCACGACCTAAAAGACAATTGACGTCGAAGCTATCTGTTGTGGATGCTAAAATGCTGAAATTTATAGATTCTTTTCCATCTCAGGTTGAGGCCGTCAGCACACATACATCATTTTATACTAATATCAAAGAAATGTAGTGCCTGGATCCATAGTGGCGACTGGATGGCCGTTCCCGTTATTTCTACCACTCTACAGCACCGTATACAGGGAAAAGATCGAATAGTATGGGCGTCGTGTGAACTGACAGTCTCGTGTTCAATAAAACCGTATGCGGAAAAAATCGAATCGAACCACGGCCATGTGAACTTAGCCTTAAAGATGGAAAAATTATTGGGAATTGCAGCCAAGGTAGTTTTAAGTTCTAACGTGTACAGCCAGTACCTCTGCTAAAAATGTATCAACATTGTTCATAAAAATATATGTCAATTTTCAGTTTATTATAGCTACTGTACGTAGCTTTGTATATGTACACAAACTATGGTCATCTTGATCCAGAACTAAAACTAAATATTGTCGTTGTTAATCAGTGATCTCTGTCTAGAATTGAGTACAAAACAGTAGAACATAATCTTTCCTAGTTCATCCAAACACGACTGTGTATTAATTCACTGCTCCATTCATTCACCATTCATCATTTAGACCATTTTGCATCTATCTGAGCATTATAATTTAAAGTTTTGATATAAGTGGATGTAGGGTCAATTTGACGCAAAAATTTAGTGCGTGGAATTCAAGGAGAAATCATATTAATTCAATCATTGTGGAATTACAAAACGTTAAAAGTTTGACCACTTTAGAGAAAAATATCTACATGCTATCATTTCTAGAAATGTTAAATTAATCTGTAATTAACTGCATACTTTTAACAAATTGGCCTGCTAAATTCAAGCTTAAAAACTGAAACGTGCTTTTGTATTAAATTATTATATTAAATGTTGCGCGCTCACATTAGACCAAACCTCTATGTTGGAGAAATATGAAATGCGAAAATTCAGAAGAATAAAAGCAACGAAAATAAAGCTCCCGTTTGAAAATACATAAATAAGAGAAACGGAAGTCGGTGTTTATCAAAATGCCAAGGAAAACATTTTTAAGGGAGAAAATAAATCGATAAATATGAACAGATTTGTAACGTTACAGTGTATTCTAGAGGTGCCTGTTAAATTTATAGTAAAAACAGTGGGGATTTGTTTCTATGTAACGAGTAAATATTTTTCCTTTTGTCATTGAAGTGGTCCTCTTGGGTACATAGTGTAATATCATAACAATATTCAATTCTTGAAGGGTGTTTTCGTTTTTTGCAACAGAACATTGATCTAATTAATGTAACTACAAACATGTGGTTTAAGTTTGCTTCTTAAAAATAAAAAATTAAAAGAACATGTTTATGTATGTACAATGCACACTTGATTATTAATTTGTTGAGATCATCAATCGTATGTTACCCAATGAGAGGCCGATGTCTAAGTACATCATAAAATGTAATGAACCACTTCATTCTGGTGTTTGCTAATCAATGTTCCCTAATAGTTCGAATGGTAAAGAAACCTCAATATGGACGGTAGGCTCGTGCAGTTGATAATATCAACTCAATACATGCTCCGGATAATTCGTAAATACTATCATTATTTATCGGTCTTACGACTACTACTTGTTTAACATACCCTTTTTTAATGCTTTTGTAAGTTTTTTGATACCCTGTTCTGTATATTTCACTCTGTTCCATTTCTGCATCAATCTAGCCTAAATTTTGCTATTATCTTCCTCAGTGTGCTTATTCCTGTGTTCCACCGCAACTGTTTGCTTTTTGTTGCTTTTGCATTTTTTCCGCAGCATATTGCAAAACATGTCTTGCTCTTGCAAATTTGGACCTTAGTTTAAATGTTAACTGATTTGCTTTTTGATACCATGCCTCCAAGATAAGCTTCTGTTCCAGCTTCACGCAGTGAATTTCATTGCTTATTATTGTATCCCTCATTTTCTACTAGTAGTTTAAATCGACGTGGTTCGCTAAACATTATCGTCGATTTGGATTTTAGTTGTCAATATAAGCTAGTTATACTGTTTGCAGCCAACGTTGAAGTTATATAACAACTTCTAAAGGTTGTCTTCCGGTCGTGAGAGGATACGAATTTATAACTCCAATTAAAAAACCATCACCGAGCAAAGTACGAATTGCCCTAGTTTTAGAGCCTACCAAGGTATTAAGAAATTTGTATTCTAATACATTAAATTTTAACAAACATAAAGCATAAACTTAGCATTTTTTATTCAATCTTCGCCAACAGAAAGTGGCTTCCCGTTTTTAGATATTCATATTTTAGAATTTTAAGACGACTCAAACTATCTTGAAAGAAACTATTCTTTTTATGAAACCCACAATTTGAAGATAAAACGCAACTTGCAATGTTTTCCGGAGGACTTACGTATATACATCGAAAGAATGTTTGCTAAACCCACGGTAGCAAGACCTATTAGTATTATTCTTTGGCAATTAGATCAGCTGCCTTATACGGACCACTGGTCTGGAAGCCTAAGATTCTAGATGTCATGATTCATAGGAAAACTACAGAGGAAACTTTCTTACAATTAGCTCAATGATGTTATGAAGAAGTTGCTTCATTACATTTGTCTGTTAGAAATGAAGTGGAATTGAGTGCACTAATTGTGGTGAAAAAGAAAAGTAAGAAAAGATAATTATATACTGGACATCTACAGATTTTTAATCACAACTTATTTGGACCTAGTGGAGATGCGAAGCAATGAGATTGTTAAAACGTACGACTTCGAGACGAGATTTGAGATATGAAATTGACTTTACAGCGTTTCAAAGCACTGCCTCACTGTTTTACCGGCAATTCAGAAATAAACTGCGGAGCTGGAATAAAAGAAAATTTAGTTCCAGCGGTCGACTATCTCAGTCTATGGGCGTCTCTCCAGTCATATAGGAATTAAGTGATCTCGATGCAATGGATTATTATCTACTATTATTAAGCAGCAGGCCAACAGCAAGATAACCTTAATGTGGATGCTAGGATAAAAAGGAATCAAAGATAATGGCATTGCTGGCAACCTAGGTGTAAAAGAATGTGTGATCCCGTTTGTCTAACTGAAACTATTTAATGGAATCATAAAGTGTGAATTTCGCGAAAGGGGGAAAAGATTTACTGGAGGAACATTTGGACAGGCAAAATTTTTTATCACCTTTTCTACTGTAGGCGCCAAGAAGTTTTCCGTGCTGCGAAAACATGAAAAACTAGTTATGAGTATTTCCCTTGGTCACCGTTACTTTAGATACTTCCTCAATAACACGGTATGAAGGCACGCTTTGTTCAAGCATAAAATCTATGACAAAGGTGATAACTTATCAGTGATAAGTAAAGGCTGGATAATATGCAGTTTGCATAAATTTGCATATTTGCATAATATATGCATTTTGTATATTATTTGCATATTTTGTAGTAATTCAGCATATTTGAAGTATCCGAGTTTTATTTATTTATTGGATGTAATTTATTATAGGATAGGCATTACTAAAAATATGTCGTGGTTTTAACAAACAAAGAGTTAAACAGCCCTCCTTAAATTAAAAATAGCATTCTACAAGCCTCTTCTCGATACTTTTGCGATAAGCGCTTCCAAAAATTTATTAATGCTGTTCCCATACATCTAGACCGGGACAGAATTCAAGGAAAAGCTAATTCCCTGAAACTTCTAAATAAATACAAAAATACATTTTACCAGAAAATTAGGAGCACAGGTGTTTCTTTGTTATTCAGAGAAATTTATTCCCATATTTGAAAGCAATCTTATTTATTTTAAACATCATTTTACGTTGGTTTTTCCAAATGTAAACTTGTGAGTTGTTATTAATTATAATAGCAAAAATGCCGAAAATAGCGACTGTGCCTGGATGGATTGCACCTTATTCAGAATTGCGTATGGATGGAGAAAAAGTATTTTGGGTAGCATGCAGCAAGATTGTAAATAAAATTTAAGTTTATTTCCTCTTATTAATCTATAGTTTTTAAACCATGTTTAACAAAATCACCAATACAACGCTTCGACAAATAATTTTATTTTAAAATTTTAGTTTAAAATGAGTAAAATGAGAGGTATATTTCATGCGTATTTTTCGCAAATCATCAGCACAATACGGAATATCTGATATTCCGTATTCTGCTGATGATTTTTAAATAAAAATCATTTTAAAATAAAATTATTTGTCGAAGCGTTGTGTTGGTTATTTTTATTAAATGTCGTTTATTCCGATTGCTTCCCAAACTCTTACACATTAACACATTAGTTTTTATTACTCCTTTATCTTTTACTAACACTTATTTTATAAGAAAACAACTGATGATGTGATATTTTCTATGAAGGTTACAAGTGAGAGAAAGTTTCAAGTCGACCAGCATATTAAAACTCCATCTCATGCTGCAAAACTATCAAAGATGAAATTGGCGAAGAAGGGTCAGCAAACATTACCGCAATGTTTGCCATCAACCTCCAAAAAATAGGAACAAGAACAATTTAGTGAAGATTTGTGCCTAATGTTTGTGTCGGCAGATATTCCACTACATAAAATCAACAATTTAAATGTCAAGTTAGTTTTGCAAAAATACACCAGCAAATATAATATTCCCGACGAGAGCACCTTAAGAAAAATTATATTCACCGTATCTATGCAGAAACATTGAGTAGCATTAAGAAGACTGCGTCAAACAATTACCTTTACATATGCGCAAATGAAACTACTGATAGTATGGGCCGATACATAGTTCATTTAATGATAGGTATCCTTAACGTATCGGTTCCAGCAAAATCTTATTTAATTTCATCCAAACAGTTGGAAAAGGCAAATAATTTGACAATAACAAGGTTTATACAGGAAGAACTGGCAACCTTTTTCTTACCGGAATCGATTCCAACAGAAAATATTCTATTGTTTTTAACGGATGCCGCATCATACATGGTGAAGTCAGCTTGCAACTTGAAAATCTTGTACCCAAATTTAATTCACACAACTTGCTTGGCGCACGGACTAAATCGTGTTGCAAAAGAAGTAAGAAACCATTTTCCCTTGGTAAATACTTTAATTAGTAGTGTTAGGACAGTGCTTTTAAAGGTACTATTAAGAGTTCAGTTTTACAAACAACATCTACCCGGTATTCCGCTTCCTCCTCACCAAGTAATCACACGATGGGGAACGTGGTTGGAAGCTGCTATTTTTCATGCAAATCATTATGAAGAAATAAAGACAATTACTATGGATCTTGATAGCGATACACAATCTGTGCTAGACGCCCAAAAGGTGTATTCGGGTAAAGAAATACCTCAATAGTTGGCGTTTATTAAAGCCAACTACAGTTTTATTTCCACTTCTATATTGCAATTGGAGATACAGTTTATGTCACTAATTGAGAGCTTTGAAATAATAAACAAATTTGAAAAGTTATGTTTTGATGCTAAAGGAAGGGTGGGAAAATGCGTGTATGAAAAATTGTGTGTAATAGAAAAAATTAGGGTTTTAAAAAGCTAAAGGATATTGCTAAAATCTTGTGTGGTGAGTCAGCAGAAAATATTATGTTGACAATAGAGGATATTTCTAATTTGAAATATGCTCCTATAACAAGCGTGGACGTAGGATGAACCTTTTCAATATATACATAAATACATGTTATCAGACAAGCGCCACAATTTTTCTATTGAAAACTTTGAGAAATATGTAATTGTAAATTGTTTTCATAGTTAATTATGTTGTAAAATGTTATAAATAAACTTATAGTAAACATAATAGAATATTTTATTTCTTTTATTTATGCGCATATTTCCACTTTTTTGCATATAATCCGGCCTCTAGTGATAAGTTATCACTGACATGAGCCTGCTGAAGTGAGTAGTATTCTTCCTCGCAGATTTAACATTTGCTGAATATTTACAAATATGGGGATGACAATCCGGGATAATATTATAAAAGATCTATGTAATATGAGGGGAGGGGGATGGAAAATGTCTATATAGTTTCCTAAATAGCCATTCTATAGCTTATGTTAGTAGCTTGTGTACTATGTACAACTTAGACCTGCTCTACGCCAGCATGAATACCATTCGTCGTGTTCGATTCCCCAATATATACAGGAAAACCAAATGTTTCTAAGCAAAATTAATTGATTCATTTCTTATTGTTAAGTCGTCCCTTTTAGGAGCAACTCAAAGTATAACTGACTTCCTTGCTGTTTTAATGCAGTTTCAAATTGCTAAAATGTTTATTTCTGGAAAATGCATTAAAGTAAATGTAACAATCTCCTTGCCGTTATGTATCACCGCAATTTACGCACATGATTAAAGAATATGAACTCTAAGCGTAAATAAGCCAGAAGGATATCTGCCTTAATGGACCGTTCGGGAACTTGTTTGCGGCTAGTAGCGATCCGTTCACTAACATTGAGCGATTTTGAATAATACATGCTATAATCTCTGTTGAGTGTACCGTGCATTATGCAGATACCCACTTGAAATATTCACCGATTTGACGGCTAGAACAGTTCCCTTCGTAAGGGCGCATTTTGCGAGACACGCATTAGGTAAACCGTACTAGATAAGTATTACGATCGTCCTGTTTAAATGGCAGAGCAGTGTGTATTTTTCTTAGCAAAGTTGTCAAACTACGACTGGTGCAAGAAGAAGAAGCGCAATTTACGTTTCACACGGTGATGCGACTGTGAGAATCCTACACTAGCATCAGTGTAAGTAGATAGGGCAGGCGTAGGTCCGCCGCAATGGTTATGGACTAAAATGTTTGCTTGTAAGATATTTGTGTAAAACGGGGAGTTGTTATCTCGTTCAAATATGCAATAAATGTATTTCTCGTGACAATTTATCGAGCTTAAATGTTCTAACCACCCGAACGAAAGCCTTGGATTTTATTATGAGTTTCCCAGTACAAAGTTGTGAAGTTGGAACAGTAAAGTTGGTCGACAAGTTATAAACAAACATTTGAAATGTGGCTTGCTATGTTTGGATAACTAAACTCATTTGTCATATCAGAACAATTCTGAATGAATTAATTATATGTCATACCAAAGTGCCAGAAAAGTAATGTATTTGTGTACATAACATATAGGAAAATGCGGGAATGAAATTGAGGAATTAATTGTACATATATTCAGGAAACTTAATTAAGTTATTCACCCTACTTCCAACGTTGTTTTTAATGTTTAATTGAGAAGACTGACTTACAGGCAACCATTTCACAATGATAACAAGGGTTGTGATCCACTAATATAATTGATTTTAATTAATCAAAGGCAATGAAAATAGCATCGATTAAATAGAACTGGCTTTTACTTGGTGAACATCCATAGTACTAATGAATAAAACTCGTAGAGTAAACACTTCACTATATTCGTGAGTGAGGATGAAAGGTTATTAAAATTTTGTTCGGAAATTATAGCTGTTCCTTTGAGTCACATAGTTACCTTGCCTTTTCAGTCGGGTCAGCTTCCTAAAAGCTAAAGTGAACTATTGCACAGCCGATCTTCAAAAAAGTTAAGACCGATATAAGCAGACCAGAATGATAAGTTTTATTGAAATTTACCTACAGCATTCTGCACGATAATCAAAATGGCTATGTAAAATCGAGATCAACAATTCCAGCTGTTTTCAAACTGCTGCAGGATGTCATAGTCGGTCTAAGTGATGAAGATGCTACTGCATGCATTTTTATGGAGCTCAGTAAGGTATGTAACAATGCCCACCAAAAGTGCTTTTAAATAAAATCGGAAAAAATGGTTTCCGATGAGTTGCTTACGAGTGGATGAGGCTCTATTTATCTAACAGAAATCAATGTGTTGTGATGCGGGATTGCTTAGACTGCGAAATGAAATCAGATTGGAAGAAAATTTCGGTCGAAGTGCCACAAGGATCCATTCATTCCACTAATGTTTCTATTGTATATCAATGACTTGCCGAATGTTATTAGAAACAGGACAGTTTCATGCGTGGATGAGACCGCATGTATGTACTATGCGTGCTGATAGTAGTAAGGAATTGACTCACAAAGCAGTTGATAGTCTAAACCGCCTGACTAAATTATTAGTTACTGAAAATACCAGCGCAAATATTAACTTGCTAAGGGTATTGCGTTGGCGTAGATATACGTTAAAATGCAGGTTGTTTCTTGACCAGTATAGTACTATAACCAAATTATAATGACTTTAAATATATCTTACATAGAGATATTGATACATATATGTACTTTTCCATTCGTTCCATTCCAAATAGTCTCCGCTGGACTTTCGCTGCATAAAGACGTGCTGAATACCACTCTATGTGCTCCAGTGTTGAGACATGAGAAAGAAAATATACCATGTACTAGTGGATATCTAATACTACGATACCATAATTGCAATGCGCACAATGACGAGAGGGTATAACAACTAAGGTTTGAGACGAGAATGGATGACGTGTTATCATTAAGTAGTGTAAACCGGACTGACGTGCTTACTTCTAATAATTTTAATGTGCCTTGCACGTAAGTGTAGACAAGGACCGGTTAACAATACTTAATAATAACACGTCATCCACTCTTTATCAAATATCCTCAAACGCATTTTGATGTCCTACTCTTTGATATCCATGTGTTTCGCAACACTGGATGAATCATCATATGTTTCTTGAATCCCCTAGTTGCGCGTTTTGCCTGTTCTACTATGTATGCATTATAACATTCTCCATACTTAAAAGTATACGTCCCCAACCGCTGTTCCAAATTTGTTTTGACTTTCCGGTTTCCCAAAAAATTTTCGACGTCCAACACGCCCTCATATCTTATTCTTCTAGGATATCATTAATCCTTTTTAATACCTTATGATACGGTAGTGTAATGAAATTTCAAGAGAAAATTTTTGTTTGATTCTTTTCTAATCGTAAAGTTAACAGATTCATAGTGACGAATTCTAACCATTCATAGGTTAGGTTAGTCAATTTCGCAGTACAAAAAGTAGGATTGAAAAGAAATTATAAGGCAGCTACATACGAAGGTTACTTCGTAAACGATGTCGAAAAACGGTGAGGAAAAATCCTACAAACATTGAAATCCAACGACCCTTGTTCCTACGGAGGCTCGTGAAAGAAATTTCTTTAACTACTGTATCATAAGATTTTGAAAGGCGCTAGTAATATCCTAAAAGAGAACAAAAATTAAGGTGTGAAAGATACTTTAAAGAATTTGTTAGGAAACGCAAAAAGAAACAAATAGTATACATAGGACAGTCAAGACGCGCAATACCTACATGATTCCATGAACAGGTGACACATTATGGTTATGGTAGAATGGATTCATCGAGTACTGCGAAATATTTGAACGGCAGAGGACACGATATTAAAATCGAGAATTTGGAAATAATTAAATGTGTAAATTTGCCGCGAGAACTAAATGCGTAGAAAGCGGTACATATACATAAAATACGAATCCTTTAAACAAACACGACGGTCCCTTGGGTCAGTCGTTGCTGTTTGATTTAGTACAGGGAGAGGTGATCTGCTTTCTACAGACATGAAGTAAATGTAGTAGCATGATTTTCCAAAGACAAGATACATGTCGTCAGCGCATAAGGAACCATGTTTACGAGATTTGAGATGACGTGGGTTGACCTCGACTTGAAAGGGGAGAAGTTTAGTTTACACAAGCAGAATTCAAGAAATCGCGGTTCATTCGGTACGACTTCATGATGCTAACCTAGTTATTAGGGAAATAGGTGTCATTGGATTTAATTAACCCACTAACCGGCAAGACCGCCTTCAGACGGTCTTCGATTTTTGAGCTCAATAGCTGCATTATAAATTTTTGTCTTCAAATTGTAAAAATGTCTGTAGATAACACTTCTTAACATTTGTTATACTCTCCAAGACATTCTGATAAGTCGTTTGTCAGCTGTGATCAAGCAAGTGCAAAAAGGACTTAAAAAAAAATTGGCTTCTACCGATCATTTTTACGGTCTTGCCGGTTAGATGGTTAAATAATTGTATGGCAAAGAGTTGGCAGATGTGATGTAAGCATCAGTAACACTACAACACGGTCCTTAGAATCACTATTCATCAGTAAGTTGGTTATGAGAAAGAAGAATGAGTTGTATGTATATATCAGTGTTAAGGCTGGTCTACATTGGTATAGTAGGTGAGACAGTTACTTGTACAAGTAGGTAGCTTAGCTAGTGTACTTACCTAGACAGCAGACAAGTAAGTGTCCACACCTCGAATGTGTTTTAGGACTTGCCAGTACCAGTTGTTCCATCGTAGAAAGAGGATGAATCCTTTCCGCGGGCGCATTTGTTCTCATTCCAATAGAATCCAGTAACATATTCGACTTAAAAAAGTGTTTTTTGCGTATTTCCGAATGTTTGATTTGTGGGTCAGAAAATGGATTAGTAGAAGGAATACTAGAGGAGCATCGGCACTTCTTTTGAAAGAACTCTCTACAGAAGATCCCAAAGAATATTGTTTGTGTCTCCGTTTGACACCTGAACAATTTGACATTTTACTCAATAAAGTTCTTTCAGCAATCCAAAGGTCTGACACGATTTTGAGAAATGCTATACCGGCTAGAATCAAGCTTGAAATTACGCTCAACTTTGTAGCAACAGGAAATAGCTACAGGACTCTTCAGTATCTGTTTCGTGTTTTAACATATAAATAGTCACAGAAAATAAAACGCGACACAGATATTCAGTGTCTGACTAGTTAGTCTATACTTTCCACAAAGGGTTTTCACCGGGCTAGTTTGGAGATTAGTCGACAGAACAGTCGGGAATGTGGTAGTGGGGAAAGGTTAATAGGTAAGTGAGTAACCCGGCGGGCTAGTCACTTTCCTGTCCTGGCTGCTGGTACAAGTACTTGTACTAGTATGTGCCTATCCGGTTTACATTGGGTTAGTAGCTGTCTTACAAGCTGATGGTACAAGTAACTAACCCATTTACTATACCAATGTAAACCAGCCTTTAGTAGGAAGGGATAGTGGAGCCATTAAGATGAACCAAATGTAACAACATCAACTTTTTATACACAGAAAATCATGTTATTATTTTTGGTATTATAAAGAAATTGACGTTGAAGCTTCATTACGTAATCAAACCAAAAATTCAGATATGTACAACTAACCCAACCAATGTAATTTAAGAAAAGCGATCAGCATTCGGAAATGCATGGTTCACGTTAATGACTCTCAAACCCAACATTTAATGTAAATTATGATATATTTATAATTGTAATTGATAATGGCAATTAACGATACAAATAATATTATATAGAATACATTAATATTACACTGCACAAATTTATGACCCTATAGTAAAAATTATTGGAACTATCGAGTGCTACAATTCTCATACTTATTATATTCTTCTGACTTTGTATTATCATATCAAGTTGTACATATGTATGTAGTTTACTTTTTGTCTGAAAGGAACTAAAGGATTCATGAACGTAAAATTATGGTGCTATCTTAAATACAGTAAAAAGCATTGATAGAATGATAAAATTGATAGAAATGACAATACCCGACACAAACTGGTTTCGTGCTGTGTGGAACGAACTTAATATATTGGTGTATAAAGTTATACCATTCGCATTTAGAAATTATCTATTTCTCCTGAAAAGTTGCAGCCAATTATTGATAGTTTCTACACCGGTCTATGAAATTACTAGAGGAAGATTAAAAACTTTAAATTGCAACAAATTTAGTTACACTATTCCACTTATAAAATTAAGCAACCATGTATATAATGTATGGAAGCTATAATCAAAATTAAATTAACAATTTCCAAGATAATTAAATTTTCTTTTATCCTTCGGAAGCCACAAGAATGTTAGTGGAAGCTTGCGGGTTTCTTTACTCCGCTTTATTAGTAAACGACTGCCGACGGATGACGTGGCGTTACTCGATCCTGGATACCAAAAAAATTTTAAAATTTGATGCGGCAAAATGTAATTTAACAAGATCGATGTACGAGCCATCTTTTCTGCATTTATTGTATTGTATACTACCTGTGCTTAAACAAATTCCCAGTATATTTTAGAGGTAACAACGATCCTTTTATTGCTCTCCTTACCCGAGAAATCCGACATTCAAAATTTCAGTTATTTTCTTCTTAGCTCCCGACTTTCTATATTACCACCGAATACAAATATATTTGGACAATTTCCATTATGCTAATCTATTTACTTTCATACAAAAATATCTACAATCATTCTTGAGCACCGCTATATTTCATATAAACGAATTTCTATAATACATCATTTGCTTCTGTTTATGTTACTGCTTTCGGAAGAGGGGAAATTTTTGAAATAAATGCTTATTGTCAAGTGTGCTTTTCCTTACTTTAGAAAATTAAACTTATTTTTCTCATTCAAGACTCTCAGTATATTTTAAAGAAAAATAGGTCACTTCCATTTCCCTTTTCACTGAAATGTTACCGGTTTAGCTGCCGAACTTCTAAAAACGAACGGTATGGTGTAGTAAATAATCAGCACATGTTTCAACAAGTTTATGTAATCTCAGTTAAAATGTTAGCATGGCTTTTAAGTTTTGACGAGGTTGACTACATTTAATGCAATAACTTCGGCCAATATGGAAATGCTAACACTTCAGGTAAACGATGTAATCGATATTAAAGGACCCACTTTTACAGATCACGTAAATTTAGTGAAAGCTTCGGAAGAGAGCAAAAAGTTGGTAAAACCATTGCCAGAATCTGGATTTTTACTACTATTTGTAGCAGCGGTATCTAACCCAAAATAAATCATGCAAATTTTCACGCTTCTCCATAAAATAGATTTCGTTTTTGTAGACCGTTCGAAGCCCTTTTTGTACGAAACACAAGTTATATATTTTTCCCTAGTAAAACGTTTATTGATAATGTAAAAAGTGTCAGAATATATTATGTGCTTACATTCACTTGACAAATACATATCTTTTAGAACTATCCTATGACGCTACAAAAAATGCGTGCCTTGCATCTATATTGTAAGCCATTGTTGTTTATGATTTAAGTAAAAATTATGCAGGTGTTGTTTACATTGAATGACTAGCAAAACTAGTAAGCAGAAGAAATATTTGAGTATGGAAGGATACCGTTTAGGACGTACCACAAGGGAATCGATACTCAATTCAGTATGATTTACGAATATACGTCGATTTTAATAACCGTATTACCATTGCGGATTTGCATAAACGTGTGAACCATATTGGTGTGATAATTTATGCGCATAATAGTACATTTTTGTGTGCAGGTAAATCTATCCTCTTAAAATATCCGCATCGGATGCAAGTTGTTTAAAACTGAATATTAAACTAGTCTGTTCGAAATTAGGACACAGTGTTTACGAATAGTTGAAATTTGATAATTTTAACACATTAGTTAATTGTCGTTTAATTTAATTCAGCATTTCGTTCATAGAATGTATGTCTGTATGTATGCCTGAAGCTTTTGTAGAAAATAAAGCGATCAATTGTTTTTATTGCCAGAAATTGATCGAATCAGCTTGCAAATTGAACCATGATTACGACCACATGTTATTATATACATATACACATAGATATCTAACAGTATAATGTGTTCCCTATTAATTGTTACCGCAACATTCAAAAGAACTATTTTAACTCTCTTTCAAATTGTATTGAAACCTATTTCTCTGAAGTCTATAAAGCATTTTAGCATATTATTTACACTTCAAATTCTGTTCGGCATAGAAAAACTGAAGTCTGAAGTTAGTTATTCCGAAGCATTGTATTTAAGCAGTATGAAATAAAGATTCACGGATGAGTTCCAATTAACAACTTTTGGTGTCACTATCGACATTGGTACTTCGTCAATCTTCTATAGGCACATTTGTAACATGTTCGGCATCATTTTTATTGAACTGCTTCGAACATACTAGAGTTTATCGGTTTTGATTCTTAGTTGAATGTCCGAACTGCCGACTATAGCTTTGATTCGAATTTGTATAAGTGTATGTACGATAGCTGCTCTTTGTTCAACCTCTGATTGCACACTAGAAAGACCAGGCATGCGGCAAATGGTGGGTGAGCGTATTGGTGGCTGTTCATCTAGCCCTCCACACGCTCGGTCACTGCCGAGTCCAACACGTCGTTCTTTGTTAAGTAGCAGTCATGTAAACATGGCTGTTTCTATTGATCCTCCCGCGAAGTGTGAACTGCGAAGTGTTTTTCGTTTCTTGCAGGTAAAGGGAAATAGTGCAGCGGAAATTCATCGCAGAATGAGTCGGGTGTGTGGAGATAGCTTTATAAGTGGTCGTGTTGTTCGTGAATGGTGTCGAAAGTTTAAAAATGACCGAACTGATGTACATGAAGAAGGGGGTCTAGAACTCAAGTCCTCCGCTACAGACCACCTTGGTCAATAAGTTGACCAAGTGGCTAAGGAAATTTCCGGAAGTTTCAAGATCTTCCCTGCACTCTATAGCTACTGAACAGTTGCACTATAGAAAATTTTGTGCTCGCTAGGTCCCAAGGATGTTGACTGACAACCACAAAACTCGCCGAATGGCTGCAGCTTTGGTGTTTCTTGACCGTTACGATACCGATGGAGAAGATTTTGAAATCCATTGTGACAAATGATCAGACATGGCTTAATATGACACGCCCGAAACGAAACAACAATCACAACAGTAGATGTACACAAATTCTCTAAAGAAACCGACATAATTCATTAAAAACTTTCAACAACCGTAAGGTTATGGCAACGGTTGTTTTGGGACCAAAAAGGTGTGTTGCTTGTAGAGTTTATGCAACCGGGAACAACAATCACTGCAGATTCATATTATGAAACATTACGGAGAGCTATTCAAAAAAGAAGAGGCGTGCTAATTTCTGGAATTGTTCTGATCCATGACAATACCCGTCATCACACTGCTTGTGTAACACAACGGTTCCAATTTCAATGGAACGTTTTCGAACACTCTCCATACAGTCTGGTCCTAGCGCCAAATGACCATCTTTTCCCTGAACTAACGAAGTGGCTTGGGGCTTCCAAACTGACCAGGACTTCAAAGAAACCGTCACAACTCAATTCAAATCATTTGCGGCAGCATTTTATGAAGAGGATACTGCAAAGCTTGTTCACAGATATGACAAATGCCTCAATCGTCAAGGTGATTATGTAGAGAAGTAACCTCTATTGTACATTACTTTTGGTAATAAAATCATTTTTATATTCACCGGTCTTCCCTTTATAGCCTATCGGAGGTTGAAGAAAAACAGCCCTCGTATATTATCTTGTTACAGTTCTTGTTACAGGCTTTGTTTTTTGTATCTGTATTTGGTGCATTCTCTAAAGCCAGTTATAAAGCGCGCACAATAGCCAAAAAGTTCTAACAAAATATTCTTATATTTTTTTACTTTACCGATCAGCGCATTTTACACAAGAGGGGGAAGCATATTTCGCCATAAACTACTCTCTATGAAAAACATGGTGAACTCCTTTGTTGTTTCTGTACTATATCTCACTTCATTGCCATCGTTTAAATCTGTGATGGCATGATTCAATGGAAGAATAGTACCATAGAGTACTTATCGTTAATTAATTACTGTACACCATTGACGTGACCAGACATTACAGCACAGCCATCATAAAGGTAATGGAAATAAGAGTAGTAACTCTATTCCTTACAAAGAAAGGATCAAGTGAACAGAGAAATTTTATAAAAATCATATCAACATAACTGATTCCTAAGTATAGTAACAAATCTTCTTTTGCTAATGCTGAAAATACTGTAAAATAGATCATCAAAATGAGTGCAATATAATCTTTTAAATAAATTTTAAACACCGTGATAATATACCGCGAACAGAAAAATTATAGAAAAAAACCTGTTTATTGGTGATAGCAAGAAATTGAAAGAAAATACTAAATGGAGTAATCCGTAAGATTTAGAATGCAAAAATAAATTGAGCAAGACGATAGCGTTAGCCATCTATTGTTAATGGATAAGTAAAATCAAACGGTAATAGGATACAGAAGATTGGTGCCAGTACAAATTGATAATCTAATGCTGCATATGTAGATGATCTATTTCTAATGACCGCTAATCTGACACACATGAGAAATTTCACAAACATATGGATACGGGAAATAAGAAAACCAAAATGAACATAAATAGGAAATAATCATAACTAACCAGGACGCAAAACACCCCATCAAAATACAAATTAAAGGAAAAGAGAAGTTGTAACTGTTTGCGAATACCTGGGTAGTGTATTATGTACCATTTTAAGGAGTAACTTTGGTCTATAAACTAGCTATTTTATATTTCGTTTCCTGGCGAGAAGCTACCTTGTGAATAATTGATATTTACGACAAATTTATAGTTTAAACATCTTTAGTCAAAATATTGGCTGTTTCACTTGTTTCTTATTTTCACATTTACTGTTTATAGGAATGATCGAATTTTTGTGACATAACATTATATCCTATGAGTGTTGTGCTTTATATTGTAAGAAGTGGCAATAGATATATTTTAGATCCTTGAATTTTATAAGAAGAAAGTAGACGAAAATCTATGAAAGTTATAGCTAGTCTGAGCAAATAGTGGTAAGAGCGAAATAAGTTACGACAGCATCGCCGACTTCCCGGTCTAGTCACTACACTGTATGCGAGTAGTTCTGTGTATATGTCGGCTGTCGTAACTTATTTCGTAATTAGCGCTCTTTGCCCAGATTAATTATAGCTAAGGTTTGATAGAAGAAATGATGACGTGTTATCATTAAGTAGTGTAAGCCGGGCTTTGTCTCCACTTACGTGCAAGGTACGATATTAAAATTCGGAGAAGTAAGGGCGTTAGTCCGGTTTACACTACTTAATAGTAACACGTTAACCACTCTTTTATCAATCCTTAATTATAGCTTATCTTTTAGTCCAAAAAGATAAGTATTCAGAAATTCAATTTTATCTTTCATTGACCTGATAAGTAGTGGAGATTATTAAAAAGTATCCGCATATATCGAGTTTAGATGTATTGCAAACTCTTCTCGTATCATCAATATCTGGGTAAGCAGCGACAACGGTGTACAATTACGAAATAAGTTACCACAGCATCGTCGACTCCCCACTCTAGTCAGTACGCTGTATGCGATTAGCTCTGTGTGTATGTAGGTTGTCGTAATTTATTTATTAATTACCGCCGTTAGCCCGTACTAATTATCAATATACACAACTTTGGTGTCAATAACAAGAAATTCGTTGGCAATAGTATAGATAGTAGTTATTTCTTTCAATAAAATTTCTTACAGTGGTTTACTTTTAGCCTTTTTATTAACTCTGGTTCGATAAATAATGTACTGTCATTAGCTTTGCCATGTTTACGCTCTCATTTGCTAAAGAAATGTACTAGCACAGCATGTGCAAACTTAGACCAAACTCAGAACTCCTATTTCTTTATTAAATGTTAATGTACGCAAAGGTGATTTTTCCTACAGGACTGCTTCAACAGCAATAGTGTCAACGTTTTGAAAATATGGCAAACGATTGTGATTAACAGTTAGTTCTCACAAACCGGATTCCGCATCACCACCATTTAGAGATGAGTGGTTGTCGAGGGACGTAGCATCACATTAAAATTTTTGAACTATTGTCTTCGCGTAGGATACCAAAACTTACAGTGATGTCGAGTGTAGAATGTAGCAATGTATGAATTGCGATTGTGCATGAAGTGCATAAAAGTCTGTGAATATATCACATTGTGGTCGTAATGATATTAGGGACTATTACATATGCAAGCCGGGCATCATTGCTGATTATCACAATGTGATTCCGGCTTGCACATTGGCAAGTTATTTTATTGTATTCTATTCTAACAAGTACAAAGGCTATGAAGAAAGGAAACGAATGCAAACTAAGGGCGTCAAGTTTATTATCAATAATATCTCTTTGATTATTGCTCGAGTGTGGAACTTCAATTTTAATTTAAGTTGATTAGGATTTCTCACTATGGATCTCCGAATGACTCAATGAGTGCATTTCAAATCGAGATCACCAAGTTCGTTCTAATGAAATTATTCAATTTAGTTCAACAAATGGGATGCAGAAGTAGGTTTAGTTTAATTAGAAATATACAAAGTGTGGCAATTAAATAACGAGCCTCTGTAGGGGATACTCTTCAGAATTGTGAGAGGAAGGAGTTGCAATATAATTGAGGTTGGTGTATTCAAAGCTGACCACACTTGGTTTCGGCCTGGTTGTAGACGACACTATTGTGTGACAGTGTCGAGGTCTCGGGCATTAAATAGCTAACCAGGAGTACTACATTGAGGTACTAATTAATCTGAGGGAACGAGTGGGCAAGATAACACCGAATCTGTCGAAAAACAATTCATGGGTTCTGCACTAGGACAACGCGCCAGTCTACGATGCCATCTTATTGCTAGTGAAAGAGTAGGTTCGTTCCAAAACATCACAAAAGTCGTTTGCGAATCGTCGGATACATGCACAAAGTAAATTTGTATCGCCAAATTGGCGTGTTCTTATTAGTATGTCGACGAGGCTAAAGCAAAAATCGTAGATATCTTGAAAGGAGTGACAGTTGATGAGCATACTATAGCTCAGTAGTAGTTTTAGTACAGTGCGATTTTTTAAAGGAGATATAAGTTATTCTAACATGTTTATCATAAATTACATTTTTCACGCTAGTCTCGCTAACTGCCACACCTCGTACTACACTGTTGTATCGCTGACAATGAGTAAAAATATTTGAGAAATCTTTCGTTGCGGATTGTTAGCATCTTGAGCGAATCGGGGCATATTAGTAGTACTTAATGACTGTGTTAAGGATTTAAGGGCATTGTTTTAAATAGAACATCATACTAACGCTTTCTCTCTACATTAATATTTTTTATTTCTTTTAACTTCAATAATTGTTTTTATTTTTAACAATGTTTTAAAATTAATTTTCATTTCGTCCTATATATGTACTATATTTAGAATAGTCTTATGGTTTAATTTTTGTAAATGCCAGCAGCGGCTTTTAATACGTTTCGTAGTTGCAGCGAAGATAGCAGTCGTTCGTATATAGTGCATTATAAATAATATGTATAAATGTATAAATATAATATTAAAGGTATTATTATTATTATTATTATTTAAAAGAAAAAAAGTCTATGACAGTGAACTTTTTACAAGTCACTATAATGTTCTACGTAAAGATAGAAGTTTCACTTCGACAGGTCGTTGTAGGGGTGGCGGAGTTTTGATTGCGCTTAAGCATAATATTACTTTTAACATCATAGACACTAGCCACATTAATACATTAGTGCCCATTGTGGACCTGTTGGTTTGTAGGTGTTATATTGTCGGGATATCCTTTCACCTTGCACTTACTTATATTCCCCCTGATACATCTTCAGAGGAACTAGACATTCTTACGTCTGCCCTTGAAATGCTTCTAATAGATAAGTCTTTTATATTGGTTTGGTGACTTTAATCTTCCAAATCTGTTTTTGCCAGTTGATCAACATTGTAATAAGACTAGAGTTTTCCAAAACTTTCTGAACATACTCAGTTGTAAGCAATATAATACTATTAAGAATAGTAGAGGCAAAATGCTTGACCTGTTTTTCTCCAATATCAATGTCAACTTTGAAATAGTACAATCGAGTTATCCCGTTATTACTGAAGATCCGTATCATCCCAGCCTCGAAGTTTCGTTTCAACTTGTCCGTTCTATTACCCAAAAGTGTTTTCCGTCATCTGATAACCTTAGATATAACTTTAACCCCTTGCACTACGCCGAAATTCACAATCAGCCGTGCCAAACTCGGGCGCCTGAGTGGTCCCGAAAAGAGTCGAAGCGGCGAAGACTGAGTGTCGGAACTTTGAACACATCTTACGACCATTCTTACGACTGACAATGAGTGCGAGATAGCCGTGCTCGTGTTGACTTCACGCGGTGGTGCTCTTGTAAAATTCAAAGGACAACAGGATACAAGATAAAATACCCAATCATTCAAGAAAAGGAAAGAAGAGATAAGACCTCATTCAGGCGTTCCTGGTGGCCCGAGATTAAGACCACGAGCACGGCTCGTGATATTCATGTTTGGCCCGAAATGTCGATTACGAGCCTGACTCGTGATATCCACGTTTGCCGTGAAATTGAACAACGAGCCTGACTCGTGATATTCAAGTTCGGCCTAAAATTTTCATCACGAGTCAGACTCGTGAAAATAGTGCAAGGGGTTAATCGAGTAGATTATTCTTCTTTATACCGTCATCTTCAAGATGTTGACTGGTCTTTCTTATTACATTACGTGGATGTAAATGAGCAATTAGATGCTTTCTATCTAGCTCTATATTCCATCTTTAATCTTTATGTTCCTCGTAAGCGTCAATCAAATTCTAGCTATCCGCCATGGTTTTCGAGTGAAATCATATCTAACATTAAAAATAAAAATTATTATCATAAAAAGTGGATGAGGAGTGGTGATATGACATCTTATGTTCATTTTAAACGCCTCAGAAGTTTAATTAAAGACAAAATAAATGAGAATTACAACCACTATCTTGCTGACATAGAAAAATCTATCAAAACGACTCCTTCCAATGTATGGAAATTTATCCGTACGAAACGACGTTCTACAAGAATACCGGGTACACTTCACGATGGTGAAGGAAATGCTTTTGCCGATCCTAATCACATTGTCAATGCAGTTGCACGTACTTTCTCCTCTGCATTCACCGTTACAACCAATTCTCCTTGCAGCGATACGGTTTACAATCTCCTCCCTTACTGTTTCTCACCTGTAACTGAGGAAGAATTGATTAAGTTTATGGCAAAATTTCCCAATAAACACACTGCAGGAGATGATTTAGTACCTAGTTTTTTGGTTCGTGACTGCAGATATGTCTTCGCCTTGCCACTTAAAATAATTATAAATTTATCCATTTCTTCTAACATTTTTCCTGAACGTTGGAAACGGACTAGAATTGTTCCGATATTTAAAAAAGGTGACAGTGGACTACTATCAAACTACAGGCTTATTTCCATAATACCAAATTTTGAGAAATTATTCGAAAGAGTGCTCTACTCCTATATCTACCATAGTACACAATCCTACGTTTCACCTAATCAACATGGATTTATTTCCCGGCGTTCTACTATCACCAATCTGGCTACGGTGTCACAGTACATCGGTGAAACTATGGACAGACGAGGTCAAGTCGATGTAATTTACACAGACTTATCTAAAGCATTCGACTTAATTGACCACGAAATCCTTTTGTCTAAATTGGGCTCCTTTGGACTCGTTCCTGCCTCTATTTGTCTTCTTAGGTCATACTTGCAATGCAGAAAATGTTATGTAACCTTCAATGAGTTTGCCTCACAGGAATTCACCCTCACATCAGGTGTCCCTCAGGGATCGAACCTCGGTCCGTTGTTGTTTGTATTATTTATTAATGATTTTCTACTTAAGATCGATTGTCCGATTCTTGGATATGCAGACGATATTAAAATATATTCCGAAATCTCTTCGATAGATGATGTAAATAAACTTCAACACAATCTAGATACACTAACCAATTGGTGCGACCTATTTAAGCTTAAGTTAAATATTGACAAATGTTGCATAGTTACTTATACTAGGTCCTGTACACCTTGTATGGAAATTTACACTGTTAATGGCAACAACCTAAACCGCGTAACAGAAATTAAGGATTTGGGAGTACTGTTTGATTCTACTCTATGCTTCAAGTCACATATCACCAACATGTGTTCTCAGGCCTTTAAATCACTGGGATTCATATTACGTGTTTCCAAATACATTAAAAATATATTGTCAATAAAATCACTATATCACGCTTATGTCGTGAGTAAGATTGAATATGCATGTCTGATTTGGTATCCTGTATTTGCTTGCGATTCCTTGTCAATAGATCGGGTTCATCGTAAATTTCTAAAATTTCTCTCATTTAAAATCGATGGAATATATCCAGCGAGGGGTACTCCTCAGGATGAACTGCTAATGCGTCATGAAATGAGACCATTAAACGTAAGACGAGATGCTATTTGTGAGAGGTTTCTGAATGGAATTTTGGAGAACAAAATTGACTGCCCATTTATATTGAAGCGTATGAATTTTTCTGTTCCCCGGATTAACTCAATATATGGAAGCACATTCATAGTTCCATTTACCAGAACAGCTGCGATGAAACGAGTTCCAACTTACATCCTTTCCAGAATTGGAAATAAACAACCGGGTAGTACATTCAATGAAACTTGACCTTTTCTTTACTTTTTCTTTTCTCTCTTTTTTGTACATGGTGACACTATTACACTGTGATTGGTATTATTATCTGTATTATGTATTTTTGTATATCCTGTAATTGGGCTTGGCCTGTTGGATATTAAAGGTATTATTATTATTATTATTATTATTATTATATAGTCATATACCGCCGACATTTACCAACATGCAATTGCCGTCGATACACGAGCATATACGAACTAATGTTATCTTTGCTGCAGCTATAAATATATGGTATCAGAAGCCGAAATTACAATCTTATCTATCTAAATAAACCAGCATAAAACAGAAAAGCCTGTTCTTATTTTTTATCCTCTAGCAAGCGGGAAAACGCTTGGTGCTGTCTCCAAACCAGGAGACTGTAACAGATTGTTTGTCAGCAATAATCAATTTTAGTATTATTTTGCTTGGCGATCGAACAAGAAGCAATCCAAATGATTTCCCCAACACAAAAGTCTTATAATATGGCTTCCACCGTAATTTTCTTCGGAAATTGATCAAAATTTTCTGTTTCTGTACTTTTCTATGTGCACATTCGATATTTATTGCTGGGGAGCAATTAGATAATGGTCTTGCAAACAATTTTAAAATTACAGTACTATTTTTACGCAGCGATCTGAATAACTACAAATAATGTCTTCAGTAGTTGAAGTTCAATATAGCATTCTATTATTTACATCATCCGGTGCTGCAAGTCCGTTCAAAAAGGGGAAACAACGCGCTGAGAACTAACAATGGCCTCCATTGTGTAAAGATGTACGCAAAGTTTACTTACATGTATTTTCAGGATTAAATCGGATTCGATTTGCTGACTACGCCTCCAGGATGGAGAATGCAATGGAAGAATGTAAACTTTCAATATGTCGTACATACTCAACGCGTTCTATTTTGTCCTCTTGTTTAATACATTGCAATTACAGCATGAGATCACGTTTCCGATTTGTCTCGATGATATGTACGTGAAATATGAACCGGTATACAATTTATGTTTAATATGTATTGGCACAAGTATCACATCGGTAAACTCCTCACCACACAATTGTTTATATTAAAATTGGTGACATGTGTTTCGCTAGCTCGAGGCAAGCATCTTCAACAACCGTATAAACCGAAGTAACAAATTTCTATCATTAAATGATACAAATACAATGATACACTATCACTAGATGATAGAAATTTGTGTGATATTTGTGTCAGTACTTTACACCACAGTCCTTGCAATCACCTTCATTTACTACGTATGTGTATATTCCATGAATTAACAGTATATTTGTGTATTATTGAAGTGTAAATGTGGTATTGAACTTTATTGGCGTTCGCCATAAGCCGTTTCTACGACCTACAACCCTTTAAATCGGATTAATAAAAACTATTGTTGTAACCGACAATAAACATGTAATTTTCATGGTGAGTTTGATCGATAGAAGAGTGACATATGTTACAATCGTTTTGTACATGAAATAAATATAGACATAAATAATTTAATTATATTTCATTGGAGTCAGGTGAAGCTCTCGCCTAATATGTTTTATAACATACCAGTTGGTATTCGGGTTATAATATTAGGTTGGAATGAAAGTTCTGAGCGTTTTGTTATATTTAATTTTTGGGCGTTTTATTGGCTTGAAACCTTTGATGAATACTCTGTTGTTATGGACTGTCCTGTAGCAAATTTTCGGCTGTATATGCCCTATATGGTATCATTAATTTCTACTCAGCTTTATTTTTTTCTCTTGTTTAAGAGACGTATATTACAGTATAGTGGACAGCGGTCAGTGTCATTCATTATAACTCTATGAAAACAGTTCAAACCATTGCAGGAGACACCTACTGCCAGGAAATTAAGCGTGGTGATCAGAATTGGTTCAATCGTATTGCACGACAACAATCGACCACGTATTTCACAGATCACCATCCAAAAATGAAACCAATTGCAAGTTGAAGTTCTGCCTCACCCACTATATTCTTCAAATCTCTTGCCAACGAATTATCACATTTTCAAGCATCTCGCTAACTGTCTTAGTCGAGTTCAGTAAATATTTGAGTTACTCAAGTTTGAAGTTCAACATCTAAAACGGGCAGAACCTTTAGGCCAATCTAATAATACCAGATAGGCTAATAATTAACGCTACGACTGAAACAATAATGAATAGTTTCGAAACCTTGCCAAATACCCACTGATGTCCAGTGGTTTGTGAAGTAGTAATGGAGTAGGGTGCAGTGCAGTGAAAAGCAGTGTAATATAATATAGTAGAGTGTATTGTAGTAAGATGCGTTCCATTGAGAGTACTGCAGAAATAGTTTGACTGTTGTGCGAGATGTTTCACTTTGTTTTACCATTTTATATTACAGCAACCCTCTAAAGCAGGTATGGGCAACCTCCGGCCCGCGGGCCACATGCGGCCCTCGAGTAAGGTTTGTCCTGCCCGCTACTGAATTCTTTCGTTGCATATTAGCACGGCCCGTCTAAACTTAATTCATAATGAATCATAAGGATACTACAAAAATGTATATTATTCAAGATTATTCACAGCATATAACATCTACAAAAAAGGTTGCCCATGCCTGCTCTAAAGCAATTTCGTTGCTATTATCCTTACCCGCTAAATGTTTGTGCTGCTTTGATTACTATCCTTGGAATTGATTTTCAATCTGGCTTAGACACCAAGTTAACGTGCTAGCCCTTTATTCCTTATACTAGTAATCGGAATATGTTACATGTGAACATGCTTGTAATGTTACTAGGTAGAGATGGGAGAGAATGATATAGTAAAACCTCTATTATTTCCTTAACCTCTATATATTGGTTACCTTTAAAAATCGGTTACCTCTAAAAAACAGGCATTATTAAAATTCACGGAAAAATAAAACCTCCATATATCAGTCACGGCCACATAAATCAAAATGTTGTAAATAAACCCAATTTAATTGTACCTAGCTTTTATTATAGGCCATAAAACCTCATGGCTCTGCAAACCTCATTGTAACTATACTACCTTTTAATCGAATCTTAGGACTACGGTATGGTAAAAAGTTAGTTACATATTAATGGGATTCGATCTTCTATGATTGCAAGGTAGGGGTTTATCCTTTTTTGGTATTTATTCAGAATTACGTTTCGATTACACACTTTAGTTTGATTTCGATTGTGTTGCTGCTATCATGTCACCCAAAAAAAAAAACTTTTGAAAGTGAAAAGTTTAGTACATATGCAAGGAAGTTATCTGAAAAATAAATCCAATCACCTAGTGTGCAGCTAGTTTTGTAAAGAGATATATAACATATGGTTTGTTCCAACGCAGCACAAAACCAGCTTGTAGATCGTCAGGTACATGCGTAGTGCAAATTTGGCTTTCTAAATTTATTTTGGGCATCTATCCGACGACTCACAAATTGTTTTTGTGGTGTGTTGGAACGAATATATAGTGTTTATGTTAATTTGTGGCGAATCAGCTGATGTGGATTAAAATACTGCTGAAGACTGGATACCGAACATACCAGTTGTATCAAAGGACAATGCATTCGATGTGTTCAACGCCAATGAAACCAGCTTCCTTCATTTAACAACGCCCAACAAAAACTTTGCGTGCAGATCGAATCATTGTGGGGGTAAAAAAACACAAGAAAAGGTCGATACTATAATTTTGTACAAGTAGGAACTGCAACAAAGAAAATTCATTAATTATTGGAATAGACAAAAATCCAAGTTATTGTGAAAGAGGTTATATCAATAAGTTGTCACGGAATGGACATTTAAATAATCAAAAAGCGTGGTTGACAACAAATATAATATTTGTCGTGGGTACGAAAATTCCAAAAAATTGGGTAGAAAAATTCTGCGGTTCTTTTGACAATGCCGCATTAATGTAAAAATTATATTTTTATCCCTCGACACTACCTGCCGCTGTCAACCAATGGATCAGGGAATTCAAAACTAGTTATAACCTACAGAAAGTTCCTGGTTCTGAGGTTTTTAACATTTATAAGCAGTAAAACACCTGTTAAAGAAACACAAAGACGCATAAGCGTCTAAGACAGCTAGGTCTAAGACAGCTGTTTCCCATACTTACAGATAACGAACAACTGATTCTGCAGTGCCTTTTAAGGTAAGTTTGACCTATAAAATTAATATCTATTCAGACATTCATATGTATTCAGAAAAGCCAGTAAAATCGATATCAGAAAGTGACCAGAAGATCAGAAAAGAGAAAAGAGGGAGTAATTTCACCAAAAATGTCCGAGGAAATAAGAAGAGAAAAGGGCAAAATATTGTAACACTAAAGCAACTTTTCGCAAATAAATAGAACAAATGGATAAAAGCATTGGGATTTACGAAGCTCAATTCAACGCACAAAGAGTTAGTCTGGACACCCTGACACGTTCCTATCCTGAAACCAATTGTGGTACAGATTGTGACTGCCTTTTGCACCTTTTGCACAGCTACTTGACAATTGCTCATTGACGTACATAATTTAAGTAGGTCGTTATACAGAGAGTCGTGCAGATTTTATTTTATAACTCCGGAAATGGTTAACTAGGTCATTATACCCCAATTTTATCTGATTAACGGTTTGGCTCTCGAGAATAGTTTACTATTTTATTTATTCCTGGTATTTCTGAAGTAGTTACGGTAAATGACCGTACCGGGCATCCTGCAACATCCGTGCTCATATGGCCACTCTTAAAAGCAGAAAACCATTGACAAATCATTCCATGGGGCGGAGCATATTCACGATAACATTTACGTAACTTTTCCTGCGTTTCTTTAACTGCTTTCCCACGTAAAGAATAATATTTAGCTCGATTTTTTCTTAATTTCCATATTTACACATCGAAAAGTTTTCCTTAAATGGACATAAAACATCTGTCTATCTACCGGATTTGTGTAAAATGTTGATAGTAGACTGCTTGGCTTGATCTGCTTTGATTAATTTATTACAGAGAGAAATAGAGAAATAATTCTAAGGAGATATATAATAATGTAAAAAATTAACGCTTTTACGAGATCTAGGATTATATAGATGACCCTTCTCGGAATAAGCAGATAGAAAAGTAACCTGTGTGACAGGATTTAATTCAATGATTGCATGGTGAGAAGTTTATGAATGTGATATAGCGTCAGTGATCTATCCTGTCGAAATCCTGTCCAACGTTCAACAATATAAATCCCTTGTAATTTTTGCAATTTGGTTTTGAACCTTGTTGTGAATTCCTTTCTCAACATTTGTTGGATTTCACAGCTAACTGGTTCTTGCCTTCAGTTTTATTGCTGTTAAATTATATTATTTTTATAATTTTTGTAATGTCTTCTAGTGCTCGTGGCAATTCAGTTTTCCTTAGCAGTGACTACTTATACTCATCATTCTCCTTCCTTATGCCGTGGTAAATCATATCTAGTAAAAACCATCTCTTTTACAAAATGTTTTGCAGCAAATGATCGCAGCCTTTTTTTTTTGGTAATTATCAAGGAAATAAGCAAAACCAAAGTAAAACATCAAATGATTTTTTATTCTGAAAACGCATAATCCCACACAACACCACAAATGACTGATTACAAAAGTAATCGTGCCAGCAAGAAGTAAAAAGAAGAAGAAGAAAAAACACTTAATATATACATAGGAAATATATATATATATATTTCGTGACCTTTTATACTTATCTTATATGATAGATCTCTACCACTAATAGGTCAATAAAACAAGGCTGGTTTGAACGATAGTTATATTTTCAGAACGTTTACAAACGTTTTCGGAATACCTTCTTCAGTAAAAATATAACTAGATAAATATATAAACAAACATTTATTTTTTATTTGGGAACTATCAACAAAATGACTAATGACTAGGATTTCTTGATATTGAGGATGTGTAACCAACTTTTATATATATATAAATTATAAAAACTAAATTAATGTGTAAACATACAGGCAAATTAAGTAAAACCTATTTTATATATTTATATTTATCATTTCATATATTAGTCTTTTTTATAATTATTCTCTGTTTTTAATATAATTGTGTTTTCAAAATCAAAGTAATGCCCAAGATCTTTGTAATGCTTTGTTACAGCGGTCATTGCACCAAAATCATTATTTAAAGAATACTTATGGCTATACAACCTTTTCTTTAAATATTGTTTCGTCTGACCGATGTAACAACCATCACAGTCTTTACAGTTTATTTTATAAACTACATTACTTTGATTTTGTTTAATTATTTTAGATTTAGTATTAGTAAAGAGATCTGTTACTATAATTTGGAATGAAAGTAATGTTTATGTTGTTTTTATTAAACTCTTTTTTATTTTTTCGCTTAAACCTTTTTTATAAGGAATAGCGTTATAGAATTTATTATTATTATTTTTAATTCCTCTATTGTATAATTTGTTAATTCTGTCTTTTTTATTTTTCATAAAAACTATTTGGATAATTATTTTTATCTAAGATTTCTTTAACTTTGTTTAAATTCTTTTCCCTAAATTCAGGATTAGCTAATCTAACCGCTTGATCAACTAAACCGGTAACTACATTAATTTTATGTAATTTTGATGTTTCTGAAAAATAATTTAAATGTCTTCCTGTATTGGTAGACTTTATATGCCAATTTGTTTTTACAATGCCGTTATTATGCATGACTGTCACGTTCAGGAAACTCAATGAGTTATTAGATTCCCTCTCATATGTAAATTTTAATCTATTATGATAACTATTAAATGAATCTAATATCTCATCAATACTATCCTTTCTTACGGAACAAAAACAGTCATCCACATAACGTCTGTAAAAACTTACACTAGAATTTAGTTTTGCCAAACAAGTTTGCTCTAGGTCCTCCATTACCAGGTTTGCGATAACTGCTGATAATGGAGAACCCATTGCAGTGCCGAAAATTTGTTTATAAATTTTATTTTGATATGTAAAATAAGTAGAATTTAAACAAAGTTTCGAAGCTGCAATGAATTCCTCCTTTAGAAGATCTGTGAAATCTTTTATGGAATTCCATTTTTTATCTAAAATTTTTAGTGCTAAATCCACAGGAATATTAGTAAATAAAGAAACAACATCTAAACTGATTAATTCGTAATTATTACTAAAATTCCTGTGGATTTAGCACTAAAAATTTTAGATAAAAATGGAATTCCATAAAAGATTTTACAGATCTTCCAAAGGAGGAATTCATTGCAGCTTCGAAACTTTGTTTAAATTCTACTTATTTTACATATCACAATAAAATTTATAAACAAATTTTCGGCACTGCAATGGGTTCTCCATTATCAGCAGTTATCGCAAACCTGGTAATGGAGGACCTAGAGCAAACTTGTTTGGCAAAACTAAATTCTAGTGTAAGTTTTTACAGACGTTATGTGGATGACTGTTTTTGTTCCGTAAGAAAGGATAGTATTGATGAGATATTAGATTCATTTAATAGTTATCATAATAGATTAAAATTTACATATGAGAGGGAATCTAATAACTCATTGAGTTTCCTGAACGTGACAGTCATGCATAATAACGGCATTGTAAAAACAAATTGGCATATAAAGTCTACCAATACAGGAAGACATTTAAATTATTTTTCAGAAACATCAAAATTACATAAAGTTAATGTAGTTATCGGTTTAGTTGATCAAGCGGTTAGATTAGCTAATCCTGAATTTAGGGAAAAGAATTTAAACAAAGTTAAAGAAATCTTAGATAAAAATAATTATCCAAATAGTTTTTATGAAAAAATAATAAAAAATAGAATTAACAAATTATACAATAGAGGAATTAAAAATAATAACAATAAATCCTATAACGCTATTCCTTATAAAAAAGGTTTAAGCGTAAAAATAAAAAAGAGTTTAATAAAAACAACATAAACATTACTTTCATTCCAAATTATAGTAACAGATCTCTTTTACTAATACTAAATCTAAAATAATTAAACAAAATCAAAGTAATGTAGTTTATAAAATAAACTGTAAAGACTGTGATGGTTGTTACATCGGTCAGACGAAACAATATTTAAAGAAAAGGTTGTATAGCCATAAGTATTCTTTAAATAATGATTTTGGTGCAATGACCGCTGTAACAAAGCATTACAAAGATCTTGGGCATTATTTTGATTTTGAAAACACAATTATATTAAAAACAGAGAATAATTATAAAAGACTAATATATGAAATAATAAATATACAAAAAGACACTAAAACTATTAATTTCAGAACCGATATTCAAAATTTAAGTAATGTATATAGCAATTTGTTAAAATGACATTTGCATTTCTTAAGAAAGAAACCTTTGGCTAGGTTTTTAAATTTGGGTTTTCCCTAGTCCTTGAACAGAATTGTTAAAGTTTCGACAAAGATTTTTTGATATAAGGTTTTACTTAATTTGCCTGTATGTTTACAGATTAATTTAGTTTTTATAATTTATATATATATAAAAGTTGGTTACACATCCTCAATATCAAGAAATCCTAGTCATTAGTCATTTTGTTGATAGTTCCCAAATAAAAAAACAAATGTTTGTTTATATATTTATCTAGTTATATTTTCACTGAAGAAGGTATTCCGAAAACGTTTGTAAACGTTCTGAAAATATAACTATCGTTCAAACCAGCCTTGTTTTATTGACCTATTAGTGGTAGAGATCTATCATATAAGATACATAGGAAATGACAGAATAGAACATGTTAAATACTTTCAATACCTGGGAATAGGTAATGGAAGAGAATTGAAAACATGATATGGAAATCAGCAGAGGAATAGAAAATACGCTATGCTATTAACAAAACCATCTTTAATAAGGAAGGAATCTCAACAGAAACTGAAGCAGAAGTGTATAGGATCACATGCAAACAAATACCTACATACGTAAGCGAACCATGAATACTTACTAGAAGTCAAAAGAGCAGACTGCAGGCGACAGAGATGAAATTTCTGAGTGGCATTATGGGAGCTACCAAAATGAATAAAATACCAAATGAAACAGTCAGAATCGAACTAAGGATCCCATCTGTATTGCAAGTTCAGCGTTTTGACAAAACGACTCCGGTAAAGAAAATATGGGACGCAAGAATTAAGAGCAAAGAAAGGAAGAGAAAGACTAAAACTGACTTGGAATGAGAATATGGAGAACATTTTGAAAGAAAGTATATATGATAATATATGTGCATATGAGAATTTTAATTAAGAAATTCCTCCAGTGTGTACTGATGCGCATTATTTTCAGCTATTTAATTGTACAGAAGCGGACAACGTTTCCCGGCTCAGACTTCTGCAGTAGCTGTAGGCGCGCTATTCGGGTAACCCATGTGGGAAAATGTGTATTTAAAGAATTACTTTTACCATTCGCAGACGCGTTTCGCGGTTATACCGCTCATCAGTGCGACTTTGTGAGAAGTAGTTTTCATATCTTGATCAGCAGTATATATGCCAGTATATGTAATGTTTGTGCATATGGAAATTTCAATTAAGACTTACTGGGAGAATTTCTTAATTGAAATTCTCATATGCACAAACATTACATATACTGGCATATATACTGCTAATCAAGATATGAAAACTACTTCTCACAAAGTCGCACTGATGAACGGTATAACCGCGAAACGCGTCTGCGAAAATAATTTTCTAATTATATGGTTATATATATATATATATATATATAGCGTATCCCCGGATTGACTCTACTATAGATATAATTGACAAAAATTTAGAATCTCATTTTAATGTTTTGGGATGCCGCCCTGCTTGGTCTGAAAAGAATTTCTAGAACATTCTTACTTTTTTAAAATTAAGGTCGTCCCAACCATTGAAAAAGGAACACGCCCTATTGACGCTTTAACAGCTAGACCACGCCGGCTCTGAATAGGTATTCTAAAAATTCTTTGTTCAAAGTGGCCTTTTGAAATTTTATTTGCACATTTAAAGCAATATCGGAAAGCGAAAAGATATTCCAAATGATTAAAAAATAAGATAGATGCTTTGTTGTACACCAACATGTATTCTCAAGGAGGTGTGTTTCGCCCTATCGTTTCACCTATAGTCAATTCACTCACGAAGAAGTTGCCCTCAACATCAATCAATAGAGCTTATTGTCGCGAGATGAGGAAATCCCCAATAAGAAAAATTGTACTATTAGCATTTCCACTCTTGAATTGTAGCAAATGCTAAAAGATACAAACAGAAGAATATTGGAGGAAACGATCTCGATTATACATAGGAGGGATACAAAACCGTCTTCCAGCAAAGAAGTCAAGAACATGAAGAAAGTACGCATTTAGTCGGCAAAAAGGCATAATCATCTTCCTTATAGTAAAGCTTGTATTGCGACACGAGTGAGACATCCAGGCCTCTTTATTTTGTGGCAGTTTCAATGAATCAAGTTCCATACAGAAATATAATGGAAAATATTCTGGTACCATTTATTGATTCCCTAAACGAAGTGAATGATCCCTACACCTCTATGCAAGATAATGCGCATTTCCATACGATGAAATTGGTTGTGTGTGTTTAGGGAGAGCAATTTATCGATGTTCTCTTAGCCCTGAAACTGCTCGGATCTTAACCTAATAAAGAATGTGTGGAGTAGCCTAAGAAGAATATTTATGATCTAACCCCACCATAGGCTCCTCAAAAGAAGTTATACGAAAAATGTGGAAAGAATATATTTTAAACTTCCGGAGGTCGTAAAATGGTGTATTGCTTTCTTGATAAAATTAAAGCTGTCATTAAGACCAATGGTGGGATAACTACATATCAGATGTACTGTAAATTGAATAATAAAATGATAAACTAATAATTCTAACAGTTTTAATGTTCTCTTTTTAAAATAATCATCAAAATTAGAAATTCACAAGATTACCAGGCACTGTAGCATAACAAAAAATAAATCAAATACTCAATGAATGAAGGTGTATGCTTTATACGTATAATCATAATCAATTTAGTTTCCAAGGCGACAATCACGCTTCAGTGGCGATTGTTATTCCAAAAGAGAAAACAAAATTCTGAAATATATTAATTTATTAGAAGCTTAACTATTCAATGAGTTAAAACCCTAATTCGTTAAATTTTGTATATGGTTCATCACAACCACAATAGATGATAAATGATCACCAAATAAATATGCCGCGATATCAGTGTTTCGGTATGAAAACACACTTCCGATTATATACAGTACATAGCCACTACATTTCCACTCATTGTTTTCATATATAATTGATCGTGAATGAACCACGCACTCGATATTACAGTGCAGGTCATTGCTTTTTATGTGGACGGCTTTTGGCAAACAGCCAACGTATTTGCATCTTGATTAAAGTTGTTTGAAAGATCAATACTGCATTTAACTTAAGCGATACATTTGCGTATATTATTTAGATAGATATATCTTCAGCGATTTTGTGAGAATGATTATCTTTATTAATATCAATTTCAAATAGGCACTTTAACGAAAACAATTAGCGTTAAAATTTTTATTGCTTGTAGGTAATTAACTATTCTTGAAATTCATATATAAAATAGAGATTTCAACGATCTACCGCAAAATAAATAAAAGTCTTCTAGAAAT
This sequence comes from Chrysina gloriosa, assembly GCA_038088585.1. Taxonomy (NCBI): domain Eukaryota; kingdom Metazoa; phylum Arthropoda; class Insecta; order Coleoptera; family Scarabaeidae; genus Chrysina; species Chrysina gloriosa. The sequence goes on from CM076087.1 coordinate 51,081,131, forward strand.
GTGAATAAAATCTAGTATTAGTGCATAATCAAAGAAATATTGTTAAGTGAAAGTAAGTATACTACGGTAAACCACTCTATCTTTCATTTTAAGGAATGTAGTGAATCTGTTGTTAGGCTTCAAAAAACGGGTTTCCTTTGTTACTAATCCCTCGGATTAGGTTAAGTACATCGAAAACAATTTAACGTACTGTATATGATATTATTATATGGTCGTCGTTAATTACAGCAATCAACTGTGTTACTTCTTGTGTTATATTTATTGAATAACACCAACAACACCGTTCCTCAAGGAATGAATGTTTACGGTAGAAAGAGCAATTGACATATAATCTTTACCTTAGACAACTAGAAAGCTTAAAGGCGGACAATATTAACTATATTTTCTGACAAGAGTACCGCGTCAAACTATTGCTGGCACAAAATAAACTACTATCCTTGTTTATATATCTTATAGTTATTCCACGTAAGGTATTTCTGGGAAATGAGGGGTAGATGGCGTATTATTTATAAGTCGTTCATTTATAATTTCAAACGTAGTATTTTGTATTTTACTACGAAATTTATTGGAATTCACTGTTTCTTCCGTTGGCAATAGCGAATTATCGATTTTTAGTTACATAAATATAATGATACATATCGGTCTGTCTTTATTTTGGTGTTTCTTATCTCTATTTATTCACTTCGATTTGGATTGGTTATTGTTTGTCTTCTAGGATTAATTTTAGTTGTATTCTTTATTTTAACGTGTTTAAGTTAGCATTTATTTTTAGTTTAATTTACAAATCGGGAAAGTTAATTATATTAACAGAGTAAATCTTTAATCGTAGTTTTATTTTTCTCTGACATATCTTTCCTTCCTGTCTAATGACTAGATTTACAATAATATAATTATGTATTTTATTTGCTTGTTAACTCTGTTAGAGAGACTTTGCAATATTATACTCTTCTAAGTGTTAGGCCTTCAACACGTAATAAAGAATAATAATTTTAATGTATCGATTTCAGTTTACCTTTAAATTCTTATATTTTTCAATAATATTCAGGATTTGACTTTAAAGGATATTTTTGCGTTGAACCATTTACGAAATTTAAGTCTTTGATGATTATTCACAATGTATAACAAATAATATAGTGCCGTTAATCCAATAGAAAATTCTAACACAGTGAAAGAATTTGATATATACGTACGATACACATTATTTTTTCTGTATGGTAATGTGGAATTGTGCCAGTTTATCTTATATTTATGGATACATGTATACTGCAACTTAAACATATAGCCGCCTATAATATAATATAACTTGGTTTAGTCTATACATAAACTGCTGGACAAAATTAACGTACTACTTTATTTAATTGCAATAACTACACAAATGATACTTAAACTAAGCGTATAGAATCACAAATGTGATGTAAAATTATGTATTTTAAAAACAAACTACCGAACATAGTCTTATTTTGATTAATTTTCCACTTAAAAATTTGTTTTTACCTCGAAGACTCGCAAAACATGGAAACGGAAATCAAACTAAATTAAGCTTAAAAAGCCAAATTAGTAGTTTCAATGCGACCTCAATATTGAGTATGTCCTCCTGTATTCCTAATTACTGCATATATACGCCTTGTCATGCTACAGATTAAATTATGAATAATTTCTTGAGGAATATTCTCCCATTCTTCAACTATGGCTTCTATTAATTGATGATGGTTGATAGGGGAAGGCGTACGGTTGCGGACCTTTTTCTAAGCTAATCCCATATGTGCTCAATCAGATTAATGTCTGGAATGTTAGGTGACTACTCAAAAACCAGAATATTAACATCATTTAAGTAGTGAACAACTGGTCTAGTCACGTGAAGACGAGCGTTATCTTGTATGAATAGAATATTAGGCCCTATAACTGGAATTACATGCCCAACCGATGTTTTCTAATAAACCACATTCATAGTTCATGTTGAATAGGAACCAATTGTGTACAGATGTCGAAACAAATTCCTCCTCAAAACATTACAGAGCCACCCACAGAAGAGATTTTTGGAGAAATGTTGCAACTTACATATCGTTCCCCTGGTCTTTGCCACACACACTCACATCCATCAGGAGATTTTAAACTAACCCTTGTCTCATCAACGAATAAAATCTTCCAATCGTCAATAGTCCAGTGTTCATAATTTCTGGAAAACCGCAATCTTTGAATTTTGTGCTCTCTTGTGATTAATGGCTTTTCTGCCTGCCTTCTACTACTTAATACAGCCTCCTTTACACATCTTCTTACAGATTGAGATGATACAGCAACATTGTGAATAGCTAGTTATTCATTTCCTGACATATTGATAGTAACTCTTCTGTTTCTTAGAGTGTATTGACTAAGAAAATGAGAATCTCATATATTTGCACACAGTTTTTCCCATTATCTGGCCTTCGAGAGTAAGATCCTGTCTCGTTAAATCTTCTGATCGATTGACTTATAATGGAAAGTAATCTTCCTAACATATGAGCAGTATGACATGAGTAGTATGACGCATGATGAATCTCTCTTCCAGAAAGGTGGTTGTCCAAACTGCCTCTTCTGCAGATACTTTCACGATTCATTTCATGTAAATAACTGTAACAATATCTATCGCTGTGAATAAAAAGTGGTTATAATTGAAAATTGCCACTTTAAAACAAACGATACCTTGACAACAATTGCACTGAATATTAGAAGAGATTCAAAGCATACTTGTAAGGATGTGGTAAGGATTTAGTAACATCACAAACGCCACTGCTAACCACTCCCTTTGATTTAAACAAAAATACAATAGTGGTGCGTTAATTTTGTCCAGGAGTTTATTATGGTGTTATTAAATGATAATTACTATAACATAACCTCTAATGATGTCTGTGTGAGGCTAGCCGAAATGTACCCAATACACAACAAACGAATTTCTTTTCAAAAATCCAAATAATTGGTTATATTGGAAATCAAATATTGGTCGCCTGTGTTCATTCATAAATTCAACTATATTTTATACACACTAGATGACACCACGTAGCAGAGGTCCTATCAAATTTGGCTGAATAACTGTAAGATAGATAAACAAGGCTACTATGGTGGAGTCTAAATCTCGTAGAAGGTCTCAAAGGCGGGCAACTGGCAAGGTAAAGATACAGAAAATGTGTGTGGTACGTATTTGTTTTATATTTTAATTATCTTTCGGGTTGCGTCCATAACATTTTGGCTCAAATAAAATTTCAATTTAAGAAATGTCATAATGGTATTTGAAATTGTTTCCATAAAAACTTCATGGGTGAAATAGCATGCTCTATAAACAACATATTTGATTGTTTTGGTAGCTAGCAAACAATCAATTTCTTAATGTACATAGGATTTAGGGTAAATATATACATACACCTATTATTTTTGTGTGCATATGAATGCATATGGGTAGCATAAAACTATAATAATTCATCTGTGTATCAAAGAATATTTATTGAAACCCTAACCATTCTGTTCCAGTATTAAGGAAAACTCCCGAAAATAACCCGGTCAAAGCCTTCTTTTTTATGAAATGTATACATCTTTTCAACAAAATACTACGAGGGATATTTAGAAGTTTCTAGGAATTTGGCTCCAGTTCAATTGTCTATATTTTATAGGTCACGTTATTGGCCAAAGACAAGTTTTAACACGTTTCCGTACCCATAGTATTTAATATTATTCAGTATAGTCCAGCTACTTGACTGATACAGACGTAGTTCCGTACTGCTGATTTTGCAGTCATGGAAAAAGCGATTAAAACACAAACAGCTATCGCTGTCTTTTTATTTAAGGAGGGTGTGAAACCTTCATTAATCGTTCAACGTCTGCCAGCTGTATTTGGAGAAAACTTAAAACGGCAGTTCTTCGATGAATCGGTCGTTTTAAAGTTGATTGTACAGTTTATTCAATTGAATGGAGATTATATCGAAAAACTACACTATTGAAGAAATAAAGAGCAATATTCCAAAATCCCTAGAACTTTGGAAAGATCTCTCGTATATACATTATTAAAATTTTGGATATCGGTTCTGAAATTAACTACTATACTTTTTGTATTAGTTTCATTTTCTATATGTCCGTTTTTCTAATGATTTTTCTTTTTACATTAGTTATGTTTTCAAAATCAAAGCAACGGCCTAAAGTTTTCCAATGCTTTATTCAAGTTTTTCTTTAAATATTTCTTGACCGAACCGTATAATATCCATCACAGTCTTCACAATAGCATATGGTGTTCACTGCTCAACTATTTGAAAGGCACTACGAAAGATCATGTTGAAAAGACGAAAGAAGTTATAACACCAACCAATTATATCAGCGGCTACTATCAAAATATGATAATAATAATAATAATAAAAACCTTTATTGGTCCAACAACAATTGCCATTTAGAGGACAGTAACTAAATATATATGGTGTAAAACAAAATCATATATTTATATATACATGTAATTAAAAGACAACAGTATTGAAAATAAATACAAGAGAAAAGAATGGAGTATTATGTAAAACTCATAACATACTCTAATTGTACGTAAGTAAATAAAATAAAAAGAATCCAATTTCCTGATTAGAACAAAAATTTAAACTCGAAATAGGCTCAAACTCAAATAATTAAGGCAAGTCCACAAAACCAACAGATTTAAAAAATAGCATCATTTGTTTTTGGTCTGGACAAGCGGAAGGTTGAGCAGTAGCAAGTGCTGACGATGGGTACATGGCAAACTAAATAGAACACTATCATTGGACAATCGATTTTGTTTGATAATAAGTTTAATAAAAATCTACCGCTGTATATCTCCCGACGACAAGATAGAGCGGCAGATGTTGAGCCCATCGTAGTCCGCTCCTCGATCAGGATACGCTCCAGTTACTCTGAAGGAGAGATATTTCAGGAACCTCTTCTGAATTCTTTCAATTTAGATTTGTTGGTATGCGAAATAAGGAAACCACATTAAAGATGCACACTCCAACTTGGAGCGCACCAACATTTTGATTGCAGAAATATTATTGAAGCCTCTACATGACCTGACAAGGATCCCTAATGATTTTGAGGCTGACGCACAAATCGATGAGACATGCAGACCGAAGCTGAGTTTGTAATGAAAAAGTATACCTAAATCTTTCACTACTGACATTCTAGTCACCATTTCAGGCTTAGCAGTGTAATTGTAAATCATGGGAGTGGAACATCGAGTATAAGAAATTACACAACAGTTCGAAACATTCAATAGGATTTTATTGTGAGTACGCCACTCTCCGATTAGAGAAAGGTTGACCTGGAGTTTGATACAGTCAGAGTGTGTTGATGATGCTGAAATTTTAAGGTCATCGGCATACCCCAGGCGTTCACAATTTAATATCTCTAGTAAATCGTTAATAAAGATGTTAAAAAGTAGAGGTCCGAGATTTCAACCCTGAGGCACACCAGAGGACTTTGGAAAAATTTTGGACGAAAGTCCATTGTAAAATACATACCAATACATACAAATATAAGTGGTTTATGTACCAATACAAACTTAACGTTTCCGATTGTATGCAGCTACGACATTATTTGCTTTTCTAAAGCCTGGCTACCCAATTTAGTGTCAACAAATGAAATATCTCCTAGTAATTACGTGCTCACTGGGAAGGAGAGAGATACTGTCGTGGTTGATCGCATCTTTCTGGTCACCCGTCAAATGTTGTTAGCTGTGAACTTGATTAGAGTAATACAATTCCATTTCCTTGTTCTTTATATTCCACATAATAAGCAAGACGGTTAATAATAACAGTGAGATAATTATTGTTGGTGATTTTAATATTGCACACTGCTTGAATGTAAATGCCAGTAATGTAAAGACTGAGCGTATTAATGAATTCTTGTAGTTTATTGTCTTTTAACAAGTCAGCAAGGTGTATAATTCAGACGACCGACTTCTACATGTCTACTGTCTACCGATTTATTAAGCATTTACATTGAAACGCACGAATGGTTTTTTCTATATGAGGATCGCTTTCACTGGAATTTGCTTATTCTTCTTCCTATATCACAGAAGCTTGCAGTATTTCTAATAGATCCTTTATGTGTATATTATGGCTATAGAAAGTAGTGGCAAAGTGCTTTGAAAAGTGCCCATCTTCCTTCTCCGCAATAGCAATATTATTCATTTCCTTAAACTCAAGAGATTCTATCATTGTAAATGGAAGTCTACAGGATGCCAGTCCTTCTATCTTGAGTTTGGTAGGCTTAGGTCTTTAACTAAAACCTTAACTGATGAGGCTTACAAGAATTATTTACAATTAGCCGAACAAAGCTTAAAGCTTAATCCACGTTTCCTTTGGCAATACGTAGGTCACAGAGAACGCACTACCTTCTGTTATGAATAACGGCAATAGTGTTCTAGATGGCCCTGTTGAGATCGTTAATGGATTTGCAGATGTTTTTTCCGGTATATATTTGCCGCCGAGTGGCAATGACGACTTGCCTGAGGTGAACCTATCCTACAATTCCTTCGGTGTCTGCTCTGTATCGGTTAACGATATTTTGCATAGTATAATGCAGCTTAAATCTACTTCAACAGCGGGTGATGATCAAATTCCTTCATTTCTAATGAAGGACTGTCGCATGGTGTTAGTGCGTCCGCTGAATATATTGTTTAACTTATGCCTAAAGACATGCCAATTTCCTGTGCGCTGGAAGTTCGCCCGAATTATACCAATATTTAAAAAAGGCGATAATTTTAATTTAAACAACTACAGACCCATATCAATTTTTTTCAAATTTCTCGAAAGTTTTAGAGCACTTTGTGTACAAATATATTTATATAGATGTTAATTAGCAAATTTCAGCGGTTCAACATAGTTTCATGCGTGAGAGGTCTACTCTTACTAATTTGCTTTGTGTAACTCCGGATATTTGTACAACTCTGGATTCTGGTGGTCAAATGGACATAATTTACACGGATTTTGCGCGTGCATTTGATTCAGTTGACCACAACATTTTACTTCTAAAATTAGACCAATTTGATTTTAGTGCCGATTTAATTTTTTACTGAAGCCTTATTTATGCAATAGACCCAGCTGTGTTTCCTGTAATGGATTTAGATCATATGAATTTGTCGCTGCTGCTGATGTTTCCCAGGGTTCGAACCTGGGGCCTTTACTATTCCTACTATTTCTAAATGATCTCCTTAATGCTTTAACGTGCTCTAGGCTGGCGTGTGCTGATGATCTAAAGATATTTTCACGTATAAATGGCGTAGCTGACGCTAACCACCCGCAAGACAATCTTTATATAATACATAGTTGGTGTAAGAGAAACAGAATTAAATTGAATGTTAAAAAATGCTGCGTTGTACGATTTATTAGGAGGAAAAACTGTCTCAATTTTTCATATCACATTGATAATCATCCATTGCGTAGTGACTCTGGGATTACTGATCTGGGTGTTGTTTTTGACGCAAAATTAACTTTCACTAGTCATGTGATGAGCTTGTGCCAGTCTTCCAGCAGAACATTGGGATTTGTTATGCGGTCAAGTAAATATTTTAGTAATCTTGATGTCATGAAGAACCTATTTTTGCACTTGTACGTAGTAAACTTGAATATGCGTCTGTTATCTGGCATCCTGTGTGTAGTTCTTACAAGCTTCAAGTTGAATCTATCCAAAGAAGATTTCTTAAGTTCCTGACCTACAAGCGCGATGGGGTGTATCCTTTACGCGGAATAAATCATGGTGGGCTACTTCTGGATGATGGAGTTGATTGTTTAAGAACTCGGCGAGAAAAATGTGCAGCTAACTTTCTCAGCAATTTATTACACAATAAAATAGACTGTTCCTGCATACTTCACATGGTTAACTTTCATGTGCCACGGGCGGGATCCAGGCATTGTACAACTTTCCAGCTTCCCAAGTGTAGAACAAACATAATGATCAGAAGCACAATTTACCATATCAGCAAAGTGCTAACAGACTCTTTAGTAATATTGTTCTCGATACTCGTCTGTAGTTCTACAACGTGTGGATTTGTAAGCACTTGTATTTTTATTTTTGCTTTGTTATACATATGTATGCATATATTTTACTATGGCTATATATTTTTCTATGTATATATATGTAAAACCTTAGTACTGCATATTGTGGTTTGGTATTTCATGTACAATTTTTCTTTTTGTTGATGCGTCCGTCTTGGAGTTTCTGTTGGGCGCTTAATAAAGTATGTATGTATTATTATCATTATTATTATAGCGGTACGGAAGAAACAAAAGAATAGCACTAAAAATGTAAGGTACTTCTCCAGTAGAAAAGCCGGAGTAATAAGCTATCCTTAAACTCAGTAGGGACGGACTTGGCTTGAATTTAAAATTAAATGTAGATATAAATTGTGGTTTACATACTTACATTTTGAATAATCTCCACCAATTTTTAGTTCAGTCAAAGACAAAATGGAATTTAATGCATATATTTCAGAACAGTATTATTAAATTCGATTTTATCTTTTATTGACCTAAGAAAATCGTGAAGATTATTGAAACATTAATTTAGAAGTAATTAAATAATTAAGGCAACCTCATCCAAAATATCTAAACCTCCATTCCCTAGATTGTTGAAGGAGGACCCGATTATTCTTATATGAGAAACAAAAATCTTATTTAGTATACGGCAATTCCAAACATATTAAATGTTCAAAATTATTTCAAATTTAAAAAAGAAGGAGAAATAAAACACGGAGATAGGAAACCCAAAAGAAGAAGAACGTTTATTGAGCTTGAAAAGAAAACAGAATAAATGGTGGTTACCTTCTCAGTACTGATTCGGTTTCTTTTTGTTACAAGATTACTTAAATTTTACTTAATATTGCTCATAATGAACGATTTAAATAAATTAAATTAATTCATTAGTTAGTGTATACCCAGACTCTAGATAATGTATTATATGTACGTTACATAAACTAGTTCAAATGAAATAAATGGATTGATTATAATTATATCCGTTCCAAATTGTATCAAATTAAAAAGTAAGTGCATTCTTATTTCAAGATTTCAATTATTCCGCCTAAATTAATATATATATATATATATATATATATATATATATATATATATATATATACATAAGATATAAACTGGATCACATATAACATTCAGTACAAATTTCTTAGCTAGAACTTGGATACGAATGAACAAGCGGACAAGCTAATAATACGAACTTCTCCAAAGCTTCTGATTTAATTAGTCCATATTTTTTATGTAGCTGGTTTCAATTGGTTCCTTAATATCTCTGCATTAACTATTGAAATCTTACCCCACCTGCAATTAGGAGAGCAAATGTGGAGGATATGCTAAAGAGCCACTGCGTGCACTGGGTTATGTAATTAATTATAATTAAAATTGTCATTTACTTTCCAAGGATTTAATAAATTAAATGAATGGAATGAATGGAATGGAAAACAAGAGCATGCATCCAAATTGCAAATTCCATTCGCAAAACAACGAAATAGAAATATACGTCACAAACAGCAATCATGTACTGAAAATATCGCTGCAATGGTTAACAGCCAACCTACAATTCCAATGAAAGGCATTTCACCTCAAAAATTTTACTCAAAATGAAATTGCATAATAACTGATTATGCAACAAATTCGACAGGCGTGCCTAAAGATGATACGAAAAGCTAAAAATATATGCCTAATGTGTTTGGTTGACTTTTTTAAACACGGTACTTTTACCAAATATTTCGACTACAAATGAAACCAAAAACCGAACCGGTTCGAAACCGAAAGAGAAATATTGTTGTTCGAACGATCCTAGTAGGGGAGAGTCGGGTAAAACAGGATGTCGGGTAAAACGAGGATGTGCTGTTTTTGACTAGTAGAGGAGTACTATCTATCGGACGGCTCTATGGATTTGTTCTGGAACCTTAGCAGTTCGTTTGCAGATGTAATAGATAAAGAAAACGCCGCACACGTACAAAGGAAGCCGTTATTGGTATTGGTCAGCTCTCCGTGTAAGGATTCAGAGTGTTGTGAGTGCCTATATTATTCAGAAGGGGCAGTATACCTTTGAACGTATGTATTTCTGTAATATTATAGACTCTAAGCTACGTACTTGTTCACTTGTTCACTTCACCGTAGCGTGGTGAAGCCATATTTGTTTACAAAATTACACGATCGCGCAGAATGGGGAGCTCTGGTGTCGGGCAAAGCGGGGATATCCCCATTTTACCCGCCCGCGTATATTTTCGCGCTATCAATGCTGCGAACAACCAAACTCTGGTTGTTGTACCACAATAGATTATTTATTGATATCAGATGCCTAGTAATTACAAAGAAAGTCGAACCGGCAGTCCTGGTCCGAAGGTGATATGCAAAACGCGATTGACGAGGTTATGAATAAACGAATGGGATGTCCTCGAGCATCTACAACCTTTAAAGTACCTCAGAGTACATTAGAACGCCGCGTGAAAAAGCTAAGAGCGGTGTTTCAATTGAAGAAGCGAGTGCCAAAGGGCTTGGTCGCCATAAACCAGTATTTTCCGACGATCAAGAAAAAGAGCTCGTTGCATTTATTCTCGAAATGGAAAGCCGCTTTTTGGGTTAACACTTGTCGAGTGTCGGCAGCTAGCTTATTAACTAGCCGAGAAGAACAATATCCGAAACGATTTTAATAAAGAAAGAGAAATGGCAGGGAAAGACTGGTTGTACGGCTTTCTTCGCAGGAACCCTAACGTGACACTACGTTCCCCGGAAGCTACCTCTCTTGATCGCGCGATAGGTTTTAACAAAACTGCGGTAAGCAAATTCTTTGATCTTCTGTCTCAGTTGTATGAAGAACATAACTTTCCTCCTGAACGTATCTACAATGTCGACGAGGCAGGCATCACAACTGTGCCCAAAAAACAGTCTAAAATTTTGGCCTTAAGAGGAAAGCGTCAAGTAGGGACGCTCACATCTGCAGAAAGGGGCACGTTAGTGACAGTCGAAATATGCATGAGTGCCGCAGGATCCTACATGCCTCCAATGTTCATTTTTCCTCGCCAAAGAGCAAGGCCAGAGTTACTAGATGAAGCGCCACCAGGAACTTTCGCTGAATATCATCCCAGTGGTTGGATGCAGAATGAAATTTTCACAAGATGGTTCGAACGCTTTATCGAATTCGCGAAGCCGACAAAAGAAAAGCCAGTTTTACTTCTTCTGGACGGTCACGCGACTCATACTAAGAGTATTGAGCTCATTGTCATGGCACGAGCTAACTATGTAACTATATTGTGTTTGCCACCTCATTGTATACATCGGATGCAACCACTTGATGTCTCTTTCATGGCTCCAGTTAGTCAGTACTATACCATACAGGCCAGGCAAGGGGTGGCTTACTACTCACCCTGGTCGACCGATCACGATTTACCAAGTCGCGAAACTCTTTGGTACAGCATTCACGAGAGCGGCAACTTATGAAACTGCTGTTAATGGTTTTCGGAAGATCGGAATATTTCCACCTGACCCCTCTGTCTATCCGGATTGGATGTTTAAGTCATCGGAGACAACCGATAGACCACAAGTGAAAAATGTGGACGTCTCCACTTCGGAGCTTTAGATCGTGCAAGTACATCAAGATCAACCGGAAACTTCGCAACCCCCACTCAGGCAAGGGAATCCAGATCAGCGTGGAATCTCATCAGAACAGCGCAATCTGAACCCGAACTGGATACACTTAGAGTTGAAGAAACTACGCCTTCTGTATCGTCAGCCTTTAAGATTACTCCAACAGATGCCTTTCCCATTCCGCGTGCTGAAAGGTCAGAAGCTGAAAAACCTGATAAACGACGGGGTAAAACAGCAATCATTACCGGCTCCCCTTACAAAAATAAGTTGGTTGCAATCATGAAAGCAAAAACGCCTGCCAAAAGGAAGTTAGTGTCATTCAAGGCTAAGATTAAGAAAAAGAAGACCAATAGAAGAAGATAGAAGATAGAGAAAAAGAAGTGAAAAATTACAGACAGAGATGATTCTGGCACTGATAACGGCAAAGGGAATTATGATCCTGCAGCTTGCGCTTTTTGCAACGATTCGTTCTCGAATTCACAACCTTAAGAAGGCTGGATTCAGCGCACGGATTGACCGATGTGGGCTCATGAAGCGTGCTCTGGTTTCAACGACGCTAGCGCAGACTATGTTCGTAATTATTGTGGTTAATAATAAATAGTTTCTTTGTAACATTCATTTGACTTTAAATGTAAGTTTCGTTTGTGCAATACATTTTATCATTCTAACTTTAAATAGGTGCGTCGTCGATCATTTTCCTATGGTCCCCATCTTGCCCGCACGTTCGGGCAAAATGGGAATTGCTGCATTCAACTATAGAATTTTTTTTTTTGGTCCAATGGTACAACATTCGAAATTATCCTATGAGTGGTAGCCAGATGAAGGTCCACAGATGACGGACACGGGTGGATGGTATCCCACTCATCAAAATATCTAAATTATCCCGATTCTCCCACTAACGTCCCCATTTTACCCGATTCTCCCCTAGCTACCCTTTTAGTACAAAGAAATGCATATTTCATGTTATAATGTGTGAATTTTCTTATATATGGAAATCTCTACAGGAAAGAAGTCTGTTTGGGAGTACAGATACGAAGTATGTAATTAAATTAATTCACCTAAATATTTCTTACAGAATAAAAATAGTTGTTCATTGCATTTCAAGTATTCCTTTCTTTTAGAAGTTTAAATATTGCTATTGCATGCCGTAAAAGTTTCTTGGAAAATGCTTTTTCCTAATTGAAAGCCCTTTCTTTGCGACGAAAACAATCTTGTAATGAAAACACATTTTCGTCGGTAAGTTTTCACACCACCATTATTTTTACTACGTAGAATTCCAATTCTCAGTTGAGTATAAAACCGCTGGGAAATATAACTTAAACAAACTAGGATATCGGTAATTTAAATGGGGCACTAATTGGTGCGTATATATGCGGATAATAATGGTAATAAATTTCTGTATAAGCCACAAATCCCATCCACGTACAATACGAAATTATCAGACAGTATTAATTCAGATATTAGCTAAAATTAACTAGATATAGTTGTTGGCTGTGTATGACGCTTAATTACCTCTACAACTTCCTTTTAATTCCATTCCAATAAATACGTTAAATTATGCGCAATTGGTTAGAATGCATATATGACTACAAGTGATAAGTAAGTATTTGATTGCAATTTTAATGAAAAAGTAAGTATGTAGTGGCCCGCTACCTAAATACCGCAACTGTCAGCGATGTTACAGTTTGTAAATACTAATTACCTACAAAACGGGGTGCTGTGTAACTGACAATTACGGTTAGTATGAGGTCAATTGAGAATACCAATTATAGAGCTATTTACTTTCGAAATTGCTTGTGATTAAACAACGTACAGTAATTTAGTGTCAACACTTATATCTTTTATTAATCTAAACACCCGCAACATTCCATTAGAATACATGTATAACTATTTGACTAAAATTGCAAATTACATGTACATAATCTATGCATGTTCTGAAATTGTCCTATTGATTTAGTATAATAATGTATGCGCTTTAGGTTTGTTACCGCATGTGAATAACGGCGTTGTAATAATTACTCCTACCTAATTGTTTACCCAAACTTGATGTCTGATAGTTTCTAAGTTGAAATTCCATTGGATAATACTAATTTACAAAGTATTTTTATAAACTGATAACTAGTTTATAACAGGATAGTTCCAATAAAAATCAATAGACTTTTTGATCGATAATCATTTTAAAGTTGCCATACTACACTTATAACAACAAAATATAAGCAAAGAAGCAAATAGAATTCTATTTACTGAAAGTGTATTTCTACTATTTTAGATACAATTCCCAGTCATTATTTATCTACTCTCTGCCATAATTGACATGAACAAAATAAATAAGTAAAAAGTAAGTAAGTAAAGATATGTGAATTAGATGAAACTGGCAAAAACTATGAATCGACTTAGCAGGTTAAAGAAATCTACAAATAATTACAGCATTGGCACTGTACCCTCATAGTAAATATTCAAAACTGAACTTTTCGCTAAATATGCTGTGAGACGTGCTGAAGCTTCTATATGTAAACACATTCTGAGTATTACACGTTACAGCAACAGGCTTTCAGTATGACGGTGCGCATCGAAATGAGATGAATGACAAAACAAAAGAAAGAACTATACAGAACTGTTTAATCAAGATAAACAGTATACCGGGAGAGTAATGGATAAAAATGTCAAATTAGAAAAAAAAAGATCATGATGATGAAAAAATTGATGCAAATCTATATAAAAAGCTAAGAACAGGAAACAGCAAGCCGACCACTTAATCAATGGGAATAAAGAGCAAAAGAGCATATGAACAGAAAAAGGAGAAATGTCGAAGACGAAGAGAATAAAGAAACCAGAAGAAAAGAAAAAGCACAAGAGAAATAAGAAAAACAAAGCGACGAGGAAAACGAGGGAGGAGGAGAGGAAAAAGAAGAGGTACAAAACACGGCAGGTCTGGAGAAGGCAATATTACACACAAACCATTGAAATATTAATAAAAAGACCTACACAAACCAATACATGAACTAATACAATAACTATGGACGGAAACTAGGATATCAAAGGAATAGTACATAGGAACAATAACATCATGATATAAGAAAGGAGACACCGATAAATATGAAACTATAAGGACATTACTCCACTAAGTTGCATATATAAAAACTTAATGAGGCAAATAGAAAAAGAATAACAAAAGAGGTACCAGGCGGAAAGCACGAAGATTAGCGACTTCAGGTCAAGAAGATCAAAATGAAGTACCATATATACCCTAAAACAAATACATACATGGAAATATAACGAAGAAGCACGCTAATTATCACTCCCAAGACAATAATGATAATAACATGAACATGTAGGAGGTGCAGTTCGATTTCATTTTTCTAGAAGTTATTACTTTTGCCTTTTTAACCTAAAATAACAGCGACAATATAAGAAATATATACTCATTACAAATTGGTTTTGATACCAAAGAAGGAATTTTAGGCAAAAATCGTCCCATCTCCTCTAGCGTTCTACTTGTAAGGGGTAAACAGTTTTTATAGCTCAAATGGTCAAGAGTAATCATTTATTTCAATGCGCTTTTCATTTCTTACACAACCGCATTGACATTTATAAAACGACTGTGAAGAGATCTTCACTTGAATCTGAAATATAACGAAAAAAAAATGGCAAAAATATTAATACCTTAACAATGTATTCCTCGAAATGACCTCCACCAACCTGTGGATTAAAATATAGATCTGCCATTTCTAGTAACTTTCGATGTTAATAGATAGATTTGGTGACAATCTCCTGTTCTAGTTCTTGGTGCACTTGAATTGCATAGCACAAATATTACATATACAGTAGAAGCCGCTTATTATAATCACGGTTAATGTTATCAAACGGTTATTGTTATCGAAAACCGTTGGTCCCAAATCACTCTATTTAAAACTCATTGAAAGAAAGCCGCATATTGTAATCAAAAGCCGCTTAATGTTATTAGTTATGAATAGTATCCTTTGTCGGAAAGTTTCTTCAGGCGACGGTGTCTGCAGCGCAACTCCTTTGAACGAGCCGCTTTTTCTCGCCGATTTCAATTAAAACTCTCATATCGCATATTACAATCTAACGAATTGTTATTTCTATATTATGAAGAGGTCATCTTTTTTTTTGATGTACTTTATGTATAAAAGGTCCGTTCGTTTAAATGATATTCAGTTTCTCCTATACTCTTCTACGAATCTCACGTTCTACAGTCTTGTGTACGGGTAAATTATTGAAATTTCGCATAAACCACCGTGGTCATGGCAGAAGTGAATAAAAACGTCGCGATCTATCGAACGAAGAAAAACGACAAATTCTCGATAACTTCGATAAACTTCCGAAAATGAGTCAAAGGAATGCTGCGGTACAATTAAAAATTTCGCAACCGCTGTTGTGTGAAATTTTAAAAAATCGTACAGAAATAGAAACGTGTGCGCGTTCGAATGAAAACATAAAACGAAAAAGGGAAAGATCTGGAAAGGATAATCAAGTTGAATCAGCTTTAAAAATTTGGTTTACAAATGTTCGCGAAAAAAATGCCTCTGTGAATGGTCCTATCATGCGTCAAAAAGCAGAAGATATAGCCAAAACTATGGGGAAAGAAAATTTCATTGCAACAGACGGATGGTTCAATCGGTGGAAAAAGCGAGAAAACATCGTTTATAGACCTCTGCATGGTGAAGAAAAAGTGCTGATTCGTTAGCAGCCGCTGACTGGATGCGTTCGGAATGGCCAGAAATTATTGCAAAATATCCGCCTCGGGACATCTACAATGCAGATGAAACAGGACTCTACTTTCGCGCGATGCCTAATCATACTTATTTGTTCAAAAACGATAAAGTAAGAGGTTGCTTATCTTCGAAAGAACGAGTAACAGTGTTATGTTCTGTTAATATGGAAGGTGAAAAGGAAGAACTTCTAGTGATAGGAAAAAGTAAGAATCCTCGGTGTTTTAAAGGTGTTAAAACTTTGCCCGTGGAGTATTTTGCTAATGCGAATGCTTGGATGACAAGTGTCTTGTTTAGCGAGTGGTTACTCAGGTGGGACAAAAGATTGAAACGCCAAATCGTCTTATTAGTAGACAATTGTACTGCGCACAAAGTGAATGCAGTTTTGACGAACATCCAACTTATTTTCTTACCTGCGAACACTACGGCATTGATACAACCATGTGATCAAGGAATCATTCGAACATTCAAAGAATACTATCGAGGGTAAATTCGAGCCCAAATTATACAAGAACTTGATGAGAATCGAGATGCACCTACTGCAGATGCGTTAGCAAAGAAAATCAGTCTTCTAGATGCGCTGCATTTGCTGGTGAAGTCATGGAGGCAAGTTCAACCAGAAACGATCCGAAACTGTTTTCGAAAAGGAGGTTTTTCCAAAACTGGTGATGAAGAACCTGATCTCCATGAAACGTGCGCTGACATTTTAGAAGGCATGAAAAAAGAACTTGTTTTGTACATCTAACTAATATTTTTTTAATTTTTTTTGTAGTTCAAGGTCTGTCCAAAAGCGAATTTTCCGATTGGGTGGATATCGACAATGATGTTCAAACAGCTGCCACAATGACTATATCAGACATTTGTCGGGAAGTTGTGGATCAATCGTCCGAAGGAAGTAATCCTGAATTACCCGAAGTAGGAGAAGAAGAAGAAGAGGAAATGTCTGAAGAGCCGCCAACTAATGGCCAGATGCAAGAAGCGTTAAATATTCTCCGACGTGGTGTACAATTCCGAGAAAGTAATTTTGATAGATATTATGATTTTGAAATATACATACAAAATCTTATTAAATAAAAATAAACGTCAAACGACGATCGACCAGTTTTTCGAATGAAATCGTAAAGTGTAAATAAATGTACCTACGTATTGTATCGATGATAAAAAATAAAAAAATGGTAAAATATTAAAAATTGTTGATTAATCGTTAATTTCTCCCTTGAATTTTATTTGTAAGTCGTTAAATAATTTGATTACATACATACATATTTATTATTGACTACATCAGCATAGAAAAATACATTTATATTTACCTTCCGCTTACTGTTATCATTCGGTTAATGTTATCAAAAAGGGTTTGTTCCAAATTGATCACAATAAGCGGCTTCTACTGTATATATAATATTAAGATGTCTTAACTACGCAACTAAAGATTTCATAAATATTAGAGTAAATGCTATCCATAAATTGAATGTATATATATATATATATATATATTTCGTGACCCTTTTATACTTATCTTATATGATAGATCTCTACCACTAATAGGTCAATAAAACAAGGCTGGTTTGAACGATAGTTATATTTTCAGAACGTTTACAAACGTTTTCGGAATACCTTCTTCAGTGAAAATATAACTAGATAAATATATAAACAAACATTTGTTTTTTATTTGGGAACTATCACCAAAATAACTAATGACTAGGATTTCTTGATATAGAGAATGTGTAACTAACTTTTATATATATATATAAATTATAAAAACCAAATTAATGTGTAAACATACATGCAAATTAAGTAAAACCTTATATTAAAAAATCTTTGTCGAAACCTTAACAATTCTGTTCAAAGACTAGGGAAAACCCAAATTTAAAAACCTAGCCAAAGGTTTCCTTCTTAAGAAATGCAAATGTCATTTTAACAAATTGCTATATACATTACTTGAATTTTGAATATCGGTTCTGAAATTAAAAGTTTTAGTGTCTTTCTGTATATTTATCATTTCATATATTAGTCTTTTTTATAATTATTCTCTGTTTTTAATATAATTGTGTTTTCAAAATCAAAGTAATGCCCTAGATTTTTGTAATGCTTTGTTACAGCGGTCATTGCACCAAAATCATTATTTAAAGAATACTTATGGCTATACAACCTTTTCTTTAAATATTGTTTCGTCTGACCGATGTAACAACCATCACAGTCTTTACAGTTTATTTTATAAACTACATTACTCTGATTTTGTTTAATTATTTTAGATTTAGTATTAGTATCGTATCGTATCGTATGTTTCAAACCAGCCTTGTTTTATTGACCTATTAGTGGTAGAGATCTATCATATAGGATCCATAAATTTGACATATTTTGCATTTACTATCCTATCAGGAACCTATTATTATCGATAAATCCCTTTCCTGAAATAAAAATTCCTTTTGCTCTGGGTACAATGGCGATAATTCCCGCATGATATCTTTTTCGTTTCATAGCCGAATAATATTTTCCATTAGGGTCGATGAAAATTTATTTTATTACTCCAGGAAATTTATTAAGGCATTTTTATGGACGAAGTGTTGGTGTGTTTATAGTTGACGTTGCGTGAAATGCATTGAAATCTGTAGTATTGTGATTTAAACGAACGTTTTGGGGCCAGACGTGACAACCATCCGATCGTGTACTCGAACCTGATAAGATTGTGAGTATACATATGGTCATACATAATGCATGTATCCACGCAAAGATCACACACAGTGCGAAACCCTAGTTTTCAAGAGCACTCCGAAATATTTCGGCGCAATGCGGTGGTTGTACTAAGCGAAAAATTACTCCCAATGTTGTCACGGCTTTGAGTGTGTGATAGTTTCATTCTATTAATTGTTTAATATATACTTATAGGTACGTAACGTAGAGTTGTTGTTTCTTTGTAACGGCAAGAGTAAGAATTAGGAATGGTGTGCAAAATATGTATCCATGTTTAGTTAGTATACAACTGAAGTACAATCAGCGGTGTCATCTAAGAAGGAACTATCACATATTCAGGAGCATTAAGACGTTTAAAATGTGGGCAGAAAATAGTGTTAAATGGAGCTCTATGCTCTGTAGAGTAAGGATGACGACAGCTTCCATAAGAATGAGTTGTCATAGGTCGTTTTTTTTTTGACTGCACATATGAAATGCATGATAGAAAATCATAATCCGACAATTCCATCCAGTATTATGGAATGCTAGGATATAAAGTCAAACTAAAAGACGAAGTACATAATTAAACTCAACAAAAATGGTGTACTGGGGAAGACGCAGCAAATTGACAATAATGGACCGGATGCGAAACGAAAGCATAAGGGAGCATGAATGTATAAAATAATTGATTGGTACTACTACTAGGGAGAGGACAATACTAATATGGTATGGCCATATGAGAGGAATGGGCCACGGCAGAATACCAGGAAACGCATGGAAATGGAAGCCACACCTTAGGAAAAAGAGAGGAAAGCCAAGAAGAACGTAAGTTATGAACATAAGAGAAGCTATGGAGCAAAAGAATCTTCAAGAAAATGATATCCTTAATAAATAAATCTATAAACAAGGATGCGGTAGATAACTTTATAGTTGTAACCCAGTCATCAGTATAAACGGGTTGCTACGCCGCCGGTCGTAGTACTCTCGGAAAGACTGGCGAGAGAACGAGCCTTGATGGTATTCTTCGCGGCATTGGCTCCAGTCATGATTGTCACGGATCATAATTTACTTGCGGTTGTGATCAGACGGGAATAAATAATACAAGTACGCTACAGTTCGCTTAATATTTTAATTTAGCTTTTACCAATTTGTTACGTACCCTTAAATAACCACGCAGCAACTGGTAGCGACTGACGATCCTAATGTGATCTGAACCACAATCGACCATGACCGTCAAGCGCGTCGTGGGCATATCGTTGCTTCCTCTTCGATCCCTATATTGCACGGTAAGGAGGCCAGCTGTTTATATACGTAGAAATGTAACACGTGCCTTATTTCTAAGAAAACACGAACCTCTTTTTCTTTCTAAACAGATACTGGCAAAATATTGTGAATATTGTTGCGGACGTTTTGTCTTCCTAGACGTATTCATCTGACTACACATTTAGTCAAATATATCAATTGCGCCCTTGGTTTCCTATGATTTAATTTTTGCAGGTTTCGTAGTTTCATTACAAACAGCACCACTTGAATTCATTGTAGAAAGGAAGAGCAGACTTTTAGTCGAATTGGCCCTATATGGCCAAAGGGCCCTTTTTGTCGTAACAGAATTTTGAATCGCCAATTTACTGTCCAGGTAAATTTAACATTGAAGGTAATATTTTATTGGTTGATTAATTGATTTACAACATTTGGTAAATCTTCTCCGCTTTGAGTTACCTTTTCCATTTTAAATCTTCCGTTTTAGATTCGTTGTTTTTGCTCGTCTTCGGGGCTATAAATTCACCGGCGAGCCCGTCCTCGGCCATTTTTGCAAATATATCGAGAAATTCGGTCTAGTTCATTGAATTCGTTTGAAAATATTTCTTCAATGTATGGGAATTTGTTGGATTTATTGGAGATTGAGAGGTGATTTATCGATTAGTTGATTGGATTTAGAATCCTAACTAGTTTTGCATTAGATATTTGCATTATTATCCGCAAAATTATGATTATCACCGTTTTCCTCGCCACCCGAGGTATAATCTTAAAGTCGCCCGACAACTTAGGTATGCCCTTTTGATTCTTTCGATGTGGTTGCTACATAACAATCTGTGTTTTGTTTTACGCTTTTCGTTTCCTTTCTTTACTTTTATTGCGTTGATTTTATTTCGTTTCCGTGCAATTTGAATCACTTCGCTTGATTCTATTTTACTACTCCTGACGTAACCTTTCACGCGGAGCTTGGGATTCGTAACCGAGGTGAATTTGGCTTTCCATGATTCCTGGACTTGCTACGGGCTTGTAAACTTCCCAAAGGTATGACAACTGACACCAAATACGTGGACTTTCGAATTTCGAGGTTGCCGAAGAAACGAAAACGGTCTAGAAATTGATCCTAAACCGCTAAGCTAAGCTTTCACAGATTATTTAGCAGAGTCTTGGACGAACTTGATTTATTTTATTATTATTTTATCTCACTTAATATAACGAATTGTTTACAATAGGCAATTAAGTAACGTCTAATCACATAGAGAATTTCTTTAATTTCTTACAAAACTCTCGCGGTCATTCGCCAACGTCGACGGGAGGCTAGCGAATTTATTACTTTAATTAATTTTTTTGTGTAGTTTTGAAAGTTTAGTTTTTATACTGTGAATTTTGTGAATTTTGGTAAGGAATGAGTTTGATTTGGATATAAAATTTTTTGAACGTAATTTTGTCATCTGCACTGTTTTTCTTTCTGTTTTTTTTTAATTGCCGTCTTGGAAAATTTCTCGTGCTTGCCGCTGACACCGTCCTTGACCAATAAGCGAAATTTGTCCTTGTAAATTTGGTGTCTGCTTATCCGCTCGTCCTCCATTAGCCCTATAATTCTCTTCTGCGTTTGAGACTGAGCGGACGTAGTAGCCGAAAAGTAGTGGCACCATTTTTCGATCTAGGGAACAAGATTGGAGAGTCTCTGTCTTTACTGAGTTAGTCAGGCCGCCCAAAATTCTTCAAGGTTTAGAGGAGCAATAGCTTATATTTCCTGTACGTTTCTTTTTGTCTGGTCAGTTTTAGTTTTTTCTTTTCTGTGCACGGGTAACAGTAATCTTTCGTAAATAGGGAGCTGTGTCGATCATGTATTTACGTTTAATGCCACAAGCTATAATAATCTTAAGCCCACATTTTGAGGACTTGTTCGGTATATATGTAATGTACATTCTGGAAAGGCGACAACCTCGAAAGCCTAAGAGAAGTTTGCCTATTTTGACGTTAGAACCTGGCAATGCTATCGTAACTTATTTCGTAATTGTTACCGCTGTTTATCCAGGCTCCCCATGCCCCAACTGTAGTTTGATCCACATAGTCTGTTAATTTTCATAGTCGCTGAAGAATATAACAAACCAAGAAAAGCCGTAAGTTTTTAGGATGTTATTGCAAACTGGTCGTTTTGGGATCCGTGTATCATGCGGAATTTACATCTGTTTTTATTTGTATGTTTAACAACTGTGTCAATTATTGAATCCTTTATCAATAGATTCAGTGTATCAATGGGTATCAGTGCTACTTAATCTTTTGGTTCTTGGACTACATAACCTATATTTCTCTTGTTGCCTTACCTATAACTATTGACCAGCGATATCCATCCTTTTCCCTAAGTCTTGCTTCAGATATCGATGTTTGGCTTTCTGTAATATTTTCTTCAACTTAATTTCTTGGCAATATACGCTTTCTCTTTCTACTAGCACCATGTTCATCGTTTATACCATCTGACGGTATGTATTCCAAACGTGTTACTGATCCCTTTTGTTCCCGGTTCTAAGCCACACTAAATTTAGACGCGAGATTGTAAATATTGTTTGTACATCAAAACGTTGCGTTAAGGGCAACCCTCTTAAAAATTATGACTGTCACCCTTGAAAAATTCTCTATGTATGAATTTAGTGATATATTACCAAGTGCCTAAATCGACGACCTCAATAAAACTAGCTGGCTGCTTGTCTCTCACTTCGGTGTCAGAATCACTTAACAAAAAATCATCCAAACTTGACTGGTACCATTTACGAATTATTTGTAGCTATTTATTTTAGCAGTTGGGTTTGGTAACGTTCCACACGTCCTGAATATGTACTTCCATAATTAGCGCTTGCACTCATTCAGTGATACATAGAAGGCAATACTAGTGAGTTCATCCACAGCAATAGCTAACAATAAATGCTTATAAGAATCATTGTCATAAAGCGATAACTAAGAAATTAATTTCTGTACTAACGTTATCTCTACAATGGGAGATGGCTTCCCTATATAAAATAAGTTTCTTAAATCATTTTTTTATATGCACAAACTTTTATAGATCGAGAATCTTTTCTGAAGTCTCAGCGAAACTATCTAAATATCCCGATAAGATTCTAAAATAAATATCGCATTCTTCTTTTCGAAATATAACAGTAAATTTGATATTACTGCTTTAGTAAGAGCTAAATTCATTAACTTTCTGCAGTTTAGCAAAAGAGTCTTAACTCACATTCATGTTGTTTCTCTAACTACGTAGAGTGGTCCAGTTTGTATCCATGAGAAGAATACAAAAGCATTGATTATTTTACTTTAAGTGACATACATGCCGCCTTAATAACTAATTAAGTAACCACATTCCAGTTAGTTGGAATCCTTTTGGTTGTATGAATTATATATAAAAATGGACTGTTCACCTTATTTAGGCCACTGTGTACTCTATTTTGTATAGTAGCTTACTTTCTAAAATTATGTTTTGTTTTCCCTTTTAACGGAACTTTTTGCAGCTGGATCTGCAAGAAGTTTGGCATTATTTTCCTGTACTTTTCTAATCCCATATATGCATATAAGGAGACAATTAATGCTACTTTTGAAAACTTTTACTATTAACCGTTTTAAATATGATTGCTGCCTTTACTACAGTTTGCGGAAATACAATAATTTGGAAAATATCCAAATCTGATATTTGAAATTATAATTCAAGTTTTAATGTTCGCTGTACACAATTCAGATTGTGTATAAATCAGAAGAGACCTTAATATAGATAATTTATTAATTAAATTTATTATTTATTAATGCGAAACCAGATAGGAGTTTAGGTTTTAATTACCTAAGTAAATTAATAATCTCTCAAATTATCAGAATATCAGCACACATATGTGCCCCAATATTCTACTCCGAAGCGAATTCAGTTTTAAATACGTACTTATCTTCTACGATAATAGTTTTGTAGACGTATGACGTATGTCGATAAAATTATTATTATCATTTTCAGTAATCCCTGGAAGATTGAAAAAAGCTGAGAAGGAGAAGTAAATATCAAAGTATAACTGCTACACCAACAATAAATTAGGCGTTTATGCGGTAAGTAAAATGCTTTTAACTTTATGGTACGTATATTTTAATCTTGGAAATTATTGCTGACGGGAGCTTAATATAGTCATGCACTTGTTTAAACAATTAATTCATCAAATCTATCACCATGAACAAATCCTGTATCTGATTGGAAGGTATGATTTAGTACGGTAAGATCGACTCCCCTCCTCGTGTGAAGATTGGTCACCTTTGGTTGGTTGATTGGTCAGACTTCTTTAGCGTCAGCTGGGGTAACGTGCAGATTCCTCAATGACTACTAACTTCCAAAATAAGAAGACGTAGCTTTGATTTAATTCATATAGTGAATTAAAATTTACTCATCACCCTCAAAACCGCTCAATTGTGGCAGTTTCCCATAGAGCAAGAAATGTTCAAGGTTGTTCCGATCGGTGCTACCACTTCATTAACTACCGACTGGCTGTATCCCGCTGACTAATAAATACTAATAAGGACCAAGTTATAGTCTATAAAGCATAATTCCCTCCATTATAAATATTGGCTACAAAAGTTGTTAATACAGTTCCAGGTTTGTAATAAGTACAACTGTATTTTAAAAAATAGGGACACATGTAAATAAAATAAAACAATAACTAAGAAATAAATAAGTATATAAATAAATAAATTAAAAGAAAAAACGCGAACAAGAAAAGCTATACATATGTGACAATCAAAGGCCCAACAGAAAGTTGCTACGTGATTCATTTCGGCAGTACCAGAGCGCAAATTTTTCCAATCAGTTAATTTCCATTTGTGAGATACGATTTGAATAAACTTTAGTGATTCCTTCTTTCTATAATTCCATAGTATTCAAGCTTTTTAATAAAACACTGCGACTAACCGAATCGAAAAGTTTTGACAAATCTAGTATGTACAATGCAGCACATGTGCCGGCATGAAACGCATCGTTAAATGTGATTCACCATGTGCAGTATTCCACTCGTTGGATAGCTTTTGCGAAAGCCATATTGCGCTGAGATAGGGTATTGTGCTCTAGAAAACTTTTGACATTATTGGTAGAAAATTAACGGGCCGATAATTTCCACGTTTTCCCTTTACTTCTTTACTATAGGGCACAATTCTACCTACTTCAAGTAAGCTTGAAAATATAGCCTGCTTTATATATTTATCAAAGCTAGTTGCTAGAGTGGTGGCTATTTCTGGTATATCAAAGTGTTTTGTATACGTCTTTAGTGTGTTTGTTTTTCAACTCCTTTAATATCTGATTTACTTCGTCAGGTCTGTGTAATATAAATTGATTTTGTGGTTTCCAAACGAAGTCAACAACGATATTTTGCTTGTATACTGTCACAAATTTGTTCACCAAATGAAGTAAAATATTCACTTAAATTTGCAGTTCGTAGGATTGAAGGATCCTGATCGGAAGTATCCTTAGTATTTAGTTCAGTATTGATTACCTACCAAATAGCTGTTGTTTTATTATTCGAGTTTACTATCTCTGTCGCATTTTTTTTTCTGCTTGACTTCAGTTGTTTTTGCCAAATATTCTTTTTCAGGTTAATTGTTATTCTCTTTTCAAGAAAGCACATATTGGTAATTGATATGAAGATTTTAAGAAAGCGAGTAATTGACTCACTGGTATCTAAAATATTCTCAGGTAAGTAAAGTTTCGTGTCAAGCAGCCCTTTCCGGACGATAATACCCTTTGTGCAAATTTTTGTAATAGCTTTTTTTCAGATGCGATTTGCTTATGGAAAATAAACGTCACTATTTGGAACATATGAACTGCATGTTGATGGTTCGCTGTTTTAATTGGAGAAAATCTGTGTTTGTAAATATGTTACCGATTAATTTATTAGTTATTTCAGTTATGCTTGAATGCTCTTGGGAAACTTGCATTGAATTAGATAAATCAGATATTCTCTGGGACAATTGGATTCCTTTATAAAATTAAAAGTACTTTCTCTATTCTACTAATTTGCTATAGTCATTCCTAAGTAATCGTGTATTATTCAGCAGTGTCATTAACCTTACTGTACACAACAGACATATTAACTGCAGTAAATATTACTATTGGCGCATTTGTCATTACTTAAGCTAAATTCTAACTTGTAAGAGCCTTCACAACCAATTTAACCCTAAGGGAAGGATCGTGTCTGATAGCAAACGCTAAATACCATTATCAACAGGTGTGAAAGACTTACAGATATATTTGGAAGATATATATAGAAGTAAAAGATTCCGCATTATCTGTCAACAAACAAAATTTTGTTCTAAAATCTATTTGGAAAGAAGATGCAAAACTGCAGAGACCTGCCAAGCAACACTGCATAAAAATAATTAATAAAATAAAACTAAAAAGACTGTTATTAAACTCTTAAAATTGTCAACACAATCTCCTCCGTGGTATATATTCAAAGATTACTTTGCAAAGACACAATTTATTGTAATCATTCATGTTGTGATATTATTATACCTTCCTCATATGGTTTTGGTTAGTTATATACGCACCTCAACTTCCCTCGAGACTTAGTTATATAACAGACTAAAGACAATATGAATAATACTCACGGTATTCCGCCGGAGAGTATGGTCTACAGAGCGCAAAACCAGATACTCCGTATCTTCGCGTACACACCTGGTTTCCACATACCAATCTATTGATGATAATCATGATGACTTATTGGACATCACGTAATCATCTTTGTTCCCAATAAACACAGATACTCTAATTAGTGAGACCATACCCGGAATCAGAGATTTGAACTCTGGCCTTTGGCATCGCATCACAGTCGAGCATTTAACTTTCCCAACCCTACCAGCTCGAATTTCAATATGATACGGCCGAACATGTAAGCCGTTTCACGAATTCTCCCATGCTCTGTTTCTATTTTTATTGCTTATGATATTTTCCTTCTTTCTCACTTTGTTCTGATTGCTGTGGTAAATCATATAAAGAATAGAATGAAAAAGTGTCTTGAATTAAGAACTAGAAAACTTTTGATAAACCGTTTCATCCACGTAAGGTTATAACGGTTTGCAGGAGCTAAAGGGGAAACGTCGTTTTCCAAGAAAGAGTGTTGCCTCATATCCCACCTTATCTTTTAGACAACAGTTAGGATAAGCTGCGCAAGCACATAAAGAATGACATTTTTCTCTAATATCCCTGTTCGTGAACTGTCCAACATGACATAGAGGCAGATATGTATTGGCACCGACAAAATAATGCGTAAAAAATATAGCATTTTCAATTAGTCAATTTTTTCGTCTGTACCAGTACCGCGGTCTCTAATTAGCGATTTAGTATTCTACGCAATTTTTGGACTTGATTAATTATTGAATGGTAATGTTGATTGAATAATACTCTTTGTCGGGATTTGGAAAGCCCAAAGGGTTTTATTAATCCAATTACAAGTTTTCGATAAGTGAACAGAAAACAAAATAATGTGGCTCCCGTTTTCACAGACGCATATCAGCTCATTATAATGATGTTATTATCTTCATTTGCAACATATCCCCAAGTTTTATTATCGCAAATTTGGGGGATGTTAAACACGGAATAAATATCGTAACTCTCTAGTGACTGTGACTTTCATAACGAACTAATATATACCTACAATAGGTATTTTTTATTACCCAGATATTTCCGAATGAAAAGAAAGTTTGCTCATCCAGATATTTACCTATCGATGTCATAAAATTTAATTAAATAAATAAAAGGTGAAATGTATTTCGTACTACAATCGAAGAAGGAACCGTACACCTTAAATGAAATTTCTTTGTAAATACGCCAATGAACCAGGTCCACATATGCAGTTGTACTCCGATGTCGTATTTAATGAGCTTCCAAGGTAGTTAGACCATTTCAATATCACACTTCGCTCCAGAAGCGCTGCTGCGAAATCAAATATTTAATTTACAGAAATATTTCAGAGGTGAAAAACTCGCTTTGAGGTTTTATACAAAGTAGAAATTATTAATAACTTTCAGTTAGCTTAAGCGAGGTCTTTAATTTGTTTTATACACAAATTTTGGTAGACAAAAGTCATTAAAAGTTTTAGAAGATCTTTCTCCTAGTGGTAGGTATATTGATTTTAAAATTACTCACTCCTAAGTCAAACAAAATCTGACATCTCAAACCGAATTCAACCACTTACATATGTACAATGAAGGACCGTAATATAGTTTTGAACGCTTAAACGCTGTTATGAGAATTGAAGATAACGTAATTATCGGTAGCCTTGTTAAAGGAAGTTCTGTGACCTCATTTTCTGAATCCAAACCGTTCAATGGAATTTCAAAACGTCAGATAGTAGGAAAAATTAGGAAACCGGAAAGAGAACTAAAAAGCCTTCACGACATAAGAAAGGTAATAGGAAATGACTTCGTTTCTTCCAAAAAAATCTTAGTTCGTCGGCATTTGAAGACACCGGCAAGAAGGAGAAGAATGAAGTAGAACGTTAGTTAGCAATAGATCGTTCGTGTTAAACCCAAAACAAACATAAACATTCGTCACGCTACTCCAATTTTGATGAAGATTTGAGTCATATCTGTGGACATAAAAAAGCTGACGCTGGATGTTCGTAAAGCGTCTGTTTGCCTCAACCACCTGGTCAATCTATCCGCTACGAGAACATCAGCCCCTGAAGATCAATAACTCTAATCATATATATTATATTGACTGACAAAGCCTGTCGTACTTATTCAACGGATTCTAATCTCCTTGTTGGAAGACTAAGTACGCCGAAACTTATAATTTTGCCTTCATCTAAGCTACTTAATTGACATTATCTATTTCTTTTTGTCCTAGAAATTGTATTTAAACAATGTTATGCTAAAGGTGTTGAATCAGATCAAGTAAGTTTGAATATGGGCCGATAAAACTTTTTTTCTTCCCTCAATTGAGGCAACAAAAACTATAAACATAATTGAGAAAATTTAACCATGCACATTATGTAAGAGATAAACTAGTAAACAAAAAATTGTCAAAGGATAATGTTCTACTTCTTTGTATATTCAGCATAACTTTACGTAAAGTACATTAAAACGGGATGATCTGGTATGGAAGCTTACGATGATTGTATCCTCCAGTCTCTACAACTGAATTCCTCACTGAAAGTTGAACTTCAGTTTTAACTGCGATGGGAAATGCCTTTCGCCGAAGTTAAGGTCAAGACTACGGATGAGAATTTGGGGATAGAGTACCTCTGTAACGTACGATTATCGATAAAGCAGTTTCAATCTCACTTTCCGTATTTTAGATAGTTTGAGAGTAAATTTTAAAGTAAGATTTACACGATTGATTTTCTTCGAGCGTATATTGCATATGTGTATGTATTTCGTAATGAGCGTATTGTGAAAATAGCTCGGAAGCTATTATGAAGTACGAATGCGGTCATTCATGCTTCATACATCAATGTTATATGCAATATGTATCTGTAATAATATTAAAAGGAACGAAAAGCTACGTATGGTTTTGTTATAATAAATTATCGTTAAGTTTGGAAAAGACTAAACATCTAATTTCCCATACGAGAAAAAAATTGTCAGTAGCCTGCATATCGGTTCAAGTGGGCGTTAATTAGATCCAGTTATTACTACAAAATTCTTGGGAGTTTACTATAGAGAAAACCATCTATAAAATGATCACTGCGCTGAATTGGCAAACAAGATCAGTATTAGAGAATACCTCTTTCGTAGCCTGCATTGGCATATATCAAAACAAGCACTGATGTTATATTATGCTGAAGTCCAGTACAGATGCAGTACAACATACTACTTTGGGGCCTTTCACCGTCAGCGACGCAGGTTTTCGGTGCTATAGCACAAATTCATGCAACCCACATTTAAATTAAGAATTAGGCATACCTACTAGGTTTATCATTTATTTACATATTAGAAATTGACTGATTCACAGAACTAGTAATGTCTTTAAAACGAATCATGACCTTCATCGTTAAATACCAATCGGAAACACATTTTACACAGACCGAGGTCCTCGTTGCAGGATCGTTTTAAAAACAAAAATATTATTCAATTGAAGAATCCTTTATTTAATACCTTGCGTGCTACAGGGTTCTGTGCATGATTTTTTAATTTTGGTCGCTGTAAATACTTAATTATAATAATTTCGTAACACATCTTACGTTCTGTCACTCCTCAGAATTTGATTTTCCTTGAATGCAGTATTTATTATATTTACCTTTATTTCTAAGTGACTGCAATTTTCTTGTCTTATACGTTGATGTTATTTTTCTCCTTAATTTTCTTTTAGAGTAGGCTTTGATTTATTATATACAGCTAGTAGTCTTTTACGTATTATATAATAAAACTGTAGTATGTATACACAAACAATTATTTTAAACAGGTCCTATCAACATAACTAATCACTAGGATTTCTTGATATGTAGGATCTGTAAAAAATTTTGTACATATAATATTTTTATTCTTATTATTAATATGTTTATTCAATCAATAAGGATACAATACAATACAATGCAATATACAATACAAGAATATATTTGCGATAGAAACAATAATCTTGTATTCTCAGGGTACCACTTCATGGAGTCAAGTGTAGCAAGATACGTGCAAGCTGCATATTACCTTGTCAGTGTGTTTGCACTTCACTTGTCGTAACTTACATTGTCTTTCTAACATATATTTAAAAAATGGAAAATTCCCATAATTTGATTAAAAACTATTTTTAGTAGTAGATTTAAAGAGCTTACAAAGAAAATATGCCAGCTTTCTTTTACACGATCTGGTGATGCGATGTATATTACATATTCCGTCCTTATTAGTCCCCGAAGTCTACTTCATTTTGATATTGTCCTACACTAATGGTGAAAGCGAAAGACACTGAAGCATTTGTAAAGATCAAATTTCGCTATAATTTAATGTGACAATTTTTTAGAATTTATGAGGCAATTAAAATAATTAACGAAATAATTTGAGGTTTACGTATACTAAGGAATATAATTCTAACCACTAATGAGTAGCTAACTTTAATAACAATAGTGTACATCATATCAACAGTGAAAAATACTTGTACTAACTCTTATTAGACGCGAAGGAAATTATAGATGTTAATAGACTAATTGTACAAAAATTGTGGAAAAGCTATTTACCTGGTTTAATTTGAAATGTTCTGAAGATACACATCTTCCGAATTATTTCTGTACTTCTACTGAACTACGAGTATACCTCGAAACATTAAACAATATTGATGTAGTGTGTTTACCTAGTTTCTTAATAAAAACATGAAATATTAGAGTGTTACTATTAAATGCTATTTCACAGAGACAGCGTTATTTGGCGAAAAAAAGGATACCGCTTTATAATAGAAAGGAATGTAGACTTTCAACCGTTGTGTATCTCTTACAAACATAATCTAGCGAAATGATGCTCATACGAGTACATGGTGTTAAATAATTATATGGAGATATTTTCAAGAAGATAGTAGGTAAACACAAATTGAAGATATATTGAATGTACTAGTGAATTACTACATACTGAGCAATTAAGTAAAGGATTTAATCGCCAAGATTGTATTAACAGCGCGACAACTGCAGCGTATGCAATCTAGGGAAAGAAACCGCAAAATAATTAGAATTCCGCGCCAGAGTGACCAGTTTCTAATAACTTTCCCGCTGAACTTTAACTTCATCAACCATAACTAACAAAGTCGATTATACTGAAAAGGCCATATCAGTACGTTGGAAATGATTTTCTACTACGAGAAACAAAGTTGGTCATTGCAATACAACTGGAAGAAATGATATTGAATATGCTTCATACAAACATTGAAGTGTTAGTTTATGGACGTCTTTGGTGTTCCGATCTAGATTATGATATGAACGTATTAGAGGGGGTATTTTCAACGACCAACCATATAATTGAATCAAAGAGAAGAAGACGAATCATCCAAATGTCTCTATGGAAACCAACCTATTAATTGAGGTACATTTGCTAGGCAGCTTTTCAAGAAAGGTGTGCAATTAACATGTGAAGCAGTCAGAAACTGCATATGTCAATATTATCACGGACACAATTATTTTTTATTAATTGCATACTGCAATCTCAGACTAATGTCGTTCTTATTTCCGTGATTAACAAAACAATTTTCCTCATCTCAGCAACTAGATATTAGTAACGGTTCATAACAATGGACTTCACCTAAGGAATGACTCCATCTGATGAACTAAAGTGTAATTGGCAATTGGTTATGCAATGTTGACTAATTGCACGGCCTTCTTGGAGGGTTTCCTAACAAGCATTCTCAATTAGTTGGTCGTTTTACAGAAAGTCATTTAGATTATCCTTCTTCCTTTTGATTGAAAATGTTTCTGGAAATTATAGTATTTCTAAGGTACATCATCTACAAGTACTACATAGGAAATAATTATGTCTAACCGCCAAAAGCGAGAAATCTTGGCGAGGACCGATTTTCTTGGAGAGTTCAATAACTATCTTACTAGTATGTAGGTTTAATTCCTGACTTGATATAATGTAGGTATCAAATTCAATTTAAACCAATTTGGGCTTGGAAGGTTAAGATCATGTTTGTTTCCGATGAAATAGATTCAGTTCACTTATTGATGATAAATATAAAGTGAACGAATTTAAACAAAAATTAACCTCGTTAAAACTAACGCAACAGCTAAAAAGCAGGTACCTACATCCTGGAAGGTGAAACGAGTCCATTTGCATGCAATGAATGTAATGGATAATTTTGTATTAAAACATTGGATAATTCCAAAATAACTAAGAATCGGAAGTGAAATCTTTAGGATAAACAAAGAAATTGATATGAAGTGTCGGTTTTATTTCCATTATGCAAAACAATGTAAAAAATCGTTTTCATATGAAAAACTTATGAATATATATTATACCCTCTTATACTGTTTATAGAAATCCCACATATATATTTCACTATATTAAAGTTATCCATCATAAGTATAATATTTCAACGTGCTATGGCACTATTACATCCCATTTTTTATGGGAAAGGTTACTTTATACTAATTCCGTAATAAATTTGTAAGAACCTTTGTGTACATGATTCTATACGATGTTAGTTTGAAAATGTATACATCCTCTATGCCAAAGTAATAGAAAACTGTCAGTTTAGCTTTGGTTTTTGTGCGGTAAAGTTCAAAACTATTTATTCAGACGTGTTTGACTGTGGATAGTGAATTTGAAATAGTTAATATGGAAGAAAATAATGTTGATATCAATTATAGTTAAGTGCGTTATGCAGATTTTGTGCATTCTGGTGACTAGAGAACCGCAGAAAATATTTTATACTGATATTCCAGTGGCGGTTCGTGTTCACTACGTGCCAGTAATTTTAGTTAGCAATCTGTGTTTATGCAGAAATAACCAGACGCGCACCGCTGCGATAATCGGGCCGGCCAAACTATGAATATCTGTGTTTTGTTTCCGCTTTATTTGAATGCCACTACTCACTTAAAAAATATACAATACCGCTTACTAGTAATTATATAAGTTAATGAACATTTATACCTGCTATATAAGTAAAGCATATAAAAATATAAATAATATTGTAATATGTAATTAGAAATAGCTTTGCTAAATAATCATTATTATTATTATTATTATTATTATTGTTATTATTATTATTATAAAGGTTTAAACTTCGTTTATCTAGAAGTAAACTTTAAATCTGAATTTAAAGTAATTTGGCGTTGACGCACTATTTCGCACATTATGATGTAGAGTAAATAGACGAATTTCTTTTTGCAATTAACTTTGATTTTGGCCTTTTGTTCCGCGAAGAAAAATTGGAGTGGAATCATATTCTCAGAGTCATAAGAAATTCCGAAAGAAATTGTTACGCAGAGAACAGGATAAACAGCCTATTTTTTGGCATTTTCTAATAGTTTTTGTTTGCTTTTTAAATTGGGATAAATATACTTCACTTCATATTAAATACCCTTAGATTGCCGCCCCCTCTTCCACAAGAATATTAAAACATGGAAGAATGATAGTTTAGATTACTATACCCAATCCACTATACCAAATCGGAAAAGAATCCTATTATAACGCCTTTTGCGATAACAACTCTAAGTTGTACAGTATACTAAATGGGGAAATGGCGCAGAAATCAAGTTTCGAAAAATAGTAGTTTTATATTAAGAAGATTCGAATAAAGTGATGTGTTAATCAGCAATAAATTGACTAGGTGCAATACAGGAGCTGAAGATTATTTCATTGCTATAACATCTAAAAACATTTCTTTAATCAGATAGAAAGTAACCGTTTCTCGGAAGAAACTGAAAAGTGGCGGTCAAAAAACCTTTTCTGAATTCTGGGAATAAATAGAAACTGATTACCGGTACCGAAGGTGCATAAAATGGTGGAAATTATTTGCTATTACTGCAGGGAAACAATACCCACAATTGTTGCTCCCTATCCAAATGCAGAACACTCCCCTCTTGCAGGATAACGCTTTGTGGTTCCAGCACAATGGTGCAACCCCACATTGTCTTCTAATTCTTCGTAATTATCTTAGTATCATTAGTATCCCAAGCAAATGGATTGGTAGGTGAGGAGCAATTGAATTGGCAGCAAGATCTCCCGATCTAACTCCATTCGATTTCTTCTTTTGGGGTTATCTCAAATCCAAAGTGTGTCTAAACCGACCTAACAATATTGAATCTTTGAAGATTAGAATAACCGCGGAAACCAGGTTAATAACTCCTCAAGTATTAAATAATTTCATAAACGACCATCGCCTTGCTGATTCTCAACACGTAAATTGTATGCAGTTTGAACATTTAATTAGAATAAATTTCTCTGTAACTTTTGATTTTTCGTTAAACTTTGATTATTAAATTCAGTAATACACAAAATATATATTTCTTAAAAATGTTGTTATGTAACTTATCTCAGAGAGCTATAAAAAGTGGGGTTGCTACTTAAAAGAATGCAACGATAGTGACGTCACAAAACACGTTTTTTGTAAAAATTGCGCATTTAAAAGTTAAGGTCAACGCGTCCGATAGTCTTTCTCCTTAATTATAGATTTTAATGATTTTGTTCCAACATTTACATCCACACTGTATATAGCTTTTATTATATTCTTCTGGACAATGTTTTATGTCACTCCATTCCCTTTTCGAATTTGGCGTCACTGACACTCTCATCAAGTAGGTTCGACGTGAAATAATTTTCGTTTCAGGTGCTTAAAATTAGTAATGTCAATAGCGGACCTGCATACCTTAATTCGTTAAAACCAGTCAGAGTGATGCTCGAAAAGCAATCAAACTCGGGTTAAATAAATATTAATTAAAACTGTAAACGAGCACTGGGACATGATATTAAATCTAAGTGTACAAACGGCAGGGACCTTTCAATTAGCAACCTGTATAACCGAAGATCTAAAAATAATTTTTGCTACGAACTGTTTATTGTAATTACGCTAAAACTGTTGCAAACAAGTTATTAACATTTATTCGTTTCTCAAATTCGTTATGTTTGATATTGTAATTTATCGCTATTTTGTTTTATACTACAGCTGTTGTAATTATAAAACGTTTTTAAGTTTTTATTATTATAAAAAAACCCATCAGTAATAATATACGGATACATTTCTTTTTCAAATTTTAAAAGCTACAAGACGGTCGAAGTCAGAAAATAATAGCAACTATTTCTTTTGTATAGAATGTTTATCACAGCGCTGTATACCAGAAAGAAGTAGAGGTATAAGTTGCTATAAAAACATTTCGGATTTCGTCTAATTTATTTTCTTCACTTTCACTCTTTCGCAGTATAGGTACGAATGTATATATAAACCAATAGTCTAAAACAGATAATCATTAATACCCTTCTTTAAGAAATCTCACCCCGGGTCGAATAATACAATGTCTTAATTGATGTAGTTGGTTGCCGACCATATTCGGGACCATCTCTCAAAAGAAAGAAGATGTGTACATACACTTTTCGTGACTTTAATTATACTTATCTTATATGATAGTTCTCTACCACAATTAGGCCAATTAAACAAGACATTGAAATAATAGTTATATTTTCAGAACGTTTACAAACGTTTTCGGAACACATTCGTCAGTGAAAATATAACTAGATAAATGTATAAACAAACATTTGTTTTTTATTCGGGAACTATCAAAAAAATAACTAATGACTACCATTTCTTGATATATAGGATATGTAAAAAAATTTTAATAATAATTATAAACAGCTGATTTAATGTGCAAAACATGCAAAATCTTTGTCGAAATCTTAACAATTCTGTTCAAGGACTAGGGAAAACCTAGCCAAAGGTTTCCTTCTTAAGAAATGTAAATGTCAATACAATACCTAAATTTTGAACATCGGTTCTGAAACTAATACTTTTAGTATTTTTCTGTATATTTATCATTTCGTATATTAATCATTTTTTATAATTATTCTCTGTTTTTAATATAATTGTGTTTTCAAAATCAAAGCAATGCCTTATATCTTTGTAATGTTTTATTACAGCGGTCATTGCACCAAAATTATTATTTAAAGAATACTTATGATTATACAACCCCTTTTTGTAAATATTGTTTTGTTTGACCGATCTAATATATACATACATAAAATTTACTGGCTGCAATCCCCAATAGTTTTTCCATCTTAATAATAACCCAATTTTCTAATTTTTGTTTTCGAGACCAGAGCCTCATGTTTTGTTAAGATTTGTGACATTTCTAAAGCTATATGTTTCATTTTCTTCATTATACGATAGGAAATGTCTCTAAGTCTCAACTAATAGTGCGCTCACTGTCTTGAATGCCAACACTTGGCTTCTCAGTCAATACATCGGAATCTGTACAAACGCAGTTTTGAAAATTCTTTTCGTTATCTATTAATGTGGGAAGAAGCTGTTTCAGAGAAATTTCATCGTCTTTATCAAAACAATTTGCACAATATAGGTTTCTCAAGAATCCTGTTCCTGCATAGCATACATTCTTCTAAACTGCCAGAGAAATATAAAAGCCTTTTAACTAAGAGATTTCTGTAGGCTGACTTAAGGTTTTGGATAATTACCTGATCCATTGGTTGATGCTGGGAGGTAGTGTTGGAGGATATAGATATAATTTTTTACATTATCCAGGACAATTTTGGGATGCGATGTGAAATTGTCCAAAATCAGTAAGAGCCTTCTATCTTGCTTTCCATTTCGTCGAATTTTCGTAACCACGACGACATATCTGTTGTCATCCACGCCACTTTATTAGTAGTCTATTCCATATTTGCATAAAATACAATTATCAACCTTTATTTTGATATCCTTTGACCCGTACAATATCCGATTTGAACGCATAGGTTTTATTGGGCTTTGCTAAATAAAACAGCCTGGCTTCATCGGCATTGTATACATCTTAGGGTATATAGCTTAATATAACTGACTTCTTCGTTTTCCAGCGGTATTTAAACAAATGTCGGCTGTTTTGCCACAAATTAACTTAAACTCTAAGTCTTTGACAAATCTTTCCTAACCATCCGTTTGAAATTTTAAGCCTGATTGGATTTAAGGTTGTAGCTGGTTCCAACGCTTTTTCTTTTATTAGTGATCCCGACAATGAGAGATTTTAATTATGCATGACCAGCTTAACACTACCTAGTCTATTGCCAGTTCCTTGGTTTTTTTGGAAACTTTCGTTTCTGTTCTAGATTAACATTTTCTTCACATATTTGTTGAAAGTCAGCCTTATGCTTAATTACATTGTTGTTTGGTGTTCTTTCAAAGCCATCATTTTCAGCTAGCTTCCTTGCATTGGTACTAACCATTTAACTTTTCTCTATAATATGAATTTTATCCTTAAGACACACACGTTCCCTTTTGAGCGACGTGGCAATAGTAACACAATTGAAATCAAACTGAAGTATGTAACCGAAAAGTAATTCAGAATCCCTAGCTTCAAATCGAATCCTGTGAATTCTATTTACCATACCGTAATCCTAACGTAGAGTTAGCACGTAGTATAATGGGATTTGCAAAGCCATATGATTGGCAAAGCAATTTATGATCGGTAAATAAGATGTAAAATTACATTGGGTTCCCCAAACTATTTGGGTACTATAGAGGTAGGGTCATTACGAGAATCATTGGAATTTTCATATATTTTTCCGTGCATTTTAATAATGGCCGTGTTACAGGTGATCGCTTTTAAACGGCGAACAAAATTACATAGAGGTCTCACAGCATTACTTAAGATTCAATTGCATTTTGCCGATTCTGCTGCGGCCTATTTATTTAACACACTAGTTATTGAGTTCATCGCAATGGCTCTATATCTTTAAAGACGCGGACAGACTAGAACACTTCTACCACACGAATAGTTCACACCCACACATATTCTTTCATTTTAACTTTTATTGCGATACTCTACGAAGAAATGTTGTAATCGACAAATCGCAAAATGCGTTTGAAGGAACAAAAATGCTCTAATCTGTACGCATGTTAAGAGTTTCAACAGGGCTTTCACAATGAAAGGAATATATTCAGTAACTGTTATAATGTTTATCTTTGCATGAAAACCCTTGGACACGTCGTTTTATATATTTGAATAGATACAAATCAACTCCATATTAAGAGAGTGGATCATATATAAACAAACATTTTTAAATTGCGCCCCCGTTGGCGGCGTGGGAGGTCTGCAACATTTTGGGCAGTGGAGGAGGGTCATGTGGAAAGTAGTAATAATGTTGGCGCGCCACATTCTTCTTACTCTTAGAAGTAATAACGATGAGCGAGAAAGAGGTACGCCCCGCAATTGCACAACGTATTATTAAGTTTCTCGTCAAGGAAAATGTAAATTCTGCTGAAATTCGACGCCGTTTACTCTCACGGTGAAGTAACGTATTTAAGAAAGGATGGGGATGTGTTGAAAACATTGCCCACCCGCTCCGTCCCCGCACCAGCATTACACCGCAGAACACCAAGGCTGCTTCAGAACTCATCGAAGACGATCGGTGCTTAAGTTCAGATCAGCTATGAAAGTGTGCAATCAATTATTCGCAATGAATTGGGATACCGAAAGTGTCGGCTCGTTGGGTTCCAAAGTTGCTAAATGCAGAGTAGAGAGCCGTGTGGTTTGAAATTGCTCGGAAGCTCTTAACGAGGTATGAGGGGTAAGGTGACGCTCCTTTGAAAAAAAAATCGTCACGTACGATGAGACTTGGGTCTACCATTAAACCTCTAAATCGAAGAGGGTTAATCTAGAGTGACGGAAGACTAGCGAGGGTGCACCGATGCAAGCAAAGACTATTTTCTTCAAGAACATCTAACCATTAATGCTGCCTATTGTTGTAATCTTCTTAGCTAAGTTCTAGTTGCTTATTGGTCAAAATGTTTCTAGGACAATGCCACACTTCCCACGCAGCAGTAGAACAACAAAAATTACCAATGTGCACTGGGCTGTCTTACAGCATCCACCTTACAGCCCCGACCAGTCACCATGCGACTTCCATATGTTTGGGCCACTCAAGGAAGCCTTTGGTGGACAGTGGTTCACAACGAACGAAGAAGTGCCGCAGTTCGTATGCAATTGGTTTGAGTCACGTCCGCGAACTTTCTATGATACCGACATTAAAAAATTACCAGACCGTTGGAGGAAGTGTATAGACGAGATGGTGGACTATGCAGAAAAATAAGAAAAACTTACATTAGAATTTATTTATAAAAGAAAATGTTTGTTTCTTTTTTGCTTTAATTTGCTTTAATGCTCGTTAATATTTGATCCACCCTCGTACTTGCAGTTTCGCCGGAAATTGCGTTAAGTTTTAAATTTAAATTTATTTTGTCTTTATTTATTTGAATTATAGCTACATAAAAGAAATAAACACTCAGTTCTTCACAGAGGATGGCAACTTAGTTGCAGAAACACGTATCTGAAATTGTATCCGAAATGTGTGGTAAGGGTAATATTATTTCCTGTATATATTATTTTAACCACAGTCTCCTTATTCTTATTTGAATTATAGTTATCTTCTAAATACGATTCACTTGGTTTTGTTTAACTTGTTACTATGGCTTCTGAAATACTTGCGTAATTTATTAGAATTATAAATGAGCACATTTTATTTACAAGCGAACTCAGATAACTTTTACAATTAACATTTAAATTGTGGGCCATTTCCGCGCCGAAAAAAGGTTAAAAGTGTTATGTCAATAGAACCTCTCTTTCCTATCCAGCTATTGCGGAAAGTTGGATATATAAACTGCGGAAAGATATAATGTGGAGATACATATATACATCGCGTTGCTGAAATGAAACTTGATCACTGGATTAAAATATCCTAGATTGGGAAATAGACCAGCTAATACATCAAAGTAGCGCTGCATGAAAAAACTAAGGCCTCACATTGGATTATCTAAAACGTCTGTCCATACATTAACCTTATGATACGCTACGTGCGAGTCTCCTGCATTCAGTGTAGATTTTCAGTTACGCAGTTCTATCTATTGGCGGTATCATTGCAAAATGTAATCAGAATGTTGCTTCAACAGTAATAATAATAACGATAATAATAATACTAATAAAACTGTAGGAAGGTCAACGCATTTTCGGAAACCAGTCTAAGCCTAAGTTCTTAGTTACATAATAATTGATAACACAGAAACGTCAGTTGAAGCATTAGACACATAAAGGCAAACATTAGATCAATATTCAACAAGGCTGGGCAGATATATATAGTCCAACGAAGTAAAAATACAAGACATACAATTTAACACAGTTGGGAAACGGTTTTATAAGACAATAGAAAATGTGAGGGAAATACCAATTATCCCACTCACTAAAAGCGAAGTCAAGGTCTTTTACCAAAACACACCATCACGACCAACGCAAAAATACTGCCTTCTAGATAATCGTAGAAGAAGACAGACAGAGCTATCTCCACAATAAGCAGACTATTCAATTAGTGAGAAGAAGATGAAATAGGTGCAAAAGAACAACAGCTGGAAAACATCCGGACTAGATTATCTACACAACTTGTTGTATAAATGGTTTACTACACTAGAGGTGCTACTTATGGAGAAAATAAATAACACTATCTTGGAATCACAAAATATGCTAAACGTCTTAACACAGGGAAAAACTTATATAAAACCAAGGAATATAGGCACAAACCTGAAGTGAAGAATTCACTAAGGACACCAGGATGGAATTCGGTGTCGGTAA
The DNA here is from genome assembly GCA_038088585.1 of Chrysina gloriosa. Lineage (NCBI taxonomy): Eukaryota > Metazoa > Arthropoda > Insecta > Coleoptera > Scarabaeidae > Chrysina > Chrysina gloriosa. The sequence continues at coordinate 51,122,645 of CM076087.1, forward strand.
ATGTAAAATATTCCATATACAGGGGAGTACGAACAAAATACAAGTACAGATCGTAGTCACAGACTCGCACTCATTCTGAGCTCTAAATTTAATTCAAGGAATTTATTTGGTGACTAATACATATGCTATTCCAATTCTAACATACCTTTTTGGAATAATTAAATAGCCCGACACCGATCTGGAACAATTACATAGATTCAATAGAACTAAACTTACAAAGAACCGTAAACAGCTTCCTAATACAAGCACTCAGACAGTCACGATTAGCAGAAAGGAGGTTGACAGAATACTAATGGACATTCAGACACAGCACACCACTTGAAAAATTAAGCAAATATCTCCAAGATAAAATCAGACCTCTCCTTGAAACAGTTGTTGAAGCTAACAACGAATATATAACCAGTAACCCAACACAAAGTCAAAATAATATCACTACAATGGAAAAGAGAAAGCAAGAATGGTTAAAAAAGCTGGTCACAGTATAAAGACTATAAATTACACATTATGAGGAGGCAAGTATCCAACATCTGGCTTCAAAGAGGACTCCTCTTGCCAGAGCCAAAGGATTCACCTTCACAATGTGAGATAATGTCACTGCTAAAACAAATTATAATATTTTCAATAAAGCAGCAATAAGGAGTATAACCGGAGGATGCAAGCTGGAACAAACAATTTGTCCAAGTGCAATACAGCAGCAAACATTCTACACTAGGAGTGACCACAAGAACATCAACTAACTCAAATAAAATATCCGCACTTCCAGTTATCATATTGGGGAACGAACAGTACAACCTTCACCGGAATAGAGAAATACTGCATTCGGATGGGAGTAGTGGACCAGATATCACATTCATCAAAAAATACGAAACGCTAACCTATTTAATAGACATTTTAATACCGGAAAATACAAACGCAGTGCCGAAGGAACAAGAAAAAGTTACAAAATACACACTACAAGCCATTAAATTGAAAAAGCTCTGCAATCAAGAAAGAGTTAAAATAAATAATAGAAATAATAGTAAAGTCAAAGAAACTAGTTCTAAAAATATCAACAACGAAAGAACGGCAAATAATAGCAATAATTCCTTGAATTAAAATCAAATCCTTTGATCTTTTGATAGTTCTTGCACTAACTGCAGTTTATATGATAGTACGTTGATATTGGATATACTTCTACAAATTCTGTACTTAGTTCATAATTGCATATTTGCCAGACTATGACCTGACGAATTATCCTTTACCATTTGCAAACTGATATACTGTACTGACGAGTCCTAACAAGGATAAAACTAATGAATCTGTAGTTGCGGTCTGCGATTGACAAAGCTCAACCCTCCTAGCGGATTATTGGCATATACAAATTGTGATTTTGTAAGCTTTTGCACGATGACTTGATAGCTGCCCATTAACGCGCCTAGTTCATTAGGTCGTTATGTAGAGGTTTTCTAGATTTCATTTTTATAAGATTTGGGCTCTCAAAAGTAGTTCACTAAGGATCCAATAAATGGTCAGAATTCAATCTGGTATAGGTAAAAATTTCATTTTAAGTTATATATTCCGGCGTATATTTCAGACGATTATACAGTAGAAGTTCATAAACGCAACTAGAAATCACCAGAATTCAGGTCAGAATAAGAAAAATACGTAATCGAATCGAAACCAAAACATTTGGGAATTTTATATAGAACACTTATATTGTACTACGCTTTTCAATTGACGAAAACTATACTAAATTGGTGTGCCCTCATATGTTAGAGAATATTATCAAATCATCCAAGTAATACACCATAACTTAGAATTTCAATGAATGGAGTTTACTGTTCAAATGAGATGTGATATAATTCCTACCTGAATTGAAGTTTGCTTTAACTTTTTAGCATAGCCCATTTAATAGGATATAACCGCAATCAGATTTGAACTTTACATCTCAGTTCATTCAAAGGTCAAGAGTAGATGGAAACTCTCCTCCATCTTTTCCTATCTGTCATTGACTTCAACTCCGACTATTTCCAATATCGTCCAGTACTTCATTTAATTCTAGTCCCCTGATATAATTACGAATTTTACTAATATTGATTTCTTTTTTTTTTTTTTTTCTAGTAAGTCTTTAAATATAATATTTGATACTACATACGTAAGCATACATGTGTGGTAAGCAATGATATTAATGTGATTCCATCATATATAAAACAAAACATATATGTATATTGAAGAACTTTTATGAAGATTACTCGTATCAAATTTTATAGTTCTTCCAGAACGTATTTTATATCTAGAATAACATAAAATCAATCTTTTAAAATGTGAATCTAGTAGAATGTAATGCGCAGCGATCACAAAACGTAATAGCATAATAGTACGCAGTAAAAAGAACGCAGTTGTTAATTTTATACCGTACCATATAACAAAATCTAGTATCTCCCTAATTCATTACATTCGATTTGTTTCTCCATGTATTATTTCTACATGCTGAGAAACTTTAATTACACATGAAGTACGAACTTTATGTCTTATTGCTATATCTATCAAACACTATTCAGCATTCCAAAACACTGAAAACAATATTCTTATTTGCAGAAACAAGACGAAACTTGTGTTTTACCGGAAACTAAATGTGGATGCACAATTTTCGTGTTACATTATAGATTCCGCTTAGTGATGCTAATAGCGACTTCCTTCAATAAGTTCTATATATGCATATTATTATTACTTTGGTACCAGATAATTCTTTGATATCCAACAAGAATTCAGATCTAGGTTTATTGAATTTTTAGTACTAAATGCGACCCTATTTTCTTGCTTTCTACATAAAATAATGAAACAAGCCACAAACACTATGCCTTAAAAAATTACTCACGGTTAATCAACAACAAGCATAAAGCTATCAGTGATCCATATAGTTTGCTTCTTTTTACTTTTGTTAATTACTTATAAGAAACCAATATCATAGGTCCGTTCTACAATCTCAATGTGTAGATCAACATCAATGAGGAAGATTTGTGTTTAACATTTTTCTGGTAAAGAAATTCCATTCAACACCATAAAATGGTCTACTAGCAAATCGAAGTATTAAGCTGTTTATTCGTTTTGTAGTGTCAAAATTATATTTTGAATTTCTGTGCTTACAATTTTGAATTGAAATACATCAACTCTACAGATTTTTAGAAATGACCATTAATGTGTACCTGCAAAATTTCATCACAGTATCCGCGTTATAACTAAATATACAAACGTATGTATATATATATATGTATGCAATATTTGTTTACAATCGCAGAGGCGTTTGATAAAGCAGGAACACAACACATTAGATCATCATTAACTAAGAGGAATTTGTAGCTAAGAAAATTACACAATGAGGTCTACATAGAGCAAACTAATCTTTGAAGATTAACATGTTTTTTTCTGATCATACCTTTTTTCTTCTGAAATTGACAGTTCAGTCATGTACAATTGTATTAGTAGTCGTTCAACCGTAATAACTTTACAATTAATGCAATTAGGATCTAGGCACAGTGAGCTACTGACCAACTCCGAACGACCGATTGAAACACGCTTTTCGCACACCGCAACCAACCCTGTGCCATAGTCTCACTCCGGAGGATAACGCGTTACTACCGGCGTCCGTCAGGCGTCGTAGGATGTCACCGCGCACGGATTTAAGCGCCGCTCGCCCGTCATTCAGCCAGTGCTCCAGAAAATTTCAAAAATTCTGTAAACGTATAGAATGCCAGTATAGTTTCACCTTTTACAATGGAACACGATGAAGTTTGAAAATTGAGTAGTTCTGCGTCTTAACGTATTTAGTTCTAGAATATATAGTTTGCTTCACTTCTATCGGATAGATAGATATTCGTCAAATTACAAACAAAATTTTGGAAAATTATTAACGTACCAATAACCTAAAGCAGTGCTGAAATTTTAATCTAAGTAGTGTGGGCATTAATACAATAACATGAGGTAATCGACTTCGTTACGGAACAACTAATTTTGATGATAAGTTAGAACTTGTGGGATATGGCTTGAAGTCGTTAATTTTCTTTTGACCAGATCTGAAACATTCTTCCCATCTTTACGTATTTCTGTCACGCCCATCACCAAACAAAGTATTATCACACCTTTTATTTCATCTTTTATTGTTAGTGATCTTCGAAACGCTTCAATCTACGCGTGGTAAGACAAGTGTCTACAGAGTTTAACACGTCAATACATTGTTAGGAAAGTTATTGGTCCGCTTTCTTTAAAAGCCTAATATACCTAGTGCAGTAGTTGTCGATCTCGGTATACTACTAGAGTGCAACTTGGTTGGTTAGTAGAATTTATTCATTTTCGTCCATGCTTGCATAACAGTAACGATATTACAGTTTACAAAATATCTTGAATCACTTTAAACAAGCACGTTGCTGATAAATACTTTTGAGGAAGTTAGAAGGTAAGTTCAAATCTCAGAAACTCTGTGTGATATAATGCAATGCTAAAGATTTGATCGTAGTACATTTTGTAGCCCATAATTTAAAGAATATATTTCTAGATATTGCATTTTCAAGGTAAAAAATTAACTCATGGAAAGCAACCATCTGGAAAATATATAGTACAGAAAATAGCTTTACTCTGAATTTGAGTCAAATGATTCTAATTACTACATTTAGAAGCTTTCCCTTCGATTCCGTAACTGATTCTAAACACGGCGCATGCAGAAGCAAAGAGAGCAATATGTGAAGATAAAGCATTGGAAAACTAAATGAAGACGAGAGTGCCAATACTGCAGAAAGATTGAAAGTTTCGGAGAAAAGTTCTATTCTTCGGAAAGAATTTGTAAATTTAATAAAAAGCAGTGAACGATTAAGAAGCTAAGGAATGATAAAGTTGTTATTAATAAAGAACATTAGAGGTAAGAATGTTGTCGTGGAATCGTCAGCGCAAATTAAATTAAAGGAAGTTGAAAACTCTGTGGTTCAGGGCAAACTCTAAATAAAATCATTCTTGTTGTTACCACAAATATTTGGATACTTTCAGTGAAGTTTAGGAATGATAAATACTATTTCATGTAAGTTTAGAGCCAATTTTGTCCAAAATAAAATCTGCAGCACTTTGTAACACTTTGGAACTATTAAGTTATGGAGTTTAATGCGTAAAATGACTACAGTAACTTTACGACAGACCAAAAATGATAGACGCCAAATTCGTACCTTTAATCAAGGCTTTATCAGGGTATCTGTTGACAACTTATTAATATAAGAAGTTGACAAAAATTACAACCACAAAATGTAATTAATTTAACCATTAGAATCAAAAAGTTTGTTGTTAAAATGAATAAGTGAAATACCTGCCAGCAAAAGGACACAAATAACAAGAGGTCTCTTGAATTAACACCCACGGCGTTGTAAGTGAAAAGTTAGAAACGGAAAGTGTGCAGATGTGTATGAAATATTAAAACTTAATTCAAAGCCAAATTATGAAAACTAATCCCACCATCCATAATAAAAGGTACTTCAATTATTAATATCTATTTTAAAATAGAAAAAGGTAGAAAATAGTATCCAGAATTTTAACGCCCACAAATAATATCCATGATTGGGATCCTTACTACGAATACAGTATTGGCAGACTTATTTCTAGCGTTACTTAAATGGCCATTAAGTCCTTTTTTTTAGTTTTTGAGATGTTTGAGCAATATAAACTCCGGCAGAATCATTGAAATTAAAATGGTATACTACGTTAGATCTTTCCATGTAGTTTGTCGAATCTTTAAGTTGAGATGTAAAAATGTTCAGTTCCTTTACGGGATGGGTAGCTATGTCGATGTTGTCATACTGTGTCTACACATTTTCTGGGCAATGGAAGAGCCGAAAACTGCAATAGATGTTAGAAATCTTCTTTCTTCCTACGAGAAATTGGAAGGATGCAATATGTATATATATATATATATATATATATATATATACCGTGTGTCCCCGGATTGACTTCACTATAGGTATAATTAATCTAAAATTTTGGAATCTCGTTTTGATGTTCTGGGATCCCGGCCCGCTTGGTCTGAAAAGAATTTCATGCACATTTTTTACTTTTTAAAATCCAATATGGCCGTGACAACAAAATTATTTTATGTTGAAGTAAAGCGCCATTTTGGTCAATAATACAGCAAATTGTTATTAAGAAAAGTTGTTCAGAATAGGAGATTGTGTCCACATGCAAAGTTTCACAAATATCGGAACACTTTGATTAAATCAGTATTTGATTTGTGGTCTTGCACAGCAACCACACAAACAAGTATTCTGTGTAAATAAAAGAAATGCATTATTATTAACTGTCATTAAGATTACAGTGATATCTAAAATAATCTGTTTGAAATCAATTATTTATCTTTTATTGTTTGTGAATAACTTGTTCGTTAGTTTCTTAATTTAAAATGTTGACCTTAGAACAGCGTGTTTATCTAACCAAGTGTTATGGGTTGGGAGAAGCATCTTATTCGCATGCTATTGATAAGTTTCATGAGAAATTTCCAATAGTGACAATTTCTGTTAATGGAGTAAAAAGTTTACGGAAACTGGAAGCGTGGTTAATGTAAAGAAAAAGAAAATGGTTCATGATCATGACGATGCTGCTACACTGTTGGTGAGAGATTCCGTAAATATTAATCACCGGCTATCATTGAGAAAACGGTCTGCTGAATTATCAATAAGTAAATCGCACGTACACAGAATTCTCCAAGAAAATAAAATTCGACCATTTAAACCCATTTCCAATCATAAATTAGAAGCTGGGGACGATGGTCGTCGACTGCTGTTTTGTTTTTGGATTGGAGAAAAATTTTGGAAGATAGATATTTTTATAAAAAATAATCTTTACGGATGAATCTACCTTCACAACAAATGGCGTCGTGTCTTCGCAAAATTGTAGATACTGGTCTCATGAAAATCCACATTTTCGTACAATAACTAACAGTCAACATTATAAGAAAGTCAATGTATGGTGTGCAATAAGATACGATAAAATTATTGGTCCTTTCTTTTTCGATACTACTTTAAACCAACATCGTTATTTGGACATGCTCGAAAATTTTTCTTACCTGCTATGGAAGACGTCAATTTAGAAAATTTTTATTTTTAACAAGACGGATGCCCAGCACATTCAACTCGCCTTGTAACACATTTTTTTGAACCAGCACTTTCACGAAAGGTGGATTGGACGATATGGTCAAATGCATTGGCCAGCCAGATCGCCTGATTTGACCGCTTTAGATTTTTATTTATGGGGATACTTGAAACAAAAGGTTTATTCACGCGATCTTCATGATGACCTTCAATTATTAAAACAGAAAATCAGTGATGCTATAGATGAAATTAACGCAACAAGCACAACAAAAGTATTTGAGGAGTTTCGGGTTAGAGTGGAACGATGTCCCGATCGTGGAGGAACTCACATTGAATAATTGTCATGTATTTTCTTCTTTTAATAAAATACTTTATTAGAAATATACATGTTTTTGACAACTTATTACAGAATATATAGTTGACACATTAAATACTGATTTAATCAAAGTGTTCCGATATTTGTGAAATTTTGTATATGGACACAATTTCCTATTCTGAACAACTTTCCTTAATAACAATTTGCCGTATTATTGACCGAAATGGCGCTTTACTTCAACATAAAATGATTTTTCTCAGTTGTCACGGCCATATTGGATTTTAAAAAGTAAAAAATGTGCATGAAATTCTTTTCAGACCAAGCAGGCCGGGATCCCAAAACATCAAAACGAGATTCCAAAAGTTTGGATTAATTATACCTACACTATAGTGAAGTCAATCCGGGGACACACGGTATATATGTATGTATATATGTATATATGTGAATTGGAGGTTATTGGGGAATTCAGCAATCATGTTGATTGCTGTATGATTGCTGAATTCCCCAATAATCTCCAATTCACCTTTGTTCTCAACGGCAAAGACTCCTGGTCTACATAAGTATATATATATATATATATATATATATATATATATATATATATATATATATATATATATGAAGGTGCATTTTCCAGATTTGCATCTAAATTACTTTCCTGATAACTCTGAAAAAGTAAATAATGAACATGGTGAAAGATTCCGTAAATTTTCAATATGAAGGGAGGATATCCGAGCAGATTGAATTCTAAGATGTTGGCAAATTACTGATGGACTGCTGTAAGAAACGCTCCAAAAGTAAGATACCAAAAACCAACCAAGAAGCGCAAGTGGAGCAATGTTTTTTTCCATAGGATATATGTGCATTCCGATGTTCTTATTTCAAAAATGACATAAATAAATTTTACTTTTATCAGTTATCTTCATCATTTTGCATGTTTGATGCGGTCTTGATTTAGTTATATGAAAATTTAAAAAAATTTAATAATTCTATATATATGTTTTTCTCAAGAAAATTTTTTGAAGCGCCTATGTTGAAGACCTATTTAGGTCCAACAGAATACAGAGAAATAGTTTTGGATAGGGGGACAAAATCAAAAGTTAGAATCTGTAGGACTGTGTTATATCATAATTATATATTCTGGACTGTTAGAATAGTAATTTTGGTTTGAATTTGCTTTTAATATTTTATACACACGTATACATCTTTTATTTCAAACTTTCTACCTACAGCACACTTACTTTTAATTCACGAGGTCTCTCGTTAGTCACATTCTTTCGCTGTCTGTTGCCGCTGGCAGGTATGTCACTCTTCATCTTAACAACAAACTTTTTGATTTTAAAGACTAATGCTACATTTTAATCGAATTTTCTAAATATAATTTGTAACAAGTTTTTAATTTGTAGCCCCATGTTGTTGTTAGCAGATTGCTTACTCTAAGTAATTCAAGAAATGTATGGATTTTGCTACCTTTGGCGTGTTTTGAAAACTTACTGGAGTCATTTTATGCGTTCATTCGGAATTGATAAAATATATATGCTCGTGCATAAAGCTTATTGCGCTTCTTATTAATTCTTCCTCCATTCGTTCGTTTATAAAAGCTTTGTGTCTCTTCCCCTGTAACTTATACAATGCTTTCAGGGCTAATCTCTGACACTGTTTCACATATTTTTATTGTCGCACATAGCAGGATTAGTTGTATGTAGTGAGTGTCACTCTTACCTTCCAGTTCTGTCGTACTCTTTCTTATTTCCATACTTCATTGATTGTTATAGTTAATATCTTTATCCCTTCCGAGTTGATGTATTTCAGAATTTCGGGAACCATGTGTACCATTATTTTCCTTACTCTATTTTTCTTGTTTACAGTTTTATAATTTTTGCCATCTAGTAGCTAAAAAGTGTTCTCTTAATCTGTGTATCACTTTCCATTCTTCGGTTACTATGTACCTTCGTTGGTCGTCAATACTTCTATCTTTTTATCCTTTCTTTCTTGTATGTGTCCATGTTCTTGAATTTCATACAAGAGAGTTTCTTTTGCTGTCATATTTCAATTATCAACATTGTTTCCATCATTCTTTAATGTTTATTGTTTCCAGCTTCGAGTTTCTCGCAACTTCTGCCTTTCAATTTGTCGTTTATTCATATCCATTGGTCAACTGCTGATCTTTCAGTTTTATTTTAATGCCGATACCAATTTCTAATATTAATATTTACATTTGCATCGTAAAGGTAAAGAGGATCAAATATTAAATTAGATTTGGTGCATACGCTGTAATACTGCTGCTTCAGTTTTAAAGACTAATAAATTAGTGCATCTTCAGACGGCACTAAATGCAGTAAATAATATCTAATAGGGACACAACGAAAATTCAAGTGTTAATAAGATTAAGTGAAGCTAAAGAAGTGAAGGTGAAGAGTTTGTAGTCAAATAAAATCCTTCAAAATAACGAAGAGACTAAGGTGATCATTCATCATCGACGCTCTTCAACGTATTCAAGTAGATACGAAATAATCTTCAATAGGGACTACCAATACATAGCTTTTGCTGGTAACCTAGTTCTGATAGCAAAATCTGAAAAGATTCTAAAAATTATAAGAAGGAAAATAATGAGTAAAATTCAAAACACTTCACTATATTTAACAAAAAAATTGTTCTTTTCGCCGACACAGTGGCTTTGTCAGATTATATCATTAAACTAATTCTATTACGCAAATGGCACCTGAATACTAATAAACTTAATTATACAATAATTAAGAAAAGTGCAAAAGGAAAAAAATTATAAGAACCATTATAAAAACAATTCTTTTTATTAAATATATATAAGTATATATATATAAGTGTTTACTCTACAAATTTTATTGGAGAGTAAAGAGCAAGGCTAAAAGCTTGGAAGTGTCGAATCAGATCGGAAAGAGACATAATTTTGAGGAGTGGACGAACTCGTTTACTTGGGCACACTAATGAAACTAAATGAACACGAAATAAGAGAAATCAACGCAAGAATTGCCAAGCGGAAGAAGAATGTCCGGAAAAGTGGAAACGAGTGATTCTAAGAAGAATTTACGGAGGAAACATACACAACAAGAATGGCAGAGAGAAACGAATCAAGAGGTTTACACATTACGTAAGGCACCAAAGCTAACAATTTTCATAAAGCTCCAGAAGCTAAGATGGACGGAGGCATGGGAAGACTGACTAGTTAACGAGCAACTAAAGAAGTATTTCCCAAAAGGCCTGTAGGGTAAAAGAGAACAGGAAGACGCACGAAACAATGGCTAGACACGATAAAGGAAGACTTAAGGTGAATTGGGGTAAATAATTGGAAATGAGAAATAATGACAAAAGGAAATGGAAATATATTACAAATACTTTTGTTGAAATATCACGATGATAAGGCTAAAAGACATGAAACTAAAGAAGTCAAAGTGAAGGGTTTGGAGGAGTACTATATACTGTGAATATTTGTATTTATCTGTAAATGTTGTACCCTGTGAGCAAATTGATTATCGCCTTTTTAAGTTTCACGCATTTCAAAATAATGGTTTTCTTTATATTATACTAGCTGACCCGGCGAACTTCGTACCACCGAATTAATAAATGTTGTCTTAAGTTATTACCTGAGTTCTATTAACTTGTTTACATTAAGATAAAATTAATTAAGTTGAATAAAAGTTCAAAAAGGAGGAAATTCACGTGGGAGCATAGCATTTGCTTTATTGAATGTAAACCAAATGATTCGCGTATCGTTGTAGCACAACTTTCTGTTAAACTATTTGCTGAATGGGTTGCACTCGTGTCGATTATCTTCATTGAAGCACCTTGTGATATACTATCTTTTGCGACTTTATGTATTGTCGGAGCGTTGAATTGTCGTTCGTTGTGTTTCAGCGGGGCGTTTATTTGCTCTGATCACGACTTTATAGTCATCACTTGGCATGCGATCCAACGCAGTTTTGAACAACCGAATCAATGCACGATGTTCATGAAGTATTTGCTGAAAATCTTTCTTTTTCATTACGTTATTGATCGTTTAACGCTGATCAAGTTGGTCCTCCATATTGGCCATGAGGCAAATTTGTAACAATTTTATGCTGTGAGTCTTCAACCGGCTGTAATGATCCAATTCTATGGTGAATTTGTCCTTGTATCTGTATAATCGAAAGGGAAGTGATAATTAGTGATTTATGATTACCAAAAATAAAAGTTACTCTCTTATTAACAAACATTACCTTGAATGTCGGACTGAATCCGCGTTCTTCAATTATATTTGCTCCAAATAAAGTCATTTGGAAACATGCGTTGTACCTTTAAGCGTTCAAAAGAAAATATCGTGATTCTTGAGCTTCGCGAAAAAGCAATGATTGCAATGGCTCAGGTGGCGAAGGCAACAATGGCAATTTAATCTTTCCACTGAGATAGCACAATCCAGGCGTTTCTACAGCAAATTTCAATGCACCGCAATACATGCAAACAACCTCCATAGGGCCAATTATAACGAAAGGGCGCGAGCTGTAGTCAATTGTGGAATCGTATTGAAACGCTCCTCGATTCAAATTAACACTTGAAGCATTTCTTCTTGCGGCTCGGCGTTGTTGATTTCTGTGTTCTGCTCGACGTTTTCTCATTGCCAACTAAGCCGTTTCACGTATGGCCTCTCCTTGTTCTTGTGTTTGTGAAGCACGAAGTCGGACCGTACTAACACGGCGCCTTTCTCACGGGCGAATTCTGCTTCATCTGCAGTGGATTGATTCGCAATATTCCGCAGTCTAATTGCATTACGGCTTCGTTGTGAAAGATTCGATCTTCCCGCGCGCGGCATTGTAAATAAGACTCTGATGGATATTGCTGACTTTGCTTCTATTATGACATAACAATTATTCATGCGCGCAGAATCACAAATGTCATAACCTTAATTGTCTTTGCGCGCACCATAAAAACTGTCATAATCTAACCCACCAAACGTCGTCAATTTTCTTAATCTCTATTTCTTTATTCTTAATTTTTAAATGTTTTAATAGTTTTCCTTTTTCCTAAACGTGCGCGTAGCAATTACGAACAAACCCGCAGAAGGAAGTATCCAATTTGTTTCAGTCGTTTTCAAGTTTCAAGCATCCGGACAAACCACGATCCATTTTTATATACAGTGAGTAACTTTAATATTCGGAAACTATGAAATTTTTCCTTATATCACGTTATAACTTTATTTCTAATAAAAAATATCAAGGATTATGATGACGTATACCCTTAATTAACAATAGCCTAAATTTTATTTACATAACTACAATTCATTCCACAATGTTTCATCCTTCATAATAAATTGTTTGGCATAAATCAGTCTCTTCTTTCGATTCTTCTCACTTACGTAGGGTTTCTTTCTAGCCACTGTTCCATTGTAGCCGCTATTTTTAAGGCTCTGCGGATCGTTTGAGGATGCACGTCTTTTCCAGTCTCCTTTAAGAGCTCTGATGGTAATTTTGGTACACTGAGGGTAGGGTCCTTCTTTATTTTTCTGGTCAATTTTCTCTCATCGCGAACTAATTCTAATTTCTAATTTCGTCGGTTGGCCTTTTTGGGGTATAGAATCTATACGATCCTCACGTTTGAACCGTTTCACGATATCTCCTACTGTACTCTTGCTGTACTGCTTAAGCAAAGCAGCCATGTCTCTGTACGATTTTCCTGTAGCATTATGATAAATTACAAGTTTCCGTATATCAAAACTCGTGTTCGCTTTGCGAGGCATTGTACAAGTGTATTGCGCGATGATCGACAAATAACTGATGAAATACGGCTTAAACTAGTATCTCTGAACGCTTGACTAGATTTGTAAACAAACATTGTCTTCTAACTTGGCCGTAGTTCGGCCCGAATATTAGAAAAAGCGCTACATTGTTAAGTGTCCGAATATTAAAGTAACGTGAAAATCAGACAATGTTTTATTTAAACCAAATTATTGAACAACTAATGTAAGTTATATAAATAAAATTTACGCTATTGTTCATTAAGGGTATACGTCATCATAATCCTTGATCATTTTCTTTATGAACAAATAAAGCTATAACGTAATATAGGAAAAATCTCATAGTGTTCGAATATTAAAGTTACTCACTGTATATAGATATTTATGGTCATCGTTCTTTAATTCATTTTCCTTACCTCTTTTGTCTTTAGCTTTCTTGCTCTATTTATCGCAAATCAGTTCTTTTCAGACCTACTACGCCGTCCTTGACTTATTATTTATTATTTTATTATTTATTATTGCCTCGACTTTTAAGGTTATACATTAGCATAATATTAAGGTGAAAAATGCCTTTCACACAAGTCTAAAAACCTTTTCTTTGAAAACCTACTGTGGGTGCTCTCGGAATTGAGTATCGTACACAAGTACAATGCTATCCAACTGAGATCCACTAAATCGAACGAAAGTTAACACATCTATTTAACACCGAAAAATATTGAACGTGTGTTTTTCTGTTTCTGTATTTTAAGGGTGGTAATTACCCTTCAATCTCTGGGGTACGGCTAATGATTTCCGAAACTATATGCTTTTTTAAATAATGCACTCAATGGTGGCCTTGAGTTAACCCTAATTAATACACCTGCATAACAACCCTCCCCCTATGTTCGGAGGTGGACCGCTCACTAGTGCTAGGAATGGTTTTCTTCGGAATCTCCAAGTTGTTCGTCTTCAAATAGCAATTTTCTTGTAGAATCTTGTATTTATTGACAACAAAATTGTAGAGTGGAAGTGATGTACTTGGTGTTCTTGAAACCGGCGTTGGAATTAATTTTAAACGAAAATTTGCAAGTAATGGTTTCAATTTTCTCTTATTTTATAGTGCGTATAGCTTATATTAATTTTTTTGGTCAAACCGTTTCTTATTCCCAGCGATTTTCAAAAATTCTTGAGTTAGTTCTAATTTGTTACGTACTACCTTATTATATTCTATGGTTTGAGTTGGGCAGTGTGCGAAAGCGTTAAACTTACAGTGGGGAAATAGCGAAGTTTTCAGAAACAGTTTTATTCCATAGTTCATGTATAATTCTATTGTATTTTCTTCACACGCAGAGCCGAGATGAAGTGACGTCAAATTGTTGTAAACAATGTAATCTTTCCATTAAACAGCAAAAGCATTTGGGAAAAAGGGCCAAAAAGTTAGATTGATGACGTACTACGAAAGTGGTTCATGGGAATCATTAATTACCCCCACACACCAGAGATAAAGAGATAGTATCTACTCTTAGATTGTATATATAACAAAAACACAATATATTTTGATGTAGTAGGTAAGTGTAGCTATGTAAAGTTTCATTGGAATTGGTCAGTGTCAGTTGGGTAGTATTGCTAGAGTTATTTTTTGTAGTCTTGCATTGGTTACTGTAATAAAGAATTCCCGAATACGAACATCTCGCACAAAACATTTATCAAACATAAGCAAAGATTAATTGTTGGCTCCGAGAATAAGCAAACACTCATTAATATACTCATACTCATTAACATATGTAGCCTCCTTCAAGAGTGATACATTTTCCACGCTTCCGCATTTAGATGCTTTTCTTGTAGAACGATTTTTCTTTGGCCTCAAAATATCCTTTAGTTTCGGCAATAACTTCTTTATTGCAGCCAAATCTATTTCCCTGGAGCATTCTTTTGGGGTCTGCAAACAAATAGTAGTCTCTGGAAACCAGATCCGGAGAATACAGTGGATTCAAAATGCAATTCATGCAACTAATAATAATAATAATAATAATAATAATAATATTCTTTATTGTCCAACAGAAGAAATTCCAATTACAGGACAATATATACATTAGAGTGCAGTACTTAAATATTTATATATCAAAACTATAACTAATATAACACAAAACAAAAAAAAAAAAATTAAAATTTCAATTTCAATCCCAAAACTTAAATCAAAGACATATTTGGAAGACGACAAATTTAAAGAGACACCCGGATCTGCTAACGATAAACGAGAAACAAAAGGTAATAATAGGAACGGGTCAGCGAAATATGAATTTGCATTAAGCATCATGTGGGATAACGGGGCCTTTACTAACACATTAGTTCTCGCTCTTGGACCAGCAAAGGTATTAGCCAAACGTGAAGGGCGTGCTGGAACATGAATATTTACCTGCGACAGTAGAGAAGGAGAATCTATTCTAGATTTAACTAAGTTTAAAAGGAACTTGGCACTACACTGTTTTCTTCTACTGCCTAGGGTGTCAAAGCCGTGTCTGCTGAGGAGAATAGTGTAGTCAGTGTTTCTATCTGGATAGAAACCATCTTCCTTAAAGGAAAGGTACTTTAAAAATCGCTTTTGAACTCTTTCAAGAGATAATTGCAGATAAACATAGTGCGGATACCATATTAAGGAACCATACTCTAACTTACTTCTTACGAAAGCGTAGTAAAGTGATTTAATTGCCAGAGGATTATTGAATTGTCTGCATGATCTCATGATAAAACCCAAGGATTTGGTAGCAGTAGAACACGTGTCTAAAATGTGATCGGAAAAACTCAAGGTTGAGTCAAATAGGATGCCCAAGTCTTTAATTTTATCCAATCTTGGAATAATCTCGCTATTCACAGAATACTGGAATTGGAATGGGTTTGAATTTCTCGTATAAGTAACTACCGCGCACTTATTAACATTCAAGTCTATTCCATTAACCACGCACCATTCACCAATCAGTTGAAGACTAACATGCAGGTGTCTACAATCATTCAATGATGTAACTTTAGTATAAATTTTAAGATCATCTGCATAGGCAGGTACTCTACAATCTAGTGTTTTGACAATGTCATTAATAAAAATAATAGTAATAATAATAGTAATGGTCCCAGGTTCGATCCCTGAGGGACGCCCGATGCAGGAATATATTGTCCAGAATAATAACCATTGTAACAGACAACATTCCGTCGTTGGTATAAGTAGGAGGATATAAGCCGCAGTAGATCCGCCGAAAAACCGAAAGCATCCAACTTCGCCATGAACAAAGCATGATCTACAGAGTCGAAGGCCTTAGCAAAATCTGTATAGATAACGTCTACTTGTATTCGATCATCCAGAGCTTCACTAACGTACTGGGTTATTTCTGCCAAGTTGGTGATTGTTGATCTGCCCGTGATGAAACCATGTTGTTGCAACGCTAGTATTGGTTTACACTTGTAAAAGATTTGTTGGTTAAGCACACTTTCGAAAACCTTAGCAAAATGACAGATGATGTTAATGGGATGATAGTTCAATACATCACACTTATCCCCTTTTTTAAACACAGGTACTACTCTAGTAATCTTCCATTGATCAGGGAATAAACTTGTTTTAATAATCAAATTAAAGATCAATGGTAGTGGCTCACAGAGAATAGACGCACAATCCTTCACAAAAAAAAACAGGCGGTTCATCATGACCAGACGTAGAGTTCGCTTTGATCTTTCTAAGGCTTTGCAGTACTTCATTGGATAAGAACGGACTGATAGGTATACAAAGTGTGTCAATGTGCGCTGGTGTAATATAGTTAGTGGGGCACCCACGAGGAACGGAGAAAAAGTTGGCAAACGCATTTACAATCTCCAGTGGATTAGTCATTTCGCGGTCGTGATATTTCATGCAGCCAGGAATCCTAGATGTCTTCCTCCTGTCTGCCATAAACTTTCAAAACGTTGGTGGATCACCAATGACTGTAGTCTCAATATAGGATTGGTAATTCCTGTAAGCATCTGAAACTTCCCGTTTAACTATAGTGCGTAATCTACAGAACTCCTGATGAAAAATTTCCGACTTAGTTTGTTTCCATTTATTAAAATAATGTTCTTTAAGCCGTAAAAGTTTCTTAATGTACATGTTATACCATGGCGGAAACGTTGATCTGCACGATTTTATTTTCCCAACAGAGCGATCTACGATTGTATATAGTTTATCATAAAAGGCTGCTACGGCAGCATTTACGTCAGAATACACATCTAGAAAAGACCAGTCGATAGATAGCATATCAGTGTAAAGTTTAGAAAAATCACCATTACGAAAATTGTATCTATAGTTGTTAATTTTACTATTGTTGCATTGGCTTGGTGAGGGAGCACTGTTTCTTCTTTAATTTGGGCCATCTTTTTCGCAATTTCTTCCTTGAAACGCACCAATAACGCCATGTAATATTCACTATTATGAATAAAATTCAGAGGCCAAAACCTTAATTTTTGCAGTTTTTATTCTTTTGCTGTCCACTCAAGTGACTGCCAAATTTGATTCTGGAGTGTAGTGATGGATCCATGTTTCATCCATGGTTACATACCGCATGAAAAAGTTATTTTTATTGCGCTGAAAGAGCTGCAAACTGCGCTCTGAATCGTCGACACGTTGTTGTTTTTGATCGACTGTGAGCAAACGCGGCCCCATTTTGAACAGAGGTTTCTGATGCTCAAATGTTTATGCAAAATGGTGAATACACTGTTATCTAATATCTGTAAAGCGTCAGCTATCTCACCCAATTTACGATAGACGAAAACCATTTTGTGGACTTCTTGTATGTTTTTTTTAGTAACTGCCGAATTTGGGCAACCAAAGCGTTCAGTATCATCGGCCGTATTTAAAATCAGCAAAACATTTCTCTACCATTTGTCTCAATGGAGCAAAACTCTTATAACACCTGTCAAGCCATTTCCTAGCTAGAACCGTATATTCCCCCATTAGAAAGCAGTGCTTTAACAGCACACGAAATTCAGATTTTTCCATTGTTTTAAAATTACAAAAGCAGCGTCACTGAAATCACTGTAACTTCTGAACTAAATGTCAGATTGTCATAAAATTTTGAGTAGTATCGTTTGAATATACGAATTTATTGAGTGATGTGTTACCTGCAGAGAAAAATTATTGGAGAGACCAGCAGCATTGATCAAAGATAGTGTCAAGGCTGTTCGCACTTTATATACACTAGATGTGTATTTCATCGTAATTAACTAAAAGTTTTTACCCCGATTTGCGCAAAGTTTGACTTACGAATTCGTTGTTGGTTCCACATGCTGCCCAAATTTGGGATAATGGTGGTACATATTTAACTCAGGTTTTCGTCCGTAATAATTTATAACACCAAAGCAAATTTTAGAAA
This sequence comes from Chrysina gloriosa, assembly GCA_038088585.1. Classification (NCBI taxonomy): domain Eukaryota; kingdom Metazoa; phylum Arthropoda; class Insecta; order Coleoptera; family Scarabaeidae; genus Chrysina; species Chrysina gloriosa. Next base: position 51,141,170 of record CM076087.1, read on the forward strand.
GGATAATGCAATTCTGAGAGTGGTAAATGTGTGCGACGTGGTTATTGAAAATACTTGGAAAACAATAGCGATCATATCAATCACAAACTTTTTGTCTAGTAAACAAGGCTTTGATAGAGAGGTCCATTCTGGACACACCTGCAAATGGTTTTTACTTTTGAAAGCCTTTCAATGTATAAAATTAAATAAAACAAGAACGGAAACGCCGTCTCCGTTAGTTTTCCTGCTAGTACCTAAAGCCAAAATTGAATGAAAAAGAATAAAACACATCCTTCGATTTTGATAAATAATAATTATATGTTAGTCTGTTTAATGAAGTATTCAAAGTTCTTGCCAGAATTTCCTTCTATGACGTTCAAACCTGTACTAACTACGCGCTCTGATGTGGTGAATGCTAATCTGTAGGACTTGTTGCATTCTAACCGTTATGGACAAGCTCTAAAAAAATTAATCAAATTAACACGCGATTTCAACTGCTACGACACACACAAATTGAAACAGTTCATTCTTCTGAGTTAATAACAATGACAAATTAACTTTTCCATGCTCCAAATGCCCTGTTTCAACATTGAGCGCATAATTTCCATTTGCGTAAAGTGTTTTCTGGAAAAAGAGTCATATATCTATGTAAATGTACCAATGCTGCATATTTATTCGGCAAATGCAAATACCTTTAACAATAAGAGTAAATAACTCCTGATGAAACTTATTTATTATGTGTGTTATTCGGTCATCAATTATCTGAAAACTAGCAAGCAAATTCACGTACGAAATTGAATAAAAAATTAAAAAGTCATTTGCAATAGTTTCTGTGCAAAAAATAGATTGAATAAATATTTAATACTACAGTAGGAGCATTTGTTCTATTGGAGCGAGCAAACGTAATATACTAAGAATGTTTCGAATGTTCTAGGAAGTTTGCTCTATTTAAATTGGGCTATTCATCATAGATGAGCCTTGATAGCTTTAGGCAGCCTTCACAGATACAGTATTTCCGCAACACTAATTTTGCAATCATAGAAGACGCGATTAAATCGCAAACTGCTATTATTCTATTTTATCTAAGGAGACCTCTAGAAATCGTTCAAGGTCTGCAAAGTGTATTTGGAAGGTCTGCAGAATCTAAACATATGCTCTATAAATGAATCGATCATTCCTAAGTTGACAGAACGTCACTAGAAGATGATCCGCGCAATAAACGGCCAAGCAGTTCTATTAATGAAAGAAACGTTGTCACCGTAGAAAACATACTGACAAATAGGTGAAAAACTATTCGTATCAATGTAGGAATAGAAATGCGACAGGTTCATCAGATTGCACACAAGCGATTGAACATGAATTTGACACCTTTGGGCACTAAAGCTATTAGCACCGGAACAAAAGCTAACAGGTCTGACACATGCCGCCAACTTCAAGAGCTGTGAACACGCTACTGCAATCGATTGGGGCAACGGATAATAACTGGATGAAATATGGATACCTCAATTCAATTCTGGTCTTAAAAATCAGTTGAGAGTATGGCGCGAATCAGAAGAAGAGCTTCCGCTTACAGCACCTGCAGTTTTATCGTTCGGAAAAAGTAATGCTTTCTGTATTCTGGGATTGGAAGCGGACTATTTTTACAGACTATCGACCGAAAGGTTCTTTAATGAACGCAGAATACTATTATAGGTGTTCCGGTCCTAATAGCTTTAGTGCCCTAGCCCATTACGACAGATTATTAGCATAAACCAATTCAACTAAGGATGTTTTAAACGAATGGCGCTGGAAATTGCTTTCTCATCCACCCTGATTGCCAGATCTTGCTCCTAGTGATTTCCATCTGTTCCCAAATATAAGGGAACCACTACGGGATATTCGATTTGAGACCTTAGTGAGGTTAAACTTGCTATCAATAGGTGTTACAGAAATAAGTTTCACGTTCTGATAATTAATTGTATTCAGTTAAAAGAAGATTATACTTAAAAACTACATTATAACTTTGATGAAAATTGACGAAGTAAAAAATTCTAGCTAAATTTCTAGAACTTAGGAAACACCCCCATAAATAAAATATATATACATACATCTAATTCAAAATTTATTGTCGGTAGTTTGAAACCAGATTTAGGACATATTTTATATATTTTTAAGTTCCAACTTTTACTCTTGGAGACCGAGCATGTTGTATGAGCATACAACAGAATTTCGTGCGAAATTACACTCAAACTATATATATTTTACCGCTAATATTAATTCCTAGATTACATAAAATCATCGAAGAAATTGCTTTCAAAATGTAGCATATTTACGAAACAAATGAACATGAACAAAGTATTTACATTCCCCTCAAAGCCACAAGCTGTAGGTTGTGGCGCTAATCGATAAATGTTTGTATATCATAAATAATTCTAATATACAAATCAGTGTATTTGTTTCCTTCAGTCGATACAGAGCTGTAGCATCCGAAAGATACTGCCGGTTCATCTTTCAGTATCAGTTGTTCTTGACGTTCATAGCTATACAGTGAATTTTGAAGCCCATATGTATGCAGCGTAATATCAAAATTTTACGACGAATAAAATTTTAAAATTTACACACTACGTATAAGGAGAGGTTTTATCACTAATAAAAAGACATTTGTCCCAACTCTCTAGAGATGGATAGAGGCTGAGATATTGAAATTTTCTCTTAGAAAGTGAAAGCACGGAAGGAGAGCTCCTGTTGGAAGCGTGCCTCTAGGGTTCGGTAATTTAAAGGCTCATAAAATATCGTATAAATTTTAGCATTTCAAGAGATCTTTCATTGAAAATATATAGCGACGCAATTAATTAACTGTCGCTGTTACAATACAACGGAAAATAGAGTAATAGAGAGTTAGTGAGCATCATAAGAAAAGAAGTAAATAGTATACAAGACGGTAACTCTTCCGGATTTATTAGAATTGGTGTTTTAGTGCAATGAAACCATGAAAATATCCGATGCTATAATGTTTTCGATATTTGAGCAATATTTCCCGCCGCTACACTTGTTTGGAACGTTAAACTGGGGCAAGATTTACGATATCGTTAAAATTACGATGCAGGTTTGGTTCTTTCCACCTATTATACTTACCTCAGCTAAATAATTTTCCATAGAGAAGGTTGTACCTTTATTCTGCTTGAAAATTTATTGCCTCACGAAAAGTCGATAAATTGGAAACAAGGGAATCTTTAACAGATATTGGCTGTATTATATTTTTTTCACAAGTACTTTACCGTTAGGAATATTAATTCCGAATCAGTCAAAGGTCATAAGACAAGCTAATGTTATAATTTATCAAATTGTTTCTACTTATTCAAGTATATATGTGACAAAGTAAATTATGTGCTGTTTAATAAGCTTAGATATATTCAAAGGGGCTTTAGATTTTTACTTGGTTACTGATATTTATCTGTAATCAATTTGAATATACAATGTTTTATCTGAACCACATTCTAAATTCTAAATTCTTTAATTATTATGATACTACATCGAATTAGTAAACGCCTCACCACACAATTGTTTAATAATCAATTTTGCGGCACGCGTTTCGCTAGCATAAGGCAAGCATTATCAAAACCGTAAAACCGATTGATACGGCTTACTTTGTGCTAACGAAATACGTGTCATCGAATTTATTATTAAGCAATTGTGTTGTGAGGAGTTTACCGATGTGATATAGGCAAAAAATCAGCAAATACACCACAGTCCTTGCAATCACTATCATTTAATTCTAATCATACCTATAACTAATGTGGTAATCCCCACAATGTTTTTATAAATTTCTTTAAAAACAATCTGAGAATCTTCAATTTGTTTTACATTTCATTTGAAACTAAAAGGAAACTTCTTTTATCTAAGTGCTTGGATTCTTAATTGTCATTAAGTATGAATTCAAAAGAAATAAGATCAGAAGGAATGTACTCAAAATAACCCAGCGACCTTTATCAATACATAAATACAACTTACAAGAACCTTAAGGAAACTAAATATTAATATAGAATGTAAATTTGGTTATTCGGGCAATAATGGAATAGCAGTATAATAATACTATGCTACATTAACGCAAAGCAGTTATTTCAGAATTAATATTATATAATAAATCCTTCATTATTATTATTATTATTATTATTATTATTATTATTATTATTATTATTATTATTATTATTATTATTATTATATGGAATTGAGAGAGCTTCCAGGCTTAAATTATTAATTCTACAACGACGATATAAATAATTAGTATGGTGCAATAATTTACTGATAAAAATGGACGATGTTGAATAAAATATTTTGAGAGCGTGCCGAAATTGGTATTTACAATTACAAAGCTTGGACGCTGACTTCTTAAGCAGGCGCCATATTTTCAAAATTGGAGGTGAATCTCTTTTCAAATCTACAAGATGAAGTAGGGAGACTTCTCAAAGTAAAAATCGAATCCTAAGACTATAGGATCCATGGAAATGATTTCTTCTACAGAAAAACACCTCGGTGCGATTTCAATAAGGAACTTCCTCCAGATGTTGTATTCTTCTTTATACTTGGCTTCAAAGTATTATCCCGTAAGTAATAATCGTATTGGTGACCACCATCGTTCAAACAACTAGATGAAAATCACTGCAAATTTGTCTCGGAAACTCTAATTTAGTTCAATTGTTATGATTTCAAATTCCTACAGGTATGTATGTACCTATCTTATTTAATTAAAGGTATAAAGAAAAACCTTTTTAAGGAAATAGCGTAATATAATTGAATTCTTTTTTAACATTATAGCATATACATTACATATAAATAATTTCCATTTAGAATATAAAAAATATTTTGACAGTTGTAAAAATTAGATTCCTGTAGGGCATTACTTTATTTTTAGCTATCTAAAAATCCACAAAATACAAACCACCAACTCTTGCTTGATGACGCTTCTCACCACTATTAAATTGCTGTTTATAATTTAGCATTTTTAATAAACTTCTATTCTATATTCTATCTTTTTATAATCTACTATCTGTTGCTTTAATAAATAATTTCAAAGCCTCTCATGATGGATCACAGCAAATACTACTTTTTGATTTCCTAATTAATTTCCAAATTTAAAAGAGATAAGAACAATTTGCGTACAATCTCTTCTCTGGTTTCATACTTAGCATCCCTTGATTATTTTCTATCAACAACATGTTAGTAATTTAATATCCCCAATTTTTTAGGTAAATTGATTTAAAAGAAACTAACGTTAAAGTAAATAAATCACATCAAAAAATGCATTGCATACATATGGTCCTAGTATTCCTAGTATTACTAGTATTTATATTTCTTTCCCTAAATTGCTAACATTTCCCTTCATTCCTTAATCACTTAATGTTTGAAGATTGTCGACAGATATGATTTACAACCCATATGGTAATATGAAAGAGATTCACTTGGCCTTGCTTCAAATATGACCAAAATTCTAGAATAAGAAACATCCTCGTTTATCGCGTAGGGTCAGTGGTTTCCCAGATATCCCTTATGAAATTTGCGACGTCTAAAAAATTAATTACGGCTATGCTGTGAGTAAGAAAACATTTTCCCTTACACATTGTATTTAATTTTGTTTGAACTTTCTTCTATTTTTATTTAATGCATAGGTTATGAAAAACGGTGTATGTCCCAATTAGTTATTTGCCTTTGTAATTCATTAACTCATTTTTCTTTTCGATAAAGAATTAGGAAGAATCATTTTTCTATAGTAGTGTTAATTAGCTTCTATGTTTGAAAATAGCTCCGTCCTCTGCAGTGATGCAGATGTGGTACATACATTGGGTATACCAATTCTATTTCGCAAATGGCGCTTTTCTAGCACTCCATCAGTATTTACGGATATGAAAATATGGGTTCTTACGCGCTGATTAAATTAATGGTGTGGAAGAGTACACTAGATCCATTTCCTTCTCAGGCTTAACTAAAGTCGGAAAAAGCAGAACGATCCCTGAACTAAAGAGAGCCTTGAAGAATTTACCATCGGAAGCAGGAATAGAAACTTCGTGTTATAATCAACGTAGTTCTCCAGCTACATCCCTCTTCTCGTTGGAGCCACGCCAATTTCTCTAACTTCCTAAAATCCTATAAGAATCCTAAAGTTCCGCCTCAAAGCTCTCTCCGGAAACTTAGGTACCCGTTCAGCTGACGCTTTTCAGGTACCATTTTGTGCCGCTGCTGGACACCTTGGATACGTTCCGCCGATAATGGTTCCCAACTTTTTTGTTCTCCTTAGCGAGATTATTAAGGTTTTCTTTCGTTTCCATAAAGGTGTGGTGTTTTTCACCAACTGCATGAAAGGTCATTGGCCTATTGTGTTCCTTAGATATCTGCTTCATTACGTCGGTATTCTCACCGTTACTTTGCTGATGTAATAATTTTTACCAGTTGTGTCTGCTGAAACCAAAAGTATGTTCAGGATCCAATGCTTCCTGAATTCCTATCTAGCCTTAGGACAGCTTTCCATAAAGCACTGCGAAACAAAATACAAGAAAATATAAAATCGGACAATCAAAAACAGAAAGTAAGAGATACCCCGTTTTACGTCTTATCAAGTAATAATTGTAGAACCAAAGTGCTTGCACTTGTATATTTCCAAAAAATTCATTACTATGTTATGAAAAAGCAGATAATTGTTCGCCATGGTGCCTTGACGAAACCATTAATTAATTCTGTAATAGAAATACGCGATTACCCTTACGATTCTTTCCATGATTTTGCAATTCTGCCTTGGGCAAATCAAATTTGTTTTTCATCTGCTGCGACAAATGAAATTCGAGGAAAAAGTCTCCGACGCAGCGGTACTCTGTACATGTTGTTCTTATTTCACTCTGATGATTGCTGCAATGAGAATATCGACCTAGCAAATGTTTCATTTTCCGAATGCTTATTTTTACGATCGTTGTGTAATTTCAAATTGCTACGCGAACCGTAGCACTCAGAAGCTTGTTGTACTACTATCCTGTTCTCATGACCTTAATCCTCGTGTTTATTTTTATGTTCCTCTACGAAGACAGACATCCGCCGCAAAACTTAAACGTTGACGAGCCAGAAAGTGAATGTGCTTCGCTACGGAACGTTAGTATCAGCGCAGCGCCTTGAAGATCCTGGCCATAATTGAAATTATTTTTGTATATCCTTCATCAATGTTTTACTGAGCAGCAACTAGTATTTTTTTCTTTAGTAACGAAATGAATTTCCATCCTACACGAAAAAACTTAACACGTAATTTTCTTTCTGTTTAAGTACTTCCAGTTATATACAATGGATGATCATTTTTTTTTCATGAGGCAAGCATTTCATTGTTTTGAAACAAATGCGATGTTACTATGTAAAGCTTTACTGCGTATCCGTAACCGTCAGTAATTGATTTTATCCAGTTAATTAATCCACGTTGTACTAAACTAAACTATGGTTTTGTACAACAAGTTTCTTGCACGATAAGTTTTTAAATAATATAATATTTCTTCTTCTCCGATTTGAGTGATCGCCATGTCCTATTATGTCTATTGTTGGTTGCCAGTTATAATTGATTAATCACATCCCCTATTTATGTGTTACGGCCTTGTCCTCTATAAGTCTGCTATTTTAGTTCATTATCAATACTTCTGTTTTAATCACTACCTTTTAAAGAACATCTTTATTTTATGTTGTGTTGCATATCTTAAAGCGGTTCTATTTGTATTGTTAGTACGGTAAAGGTAATTGTGATTCTAAATCACAGTCACTTTTATTGAATCAGTTTCACACATTACCATTTGTGTAATTTGCCAAGGAACTGAATTCGAATGTATCATGTCATTTATGACAATTGTGGCAAAAGTCGACGTTACTTATTTGACTTTCTATTATTAACATATTAGTTTTACTTGCGACATATCATACAGCAGCAAACAAAATAAGTCGACCTCGCACCTTCTCCATCAATTTTATAAGATATCCGCAAAGATATGATGCTTTCGTAATTTCTTTTTGCAACTGCCGCCTTATAGTACATTTCTGTTATTAGACACTATTATGTCAAGAAATGTAGTGTTAAATACTTAGCTTAAAAGCTAACACAACGCACGGACAGAGCACTCAGAAAGAGAAAAATACTGCTGAGATGATTTCGAGATATTGGATATCTATTGATACCACCGTGCTTAACTCGATAAAGCAACCCGTGGGGCAGGGCGACTTCAAAGAATATACGATTAGGTAGATAAACTCAGGGCTAAAAGACATGTATACACCTGTTGGACTGATTACAAAACAGGCAATCGTCACCGGGGGTTACCCTCAAGTAGGGTTTCTCCACAGCTGCTATGGTGTGTTGCCTACTACTAAACAAACTCTTGGAGAACCTTGAAACGGCGAAGTATTTGCGCAAGCATATGCTGTGACTATACAATCCTAGTAAGTGAAAAAAATGGAGCGGCGTATTACAGGTGATGCAACTGGATCTAACGACAATTGAAACCTGGTCTTTAGACAAGCACCCGTCGGCCAATGTTGAGACAACCGCAGTAACTGCGTTCACACGAAGGAGGAATCTTAAAGACATTGGGAATCCAAAATGTATCGACGCGACTTGCTAGCGGATACGGAAGACAAGTAACTCACTCTCGATACTAGACTGACTTTTAAAACCCAACCGTAAAACAACGCTAAGAAACACCGGGTCACTAAAGCTTATGCTGGTACTTTGATAATATAGTATAATGATACCTACGATTACATTGGTGCTTGGTAGTAGTAACCAGGAAGAAAAGCTGCAATTGACAGGTTAAGGGGCTGCAAAACCGCATCTTCTAAATGCGATCCGACAGAGTTAGTATTGCAAACGACAGTAGGCTTTTTAGGAAGGCTACTCCTTACAGGAATACAAAGCTCGAACTGCAGTTGCTACTCAAGGATAACGGGAGCGGAGGGATCACAGGTGCAATGAGGACTGATATGGATATATGAAGCGAGAACAGGAGAAAGTAATTGCATAAGCCTGGATGCCTAGGCGGATGTATTTCAGGCCCAGACTACTACCATAACTATACGGGCGCAAATCACAATATCAAATTAGAAAGGTCTCTATTATCATGAACAACCCAGTAGCTCTTAAAGCTATTTAGACCGCGCAGTTACAGTCAATGACAATCCAAAAACTGCACTGTTGTCTTTAGCAGAATACAACAGAGTAAATAAGTGTTGGGTGTCGATACAGTGGGGCCTCCAAGGAAGCGAAAAGGCGAACCTGCTGACAAGAAAGGAAACAAAGAAAAAGATTGGAAGGCCCGAACGTGTATATAAATAGAATTCCTTATCAAACTGTAGAAATCGGGGTGGGAAATTTGCTGAATGAGCAACATTGTAATTACTAGAGGACCGCACGGGCGCTGAAATAGTCTCACGTGGTTGTTGCGGAATCTTGAGAGAACACATCAATTTCTGCCAATGAACAGGAACTAAATTGGAAAGATAGTAGCCATGTTGATAGGACATTGTCAGTTTAACAAACCTCTACACCATCGGAATATTCTATCGGCAGGGCCTGTTTTAGGGGGAGCGGATACTTCGCAACATGTCACCTTACACCGGCGGGCTGAATAGTATAAAATTTGAACACTTCGGAGCTTCCTACAGGCAACGTGGTAAGTTACGACGAGGACACCGACGTGATGAAGTACGATATCTAAAGTGAACAAGCATGAGTCCGTGGCGCAAAAAAACACAAGAAGAAGAACTACTACATTTAACAGAATATTGATCTAGATTGAGACGACTTGAACTTCATGGTACACTATTTCCGGAAAATTAACTGTCCTTACACGGAGGAAGAGAATTTATTTATATAAACTCTTTCTCTCTAAAAAGAAAGCTAGTTGTTGACTAATATCACGTTAGTAATACCTACATATGTACATATTTTCAACTCTATTACGAATTATTTATCTATATGCACTGACTTCATTCAGAATTTAGAGATCAGATGAGCTAGTATATCTCGGTTACGTAGAATACTCAGAAAACTCGGAGGAATTATCAAAATCACACACAAGATTAGTTCCTTAATCTGTTGGTAAGATTATTCTGTAATTCCATTACTCTTAAACGGGATTTATAGTTTTCATCCGAAGGCGGTCAGTGAATTGTGTTATAAGTAAAGCATAATATATATTTTTAATTTAATCATTTTAATTTCATTAAAAAATGACGAACAAAACACATTTCATTTACGCATAATGTTTAGTGTAAAGCCCGTTTTACATCATCATATTAAGTGGTACCAAACAGTTGAATACTATTTTATAGTACAATGTGAAACGCTTTACCAGCTTTTTGTACAAGATTATTGTATGAATTTAGAAAACGTGTACAAAAATTTTATGATTCTCATCCTCGTTTCAAATTGTACACAAGTATCACACAGTATTTACAAATATTTCTCATAACCTCCAAAACAATTAATCAGAATATCATAATAATTTACTCTTAGTAAAACGCTCAATAAAAACATTTGCTGACACGGCCACAGTATCATGTATAAATCCACGTTTATTTTATACTGTAACAGAACTGGACAAGACGTAAAGAAAATAAGTTTAGATTAGAATTTAGTATGAAAATAGGACAGGTTCTAATTTCACACAATGAGAAATAGTAGTGTTTTATATTGTATCATAAAATAGTATCCACTTTTTACGTAGAACTTAATATGATAATGTAAACCGGGCTTAAAACAAATAAAAAGATGATACAGCAAAGTAGATGTAGGAAGTTAAACTAATAATAATAATAATAATAATAATAATAATAATATATTTCGTACCCACAGGAAAATCCCAATTACAGGTAAAATACATTTCATAAACTAATATTAAATCTATATATCATCTCAAATCAAATCAAATCAAGCGCAGCAAGCAAACAGGCAATGATACACACAATGCTGGAATGAATACGTGTCTAAGCCAGTTGACTGAAGTGGTGGTATGCATGGTTCATTATACAGGTCAACGTATCGGCGAATATGTCGCAAACTTTGGATATCTGATTGAAGTAGGCACACAATAGCGATATAGGAGACCTTACTAAAACGTTAGTCCTATTCGCGTCAATGTAAAAGGTTGACAAACATCTAGAGTTAGAACTAGGTACATGAAAATTTAGTCTGTTTAACGACATTGCACAGTCAACCCCACCGTGTATCAGAGAAAAGAGGAACTTTATTAGAACGACTATCCTCCTGACCTGTAAGGGTAAAGCGTTGAATCTAGCAAGTAGTAAATTATGGTTATAACCTCTTACCCGGTAACAACCCTCAGCCTTAAGAAATAAAAATTTAAAAAGTTTTCTTTGAACAGACTCAATCAGTTGAATATGGACATTATAAATCGGGAACCATATAAGAACAGCATACTCAAGTCTAGACCGAATAAGAGAAGCGAACAAAATGTAAATGGTGCGTGTGTTTTGGAAGTCTCGACAATTTCGAAATATGAAACCATAAATTTTAAAGCAAGTGCTAACCACATCGTACACATGACCAGTAAACAATAATCTTGCATCAAATAAAACACCTAAATCCCTTATTGAAGTAGAAACCCTTAGAGCAATATCAGATATTTGGTAGGAATATACAATTGGTAGGGCTTTTTGTGTAAATAACTACTACACATTTCGCTATATTCAATGCAAGTCCATTAGAATCACACCAGGAAAATATACAATTTAAACTGCTCTGCAGCGACAAGCAATCCTGGATGGAACCCACGGCTGTATAGAGCTTCAGATCATCCGCAAACATTAACTTTTCACAATACACATTGTTCAAGATGTCATTAATAAAAATTAAAAATAATAGTGGACCTAAGTTCGAGCCCTGCGGTGCACCTGATATCTGATCAAAAGACTGAGAAACATAGTTTCCATACCTGACAGAAAATGTTCTTCCAAATAAGTAAGAGTGCAATAAGCTGATCAGGGACGCAGAAAAACCGTAGTGCTTCAATTTATGGAGCAAGACATAGTGATCAATACGATCAAACGCTTTCTGAAAGTCTAAATAGATCGCATCCACCTGGCCTCCACTATCCACAACCTCCGACACAAACTGGGTAAAGCAAGCTAAGTTTGTAACAGTTGGTCGCTTTGGTATGAAGCCATGTTGAAGTGGTGCGATATAGTTTCTAATTGCAGAATACAAATGGTTATGAGGAATCGTCTCAAAGATTTTAGAAAAATTACAAAGCAAAGATATTGGCCTATAATTGTGTACGTCTGATGAGTCACCCTTTTTCAAAACTGGGCTGACGTATGCGGTTTTCCAGATAACGGGAAAATTGGAAGTCTGCAGTATTAATGCAAATATGCAATGCAGAGGAACAGCAAGCACAGGCGCGCAATCCCTCAAAATGAAGCTTGGGATTGAATCAGGCCCCGACGTTTTAGTGTTTTTGGAATGACGTAAAACATGTTCGATATTGTCTAGAGATAACATTGAAATCGTAATGATCGTATTAGCAAATTCATTAAGTATTGGTAAATACTAATTTTGAGATGCAATGTAGACAGTGCTAAAATATTGTCCAAAGGCTTCTACAATAGTCTCCGGGGACCTGTACTCCCTGCTCTCGTGCCTCACAAGACTAGGTATACGACAATGTCCCCTTTTACTGTGGACATAAGACCAAAACTGTTTAGGCTCGCTAGTCAAGACTCCCTCAACTCTAGCAATATATCTTGCATAAGCAGTGTCTATAAGTTGTTTAGATTGATAGCGGAGACAACTAAAACGATTATAAAAATACACTGTTTTGTATTTTTGTACTTTTGGTGCATGACAGATTTCTGCCGCAAACAGGTAATAATCTCCCGATCAAACCAAGGAGGATACCGTCTATGCTGACGAAATGAAGGCTTAAAAGTAGGAACAGACAGCTAAAAAGCATTATGCAAGGTAGCCTAGGAATCATGAAGTACCGACAATTTTAAATACTACTGAAACATTGCAAAGAACGTAATAAACACCAGTTTTCAACTTTGTGGTATTTGAGCTACACCAATAGCTTCTATGCAAAGGGACAACTTGCATGCGTTTGCTCTCTTGCACTAAGAACTTAACCACAAACTGAATTTTTGACTGTTTCGTAAATTATCCAAATTTGAAAACGAAAAAGAAAATAAGCCATAACTGCTTCGTTTTCACCTATGCAACGTTTTTAGAATTCCTTTCTTTTGGATCTCCTTGTACGCTTTATAGATGCCGCAGAACAGGAAACTAATAACTAATAAGTAAACATAATAATAACAAAGTTCCAAAAATTTTAATTATCTTTCTCACATTAAATGGGGAGGCAGAAACTTTGACAACTTTTCAAACTGTAAGTACGTTAAAATTTGGGAACACAAACAATGTAAATAATGTTCCTTTTTGCAAAATAGTACAGTAAGTATGTATGATTTAGTAAAGTTTTGAATGTTTATAATTACTATACACATACATACGTGGTAGTGTTATTAACATTGTATTATCTTTCTAATTGTGTAGCACATATTACACTAAAATGAATCTGGGAAATCTAATTGGACAATATGTTCTAATTAACTAGACTAGAATTCCAAACTACAGGTACGTGTGAAAGTTCAATCATTAATCCACCTAAATTCGAACGCTGCTGATAAAATATTTCAGAAGCTACTATAAAAAGATTCTTTTTCTCTAGTCAACTAGTTCTGCTATCCAATTTATATCGCAATAGTTACTTCTAAGTCTTCATTCTGAGATTAATGTGACATATGAGACATCAGATTAAAGATATGATTTGTTACACACGACTTCGGGAAACTTTAATATACACTTTCCAAGAACGAAGCTGTTTGTGTGCCTAATACAGTTAGTTCTCCAATTTTCAGATATTGGGTAGTGAAGGAACATACCGAATACTGGACAGAAAGTCTTGTCCGGAATAGTGAACAATAAAAGATTACTGAATTAGAATGAAACGAAGGATGAGAAACTGTAAATATAGAGTGAAAAGAATTAACGGGTAAATCCGCAGAGAGAATTAGAACCTTAAAGTCGTTTCAAACTTGTTGGTCATCAGCTTGGATAAATATCGACAGATCGAAGAGATAGAAAAACAAATGGAGATTGTTTAGCGACCGACCACCCATTTGCATCATCAAGTAGAAGATCCTCCTAATTGAAGATGACAACCAGTTTCTCTTGCAGACCGAAGCAGACATAGTCAACTGACGTGTTATCTTAGGCATCTGATGCGTTATTCACCTTATCCTTTGTTTACCTTTACCGGGAATAGAGAACCAACGAGTTCATATATCGCTGTAACTCCTTTCTGGGGATGTACTTGTTAATCCTTTTTACTTTATATTTACAACAAAATATTTATTCTCTCTTTAAAGGAGCTCTTATAGAGAAGTATGGAAGATTATTTAAAATTCCTGTAATATGCAGTTATTATTACAATTGCAGAGCTTTTCTTTCACCAAGATGACCGTAATTATTTCGATATTTTAATAGAATCAAAATAAAGATTTAATTATAGATTAACACGAAATTATAAAAGCATAGATGGAATATTTTAGTTATCTATAAAGAAAATATGTTTAGGAAGTTACGAGCAATTTAAAGAGCAACAAAAGTCTAGAAAAAGATGCCATGAATCAAAGTAAAACTTTAAATTAGATTGCTTGCATTAATAGAAACGGTTTGGACACCGAAAGAAATGCCAAAAGCACTAATAATTTCACGCGTCACAACCGTCAAAATTATCGTAGAACATCACAACTGAATGTTTTGTAACACATTCATAATACAAATTGGCTATGCCACTGCAAAATTAATAGCCGAACATTGGAATAAATCAAATGTTTAAGAAACCACAGACCCAACGCTACGAATACAAGGAAGACGTATAATGTCTGCTTGTTGATCGTAGATAAGCCAAAGGTAGAATAGGCAGAGTGCAGTTGATTGAAATTCTTAGATAACAAGAGTTGTCCTTACTACGTCATAACTAATCATAATCATCAGTGCATAACGTGCGTGTGGCTGTAGTAACAACACACAAAGAAGAAGAATAAAAGTTCCGAGAGCTACCGCTGCAACTATAGGTATAGAACACAAGAAAGTCGTTAGGGCGGATCTGCAAAGAGGTGATGATCTAGTAATTTGATGTTTTCCTACTCTTTTGTGCTCAGTTTATTACTCAATGATTTCTTGTTATGGCTTAGTTTATCGGAGTACGTCGATTATTTCTGACAAGCAAACGTTGATATGCCATTTGGCATCAACCATACTTCAACTTTCTAGATGAATTGTAGCCACAAGGGTTAATTTTGAAACAAATCTCCTTTGATACCTACACCCCAGCTACGGCTGTGGCTATCTCGCAATGACAGGTCAATATTACCTATACTACGCTAAAAATATTCCTAGTATAAAATCGAAGCAGTAAATAGGTTTTTATATCTGGAAAGGACACTCACGAGAAGCAACTAGGATCAAAATTGATGTCTGAAAATACATCTACGAATGAGATCAACAAAATTTTGCGCAGTGGAATCGTATCTACAACAGCAAAGGTGTACATGTATGTCTGCCTAAACTCTAATCAAACTATTAGAGACCTATGAAAGTGAAATATTGAAATTGGTATATCAGAAAACTGCCTATATGTGGAAAGGGAAATACTGCGGAAGATTTTTGATGGAAGCAGGTTAACGACATGTAACATGCGCACAGTAAGACACGATAGGAGCTCTCCAAAGAACCTAATGTGTAAGGTATAATAGAGGCTCAAAGAAGTGAATGACTGGCTCAAATAATAACCATAATAATAATTATTTATTTAACCCCTTAAGCCAAAGGCCCTTGGGCTCGTCGCGTAACAGTCTATACACACAAACAAATACAATACATAAACAAACTCACAAGAAAAGAACTAAAAATCAATACCCTATTTACCAGGATAAGTGAAGCTGCTGGATTGCAGTCTAAAAATCAGTCACACTGTAAAGGCACATACCGTCCAATACATTCCTCACTATTGTTTTGAAATATTTTGGTCGGGAGATCTGGTGAATGGTGAACTGCAAAGAATTGAGCAGGTCTATAGCTATAGTTTCGGTCTTCTTTA
This sequence comes from Chrysina gloriosa, assembly GCA_038088585.1. Lineage (NCBI taxonomy): Eukaryota > Metazoa > Arthropoda > Insecta > Coleoptera > Scarabaeidae > Chrysina > Chrysina gloriosa. The sequence goes on from CM076087.1 coordinate 51,157,321, forward strand.
TATGTTTATGTAGATTCCACATCTTATTTTTCCCTGGTATTGTAGGAGTGACTATTGGCATGTCTTCCAAATTCTTTCAAATTTGGCTTAATATAGACCAGGTTCGGATACACCACCTCAGAATATACCGTCATTATATTTAATTCTTGAAATATAGGCTGACAAGATTCACTGTGCCTAATTTTATTATGCTCCTCACCGCAGCCTCTACTGAAAGCACTCGCTGCAGTTAAGTAAACAAACCATTTTCCCCAAGCCAGTATTCGATATAATAAAACGGAGTGAAATAGACCATAATGCGCAGTGAGAGCAGCACCCACGTCCACTAATACTGCTCTCCGTCGAACAGCATGAACAACTTTTAAAAGTCACAGGTGTTTTATTTGTGGTACTCACGATAATGCGGAATCAAAAACGATGCATTCGCTTTGCCAATTGTAAATGCACATATTTGAGTTTTTTGGTAAATAAATCAAATAAAGTTCATTATACAGAAACAAACTCCGAGCATGAGCAGTGAGTTATTAAGTAATTTAATATGTTCAGATATGTCATTTATATGCACTATAAAAAGAAAAGGGCCAAGAACTGGTCCTTGTGGTACACCTTTTGTTAATATCTAACGTATTGCTCACTCTCCCGTTAACTTGCACTACTTATGTCCTGCCATAGTCAATCTGTCAAGGTTTTAGAAATACCTCTCCTTCCGTAAAATTCCAATTTAGTTAGTAACAGTTCATGACAAACACAATCAAAAGCACGAGATGGATCTGTAGAAATTGCTTTACGTTCCTTTCATTTTCGAAAGCTTCCTGTATAGTAGGTAATCAGTCAAATAATAGCGTCGAGTGTGCTTTATGCTCGCCTGTAACTAAACTGACCATCCAAAATCAAGCCGTGTCTCTCACCAAACTTTGAGAATTGTTCCACAATCGCGCATTCTAACACTTTAGAAAAACTAGGGAAGACATGTATTTGGCTACAATTCTGAGAAAGCAAATCATTCCCAGACTTATAAAGAGGAAGTACGCGAGCAGGCTTCAGTATAGTAGGAAATGTAGGGTACATTCCCAGGAAGGAAGAATTTATAATATCAGCTAAAGTTTCCACAATTGCACTATGCACAGCAATTAAGAAGATATCATATCATAGATATCTCATGTCTTTTTAGTTTTGAAATGGTTCACAATATCCAGGATACCTACCAATGATGGTTTTAAAAATATGGATCCGAATCCACGTGAGTTCAAATTACCAATGTTTGCTTGAATGTCGACTTTTATTTATTGACTATTTCCCCTGCATAATTTACAAAAGAGAATTTAATATGTTAAATCGGCCGAATCGTTCGTTGTAAGTTTTGGTTGTTCCGGATTCACTATCTACTATAATTTCGCATATTGCTTTTGCTTGATTGTCTGAATTTAGAACTTGATTAAAATTATTTCTGTGGGATTATTTTTCATGTTACTGTGCATAAGCAATACGAGTTCTTTTTGACTGATCAAATCAGAAGTTACCCTGAATATTTGTGCAACTCTCACTATTAAAATAGTTGTTCAATGCATTCACATTTTCTTCTGAAACAATGTGAGTCAGTTTAGTAAAGAGAACACACTCAGCAGCAACACACATGGCGATCCGATATATCTAGCTCCAATATCTCGAATTCATTAAAAATAAAATTGGTAAAGGTATTATCACGCCGCATTTGTGCACTACCAAACCTTATAGTGTAACGAAATACCGTCATTGTCTGATTAAATTATGCAAATGCATCGACAAATTGCTTTGCTTTATTGTCGGGATTTATAAAACACAAATTAAAATCTCCGTAGACGTGACGTGAAAATTTTATCCATATGAGTTGTGGCCATCAGATACTATGGTCAGTAACACGTTTAAATTGGCACCCGCACAAGAAGTTCCATACAAATCCATCACTACCAAATTCAGTGATTTTATATATAACAGTTATTTCGCAATGTATTTCTAGGGACATGCTTCTAATATTACTCAACTGATATGCTTTGACTGAGGTGTGAAGGTGGATAGCGACGCCTCCGGGACAGTGTACAAGCCTGCAGAACGTAGAATATAGAATATGCAGGAAGTCACAATAAAAATTCAAATATAGAGATGTAGTTCAAGCAAATTCAAGCAGCAAATGACGTAGGGGCAGCAATTACACAAATTATGTGCCGCTTTGGTCTACAATATATATTTATATCAGTCTAAGGGAAGGTTGGCGGAAGAGAAGCATTAGAGTAGTTTATAAAATCCCTGGGTGTTCCATTTTCGATTATTATGTAGGAACATATATGAAGTCAAAGGTTTACCTCAATAGACCACAGGATCTAAACAGAAAGTAAATGAAAAATACAATTAGGTGTAAAATTAAATAAATAAGAGAGAAGTCATTTAGTCATTTAGATTAGATTTTCCTTACTTTCGCGGCAATGTCAAAACTATAAAAAAAGGCTATAAGAACATTTGGTTATGTGTTGTACTCTCAATTTAGTGTCAAATTAAGAGTGCAAATTGTAAACCCGAAGCAGTGTAGGCAACCGAATTTTTTAAAAGGTGTTACGCGGTGGTCGTTGAAATGTGAACTACGTCTTTATTAAAAAATATAGTCAACCACTTGTTGTGCAAGAAAAATCTCTAGGTAAAGCAGCTTGGACATTATTGACATGCCGCCTGATACATTTTGCCGAAAATTTCAGTTGTATGTCCTACTTTATTAAGCTCTGCGGTTTACGATAATAACTTTCCATGCATCCGGAATTTTGAAATCCTTTTATCGCCGTACAAAAGAACATTTATATTCATTGTTATATGTACCCAGCACTCCCCATTGTTGTAGGAATAAAACCTTTCCGGCAGTAGAAATTTTTAATTTCGTTATATAAGGACAGACTGTTATGAAATTCGCAGACTGGACTTTTATAGTTGACGGAAGTGAAATTACACTTGTAAATGAAGTACGTGACGCGGCTGCAATTATTAGCAAATGTAGTTTCCCGTGGTGAGCGAAGCATTGTTAATTCTGTCCATCCTTGTTCGTATATTACTGGCATACCACTTGAACATTTGCAATAAATAGATTGCAGTCGCAAGGCAGAGCATAAACCATGCACACGTTTGAAATGTGAACTTTTAAATATAATTAACGCATCCGATTTAGATCCCGGATTTTGTATGAAATCCACTACAATATTGGTAAAACTTCATTGGTATGGAGTTTTAGTACTACAAAGAGCAAACCATCGTGCATGACTTTTATTAAACTTTACGCCAGTCAAAGGAGCAATACGACGAAGTTATTTACTTAACCCTGCTGTACTGTTAAAATTTACTCTACACGTGTATCGTTCGGGTCAATATGACCCGAAACATTATTTGCAACAAAGAATAAGTCTACTGTTTGAAAAGAAATATTTTATTTATAGAAAAATAGAAATTTACATCTTCTAATAAAAAACATTTACACTTAAACATAAAAATGTATTTTATAAAAAGACTATGGAGCACAATTTGGGCAAAAGAATTTTACATGCTTCTTAGAAAGATGTTTATTGCATATTACACAAGTAATATTTCTTTTGTTGTCATTACTTGACGGACAAAATTTGCATCGTGCACGTTTTGCATTAATGTTCGCTGATGTTGAGGGTTCATTTGATGTTAAGGCTATATTTCGATTTTTCGATTGTTGAGCTTTTACCACCATGTTGCGAGCTTCTTCTCCCCTGGGTAGGTACGTTCTTGACTCCATATGTAATTTTATGAGTGATTTTCCTAATTCTTCTAGAAATAATCTTCTTTTTGTTAGTTTATTGTTGTTCCAATTTGGATTCACAGCAGTCCATAATACATACGCGTTGTAAGCCGAAATGTCTAGCATGTTATAAAAAATTACCATAGGCCAGCGATTGGATTTCCTTTTACAAGTATATGTGCCCACTAATTGATCGAGTGTGTCAACGGCACCTTTAGTTGCATTGTAGTCTAGTATTATATGAGGTTTCTGATCAGTTCTTTCAGCGACTTTGTTGTCGTGATGCAATGTGCTCATAAGGATCACGTTCTTACCCTTTTTGGCACATAATTTACGACGGTTGTATCATTTGTGAAAAAGAAAGAACTGCTATGTACTTGTTTGTTAGTTATTGGCTGAGGAAGTTCCGGCTTGTTTTTTCTAACAGTTCCTACCATCGTAAGTTTTCTTTTCAGCAGTAACTGTCCTAAGTTGTATGATGTGAAAAAGTTGTCACACGTCACATTATGTCCTCTTAGTTCGCTGGAGAGATCGCAAACCACCCGCATGCCCTAATTTTTTCTGGTGGAGCACCCTCTTCCTTTCCCTTGTAAACTTGTACTTTCAATGCGTAAGATGTTTCACTGTCACAAAGAGTCCAAATTTTGATACCATACCTCGCCGGTTTACTAGGTATATATTGCTTGAAAGGGCAGCGACCTCTAAATGCAACTAACTGTTCATCCACCGTTACATTTTCTCCAGGATTATATAACATGGGAAGATTTTCTACCCACATTTCCCAAATGTTTATAAAGGCCGCTAATTTATCAGCACGTCTTCTTTCCTGGCGTGTAATCTTGTCATCAAAGCGTATCACACGGGATATCATGCTGAATTGTTCAAGAGACATGGTTGCTCGAAAAATGCTTCGACCGGTATCATTGTCCCACAGACTTCTTGTAGCTTCTCCGTGCGATCGGTAGACGCCGGCAAGTAACAAAAGACCAATGTAGGCTTGAAAAGTGGTACTATTTAAAACTTTCCACTTTGTATCGTAAACTCGTAATCCTTTAATATTTGTCATCATTATCACTTCCTTCTCGATCGCAGGAAAAAATACAATTTCAAATGCACTTTTTATGTCTGTAATTCTCGCACATGCATATCTTGTAATTCCTGCAGGAGTACGAATCACATTGCCAGAACTAAAACGACCATGTGGCTGAGGTGGAAGTAAATTCCATTCAATTTTACCATCTTTCGAGAAAATTGTCTGAACATTCTGAGGCATTTGAAGATTTTCTTGGTCTTGTTCGCTATCAGAACTATCACTTTCCGACACATCACTTATATGATCTTCAAATTCAGAAACAGATTCATCACTATCAGAAGCTTGTGCAAGAGCTTGAAGTTTTGCATCACTTAGTGGTCTTCGATTTACCATGTTGAAATCGAGAGTGAAACTAGCAAGCAAATTGAGTGCAACGTTTTATAACTAAGGTATCACGCATGCGTGCAACGTCCGAGACGTCCCCTTACAGAAACCAAAAACAGACGCTAACACGTTTGAGCTTGAATAACCCTGCCTAAACAAGAACATGCAAGAAGGTAATACGTGATAGTCAAGTAGCAAAAAATAAAACAAATAAATCATTTTTATTACTTTCTAACATATTAGGCGCAGTGATGGGTCGCTATTATATGCACAATTGTGTTGTATATAATAATAAACAATATAAATGCGAAAAACATATCCTAGAAATATGTATATAACGTAGATGACTGTCGGGTCATATTGACCCGAACGTAATAAAGGTAACATATAAATAAATATTTCAAACAAAAATAAAAAAATAAAATGTTTATAGAATATTAACGTAAACAAAATAACAAATAAAGTCAGTGAACGCCATGAACATTTCTTGATAAATATTCATATTACAGCGAAACAAAATTCTGTTTGGGTCAAATAGACCCGAACAGTGCAGCAGGGTTAATGAATGTCAGGTACGTAGCACAGCAATTTAGCAATAACTAGCTCAAAGCGATAATTGCATTCAGACAGCTGACGCAGATCTAGCACGTGTTAGTAATTCACCCTACCAAATCTAAAATGAAGTCTGAAGTACAACTTCATATATATAATCTAACCGTTTTACTACTACCGATAGTTGTTAAAACAAATGGAAGCGGACGAATACATAAAAAATATTCTAGACAAAATGATTAACTGAAAATTCAAGTACAAACCTTAAATAATGTACAACAATACGTATGATTTTATTGAAGAAAATCTAAAATCGCCCGTGAGATTGATTCTTAAACTAAATTCCTAATTCGCTCTCTGCAACGGGTTCAACCCCTAAAATCGTAACAGTTTTTGAATCTCCATGTTCGTGCGATTGACGTAATATCATGTGATTTTTCTTCTTTCTCCTAACTTCAATTTTTGAAATAGTTATTCGTTGCAAAAGCAATATGGAAGGCGAGCATATTGATGTTTGATTGATTGCAATAAATGATTTTTTTATAACGCACATTTATTTTAGTCTATTGATTTGAATACAATATATCTTCAGTATTACAAATACATTTACACAACCAAATTAGTACTTACATAACTTTTTACAATGATCCTCTATCGTTCTTTACATAACAATGCTCCCTATGGAGGTTCACGAAAGACAATCCAATATTACTGGCGGGTTATACGGTTCATGAAAGTGGAGTGTAGCTGTCTGAGTTCTGTACATTATTTTGATCATACTTCGGTTTAGAAGAGTACTACCTCAAACAAACAAACTTCTGCTATATTCAGAACAGTCTAGATAGATTCTTTATTACCAAATCCACTTTACTTTAGATTTGTAATGATTTTCCAATAATTCTGGACTTTCTAAAGTCCAAGTGTAAGTTACAATCGGTTACTCCCTTTGGACATAGCAGACTAATTGCTGAAACATCAGACGATTGACAAGGATCCAGTAGACAAGTATGCTAAAATAGGACTTCCGCCTATGGAATACTGCAACATGGTTTACCACTATCGGATATATTTAGTACAATAAAGGAAATAAAAGAAGGCACCACATATAGGAAAGTTTTCCCAAGTAGTCATAGAAAATTCGCCAGCAAAGCCATACCTTCAGTAGAATTACATCCCAAGAACTATAGTATTCAGGAGTTGCTGATCTCGAGCATTCCTTATAGAATATAACCGTTAAAGTTTACATTGTCTTTCAATGTAATAAAATTAGTTTCTAATTCATTTAACTTTTAGTCCATATTAAACTCTTGAAAGATGAAAAGCAGTTCAGAATTATTGATATGCATGAGCTTCGTGTAGGACTTTACCATTGAGTACGATATAAAGAGGTTTCTCATTGTTCAAAAATTTGAAGATAAGATGAAGAAACGCTGAAGAAGGAAGTATGTGTTCCCGTTGGTTCTAGTCATGCATGAATGTTTTATAAAGCACTGATTCTTAGATGATTGTTATGGGCTAAAAGGACCACTGGTAAAGCTTGATGTGATGTTTAAGCGGTTCTCTGTAAATGAATATTTAATAGCATTTGTGGGCAACAAAGACGCAGTATTAAAATCACACAATAATGTGGTGGAATTCAGTCAAAAGTATTAATCAGTGTCTTCGGTTTCCATTCACATGAGATTCATAATAATAATAATAATATTTATTAATGCCGTGGATCACTACAGATATAGGCTGTGTCAATAATAATTAATGAAATAATAAAATCGTATAGTGCACACATGTACATATGTCAATAATTTGAGTCCATACAATACACATTCGAGTTGAAGCAAGTATTATTGCCCCAAAAATTCGGCCACAGTATAAAAACCGTTAACACTAAAATACTTTTTTACAGCAAGTTTATACCTGGATAACTTATGAGCCTTCAGTACATCTGGTAATTTATTATAAACTTTTATACAAACATAACTCGGGCTCCTCTCAAACATTGAAGTTCTATGTGCTGGCACGGAGTACTTGTCAATACTAAACACTCATCTATTTAACACCCGCGGAATTTTGTGCTGGATACAACAGGAATTGCTCTTCCATTCATTCATACTAACAGAGAACGATCCCTAGACCGCCTAGCAGCACCAAACGATATCACGCATGTTTTGTCAGCATTCACTAATAAGCCATTATTCCTATACCAGCCGTAAACAGCCTCCGCACATTCACTACCAGTCCTTGATACTTCATCCTCGTCAAGACCAGAGACAATAACAGTAGTGTCGTCAGCAAACTGTATCAAAGGGATACTGGACAAGGAATTACCAAGGTCATTCACAAAGACCACAAAAAGAAGGGCACCCAAAACCGAATCCTGTGGAACACCCATCTCCAAGCCGGTTGGCGATGAGTACGCAACTCTACCGGCACCAGCGACAGACACTATCTGTCTACGGCCATTCAAATAAGTAGATAACCTAACCACTGTAGAGCAGGTCCTCTTATCTCACTGAGAGAAAGTTTATAATAAATAGCTTTAGCTACTTGCTCACATAGTTTAGTCTAAAACGGATCTCATGATGTGATATAGTGTCAGTAAATGCACTACAGTCCTTGCAATCACTATTATTAGCTTACTATAATTCCACAATGTACACTACAGAAATGTAATGTATAGAGTGGTTGGAAGATGGTTTCGTTCCCAATTTGAAAAGGAACTTAATTTCAAATATTTACATTTGAATACCGTGTTTAGTATGTATAATACAAAGACGATTATCTAAGGGACAATAAATAAATATTGCAATTTCACTTTGTTTCGGTGTGACTCCATCCGTTGAGAGTTTGGCTAAATGAGAGGTCAATTTTATGCGGCAAAATGCATTTTATATTAAACATATTTTATCAGTCAATTAGTTCCAGAGACATTTAGTCCTCTATGCAAGAAAATAAAGTCTATATCTAAAAATTGCTTGAGGCAGTTAGTCCTTTCGTAAGTAAACATTGCGTTTCAATTTCTACCTGAATTGCAGTTACACTAATATTTCAGTCATGTTTTTTCTATTATTACGAAGACGTTAGGTATATTTAAGAATAGGATTTTCTTTGACTTGGTGATGTGGTTAATCGGATAAGGTGGAATTCGTGAACGGAGAAGCGCCCCGAAAAAGCGAAGATTTCTTTTGACTGTCTGATTGGGTTGCATTCGCTGAACTTATGCTTACTTGTTGAAGTTGTAGGAATGAGATGGAATTCAGAGAAGCTGGACAGAGAAGCAACTCGACGAAAAGATGGCGTTTCGTGTTTACAATCCCGAAGAGCTGGTTTGTTCTGTACGAGGAGAGTAAATGTCCCAAACAAGTTTTAGATAAAAGATTAAATTTCTTGTACAGGGGACTACATTTTCCAGAAAAACACCTTAGCTTATTTATCCTAGTCCGTAAGATACTTCGACGTTGCGAGCCCCGTATCAGCGAAACACGTATTTCAGAATATACAATTATGGTAGTTGTAATTTTGCAATAGTCCCTAACGATTACTAATGATGCTATAAAAAAGTTGCTCATCTATGAAAAAGCATTTTTAGCAAAATGAAGTTACATGTTTCTAGTAATATCTGAAAATTAAATCTTAAGACATTTACTGCAGATTATTTTCTGGACGTCTGTCTTCCGCATTAAAACCCAGTCATGTTTTCTATTAAATCTGTTTAGAAATTAGAGCTTCTATACCTATACCTATGATATCCACGTGGAAAATTAATTTAAAATTCAATATAATCTGCGCACTATGGCGACGCAGTCTCGATCAAAGCGCACATATAACACTGATTTGGAATATTGCCATTTATCTTCAATGTTTCCTTTAATTTTTCATTAGTGGCACTTAATCAAATAAATAAATAAAAATACAACTCCTTATCAAACAATCTGAGACTACCCGTTGGAGGGAATGTTCTCAATCACTTGGCAGAAGTTTTAATCACTTTTAACAACCCCATAGTTGCCGAGCATGTGAACAACACATTCCGCATCAGATGCAGATGCGTTATACGAAAGCGAAAAACAAAAAGAATTACAGATAAGCACTAACAGAATGAGTAGAAGTATAATAATTTGATACATAAACGAATATATAAATGAGATGGGTATGAACTCAAATAAGATTTTCATATTTGTCACAAAATATTGGTTAACTCCAGATATGTATAGGTATTTGGCTACTTAGTTGTCATTTTCAGTGGAGATAATACGGAAAAGAAAACGTCGCCCGTAAACTTTAAATAACACTTGCCCTTTCTGCGGCATCACAGTTGGCACGGACTTTCCTTACTGAAGGTGACAACTTGCTGTAGGAATACGTAGATATTTGGGTGTATCCAAATCAGTATAAAAATATAAGAATAGTGTTTAGAGAACACTACCTATAAAAGCGCTGTAGAACATTTTATATGGTAACTAACTTCCACAAGAATCTTCCCAAGAACAAGACTTGACAAAAATCATTTGCTTGTAATTCTTTAATCGAAAAATGACGTTCTGGTAGTTTAAACTCCACTAGATTTTAAAAACTATTGTTATCTAGTTTGCCATTCCTCGTACTCTAGTGCTAATATTTATATTAATATTTAATGCAGTAATTGGCAACTTCGCCTCTTTTTGTGCCCCACGCCCCCGGTGTTAAGGTTAGTAAGTCTTCTTTGGTCCACAAAAAGGATTCGAGCGCTATGAATGGTAATGATCACCCCCATTGATATTTTTTTCAGGAACTTTCATGCCTTCTATTCTGACTTGAGCTGGTAACCAACAACATCTTATAACAGACTATTGAGCTTTTCGTGTCCTTCCCATTTGCGGTATTCTCATATTTACTGGAATACCATCCAAGTTCATATCATTGTTAGTCACCTTTATCTACTGTCTTCTGCGAGCAAGAAAAAAGTGAACCCAATTCAACAAAACGAATGTTACCCCGTACCACCCTAGTTTTCTGAGTAACAAATCATGGTCAGCACAATCGAACGCCTTACTTAAATTCACGAAGAATTGTCTCGTGGAATTTCAATTCAATCCTAGGTCTTCCTAGTCTTGGGAATGATGACGAAAATTTAGTTTACTATGTAAACTAAATGGGGAGTAAAGCATATAATATATATGTCGTATAATTTATTTATTAATCATTGCTAAATTTGGAGTTTGATGGTCGCCGAAGGATGCAGACACTGTATGATTTATAAAAGTTACTTAACCTACATCTGGACTTTTACTTTTCATAAGACCATTTCGAATTCTATTCAAGACGTATACGTACGTGACGAGTGTGTACTGCAGTTCTTTTGCTCCGTCTTTTCCCTGCGTTTCTTGGGGTAATATTACATTGTTAATATTTAATTTTAAAGCGGTAATGTAACTTAATCTCCTCTATCGAGGTAAATTACTTTTGATTCTGTACACTTAACTAGCTTGTACTGTTGGACATTTTAATCCATTACCGTTGTTGTTCCTGTGCGAGTTTTTCCTCGCATATTTGTCAACTTTTCCGCTGTTGGTTCTTATCACATAAAATACGAACTTTAATATACAGATACAGCTTTAAAATTTTTGTTTATTGCAAAATTTGTTTCCGCATTCTTTATTATTTTATTCCCCTATACCTTTTCGTGGCCCTCTTGTTTGTCTGGTTAGTCACCGGCACAGGTCCGCCTGGTGTGAAGAGTTATTCCATTGTTTAATCCTAGTTCTCGTTTTGTGTATTGACCTTTTCATTTTCTTTTGTCCTCTTTAACCATGACTGGTAATTGTGGAATATGTAGCGGAGGTGCCACACTTTAGAATGAGATAGCTTGCGACTTATGCAAAGCAATTATCCATACGGCTTGCAGTAAGCTCTCAAGAGCAGAAATTCAATGTTTAAACAGCAAGACCCGCAGGCTGAATTACTATTGCCCAACCTGTAGTGACTTTAAGTTACAGCTTACGAAACTAAATGAACTGTCATCCTTAGTAATTTCGTTGCAGTCTGAGGTTCAGGCATTGAAGGCTCGTGAGTCTGGGGCTGCTGCTTCTGCTCCAGTGGTGTTGGATCCGTTAATGATTGATGATGTGGTGCGTGAAATAACTGAGTGTGGAAAGCGTAAGAGCAATATAATTCTTTTCAATCTGCCAGAGTTGGAGAGCGGTTCGAGAGCCGATCAGATTGAAAATGATACAGTTTCAGTAACAGAAATTTTCACAACTCTAAACATCCCTATAGAACAACCATACCCTGTACGGTTTGGCAAGTATGACCCTACTCAACAGCTGCGTAAGCGACCGGTAAAGGTAACTCTATCTTCTCCGGAATTGGCGGCGTCGGCTTTGCGCCAGAGCGCCAGATTAAGAAGCGTCGAGAGGTTTAAATCCGTTTTTCTTGGAGGAGACAGAACACCCCTCCAAAATATCATATATAAAAACTTGAAACGTCAGCTTAATGAACGTATTGCCTCTGGCGAAAATGATATATATATATGAAGCACATTCATGGAATTCCAAAAATCGTCAAGCGTAATCAGAAAAACTAAGAACATCCAACAGAGAATCTCCTCCACCCCGACTCTTTTACCAAAATACTCGTGGTCTTCGGTCTAAAATCGACCACTTTTATTGCTCAGTTGTAACTTCCGATATGGATATCATCCTGCTTTCTGAAACATGGCTTTCATCTGATATAAACGATGAAGAACTTTTTGATCACTCTTACACTGTTTTCAGAAGTGACAGAAACTTCGACGTGGTGGGAAAATCGTGTGGTGGTGGAGTGCTGATTGCGGCTTCGCCAGAGGTGTCAATTGTTCAATGTGATACGGCATACTTATCTCCTTTGGTGCCTTCAGTGGATATAGTGGTTTCTAAATGTAACCTTGTTTCGCAAACCATATATTTTATAGTACTTTATGTTCCGCCGAATATTAATAACGATGACTTTCAGGTATTTTTTGAAAACTTTGCTTTAAACTTGATTGACAAGAAGATAGTAATTTGTGGCGATTTTAACTGTCCTACCTTCAATACTCCTGACAGAGCAAATGACTTTAGATGTAGAATTTTACAAAATTTTATGAATGTACTGAATTTATCTCAAATTAATACAATAGTAAATAGTAACAATAGATTACTTGATTTAATTTTTGTTAATGTCAGTTGTTCGAGTATTATACAACATAGTCTGTACCCGTTAGTTCCTGAAGATGCCTTTCATCCGGCGCTATCCTTTCCTATAGCCTCATACACTAGGAATATTAAAAACTTTCCATCTAAAACAAATCCTAGATATAACTTCCACAAAGCTCATTTTCCGAATTTATATAATGAACTTATCGGAGCGGATTGGTCTTACTCGGAGAAATGTATTGATGTCAACTCAGCTGTGTCGAGTTTTTACACAACAATGTTCTCGATCATTGATAAGCATGTCCCGAAATACTCAGTGCCATCACGTAGATTCCCTATCTGGTATAGCAGAGAATTAATAAGATTGATTAAACTAAAGGAATTCTACCACAAGAAATGGAAGTCTGGAGGCCTTTCAGTGTTCAGAGATGAATTTAATCGAGTTCGTGCGTTGGTTAAAGCAGAAACACTTAGAGCCTATGAAACATATTTGGCGGGCTTAGAAGATGAAATACCCAGGAATCCCAAGGCATTTTGGCGGTTCATTAGACAGAAGAGGGGAAAGTCTAGGATTCCTGGTTGCTTGAGGCTGGATGATGAAGAGCTGACAGATCCTGGTGTGATAGTTGAAGCCTTTGCCAAAACGTTCTCAGATGTGTATCAACCACGACCATTATCACTTTCGTCGACACCTAGTGATGGTTTGAATTATTTTAATGTAGAACCCTTTTCAGAGAATGAGACACTAGTAGCCCTTAAGCAACTAAAAGCGGACCACACGTCAGGTCACGATGACCTTCCAAATTTTCTTATTAAAGATTGCGCATCTATTTTATGCAATCGCTTATGTACGATTTTTAACATCGCACTTCGCACTTCCACATTTCCAGATATCTGGAAGATAAGTAGAATCACTCCTATTTTTAAAAAGGGAAGCAAGTATGAAGTCATTAACTACAGGCCTATCAGCATTTTATCCAGTTGTTCAAATTAATCAAATCAATTACTTTACAACAGGATTTATAACTGTGTACGGTGTTATATTTCCACACAACAACACGGTTTCATGTCGGGTAGATCAACCTTGACGAATCTGGCTGAAGTAACGCAGTATATCAGTTCCTGTATTGACTCACGGGGTCAGGTGGGTGTTTTATATACAGACTTCGCAAAGGCTTTTGATACCTTGCACCATAACATATTACTGTCCAAATTGAGCTCATTTGGCTTTACTTCAACTGTAATAAACTTAATGGCTTCATATCTCAACAACCGAACGTGTTACGTTTATTATAATGGTTTCTACTCCTCCACCTTTACCGCTTCCTCGGGAATTCCACAGGGGTCAAATCTTGGGCCACTTCTGTTTAATGTTTACATAAATGATCTCCTATCCTTGCTTAGATGTCGCGTCCTTGCTTATGCAGATGACTTAAAGATTTTTAGTAAGATATCCTCGTCTTCTGATAGTGAAGCTCTACAAAGAGACTTAGATACTATTTACTCCTGGTGCAACAACAATAACATTAACATTAGCTTAAATAAGTGCGCGGTTGTCACTTGCACAACCAAGAAAGATCCAATAATATATTGCTATTCTTTAGACCATTTTGACATCCCCAGGCAGACACAGATCAAGGATCTAGGAGTCTTATTTGATCATCGACTGCAGTTTACCAATCATATAACTGCTATCTGCAGCTCTGCTTCGCGTACACTAAATTTTGTAATACGATCTTGCAGAAAATTTGTTAATGTTGCGACATTAAAGAGGCTTTACTCCACATTAGTTCGGCCCAAGTTGGAATATGCCTCAATTATTTGGTATCCCCACTATGTCTACCAGACTATATTTATAGAGAGGGTACAGAGAAGATGCCTAAAATACTTACAGGTCAACAGGTAACTATCCGGTCAGGGGTATCGATTATACTGAATGATTGTCAGAACATCAATTCACATTACTTTCGGATCGTAGAGTGATTACTAGTGCAAACTTCATAATCAAACTAGTAAACAATAACATCGATGCTCCGAATTTACTCTCTGCCGTAAACATTATTGTACCTAAATATGGGACTAGATCTAACGATACGTTTTTAGTGGCCAGAGCCAGAAAAATGTCTTCGTTAAAGCACCTATCAACCACATGGCCAGGAACGCAAA
Source organism: Chrysina gloriosa (assembly GCA_038088585.1). Lineage (NCBI taxonomy): Eukaryota > Metazoa > Arthropoda > Insecta > Coleoptera > Scarabaeidae > Chrysina > Chrysina gloriosa. The sequence continues at coordinate 51,172,385 of CM076087.1, forward strand.
TAGAATTGCGCGGCATCCTTTTTGTACCTCTGCAATAACCGAGTTTACCTAACCCTTTCCACACCCTGTATCCTCTTCACCTAATCAGTTGTTAATTACTGCGTCTTAAGTTTATTACCTCTTATAGTATATTGTATAACTATTGTAAGCACTGCACTATATTATATATTATATTATATTGTTAATATTGTCCTCTTCATGGAAATCTTTGTTGGACAATAAAGATATATTATTATATTATTATTATTATTATATTATTAAGACGTCAGCGTCGTATCTATTTAGATAGACCGTGATCTCTTTTCCGACTACAGCTTCGTGAATTTTAAAAAACCCCAATAATAACGATATTGGGCGATAACTCTCAATAGATTCTGCACATTCACCTTTGATATCGGAACTACGTTCGCATGTTCAGTGTTTCAGAAATATATGCCAGGGATAACCATACACCCATATATTGCCTCTTTCAGCAAGAACTTAGGGATGTGGTCATAACCTGCACTATGAGCACTACAAAACAGTTGCCTCAATTTCATTTACAGTAGCTGGATTTAAACACAAAGAGCTACTCACCCACGAATTTGGAATACCATTCAAAACAATACATTACTCAGACATTGATCATTAACAGCTATTTTTATATTGTTTCGAAATTCTGTTTTATTCTATAAAAGATGATATTTGACTTCTTGCCTCCACTAAATTTTTGCTCCAATAAGTCGGAGGTTTCATAGATGCAGCTTTCTCCTTTTAGTGAATGTTGTGGCAGTAGCATTTGTTGCATTCGAATTCCGGTTCGGACGCTAGAACCTGTAGTTTTCTAAACTGTCGCAGCCGACTTGGTCGACTTTCCCTTAGCTGTAAGAACACTATCATTTGTGTCCAAAGGATTTTCTAGTGTTAGTCAAATATTTATTTCACTCTTTATACGTTTGTATCCTTTATTTATAGATTTATCAATAATTGTAGTTAAAAATAAATGTAAAGATCGGTGTGACCGTACAAACAACTTGCTCCTTCTTTGTTAAAATTCAACTCTGAATTACAGTGGATCTTACAATTTTTTACTCTAAAAAGGATAAATCGCGAAATACCAAACAATCTAATTTTACTATTTGATAATGATACATCTGCAACAATACCTTATTGTTAGTTTAATACACCGTCCAAGTTTGTAGCTTCACGGTTACTTACAGTTTTATCCCGTTTATGTTTCCATTTGGAAATTCAACTGTTTTCTTTATTTTGTATTCTGGTGCATTTCCTTATTAGCTATTAATCGTATTATGGTCAAAGTGTGAAAATTAATTAAAGATATTCACAAATTGTTTTCAATGTTAAGTGAACATAACATTTATGTTTTAATACACTGTTTTACAGTTTACACTCTGCTAGCTCTGCCATTTTTTAAAATTCGGAAGTAAATTTTGAAATTCATTGCACACGCATTTGACTTCTGACTATACATATATATATGTAAGCATTAAACCTGCGGTCCCTTCGTTTTATTACTAAACTTCCTACAAAACCGCTGATGCAGGAGCCACTTTTGTAAACGACTTTCCGATAGACCAACTCCCATGCAATCAATGTAAGTCCGTGAACAGAGTTCGTGTTTCCCTTTTTGTAATTAATGAAACTAAGCACTGTATCTACTCCGATGGTGCGGTGCATCTATAGCTTGTTTATTAATCGAGTAATAAACAGTTAGATAGTGCAAACGTTTGCGAAATTATTTCTTTTGGATTTTCCTATCATAGCAGTCATAAATTCCTGGAGCAGTATAATAAGCTCACACGAATATGTTTACCACATATGAATCAACTAATTACTAATTACTAAATTTACTAAAAGAGTAACTGTCACTGAGAGTGCTTTGTTAGTGCGGCCACAATGCTACATATTGAATGCAAGCATCTTGTGAAGTAATGTGTTGTGTATCTTCACATTCTGACAGACTTTCCTCCAGTATGAAGCTTTTTACGTTTCAAATAACTGTATTATACCGTATCTCCCTATTTTTCTATATCGTCCTCAGTCGCTGTTGTTTGAAGTAACACAAGTATAAAAATATATAAATGACAAGTATTCATTATGTTTAAAATTGATATAGTTTAGGCATACATCAAATATGTTATTTCTATCCAGAAAATATTTTTACAATATTTCTTTTATTATTCTTGTCGAATTCCTCATCCTTATCCTGCAAAATATGTTTATTCGCCCAATTAATTAAGATGGTAAGTTCATTAGTTACCAAAATGTTCAGACAGCACTCGATTCTATATTTGTTGTAGGGGAAAGTAAAGTGCAAAGCATAAAGGAAAATAAAAGCGTATTCGTGTGATTCAATGAGAGACTCCTACCGACAGCATACACAAATCAAGAATTTATTAGAAGATTTAGGGAGAAAAGCTTTTACGCTATGTCGCCTAATACCGAGATGGAAGATCTGCGAAAAGAAGTAGCTACTTGACACAGGAATAAGCTGAATTGCCCTTGTAATAATGTAATACTTCTTCTTCCCTAATGACAGCGTTAGTACTAATACGCACTAAAACTTGCTTGTAGCTTGAACTACAATCCAAAGATAATTAATATATCTTATTTAAAGACAAATGTGGAGGCTTTAATACTCCTATTTTATATAAATAAATAATAGACAACTATTCCACGTAACATTGCAAGCCAATGAGGCCGTAAAAACTTTAGCATGCCCAAATGACACAAAGTTGACGCATCGTACTAGGAAGCAAAACTATATAAAACTGCAGTAAAATTGATACTAACATGTATTGTAAACGAGGGCAGAACTGCAAACTTAATTAAAAATAGTGTATACCAAAAGGCAGAATAGTGTTTCTAATAAAGATATCAGATGTTTAATATAGAAGATACAAGAAACTAAGTAAAAAGAAGAAAGCAACAGATTGAACATGTAAACACAATACATTGGTTAATGTTACCAAGGATAATAGATTCTCAAGCAAAAAGTTAGTAGGAAAACAGAAACGGATGGAAGCAAAAATTTGAATGGAGAGAAAGTTTGCAGTAAAAAGAGGTCAGGGGAAAGGTACAAAACTAGTATCTTAAATTCAACTACTCAATCACCTATTGGAGGCCGGGGGAGCTATATGCAACAGTTGATTAACAACCTATTCAATAAATTCCTTAGTTTCGTCACTGCAGTTATTTTTGCGTCTACCTGAACTTTTAGATCGATATGAAGAAGCAACCTTACTACCACTGATGCTAATTCGGATGTCTATATTACAGTATTCATTATAAGAACATTAATTTTTATCGAAGCACATTCTTCATTAATGCCCCATGAATATTAGATATAAGCATTCTTCTGCAGAAAGATATAAGCAAGAGCTATTTAAAATGGTATTATGGATATGTCTTTGTAGTTAATGTAGAAGCATTCCAGGCGTACACGCAGTTAAAAGCGGTGTTCTGTGTAGGTGTCATATGTTACGAAAATAATCTCATAAATCATAAAGGAACTGGACAACATCAAAGCCTCAGGTCAGGTAAACAATCGTTTCGTCCCGACGAAAGGCAATGCGCCCATCCCATGTAGAAGAGAACTTTAAATATAAATAACGTACACATACATACATATAATAAATTACGTAATGCCTATATAACAGACACAATTTAACCAAAGCGTTGAAACTCGAGTTTCAGACAGCTAAACAAAGGTATTGCTGTTGTATTAATTAAACTTCAAAATAATAATGACAAAATAATACCATCCATTGTACTTATTGTATACAACCAATACACCATCAACAGTATGAATTAAGAATAAGTACATACATTCCTGATAAAAATATACTAAATTCATTAATTGGATTGAAGAAAATGTTATTATGCTAAGAATCTGTATTGCGGAAAATTCTTGACAGAAAAAAATTTGGAAGCATATTTGTGCTATAGAAAAGATATAAATGTAGATGAATAAAGGGATGAAGGGCGTACAGGAAAGTTATGGCATAAAGGGAACCAGCAACCATCATCACTCCAACCATAGACGACATTTCGGACAAGACGTAAACGATGCATATATAGTAATTCACACCAAGTAGTTAACATGTGTCCCTCTTACGTTACTCTCTACTTCAAGACGCGACAGACGACGGACTCATTAATAATTTGAAAACTTAAAACTAAGGAATCAAGCTTTCAGGATAGCGATATTATTGAAACATTTAGTTGTACCCATTACAAATTTTAAGAAATATGTGAAAAGCTAGAGCAGAATTAAATATTGCCCCAACCTCCTTAATTTGCTCGAATCAAGTAAATGATAGATAGAGATCGATAGATGGAGGAGACTAAATTAACTTTCTCGGCACTTATAAATTACGTAACAAGATTTGTGAAATCCTAATTTAATTAATTAATTAATCTATGTTATATGTGTAAAATGTGTAGAACTCATTCTCATGTGCGTAGAAGAAGAATACTACAACATCTCTGGTGTAGTTAAATTTAATCGGACGCACCTTCAACGATAGCCAGTCGGGAGACTTCTTAGAAAATTCAAAACATCAGGAAACGAGGAAACGCCCTTGGCAAAGGTCACAACAAATACCAAGAAATCAACTCACCGAACAAGCAGGTAACTAGGCGTGCATTTATTCCTCGCCAGAGTTGAAGATTTTTATGTAAAAATTCGTCTAAATTGTCGAACAGTAATCTGCACTGGTTTGCCATCAACAAGGAGCACGGAACTGTACGCGTCATTGTTTGGCGTGGTTTCTGAAAAGACCGTCTTATTGGCTACTACTTGTTTGAGGGAAACATCAACAGTAAAAGTACTTGCCAGTATTGGGAGATGTATTGATGCGAGATTTAGATAGTTGGTTCACGCTCAGAATTGTCCATGCAGAATAGCGCACCACCCACTCAGACACTTGAATCGCTGCACGAAAATTTGCCACAGTGGATTAGCCGTAGAGGACGTGTGGAATAGGCTCCTCTATTTGCAGATTTGGATTCAATGAATTTGCTGTATGGTGCTACCTGAAATCAACGGTTTATTCATTGAAAATCATGTATAAAGCACATCCCCGTCAGCAAATTTAATAGAGTGCCCTGCTGTCATGCCGACCTTACAATTAGTAAGAAACATTCTGCGGAACCTGGCTGATGGGTTAAATCCCTATGATACGGAAGTTGTTGCCTTTATCTTTCGTCAGCCTTCATCCTTCCACCTAATTTCAGCCCACAAGGCGCATTCATTTGTTTAGTAAATTTTTGTTGTACAACTTCGCAAAGAATATTGTGTACGTAGAAAAACAGATACATACCTCTGTAGCTTCTTACAAATAGCACTAATTGTGAATATGTTACTTATTGTTAGCAACGTTTGCTTTTCGATACAATGCCTTCGTAAGTAACGTAGTAATTTCACTCATTCTGTCCGTAATTCACCATTGACTACTTTTCAGAATTAAGTTAATTAAAACCGGGTGGAACAAAGACTTGTAATTATCCATGCCTTTCATCATCGATCACCTCTAATGCTCTTGTCCAATCGTTCACAATGTAGAAAATTTGTCAACGCGTCGACTGAAACCTCGAACGATCAAAAGGGGATAGTAGTAGAGCTTAGCGTCACCAATAGCACGAGATTCGACTTAGCGCCATCATCAAGTTCGCTTTTTTCCTATCTAGTTGCGGATTTCAGTTTAAAATGGTTTCAAAGCTCGTTCAAAATTAGAAGGAACATCTATGGATATTGCTCTTGTCGCTTGTAGAAACTACGATAATTTGCATAATAATAAGAAATATAACTATCGCTTATCTTTGCTTGAATCTTAATCAATACTCCTAAATGACATCTTCAGAAAAGAAATTAGCAAGATATATTTTCCTTATAGGAAAATAATCCGTGCATTGAGAAATGCTCTCCACTAACTTTTAACGTCGTTCAAACAAGAAGTGGCCTTTTAAGGTATCAAGACGTGTTCGTGCGGGTTTCACAGCTTTAAAAGTCAGTTTACTGAAAGTTTAATGACGGAAATTTCAATGGAATAACTTCTACTCAAAGAAGTTAAATACTTTTAAAATGTTATACGTTTCTTCGCATAGTTTCAGATTTATGAAATAGTTGTTATATGTTGGAGTATATTATTCTAAACAATTTGTCTAAACTAGCCATTAAAGCTAAATTACTAGAATAATTGAAACGTAAATTTACGAAGCGACATCTGTAGGTCATCACTGCTCTATACTCAGAAATGTAAAAATTTTAACTTGTATATATAATGATAATGCTGAATACATCTAAATTTTAAAAGAAGTGAATATATATTCCTGAATATAATATAAGGGCTGCAGTAGCACTCGGGAAAACAAATGCAAAAAAATAGGAAGAGTGTTTTCCAATAAGCAAGTTTGGTCTTCGGAAAGTCAAAATACTGGAGACATATAGTTAACTACTTAACGTTCTTAGAAGTGTAATTGAACTCCTAATTACTGTTCTATATAAAAATATCTTTATTTTAGTGTGAAAAAAACCTTTACACTTACAAATGTGTTATTACTTATTACTGTTGGTAGAAAAAGAGAATATAAGAAGCTGTTTAGGCGATGCTAAAGCGATGCAAGTAAAAAGGATACCCACAAAATGCTGAATTTTACGAGTAGTAAACTCAAGTGAAGTCATCTGTTGCAATAATGCAAGAATGTTCAATTTAAACGTGTCTAACGGCGTACGTAAACAGAAGAAGAATATTGTTGCGGTGTGTGCTGAATAAAGGATATGTACAGCTTTAAGAAATATAGTCGTATGAGACTTGCACTTGCCTACGAACATCTTATCGATTATACTCGCGCCAATATACATAATTCAAGTTTTCATTTACTTGATCTAATTGAAATTGTATGTATTACTTGTTTATCTACCTACTACAATTTCACCAGAAAGGAATATAATCGTTATTCTCTGTATATAAAAAGCTAAGAAACACGCGTGACTGTAGACTTTCACTAGAAAATAAAAACAAAGTTTGTAGAGGAGTCCAATGTAAAAGCGATGCATGAGCTAACCACCGATAGTAGAATTTCAAAAATAATACCTCCTCATTATATTTTTCCAACTATCATAGCAAATTGTAAAAGAAGAACGTTCGTATACATCGCTTCAGGATTTTTTAACTTTAATAAAGAAATTGTACCTAAAACTAAAGAAGGGATATTTTACGCAGAATTGAACTATAATATTTTGCCCATTAAGTTTTATCTCTCTTTAATAATAATGAACTGCCATGTCAAATAATAATAATATATGCATATATTCTTCGCTGCTACATAATTTAATAAATGTAGAAGTCATAATGCTTTTCACAGGGCAGACATGCTGCAATAGGTCTTATTAATTTAAATTAGTTTATAACACCTTATTCTATCATTTCCAGGACTAAAAAATATATCTGATGCAACGTACCTAACCCCTAAAAGTAGCTACGTTATGAGATAAATATATTAAATTGTAATTCTATTTTCTTCATCGTGAGAACGCATCAAATAAATATAATGGAGTAATCATACAGAGCTTGCATAATCTACAGGTGTAAACATACAACGCGTGTCGTCATGAGTTTCATATACACCATGTAGTCAATATACATTGTCACCAATAAATCCCAATAAATCCCAATAAATCATATGGGAAAGAATTTTGTCAAACAATTCAGCTGAATTTTCATGCTGCCAATAATTTGTGATAAAATGTCTATGCAAATTTACAGTAAGAGAGTAATCGTACAACATTCTTTACCCATAAAATTTGAATTTTTTAAAGAAATGTCGAAAACCAAGGTTCTATTTGAAAATTTCACTTTATATGCATATTGTAGTATAACAAATGTCACCAGAAATAAAATTGTTAAATATTTAAAAAAAGCATATATTAATGGATATATTAAAAAACATTGTTAACATACAAACACATTACATACAAGATTTATACATTACAAGAATTCATATAAATTTACTGGAAATAATCTAGGATACATCGACGTACAGTACAGCTTTCTATAAAAGCGATACACCTCGATGAACTGAAGTCAAGGCGAATTAAAGTTTTCGTTTCGTGGACAACGGAGTAAGACGGCAGTGTAGTCCTGGTTTCAAGAAGAAATAAAAGTTTGTTTGGTTAACGACGTATTAATTGACAATATAGAGAAGTCAATAAATAAGTATATAAATATGTTGTGAATAAAAGGGTTTTAAGAAGAAGTATCGGTGAGAAAAAGAACCTCACCATACAGAAGAAGAAAGAGTTTATAAAAGAGAAGAATCCATAAAGCTGCATCGAGAAAGAAAGTGAAGAGAGGAGATATAGGAAGAACCGTCAACGGAAAAGAAATTACACTTACACACACACACACACACTAGGTAAATATTTCGATTTTATGTTCAATATTTCCCAAAATTTATAAATATAATTTGTTATAATTTATGATTTGCAATTGCAATTTTGTAGTTTCCTTTTGACTTTAATTATACTACCCGTTTACTTAGATGCTTTAAATCTATTGGTCTCTCAACCGTGTCTTTAATATTTTCATTTCACCAGTGGGGTCTAAGCTCATTATAGCTTTTTCTACCTTCCACAACATTCTTGCCCTATATTTATAATTTCATAAATAAATATTTCTGGTGCTATTACAATTACTAATTCGTTTGCAGTATACGTTTCTACTTATCATTTTCACTTATTATTCTCTTTTGAGAAGATTGTTCGTTCACCACTTTGATACTTCGTACAAAGTAGTGATCTTTGCCTATTATTGTTACATTTAGGAATTTTCCATATACATACCTACCTCAACCAATAATAGAGCATCCTATTGGTTCACAGGGAATAAATACTTAACGAATCTTTGGCTTGGTTATCCATCTTTTCTTTACGTAAACAATTCCAACGATACACATTCAAAAGTAAAAGAAAAGAAATGGAAAGAAATATGTCAAAATAGGTAACAACAATTTTAAGCAGCTGAGGTATTTAAATATTGTGAGGATATCTGCTGGTGGAGACAGGGACACCGAATATGCCAACAAAAAGTTACTAAAAAGCAAAATCCTAACAAAAAAACAAAAATGAATCTCTATTTAATATATTTAAACAAGCAATTCTTGTATATATATATATAGAATTGGTTTCTCGAAAACGGCTCCAACGATTTTGATGAAATTTAGTATCTGGGTGTTTTCGGGGATGAGAACTCGCTCTAGCAGGGTCCCGATCCCGGGAGAATCAATTTTGACCCGGTTTACACACATTTCTGCTATTGCGGTGTATGAAATTGGTTATCGAAAATGTCAATTTTTATGCAATTTAGTATCTAGGGACTTTCGAGAACACAAAATTGATCTAGCATGGTCCGGGTCCCAAGAAAGTTTTCTTGTCCCGCTTTTACCTATTTTTGCGGTACATAAAATGTGTTATGGAAAACTACTCAAGATTTTGTTACAATTTAGTATCTGCGAGTTTTTGGGGATGAAAAACCGATCTAGCATGGTCCCGGTCTCGATTCAATCCATTTAGCCCAGGTTTCCACCAATTTCGGCCTAAACGTGGGTTAGCAACTTTTTTAACATCATGCAGCCAAGCCACAAGCGGAATTATAAGTAATTAAAACTTTACTATTAAACCACAGATGGCGCTGAAAGTGGTATATTGATAAAAGAAAAATATCTACTAAAACTAACAACAACCTGTAAATTCACATACTTTTAACCTTACAAACTTTTAATATATATGTGCTACTATATATACTTGAAATATATAAATAAATTAAATATCAAAACTAATAATAATTATTCAAAAAATTTTGGAAACTCCGAGCAAGGCTCGGTCCCCCAGTGTAAGACAATAATAAGAGCAACCGTACTATACGCAGCCGTAACCATGAGCATGTGCAAAAAGGATAAAGAAAAACTGAGAATAGCTATAAGAAAGTACTAAGAATAATAATGGGACCAATGAAAGTTGATGAAATGAACCATGAAATAGCACGGTAAATGAAGGGTATTAAATAAATAAATGTCTTTATTCTGCCCAACAGTTTAAAAAATAAAACTAAAATTAGGCATTCATATAGTACATACATAGGTCGTGTACACTTCAGAATATAATAGAAATAAAGAATGGGCACATCATTATAAAATAAAATAAACATAATATATTCAACAAATAAAAATAAAAATGTAAATCGCATAAAGAGAAAAACAAAAAAAAGATTATGCATAATTCACTTTATGATCAAAAAGAATATCTATATAATATATGTCAGCGAGTTTGCACAACTGATAGAGGGGGCTTCTGGCCATGCAATTGGTTCTACACCTAGGGGCGACGAAGGTTGCGCAGTGCCGAGATGAAAGGCGAGGAACGTTGATTGAAATTAATTCCAAGAACATGGGACAGTCGATTGTGTCACGCAATAGTCCGTGGAGAAAATTAGCTATTGCTATTTCTCTGCGCGTGTCAAGGGGTTCCAATCCATGAACCCCCAATAGGAAGGCGTGGTCACAATTACGTTCCGGATAAGCGCCGGTAGCTTTAAAGCTCAGATATTTAAGCAGACGACGCTGAATGCTTTCTAATTTGAGTTTGTGACAGGTGTAGTTCGGATGCCATACAACAGACGCATACTCCAATCTATTGCGTACTAATGAACAGTACAAATATTTGGTGGTGCAAGGATCGCTAAAATATTTAGAATTTCGCAGGATTTCGGTAATATGTTCGACAAAAGTGAGTTGGCTACCAAATAACACTCCAAGATCTCTGATAGTTTGCTTCGTCGATAATGTTTGACCATTTATATTGTATCCAAAATCCAGTGTAGTTCTCCTGTATTGATATTGTGAACAAAATGAAAGAGTGAAGGGTAAAATGGATAGGTCACGTATGGAATGCGGGAGAATCCTCAACAATATACTGTGTATTACAATGGGAGCCAAGCGGTAGGAGGAGAAGAGGGAGACCAAGATCAGGGTGGCTATATGAAGTGAAGGAGGACCTGGCAAGGGCTGGAATAGAAAACTGGCAGCCGAAGACCTTGGACAGAAATCTGTGGCGGAATATTAGCAGGCAACTCGGAACCTTGAGAAGTGGGGATTGATCCACCCCGGTTAATGGATCTAGAAAGCTTCACAGAGGACCCCTCCGATGGGCGTCAAGCCACTATTATTATTATTGTTATTATTGTTTCACAGGGAACAAATACCTAACGAATCTTTGGTTTGGTTATCCATCTTTTTACCTAAACAATTTCGACGATGCACGTTCAAATATAAAACAAAGACAGGTATTAAAATCTACAAAAAAGGAATCGGCCGGAACATGTGCAACCGAGGATATACGCAAGTATGTATGTGTTTGTACATTCGCGCAACGTTTCATTGTTGATATTGAAAATACGATTATACAGTACAAGTAAACACAATCACTGATCATTTAATACTACTAGGAAAATTTTTCAAATTAGCTAGCTGCTAAAACAACAATTACTCTGTTAAAAACGGAAATAATCCGCAACAATTCAATGGGAGTATTTACCTTCTCCAAAGAACCTAACAAATCATTCATATGTAGCAGTATTGCAAAAACTGCAAATTAATGCAAACTGCGCACAATATGGGAAAAATAGCAAACACAAGGGCATTCACTGTGTACAATGGTATCGGTTGCTCTGTCATGGAACAGTAAAACAAAAGATCGAGGGTAATGATTGAAATCTCGCATATACAAACTGTTATTGCTTGCGAACTGTGTAGTTACCACAAAAAGGGCTAACCGTTTTTGTGGGAAGTTCCTTTCTTTTTTAATGTAACAAATGATGTCTATTGATATATGTAGCTGTTCGCATTAGCTTGACATGGGGATGATAAAATTAATACTTTCTCTGCCTGTGAAATGACATCTGAATATATATGTTTGTATGTATTTATTTCAAAGAATGGGTATATATAAAACAGCTGTTTGTTGTAGGTGTAATAAAACAATTGTTTTTTAAGTATCATCGTTTTTAGCAGACTTTCCAAATAGTAGTACTTTTTTTAGTATAGAAAAGGTGTAGTTGAAGATTTTTAGTTTATCAGTTTACATTTATGATAAAAATTCGTGTGTTTATAAATCCGAATATGCTACTAATTTTAATATCTTTTCAAGACAACTGTCAACATCTTATCTCTCATGCCACAATAACCTCTTAACATTTTTTGTGTTTCGTATCAAAGAGAGATGATATCATTACTACTACAGTAATTCAGATGCTGATATATAGCACTGTGATATACTAGATATAAGCTCCAAAAAAGAGTTATTAAATCAGTCTGTCGGTTCAAACGGAGATCATTCTATAAGTATTGGTAAACTTCCTTGTTTTGTTCACAAAAAGTAATGGACGAACCGAAACCTTAAATAAATTGAGACAATTATAAAGGAAACGGATTTTTATTGCGACACTTTGGCACATCATTACGGAAGCTGCTAAACGATGGGACGTTTCATTAATGTCATTGTGTTCTTTTGAGGATAATAACATGACACTAGGACAATTATTTTCTTTCTTTGCTTTACTAAGAATAATGAATAGAATGACGTCTAGACTGCCTTTATGAAAGGAGTCCGCTTATTAGAACGTGGTAAGTATGTGACACCATCATAACAAAGGATGTACGGGAACAAAGAAAGAGAAATAATTATGAGATATGTACTCTAACGGTGAGAAGTTTGAAAAGAAAAGTATATGAATCAGATTAAGTGAAAGATTATATTTTTCGAAATTTATAAAATTGAAGCTTCTTCTTTTCCTTTTCAGATATTTCCTTTACTAGCACAGCTGTTCATACCTCAAGGGGATGATTTGTAATAAAATGTACAGAAGAAATGAAATGACTCGCATCCGAAGGGATTCGGTGAATGTACAGAGTTGAAAGTTTCGCTTCAATATATTAAGTGGCACAAGTTCTTTGATTTAGGATCATTGCTTGTCATGTTATTTATTTTTGCAAAATTACTGTTTTATTTCATATTTTATTATTACTAGTTGTTTAACTAACGATAAACTAAATATCATTCTTTTTCAGCACATTATTACCTGTATACGTATATTAATTCTAATTAATCGATATAAAGGAAAGTATAAATTCTTCATCACTTCAAAACACAGAAATCATGGTAGTTCGCACACTCGTTCACTCGGAAGGATGTTATATTGTAATATTCTAGGTGTCTTTGACTCTATAGGAAATAAATAGCCGCGCAGTAGAGAAAAACTAGCAAGTTTAATGTAGCAAACTTGCGAAAGCATTGTGAACCTGGATCTCTTTTAGATTTCCAAAACAATTTGAAATCTCTAGATCAGGGGTTCGCAAAGTTTTGTCTAGGTAGATCAAATTATAAATCCCAAGATATTTACCGGGCGAAAAGTGTTATTGCAAGAATTTCTGGCTTCGACATTTTCCTGTAATTCGATCAGTCCAAATTGCATATTTTCGGAAATATTTTATGGGCTCTAACAAAATGGACCCGAGAATAAAGTAAACTTCTCCTCGTGATTTTTGAAATCATTAAAACGTTTACCAAATTATTTTGACAAATTCTATATAATATTTTAAACATATAAGCTTGCTATTACCTTGTAATTTTAAATTTAAACCATTCATAATACCTACCAATTACATCAATTAGAAATATCAGGTGACATAACCAATTAATACCTTGTAATGAATCAATCGTACTATTTGTTTCAGTTAAAAAATCTTATTGCTACATTTAACTTCTGAGAAACATATAAAGCTTGGGCCTTAGATTTCCGTAGAAATATGAATAATTTCGCATTAGAATTCTTTTTAGATATAAAGAAATTACATACCCAGTCCGATATTTTCAGCACAGTTGTTACAATTGCTGCCACTAACCTCAACACATAAACTTGCTCGCCGTAGTAATGACTCACCCATAAAGTGTAGTGCACTTTGTTGACGAATTATATTTATTCACGTATTTTTGCGATGTCTCAATGTTTCTACGTCACTTACTTCGGTATTACAAACTAATTGTTTTGTGGAGGAGCCCCATTGGGCATAATCCACATCTGTTGTCGAATATTGAGCGGTATTTTTGCTAGTAATGGTGGTTACTCATGTTGTAGAAAATCTAAATAAGTTTGTCCGTCCAGACGATTTGGAAGCATAAATGATGCAATAATAAAGTTTATATTATGCCGCACCATGGATTCAGGGAAAGTCGTCGTTGATAACAAGTACGCCACATAGCATTCTCCATCGCCCAATGAAGCTTGTTGTCTGTATTAATAATTATTTCGCAACAAAAATCAGCTTCATCTGTGGATATTATTTTTGTTAAGATATTATCTTCTGCACATTGTTATAATAACCATTCATAAAAGTGCAATCCCAGGAGATAATAATTAGGTGATGATCTAAAATGATAAGGATGCAACTTGTTTCTTCTCAAATTTTGTCACATTATTGAACGGGGCAAATTAGGTAGCGCTGCAATTTGGCGAGGACTTATCCTAGAATCATGCTCTACTAAATTGAACACTACTTCCTCTACGTGAATATAGCCTTCTCGGCCACCATCCCAACTTTCGAGGTTGCAGGGAACCTGTATCGCGTACACGCTGAACAACACCAACAAATGTTTATGCTGCCAGTAAATTTCTTCTGGGAAATAACTCCGCACATCATCTTCGAGCGTGCGCACCGTTTTGTGAGGATTTGGCGTAAACAAGTACGATATCAACTAATTCCGCATTAATATAATGACCAGATAGGTGAATTACTTAATACACACGTAGATAAGACAAAGGTACACACTAAGGAGCTTATAAAAACACTAGAAAGTGAAAAGAATTACCTGAGGAAACTTGCGAACTGACCTACCTAAATAATTTTAATTCCTTATCGACTACCCCAGATATTTATAGGTAAAATCATTAGATTCCAAGTTTTTCCAAGAGCTTTGATATCAGACCGATTCATTGCTTCGAATTCAACAGTCGTATTTGAACGACTAGTTGTCGCTCCATAACGTGCTAAATGCAATGTTTTTTAATACGAATAGTACCATCCCGAAAACATAAACTGGATAACAAAATGATTCTTCCTGCTATTTCTGGTTCTCTTTTATTAGGACAACTTTTTACCAATTAATTTACTGTCACAAAGTACTTATATTTAAATTCCTAAGAGTGAGTTAAGGCGCCCGCTGTATGTAATATTACCAAATGAATAACTTCTTCCATCTAAAAGACTTAAATCAGCGGTGATGCATGATGCATGTTTTCTGACAAAGTTTACTGTCCTTACAACCCCATCCATAACATTTAAATATGTTACATCCCTTTGAACGATCTTTTAAACTTTGTATCGATATTAACCCTTGAAAAAATCACACATATGCGGTAGTTCCACGAGTAAATATCAACATCTGCGCTGTTTCGCATATATCAGTACTATCGTCCAAAGCGATAGAAAAAGATATGTAATTGAGCTGTCCGTTAACTTGTAGTAGTACATGCTCATTTTGAAGAGAAAAACACTATTTTGTTACACTACCTCTTTGTTTCTATTGAAAAACACTGTTACATTACTTCACACAGTGCTTATGTAACAAATTTGTGTTTTTCTTTTCATAAGTCAATAGAAAACGGATAGAATGATTGTGAACTTCCTCGCAATTGTTGTAAAATGTCTTCATCAATCTTTAGCATACAATTTTCTCAGAATTCTCCTTCTAAAACAGGTTTTCTGTTTCGCAACTTCATATGGGATGGTAGCTGGCTAAAGTAGGTGATTAATTTCTTTTTAATTAATTTTTAAATACGAACTTTCAATTAGTGACGGACTTTCGTAAGGATTCAAACTTTAGTCTTCCATTTGCACTTAAATCATTAAAATTACTATGATGTGCTTCATAATGGCGTTCTATATTATACTCGTTTACAACTGATGTATTTGTGTGGCATATAAGACACAAAAGTTGACTATTGTGATTTATTAAAATATATAAAATACACCATTTACATCGAACTTTTCCGTTTTCTTTCACTAGTTTAAGCTTTCTTTCATTTTTATCCTTATCTCCCATTTTTATTTTAAATATGTGTGTTTCAATGACTGAAACGTATATACAAATATATATCTTCTGTTGTTCTCGCGTTTGTATTGTACTAGACTAGTTCCTCGGGCCTTATTCCGCGTGTTGTTTTTGTTCTTAAAAGAACCGATTCCTCAACGTTTTGACGATATCACAATCGTCTTCACCTGGAACGTCGAGAAATCAGTTCTCACGCAGAATAACGCCCGATAAACTAACATATTATATATGTATATATATATATATATATATATATATATATATACGCTATAAACTAAACCATTCTAAAGATGCGTTTGCACGACGAAAGTTCTTGCAATGGTTATTATTGTGACAGTAACTATCATAAATAGTCTCATCGTGTAGATAAGACGATGGGAACCGTTGCATTCTCGCGATAGATCGTTCACACTACCTCTCTCTAATAGATCTATCGTATGGAACTGCCATAATAACTCTAAACTGAATACATCGGTTAAGACAATAAAATACAATAAGATATTTTGCGTCTAAGTTTTAGTAGGTACTATTTTTAAATATAAAATTTACTAATTAATTAAAAATATCTCTGTAAATTCAAGATTGGGGATGACCTAATTCTCCCGGCCGCATTTCTAGGGTTTGTGGACCGCCTTTTGGAAATTGCTGTTGCTCTAGATGATGAAAATTGAGTTGGATGATGTACCATGTGCGCCAAACATGAAATACAAGGTTAATTGCATCGTGAAAAAATTGGTGAAAGAAAGACTACCGACTATCGATTGTGAAATGGTGAACTGTGCCGTTTTAAGCGCCAGGTACAACTAATGTTCACGAGTCACGCATTTATTCCTTTATATTTTCTCCACTCAGGATAACAAATTTGTTACCGAAATTTGTATTCGGGGTTCTCCAAGTTAGTGTTGTTACGAAAGCTATCTAATTCGTTTAAATGCACAGGGACACAAGAAAGATAAAATATTTATTACAATACAATTTGGCTTTCAATGTAAGAAATAACTTAATAAAAAATATATCGAGAGCAACAGGTGACTTCGTGATCTCGATATTTAACTGTTTTACTTTCTTTTCATTACAAACAAATAGAAATTTAAGAAGTAAAGCACAGTAGTATATGTGTATGTAAATGAAACCTGCATGCACCTAACATATGGAATTAGCATAAATTAGCAACCAGAGAGCCTGTTACTTTTAAGTGTGATAAAGGCAAACGCGGATACTAATACACCATACAATTTAAGACCAGGGGGTCTTTGAGGGTGTTGCGCCGATATGGTACCGAATTGTCTTCACACTCTACACTTCTAAGAATGTAAGCAGATAAGACTGCTGACTTCAAACATATGTACTTTTTACCTATCCTCTGGTTGCTCCGATAAATACTTCTTTAAGGTCACATCCAACAGAATACAACATCCTATCAACAAATTAGCTAGTGGCGAGTTATTATCTAATAGAATCATTAAAAATAATTCCACACACTGTGAAATGCTGGCAATACGATGATCTGATAAAATCGTCAAATTCTTCGTTAGTAAACCACGATTTTAATAATTTGTTGGGAGAGAGATGGCATGACGCCTACATTATTTACACGGATGGGTCAAGCAAGAACGGTTGTTTTGGATGTGCATTCTATGATCCACAAAATCATTCTAGTCATTCATACAAATTGAAAAGTATAATGTCAGTCTATAGTTCTGAACTAGTCGCGATCTATGAAGCTCTTAAATATCCAAACAATTTACACCTCAAACAAAGGGTCCTTATTGTAACCGAAAGTAAAAGTGCCACAGAGAAACTAAAAAATATAAATATAACATGGAAAATCAATCCCTTAGTAGACCAAATTTATCAACAGATCAATTTCTTAGAGTTTCCAGTGGAAATTCTATGGGTGAGAGGGCACATTGGTGTTATTGGAAATGAAAAAGCGGATGAAGCTGCTAAATTAAGATGTGAATCAGTTGAAAAATTGAGCCATACATTGTCCCCTAATGATATTAGAACCATAGCAAAGACGATAAGTCAAGAAGTTCAAACAAATTATTTAAATGGTTCATCAGAAAAATTCTACAAACAACTCCAACCTAATATACCAAAAAAACCCCTGGTTCGATAAAGTAATTTCAAAACATTTTGTTAAAACGATATATAGGCTTCGATGCAATCATGGTTTGTGTAACAGTTATCTTCATATGATCAAAATAAAAGATAATAACTTATATGAATGTTGTGAACACGATACACTAGAACATATTTTTATGACGTGTGGAAAATATACCAATCAGAGAATAATTTTTTTGAAGCAGTGTCGAAAAAGGTTTTAAATCCCTTCAACTACATGTCAATCATAAGCTCCTTAAATATTCAAGTTTATGAAGAGATGTATCGTTTTTAGTTAATTGCAAAGTCAGGGTTTAATGAATGTTTGCTAAGTGTGAATGTAATAACCTTTGTATTTCTCCCTTTGTGGGTACACCTTTTTACCGAGGTTTAGTTATGTTACGTTTATCAAATGCCCTGATGAACCCCTGGGCGAGAAGTGAGTGTTATCCATGTGTCATTTCCTTAAGCATGAATGTAAGTATATGAAAAGTTTCGCTGTTGTACCTGGCAGAAAGCTACATCCATGAAATGAAATGAAGAAATGAAATGAAGAAGAAGAACAAATTAGCAATGACCTTGGAGAAGCATTAATCGGCGCAACCAGAGGAACTAAAAAAGACAGCCAAACAACTGTCTAACGTATGTAGTGATGTGGAAACGTTGCATCGCTGGATTTGCCACTTCTTCGAACCGCGGGTTGTAAATCCGCGGGAACTAAGTAAATGATTTAACCAAACTTGACCAGTTTAAGAATCGCGGACTGTCAGCCTGCGAGAACTAAATTTTTGGGAAATAAAACTCATGCATTTTATTATGCCGTTTATTTGGTACACGTGCGTACTGCTCGACCCCAAACGTTACATCGGAAGTGTAGTTGACTTCTCAATTTTAAAAGAAATAAGAAATGTATTACAATATACCCCCTCCTCCCGTTACTAAGAGTTATGACGAAAGGGAGCAGGTAGTGCATAAATACCTTAAACTATTAAACTCAGGTAGAACTTACAAACTAAGCTATGTAATATTTTCAAATTTAAAACTATTGTTCGGCTGGTCCGAACAACGTATTCTACGTAGATGACCTAGTTATTGCTGAAGATTCAGTTGGGAATGCTCTGCAGCTTTACCATGACGCCAGAAAAATACTGAAGTCGGCGAATATTAACATACGAAAGTGGTGTACAGGCGATGTTAATCTAATGAAACACTTTCGACGCCGATGAAATATCTGTAGATATGAAATGAATTCAATGTTCTTCAAAAAATAGCAAGGTTATTTGATCCCATTGGCATTTTTGTCCCATACACAATAAGCGCAAAGATACTTTTACAATGTATCTGGAAAGAAGAAGTTTGAATAGGATTAGAACATATCAATCGACTTGCAAGTGGAATGGAACAAATGGTGCAAGGAACTAGCTGAAGTAGGCGAAATATGAGTGCCATGGAGCTTGGTAGGAAGCCGAGAAGAACAAGTTATTTACTCTGACAATGCCAAAACTTTCCACAGAATATCTCCAAGAACTGGAGATATTATTTACCCTATTACGAAGCAGTCCAATGCAAGAAATATCCATAGAGCAACGTTTTACATGGAAATTTATAGTAAGGGTGGCTTTTGGGAACGGATGGTTAAACCTGTCAAGGATACCCTTAAAATTACTCTGGGAAATTTATAGTAGGTGTGGCTTTTGGGAACGGATGGTTAAAACTGTCAAGGATACCCTTAAAATTACTCTGTTAATTTCGATGAACTTCAAACGATCTTGACCGAAGTTGACGCAAACGTTAATGCTCGCCCGCTTATCCACATTGATAATAATGCAGACAGTCAACTCATTTAGTGTCCATCGCATTTCTTGATTGGTCCTGCACACTCAGGACTTACGATTGACATGAAAGAATCACAGTTGACCAGGCGAAAAGGTTTGAAAAAATAGAAGACTAGAGAAAAGCTGTCGACAAAATTATGGAATCGATGGAGTTCACATTACAACAATTAAGATCGTTCCATCATACGGCTGGAACAAAAGTTGTAAACTTTACAAAAGGTGACGTGTCTTTGCTGCACGATCAGGCTATGTAAATGTTTTTACTGGTCGAGCTGGAAACATACGTGCGTGCGAAGTTCAGACAAGTAAATTCAAATGCTCTACTCTCTAGAAGTTAAACCAGTTCGATCGGGGGAGGATGTAAAAAGTAGGCAGCCCTAATTTTTGTTTGAAGTGTAAAACCGTCAACGTAGATAGTAAACGTTTATCGTAATAAAACGAATTAAAGTAAAACACAACCTTAGATTAAGTTCACAGGGACGAAATAACCGCGGACCGATTTCTTCCTTCTGGATCAGTATAGCTCACCGTTATCACAGTTACAGTTAGACAATTTGCGCTAACAGTACTACAACTGTCATAAAAGACTGTACTAGAATACATAATAGTTTCAATTTTTAGTATGAAGCCATCTGCATTCGTATAACGCAATATTGCTATTCTAGTAAGTTGTTTATGATAGTTGTAGTAGTATTGACGCAAATTGAGCAACTCTATTGGTCATCCATTAGGAACGAAACAGACATCCTCCTTTTCGTTGATTACCTATAATTGTAATCGATTTTTATGTCTGCCTTGTTTTACAAAGTTAGTAGTAGAGAATGTATCTATTTATTTGTGAAATATGTCATGGGAAAGAGTCATCTATACTTCCTCTTGGAATTAGTAGATTGACTTTCGTTATTGCAAAAAGCTTGTTAACAGTTTTTTTGTGACGCGGCATGCCACAAAAATATCGTAAATAATACACATGAAACGTGAAGAAGGCTACCAAGTAAATGCCTGTTGCATGTACTAATTATGATGGAGAGGGTTATATGTTATACGGCAAAGAACAATGGGCTCATTGGCATAAATATGCATCCCCCTGTTATTTAGCGATACTAAATACATACATTCAATCGAAGATAGTGCCACAAACAAATTTGAGGAAAGATCAGTGGATATTTCGATTTACCATCCGTCAAAAGTATGTACATTTATTAATTAAGAGAAATCTGGTTAATGACTATCGTTTGTCACAGAGTAAATTATGATCGCCTCATTACTCGTATATATAAATACTGGTTTTTCGTTTTACATGTAACTTAATCAGTGGCAGTGCTTTTGTACCGGTAGTATTAGTTTTGTGGATATAGTGGCTCAATTGGAATAACGATTCACAAATTTCCATTACCTTTAGTAAAAGTAGTTTACTCTAAAATAGAGTTGTTTACTATATTCAAGCAAGGTTATCTTCTTCTTCAAATCGAGTGAGGGTACGGTAAATCTTCGTTCACTTTTATTATTCTACCTTCTATGATTGTCATTATTAGAAATAATGCTATATACCTTACTGATCTAATAATCCTCTTGCAATCGATATGTTCTCAAATAGTATTCCTTGCAAAGTTATTCAAGTTATTCCAATGTGATTAATTATTACCGATTTGACCGCATTTATTTCTGTATGGTAACTTTTAAACTGTATTTTCATGGAGTTTTAAATTCCATTGTGCACACTTATCAGAGATAGAAATAAGCTTTCATAATTTCGGTGAAAAATACCGCAGAGGTACGGAGACTATAAACGCTCACTTAATATACTGTCATATCTGTACTGAGAACATATTATTTGGTAATTGATCTTCGAAGTTATATGTGACCTACTTTCTAAGCAGCGCCGATACAATTTAGTGCTTTCAATACTTTTCCAGATCATCTGACGTCGCAAATCTATGACAAGTTCTCATAGGTACTGTAACTATCTAAATTCGCTTGATAATCAACGGAGTAATTTGTGGACTTATAACGTATCTATTGTATCCTATATTTGAGAATAATTAGTTGAGACTGATTTCCAGGAACAACGGTTGGATATAATTGACCAACTTGCATCTGTGACTTCACCCTAAACAATACAATTTGCCTAATTAATTAATGATTGTACAAGGAGTTAATATTGATGAAATTTGGAGTCAGTCAGCTGTTACATAATAAAGCTTCTGTAATTGTCAATTCTAGATTGGTGTCCCCTTTATTAGCGCCTACAATTGTTCTTTAAATAGGTAAGTATATACACTCCCAGTCACGGTAGTTGGAACACCTCGTTAAATTTAGGATATTGTGCAATAGAAATTCAAAATCTTACACAATACTGAGAATTCTACTGCGTAGTAATTATTACTGGTTAGTGGATCATACAGCATTATTAGGAATGCTGCACTAATGGAATTTACAATAGAACTTAATCTTAATTACTACAATGATCCCTAATAATCGCAATATAATGATTTCATAGTATTACCGAAAGAAATATTCAAGTAGTATTACAATGCTTTATGTGTCATAAACATTTACAAGGCCATTTCCAAGAACGATTTTATGGTCATCAAGGTATTATCCTATCCTATCCCTCTAGTACCTCGGGCCATTCAGTTTACTTCTAAACGTCTCCGTGTATGCGCGAAGTGCAAGTGGGCGAATTTGGAAAGTATTAACAGTGAAAATGCCGCGTGGAAAACCGATCACTGTTGAAAAGCGATCGTCCTAAGTCTTTGTCTAACAATAAGTTGAACAGAAGCACTCTAGTAATCGTACTAATATTCAATAGAACGGAGATACATGTTGAAATTCCATTATAAGGACATGAAGAACGTATAGCGTTAAACGTTTCAAATATTTATTGTAAAACCACAACAATATTATTTCGCTATACTATAGCTTCATCAGGTGGATGAATAATGGCTTAGACTCTTAGAACTTCGTGTCGCTGCTAGGGCGGTGTGGATTTCCGTCCTTTGGTCCTCTGGTGAAGGCTGCTTCGTTCAGGCAGCCTGGGGAAAGATGAAGTCGGTTAGCGAAGGGCTAAGCGGGGAAGAAGACTGTGTCACCTATAACAAATACAAAAATTAAAAGGATCAAAATTAACATTTAACGATCCTTTTATAGGAAATGATGGTCGTCGAGAGACCTCGAGAGTTGCTTCAGTCCACATTGATATCTGCTAGGCGACGGATCTCTTTTAGGGCGAGGTAGGGTCGATCTTGGGGATGTACGACCATATGGACGCAGTAGTTTTTACTGGCGCGGGCTCTTGCCCACGCGGACTTCAGGAGTTTCGTCAGAAATTCACGTAGAGCCGGAACGTTCCTTACAAAGAAAGGGACATCAACAAAAATAATGGCTTAGAATTTAAAGTTTTTACATGTATCTCTAGATGGTCATTTAAAGCTTTCGCTAATTTGTTATACGTATTAATTTCTAGATTCTCTAATAAATTAAGTTTTTATCTTTGTCTTGAATGTGTAAAATTTCAAAGTTAATGTTAAATTAAAAAGTTGAGTCTTTCTTTTTAAATCCATAACTTCTGTTTTGTGCAACTTTTGAGGACTCTTCCTCGTTGGTCAACAAAAGCGTGACTACACTAACAATATTTCACTCAAAATAAGTGAACTGATTAAAAGCTACAGATTAAAAAGTATTATTTAAAAGTAATTGCTTGTTGAAAAATACATCAAAAACTATAAAGATAGGGCGGACAGAGATTCAAACTCCGGAGTTTATTTGTTAACTTGTTGGTGTCGTAACGTTTACGTTGGCCAAACAGGAAGAACCAAAAGTCGCATGATAGAGCAAGTTAGAGATTTAAGAAAAAAGATTCGGCCTTTGCTAATCAATGTTTAGAGATATTTTTCCTTTATTGTACTAATGTGGTCTTTTTTAAGTAGTATCACAATAAAATTATATTTTGAAAGCGCAGGCAAACTGCAACTGCAATGTTTTTTTTTTTTTTTTTTGATACGGTTGATACGTTTCAGATAACTTTAACAACACATATCTATATACATACATGTATATATATATATATATATATATATATAAAAGGATCGTGGTTTGTTCGGATGCTTAAAACTTGAAAACGACTGCACCAAATTGGATACTTCCTTTTGCGGGTTTATTCGTAATTGTCACGCAAAGGTTTAGGAAGAAAGTCGAAAAAAATTTTGGGCAGAACGAAGTTTGCCGGGTCACCTAGTGTACCATATTATTTAGAATAGAATGGCACAATTAATGCCCGATTGCACGGTATAATTTAAGCCTGACTTAAGTCTTGCTTAAATTTAAGTAGGACTCTGTCAGATTCGTTTACATTGTCGCTTAAGGTCTGCTTAAAGTACTTAATATGTTCTTAAATTTGAGCTTTCCTCGAATGATAACTTAAATCTCATATTTGAGAGATCAAACGTCAATAAACATGTCACGAGTCAGTAATTGTTAGTTATTGTGTTGTACCTAAATGTGAAATCTTTAACGCTAAAGTACGGAGCGGTCGGAATTGATTGAATATACTTGGCAAGCGTGAAGTTATCAATTTGTGCTGTCTATCAAAAAGTATCAAAATAAATTGTACATTAATCACATATCCATATGTACAGTGTCGTCTCTTACATGCGCAAGAAACATTTACGTCACAAATTAAGGATCGGTAAGCAAAGCAAATAAATCTAGTAAATCAGGGCACCAAATAGATTCACTTATCGTTCATCTCTCTGTATACACCGTCTAACAAAATTGAAAATATTTGACAGTAAAACGCAACACACACAAACGTAAAATTTACATTTTTCTCGGATCAATCGCTACTTCTTTTTAGTTAAGAAGCGCTCCTGTCGTGTACGGTGCAACCAAAATAACACCTAGGGCAGTCTTTCCACGTCTTTGTAAACTTCTTTATAAATTTATCTACTTTGTAACCATAAAATTCGTCTCTTTACTTAAAACAGAATGTCTGCTTTTACTTAAAACGCAGCCTACAAAGAGGTGATAAGTCCCTTAAGCTTTCTTTAACTCTAGGAACTACCAAAGTAAGGCCGACGTAATTCGTAAACGGTGCACTGGGCATAAAATATTTAATAAATTAATACTAAAGTTACTTTTAACAGGCTTGTGTTCTCTTTGGATGTTAGCTCTTTTTCTCCAGAATTGTATACATTTTATTTAGAAAATATAATATATAATATTATAAATCAAATGCATTTCAGGCCATACAATTACAAACATGAATTATGCCAGATTCTTTGTTAGGGTATATGAGTCAAAAGATGATCAAATATACTTTTATTGAAATATCCTGGCTCATCTGTACGTTCCCACGGCTTCTAAAAATTTTTGTGATCACATATCTTTTATCTTTCGATATGACAGTGAAAAGATATTTAGCCCGACCTCAATATGTTGTAGATATATGTGTTTTAGGCAGCTCATTTGTAGTAATCCGTACTGGTAAGTAGTACTACTTGAATGTCGTACGAACAAAAAAAAAAACAAAGAAAGGTGGTGGATTGTTCTCTGAAGATGGTCAATCAGACGCATCATGAATCTGCAATCGTATATCTAATTTGAGTAAAGCGTAGATAAAGATTATATAAAAATGTATTATAGAATCTATCAACGGCGACAACAGCTTTATTCGAGTTTAGTATATCGAGCCATTGTTCCGTCTTAACCGATTAGCAAAACAGAACTATTTTCCTGATTAGATTTATGTGCCTCAGGAAATCTTCATGACATTAAATGATTGAAGGTCCACATGGCTGACTCGTAAGTTGGCGTAAACAGATAGCAGTAGTAATACACGCCAGGTTCTCGAACGCTTGCCAGGAAGTTGCAAAGTATATTGTCTAGTAATAATAATGTAGTTGCAGTAATTTCAGTTGCCTGGATAACAAGATCGTTTATCTAATATATTTAAACGAACAATTCTCGTATATATAGGTATATATATATAAGTATCCCGACGTTCTTCAGAGATTATATAGGGACTATATGGGCCTTTTGTTTGTTAAGTAGAAATGCCTGTAATATTAAGTAAAGAAGATAAAATTGAAATCGTCTTAATAGTGGGCGATAATTACAAAACTTTCAGGGAAGCAGCAACTATTGATAATCAGCGGCATCCTGACAAGAATATTCACCACGAGACGGTAAGACAATCTTTAAGAAAATTTAAGACTTTCGGAAATGTCGAAAACAGATTTAACAACAAACGCCAAAACCATGTTGCTGATAACGAAATGGAACTAGAAGTGATGCTATCAGCAATAGAACAACCGAGGTGTTCGTTGCGGAAAAGAGCATTGTTGATGTCAAACACTATAAGCAAAGATTCGGTAGCTAAAATTCTAAAAAAACAAATTTCATCCCTACAAGCCTACATTTGTACACACTCTAAGACCAGGTGATAATGACAGACGATTGGAGTTTTGTGCCGACATTCAGGCAATATTAGCAGATAATCCTTTTGTGTCGAGACAAATTTTATTTTCCGATGAAGCAACATTTACATCGAACGGAACTGTATCGAGTCAAAACTGCCGTTGGTGGACAGATGCCAACCCACATTTTACAATAAAAACTCGAAGTCAATATGCGTTCAAGACAAATGTATGGTGAGGAATCTACAAAAGTTATGTAATTGGACCTTTCTTCTTTCACCAATCTTTGAATGCCGACCGGTGTCTAAATTTTTTGCAAAGTGAAATTAGTAATTTTATCGACAATCTTCCATTGCTGGAACGCCAACATATTTGGTTTCAATAGGATGGTGCACCTTGTCATAGCAGGTTGGACGTAAGGCAATATGTTGAAGATTGTTTTAACGAAAGGGTTATACACCGCTTTTCCACAATACGTTGGCCACCTCGGTCTCCAGATCAGACCCCACTTGATTTTTCTTGTGGGGTTATTTAAAAGAACATGTTTATATTCAAGCGCCGTTTACGGATGTAGGCCATCTAGAACGTATTATTAGAGAAGAAATCCGTAAAATAACTCCACAAACAATTAGAAGGGTTTTAAGGCATTTTTGTGATAGAACCGTTACATGTATGGAACGAGAAGGCGGATATGTTGAAACATTTGTGTAACATTTTCAATGGTTTCTTTTGTGTAAATGCTGTATTTAAATTTTATAATTTCCAATTCTAAACGACTATTCCTTATAACATTTTAAGTATTATTGAAAATAAAGGTACTTTACTTTTATACTAATTTCATATTTTTTGTCATATCTCGTATATGACTAACAAATATTAAAATCTAACAATTTGAATTTAAGTTTTGGATGAAGCAGGACTTTTTATAAAGAATAACTTTTTCATAAACCCACGAATAAAAAAGTTTTCCATTTGTCGCGAACTTAGCTAGACACACAGTATATAGAATTGGGTTCTCGAAAACGGCTCTAACGATTTCGATGAAATCTAGTACTTGGAGGTTCTCGGGGACGAGAAATCGATTTAGCATGGTCCCAGTCCCGGGAAAATCCAT
Source organism: Chrysina gloriosa (assembly GCA_038088585.1). Taxonomy (NCBI): domain Eukaryota; kingdom Metazoa; phylum Arthropoda; class Insecta; order Coleoptera; family Scarabaeidae; genus Chrysina; species Chrysina gloriosa. Next base: position 51,200,021 of record CM076087.1, read on the forward strand.
TTTGACCCGGTTTACAGGCTTTTCTGGTATTGCGGTACATGAAATTGGTTATCAAAAATAACTTTAGCATTTTTCATGCAATTTAGTACCTGGGGATTTTCGAGAACACAAAATTGATCTAGCATGGTCCCGGTCCCAGGAATTTTTTTGTCCCGCTTTTAAATTTTGATGAAATTTAGTACCTGGGGTTTCCGGGGACGAGAAATCGATCTAGCATGGTCCCGGTCCCGGGAAAATCCATTTTGACCCGGTTTGCACATATTTCTGGTATTGCGGTATATGAAATTGGTTATAGAAAATTACTTAGGAATTTTTATGCAATTTAGTATCTGGGGATTTTCGAGAACACAAAATTGATCTAGCATGGTCCCGGTCCCAGAAAATTTTTTTGCCTCGCTTTTACCTATTTCTGCGATACATAAAATGTGTTATCGAAAATTACTCTCAAGATTTTGTTACAATTTAGTATCTGCGAGTTTTTCGGGATGAAAACTTGATGTAGCATGGTGCCGGTCTCGATTCAATCCATTTAGTCCAGGTTTTCATCAATTTCGGCCTAAACGTAAGTTAGCAACTTCTTTTAACATCATGCAGCCAAGCGAAATTATAAGTAACTAAAATTTGACTACTATACCATAGATGGCGCTGAAAGTAGTATGTTAATAAAAGAAAAATATCTACGAAAACTAACAATAACAAATAAATTCACATACTTTGTTTACAGTTACAAAAGTGATCAGAGCTGAGTTTGTTAATCAGAATAAAAACTTTAGTTGGCGTTGCAAAAAGAAGGTATGGAAATGTTTACTTAAAATGTGTATTTCTTAAGAAAGATTTTGAGCTAGAATTTATTTATTTTTAAGTATTTAAATATAACTGTAAATATTAATTTTAATACTATTTTTATAAACTTTTAATATATATGTGCTACTATATATACTTGAAAAATACAATGTTAATTAAATATCAAAACTAAAATAAAGAGCGTTATTAATTGGTTCAAAATTAAAAAAAAATTTGGCAACTCCGAGCAAGGCTCGGTCCACCAGGTACTACTACTTAAATGATAAGAAAAAATTCAATCAAGTGCAGTCCTGCATATTCAAACTTCTTTATAATGCTATTAATATTAAATATGAAGTTAAATAGTCACAGTTTTCGTTTAATAAATGTCGCGGGAATAGCCTGAACCGCACAAACGCCAAAGAAAGTTTACACTATACTGATTGATGTGATGTGATGATGAAATTTAATTATTACATTATTGATCTGATTTGATTTACGAAAAATGGTCCAGATGATATAACAACATTGGTGCAGTTTATTTGGAAAAGCAAATTTTACAATATACTGCAAAAACATTTTGATTTATACAACACATTATTAGAGTCATCTACAACTATTACAAAGTGTCTCTTACTGTAAGGAAATTAATGGTACAAATCACATTTTTAAGTGGGATTACGTTTGATAATTGTTTATACAAAGAGGCGCGAGAATCGCTGATTTAGGCAGGTGATCAAAACCAAACCAGGCACGACACACAGATATTTGTTTTGTTTTGTCTTCAATCAGTTTCCTTCAAAAATTCAAGCGTTGGCCATCATTACTCGTACATTAATGCAGGTTTTCCAGGAGGTTTCCCATGACGCGGCTAGTCATTTCGGACGGAATGGCAGGGACCTTTTGGGTTATCGCCTCCTTAAAAATTTGCATAGTTAAATATATTCGGACTTTAACATAGTCCCATTGTCAGAGAAAATAATACCATGGCGCTAAATCTAGAGAATGCAAAGTTCTCGACGTCACCCCGTAGGGAGCCAAACAGAATTTTTAGTGGACGACGAGGTCTGTGGGTTGTTGCATCGTCTTTCCCCTGACTTATGGCCCAGAAAGTTAGGGACTCCTTTCTGATACACCCTGTATATAATTTGAGAAGTAAAGACCCACCACGGCTGTCACGCAGATTCAACACTTATGGCTGTGATTCTATTTCATTATCTTCTTGAAACAAGGTTAGGTCTTCTTAATGTTCTTGGTTGCAGTTTCCTCAACGTTGGAATGAAGTAAAGATGCTACCTATGTTTATGCATGCGATAATCTCATTGGTTGTCATTTCAGATTTCTTACTACAATTTCAGTTTGTTCACGTGTATCGTGTCAAGTGCCAAGGTTTGAGCGAGAGCACTGCTCATTTGCTTCTTAATGTTGGTGGTAAATTTTTCAGTTATATTTTTTAAATGTACATTTCATTTATATTAGTAATAGTATCTTTGACTTTCGCAATTTCTTCAGTATTAGCCAAATTGATCGTTTTCAATTCTTCGCATTCAAAAGGAAATTATACCAGTTTAGTGCGTTATCTTATATCGATATAAAATGTTTGTTTCTTATCTTAATCATCATCATATTTATAAGTCAAATTGCTGCTGTTGAAGTCTGGATTATATATCGGATTATTATTCGTATTTCATATTACTTAAAAATTCCTTGGAAATGACGATTTCATTTTCTTCTTCGTGTACGCTTAATCATGAATGTTACTACATTTTCTTGTATAAGGAAAAACAGTTGTAACAGTTGCTCCTTGTAGGTAGAAACTGTTGTCAAATTAAGAAATTAGTAGCGTGTTTGGTCATTCAAATTCTACGGACGACGACACAATATTTAGTCGTTCCCGGAGATGCAAATAGGAACATTGTTTGGACAGGATGCAATGCATTTAGATTGAGCCGCACAAAATGAATACAAAAACTAAATCATGTCTTAAGTATTAAATTTCCTGAGTAACTGATTAAAATTGTTAGTATTATTAGTATGATTTTATATTGCGCAAGAAATAGTAGAAAAACCAAGACATTTGCTGATTGAACTTAACAAAATTAAACATCCAGATACAAATGTTTACTCAACAAATTCTAAGGGTGATAATTCCTTTAAGAAGATTTGTGAATATATTTCTTAAGCTCTCGGGCTTGTATTAATCAGGAAAATGACAGCCTGAATGTCGCGTCATTCCACAACTTTTAATTCTTATCTCCTTTTACAGTACACCTAATGAAATGTCAGGCCGTACGTCCGCCAGTTTTATTTTCCAAGCACAAATAAGAGCTGGCTTTTTATGTATAAGTAATGAATTTCTTTCGCTTTTACTGCCATTATTTAAAGTAATTACTAAATTTCTCTTAATCCGCTTATGTAATTTATGTAGATTGCGTTGGAACTAGTAATGTTGGATTTATGTTCCAACAGAGAAAACCTATAAATTTGCATGTTCGCTACAATTCTGTTTTCGAGTTCGTATAATCCCAATTATTTTATATCTATGTTTATTTATTACATCTACTGTTTTATATGACATAGACTTTATCTTTTGCTGTAAATGCATGCTTCGTAAACGTAAGACTACTTAATAAATTTCACCAAACATTCATTATCACTTAGACATTTGGACATTCAAAATTCCTTATTGCGCTCTAAACCTTAATTTTGTAATGCTTTTGTTGTGATTGAAAAATAAGTTGCCTAGAAGATAAAGCAAAAAATAGAATATAGAAGATAGAAATCCATGCCACTTTTGTTGATCTTCAGGCATATTACAGCGTACCAAAGAATAGAATATGGCAAGCTATGAGAAAAATGGAGTTAAGTAAGAACTGAGTAAAGGCAGTAACAAAATTATACCATACAAACAAAGGACGAATAAAATAGGCAACAAGCTTTAGTTAGCTTGTTGCCTATTTTATTCGTCCTTTGTTTGTATGGTATAATTTTGTTACTGCCTTTACTCAGTTCTTACTTAACTCCATTTTTCTCATAGCTTGCCATATTTCCTATAACAACAGATCTAAACCAAGGTTGTACACTACCACGAATGCTGTTAAATATAGATATATGTAGAACAGCTATTAGAAAGATGGTACAAAGAATGCCGAGGAATGGGAATACCCATATGAGATAGGATATACGTTAATGGTTGCGGACGACCAGGTAGTCTTTGCTCAAAACAAGGAAGATATGAATTACATAATGAGAAAATTAAAATACGAATAGGAGCACTGTGGACCAAATATTAATATTAAAGGAACAGGATGTATGTGCGTCAGAGTACAAACAGGCAACCTACAAATAGACGAAGAAACGATAAAGGGATGCGCAGAATATAAATATTTAGGGACGTTATTATCAAACACAGGAAAAATTGAACGGGGCGTAGGAGACAAAATAATGAAGAGTAAGAAAGAGACATTAACATGAAGAGACATGGGACGACTTGGAATTGGCACCTTACTAGAGATATCAAAAAGGAAGGTAATTCAAGCAATAATAAGAAGTATATCAACATATGGGGGAGACATGTGGCCGTTAACAAACAAAATCAGAGACAAAATTAGAATAATAGAATTAGACAATATGAGAGATGTCTACAATTCACTCGCAAAGACAAAATAAGAACAGAAAAGATTGGAAGAGAAATGGAAATAAAGACATCGGTTACCATCACATTAGAAAATAAAGCATTAAAATGGTACAGACACGTTGTTATGTTTTTTTTTTTGATCTCTGTATATTTTGATCCCTGTATATTTCCATTTTAGCGAGTTTTATTTGTTAAGCGCATAAGATAGCCATCCAACGTTTGTTTTACTTCGTACGAATGTACGTGGAGCCCATGCGCGAAATTTTTGATAGTGACTTATCAGTCAGTCCGATCGAGTAGTTGAGTTAGTAAGATCATCTTTGAAGGTCCAGTAGTAGGAAGGTGGGTGTCGACAAAACTTGAATTGATTTTGGATTTTAATTACGTCGTCTCGGCGGATTCGCAAGTATAAGTTGACCGACCGGAAACGACTTTTGTTGGAATTTTGGTTCGCAGGATAGTTTGAAAGCTCGTCGTTTCGCTATACGCATTGGCTGCGGATATTATACCTATCCTCTACGTCCGACCGTCGTAATTGTATGGAATTCATGTTGAACGCATGGTAAAGTAAAGTTCGATTTGCACTTTTCCCTATTCAGTTTTGTGTTTCTTTTGTATTTTAGAGTTTTTTTCTGGATACACGTAACTTTTTTTCTGGATACACGTAACTTTTTTTTCCTGGATACACGTAATTTTCTTGGATACACGTAATATTTCTTTTTGGATACCATTAAGAGTTTTATTGCATTTCCCGCTGAGAGGTAGATTTCTGATGCATTCCTTTTTTGTGATTACCTCCTCACAACGGCACACATTTTCCCCACCGGAAACACGTGGAGACGCCATATGAGAATCGAGGGCCAGACGCAGAAGCAAACCCGGAGCATAGGGAGTTTTGGAAAAATTACATGTAGATCAATTGGGCGTATTTCAAGTCAGTACGAACTTGTTCTTTTTATTATTAGTTCTATGGTTTATTTGAATGTGAGTACCGAGATTATCTTGTATTCGTCATTAGTTTTCTTATGCGCAATCACATGGTATTTTCAATTACGAGATAATTTTTTTGTATAGTTGTTGCCTAGTTTAAAATAGTGAGATTATCCTTTTTTGTAAAGACCCGAAGTCTGTTCGCGCCTCACTAATTTTTTTAAATTGAGATTTACCTTTGTAGAACTATTTCGCGTTCGGTCGCGTGGTGCCATTCGTCCGGCGTAGGTGGCTCGATAATATTTGTTTTTTTTTCTTTTCTGTTGGGATCGCGATGCGACATTCTCGGCGTCTAAACGCTAATAGTGTTCATTTCATCAACTTAAAAAATAATTTTAAATCCTGTAAAATTTCAACGTTTTACTTTATCTGGTTATTAATATATCTCTCAGATCTGATACCTCCCCTTACCGGTCAACCAGGATTCCCGCTTACCGAACGCTCCGAAGGGAGATGAATCTTGAGCAGGTGGCGTCGTCTCTTTTGTTTAGAAGATCTGATTGAACCGGCACCCACACCACCGCGAGCTAACGGCCTCCCGCAGGTGGAGCACGAGTTTTTTGGAGACGTATCTGAACGGAGGAATTTTGGATAAAACGCCAAGAGACAAGTGTTTATCTTTTTTTATTTTGTTGCTCTCCTATTCCGGCTTCCCTTTTCGAGACAACGCTAGCCGATTCCAAAACTGGAATTAGCAATTTGGTAACAACGTAAATCGAATGGAAGAGGAGAGATGGCCAAAAAGAATTCTAAACTGGTCACCGAGAGGAAGGAGAAAAAGAGGGAAAAATTATTAGTAAGTACAAATACATATTGAATTATTATTTAAGCTAATGTCGTGAACATTGATACTTCTTCTTATCCACGTAACTTAAAATTCTATCAAAGTCAAAAACCGATACAAGTTATTCGTCGAAGTAAAAAAATAAAATTAAACGTACCATTGCCAACACAGATGTTATCTCAGCAAATTTGTTGGATTATTGCAACAACAGCATAATGTGAACGTTGCCGTTCTTTTTTGCCCCCAGTCAGTACCGTTTGTGAAGGGCAACGATCAGCACTTTTTAGTTCGATTTGTGTTATGACTTATGACCAGAGACTGAACTATGTTTTTTTGCATATCGATAACTATCAACGGCACAACTGGAAAGTTTAAGATCTATACGAATTAGGGTAAATAAATTTAATTTAATTTTACATATTTAGAATATTTTGGCTTTTTCCACATATTTCGAATATTTTAATATGTTTGAAATTATTCGACATAATATTTTTTTAAAACCGTGTTACTTTTATAAAAATATAGTAGACGATTTTCTGGGAAATTCACATTGTATGATTACCGATGTTTCGTTAAATATAATAAAATAAATATTACTTAAATAGAGATTAATGCTTTTTCCAAGAAATTTATGCTTCTAAATTTTTCTAAGAAATTTTTATTTGCTTCCAAACTTCCAAACGAAACATCATGTTCAATACCGAAGAGTAAAGATTATTTTGTTACGGTTTCTAAAAATAAAAATCTAAACGAATAAAGGTGAGTTCTGATTGGTTAAACATAACTAGGTAGGGGATGCATACGTTTCAGCATTTATCATTTAAAAATTTGCATCATTTACAAACATCGAATAAAGTGAAGTGTTACCGGGTGTTACCCAACAATGCCAAAAGTGAAAAGCGATTTAGTAGCCGCCTGGATCAAGATCGTTCCAGAATTACTTTCGAACGAAGGAAAAGTATTCTGCAAAGCGTGCGGTAAAATGGTAAGTTGATAATTTTACAAAACAATTTTATTTTATTTATTTAAATCAAATTACTTGTTTATTTTGCAAATTCTAGTCTGCCATTGATTTGAAAACTTGTTTTGGATTGCTGACTAAAATTAGTTTTATTAATAAAAATATTTTCCTTTAGTTTCGAAATCATTTTCTTATCTTATATCTAAAAGGATGTATATATTGTCTACTATAATTTTCTTCTTTTATAGATTCCATGTGAGAAAAATGCCAAATTACGCAAAATCTCTCGACTGGCCTTCATAAACGAAAGTTAGAAAAAATGAGACAATCAAAATTAGTGCAAATGTCTGTAGGTTAATCATTAGCAGATCCACCTTCATCTCCAGAAAATCAGAATAAACAACAAGTATTTAATTCGAAACTAACCAGAGCTTTGCTTCCTCCTAATATCCCACTTTATAAGTTACAAAAACTAAATTTTAAATTGTTTTTGCAAAAGCATTGCAGAAATACCGTACCTGACGAAAGTACTTGAAGGAAAAATTGTGTTATGAATGTATATAAGGACGCAATTAATGAAATCAAGCAAACTGTAAATAACAGTTTTATGTATTTTATAGTAGATGAAACCACAGATACTTATGGACGCTATGTGGTAAATTTATTAATAGGTTGTTTAAATAACATCACTCCTGGTAAATCCTATTTGATTTCTTGTAAACAAATTGAGAATACTAACCATGATAAAGTGATTAAGTTTATTAATGAAACTTTCATGAACGTCAGGAAGGAAAGCCTGACGTTGTTCCAAGTAATAAAAGTGTGCCCACGCTTTCCGATGCTGCGTCATACATGGTCAAAACTGCACTACAACTTAATTTTTTACATATATTCCGATTTAATTTGCATTTGTTTAGCACACATATTTAAACAGAGTGGCAGAAAATATTAGAAATTCATTTCCTATAATTAATACTTTAATTAGTAGCGTAAAGAAAATATTTTTAAAATCTCCTCTGAGGATTCAGTGTTACAGAGAAAAATCATATAATATTCCTTTGCCACCGAAACCAATAATCACAAGATGGAGGACATGGTTGAAAGCTGCCAGTTTTTATGCAGAAAATTTTGTTCGTATTAAAGAATTTATTTAAGGCTTGACGAGGGAAATATTGGTGGAATTTCAAAGTACAAATCAATTTTGAAAAATAATTTAGTGTACCATGAACCTTGGTTCATTAAATCAAATTACGATTTTGTTCATAATACTGTTATTATACTTGAAACTGAATCATTCTCTTCGCAAGTGTTACAAGTTACAAGAGTCTCTTCATTTGATCGATGAATTTAAGGAAAAACTTCAGAAAGTTTCTGGAAAAAAGGATAATTAATAAATAAAAAATTTCCTGATGTTTTAAAAAGAAATACAGATTTAAACTTGTTGCAAAAGGCAAACCAAATTCTTCGTGGCGATTATCATGTGGAAACCGATTTAACCCTGCTGTACTGTTAAAATTTACTCTACACGTGTATCGTTCGGGTCAATATGACCCGAAACATTATTTGCAACAAAGAATAAGTCTACTGTTTGAAAAGAAATATTTTATTTATAGAAAAATAGAAATTTACATCTTCTAATAAGAAATATTTACACTTAACCTTCTTATACTCGCGCATACGGTCTGTGAGACCGACTTATATAGTATAGTATACGTCTTTCATTTTGACGTGAGTATAGGAAGGTTAAACATAAAAAATGTAATTTATAAAAAGACTATGGAGCACAATTTGGGCAAAAGAATTTTACATGCTTCTTACAAAGATGTTTATTGCATATTACACAAGTAATATTTGTTTTGTTGTCATTACTTGACGGACAAAATTTGCACTGTGCACGTTTTGCATTAATGTTCGCTGATGTTGAGGGTTCATTTGATGTTAAGGCTATATTTCGATTTTTCGATTATTGAGCTTACCACCATGTTGCGAGCTTCTTCTCCCCTGAGTAAGTACGTTCTTGACTCCATATGTAATTTTATGAGTGATTTTCCTAATTCTTCTAGAAATAATCTTCTTTTGTTAGTTTATTGTTGTTCCAATTTGTATTCACAGCAGTCAATAATACATACGCGTTGTAAGCCGAAATGTCTAACATGTTATAAAAAATTACCATAGGCCAGCGATTGGATTTCCTTTTACAAGTATATGTGCCCACTAATTGATCGAGTGTGTCAACGACACCTTTAGTTGCATTGTAGTCTAGTATTATATGAGGTTTATGATCAGTTCTTTCAGCGACTTTGTTGTCGTGATGCAATGTGCTCATAAGGATCACGTTGTTATCCTTTTTTGGCACATAATTTACGACGGTTGTATCATTTGTGAAAAAGAAAGAACTGCTATGTACTTGTTTGTTAGTTATTGGCTGAGGAAGTTCCGGCTTGTTTTTTCTAACAGTTCCTACCATCGTAAGTTTTATTTTCAGCAGTAACTGTCCTAAGTTGTATGATGTGAAAAAATTGTCACACGTCACATTATGTCCTCTTAGTTCGCTGGTGAGATCGCAAACCATCCGCATGCCCTGATTTTTTCTGGTGGAGCACCCTCTTCCTTTCCCTTGTAAACTTGTACTTTCAATGCGTAAGCTGTTTCACTGTCACAGAGAGTCCAAATTTTGATACCATACCCCGCTGGTTTACTAGGTATATATTGCTTGAAAGGGCAGCGACCTCTAAATGCAACTAACTGTTCATCCACCGTTACATTTTCTCCAGGATTATATAACATGGAAAGATTTTCTACTCACATTTCCCAAATGTTTCTAATGGCCGCTAATTTATCAGCACGTCTTCTTTCCTGGCGTGTAGTCTTGTCATCAAAGCGAATCACACGGGATATCATGCTGAATTGTTCAAGAGACATGGTTGCTCGAAAAATGCTTCAACCGGTATCATTGTCCTACAGACTTCTTGTAGCTTCTCCGTGCGATCGGTAGACGCCGGCTAGTAGCAAAAGACCAATGTAGGCTTGAAACGTGGTACTACATAAAACTTTCCACTTTGTATCGTAAACCCGTAATCCTTCAATATTTGTCATCATTATCACTTCCTTCTCGATCGCAGGAAAAATACAATTTCAAATGCACTTTTTATGTCTGTAATTCTCGCACATGCATATCTTGTAATTCCTGCAGGAGTGCGAATCACATTGCCAGAACTAAAACGACCACGTGGAAGGTGGAAGTAAATTCCATTCAATTTTACCATCTTTCGAGAAAATTGTCTGAACATTCTGAGGCATTTGAAGATTTTCTTGGTCTTGTTCGCTATCAGAACTATCACTTTCCGACACATCACTTATATGATCTTCAAATTCAGAAACAGATTCATCACTATCAGAAGCTTGTGCAAGAGCTTGAAGTTCTGCATCACTTAGTGGTCTTCGACTTGCCATGTTGAAATCGAAAGTGAAACTAACAAGCAAATTGAGTGCAACGTTTTATAACTAACGTATCACGCATGCGTGCAACGTCCGAGACGTCCCCTTACAGAAACCAAAAACAGACGCTAACACGTTTGAGCTTGAATAACCCTGCGTAACAAGAACATGCAAGAAGGTAATACGTGATAGTCAAGTAGCAAAAAAATAAAACAAATAAATCATTTTTATTACTTTCTAACATATTAGGCGCAGTGATGGGTCGTTATTATATGCACAATTGCGTTGTATATAATAATAAACAATATAAATGCGAAAAACATATCCTAGAAATATGTATATAACGTAGATAACTGTCGGGTCATATTGACCCGAACGTAATAAAGGTAACATATAAATAAATATTTCAAACAAAAATAAAAAAAAATTAAATGTTTATGGAATATTAACGTAAACAAAGTAACAAATAAAGTCAGTGAACGCCATGAACATTTTTTGACAAATATTCATATTACAGCGAAACAAAATTCTGTTTGGGTCAAATAGGCCCGAACAGTGCAGCAGGCTTAAATCCGGAAGTTGTTAATGTTTTAAAATATGCACTAATCACATCAATTGACGTCGAACGACGTTTTCCAACGTACAAATCGATATTAACGAATAGCAGACATAACTTAACTATTGAAAATATTTAAAAAACATTTGATTGTGAATTGTTTTTACAGTAAGGAATGTAATGTATAATCTATAAATGTAAGTGATAGGTATCTGTTTGATAAAACCTGTTTAAATTTTCTTAGTGTTTGTTTCTTTTCCTTGTTACTTCATAATATATTGAACATTCTAAAAATATTTTTGAAACATATTTTACATATTCTAAACATTTTAGGAATATTTTCAACATATTTTGCTGATATTTAAGACATATGTATATACATATTTTAGTCAAATCTCGAACATATAATCCGGTCTCTGGTTATGACATGACATTCTTATCATCGTCTTATGTTCACATCAAAATTTGACTGCTAGCTATCGTTTTAATATAGACATATTACATTTGCCGTAGCTTGATGTTCTTCATAAATTCTAGCATTAGTAGTGAAATTTGCGGTACGTAATCATTGACGTTACAAATCTTGAGTAGTTTTCCAAATATGGAATTGAGTAATATTGCGTACGTATGATTGAAACCATACCAACACCATCACCATTGCGCTCAAGCAAGAAATGATTAAAATAATCAAATGCTTTGGACGGATTCAGAAACACCCTCAAAGCCGGTTTCTGATTATATTATTGATTGGGAACTGTCACTACTATACATTGCGTATATATAGTTGTAATAATATTAAACTTACCAAGACACTTTCGCTTGAAACTCAGTCATTAGGTAAGAACAAAGCTTGAAAATTTGATATGCCTATTGTGCGCATGTTGTTCTTGTTTAATGTTAAGTCGTACGACGATAGTTATAACTATTTCAACCATCTGCAGAAGTCACTGAAGTTGGCAGATTTTATAGTCGGGAAGCGTGAATCAGCTACCGTTCTTGGAGCTTGGCATATACCTACTTTTTACGCTTGTATTTATTGTGTTACAGTTTACAGTTTAATACTGTTGCCATTATGAAAGTCGGAAAAGCTACCATCGATTTACAAAGCAAAGAATTATATGGCTTAAATTTTAGATTTAGTACATGATGGAGCTAAATTAATTTGTAAAGTTTGTGACAAAACTTTTAATATTCCGGAAATAATTTCAATGGAAGAAATACGTGGATAGTGCGGAGCACAAGAAAAAGAATGGCGTTGGGGTAGATAGCCACTTTATATTTGTTCTAATATTAATCTAATGTTGGTTGCATGTAATGTACGTTTAATTTATTATATAATGAATCATTTTTTTTCTTTCTGTAATAAGTATTCTGAAGTGGAAATTTCTTAGTCGGACAACTTTACGAAACTATAACTAAAAAATTAAAAAGTTCGGTTATATGTGGTCGAGGCGGTTGATCGTCAGAAAATTATGTTTTTAATGTCATAGTACGTACAATGGAACCACTAATACCGTCAGTTTCATTTTCACTAGCTAGTAAAAGCTATGCTTTGTTTCAGAAATAGAGAGACGAATTTCTGAATGAACTCCAAGTCCAAATTACACACTATAAAATCTGGAATAAGCTGGCAAATTAAAACGATACTTCGAAAGAGGCAGAGAGAACAGAAAAATATAATAAACACCACAATAACTAGCGGTAATAAACAAAGGTCAATACATTTGACAGACTTACGTGTACGATACGATTATAGCAGGATTGGTGCAGTACAATTTGGTGCTGTTTTCGACCAATCAGAATTTACTATAAAAGTGGTTTGTTCAGAAATTCGTCTCTCTATTTCTGAAACAAGGTATAAATACAAAGAAAAGTTTTAAAATTTCAAGAAACCAACTCTTCATGTTTATGGTGATAGTGCAAATGTGCGTTATGTAGGCCCGTTTCTTAAATAAGATTGTGCTAAGTTGTTACATATTACGTGTAAGACACATGCTTTAAATCTTGTAGCAGCGACTATTCCAAGGTGTTATCCTAAGGCAGATGGTCTAATCCCGTATACAAATGTTAGTGTTTCTTAAATCTCCGAAGCGTATTTGTGAACTTTGCAGACCTCCAAGGTAAATTTTTACAAGGTGGGGAATATGGATAGAAGCAGCGTTTTATTGCTTTTGCTATTTCCAACAAGGTGAGTCTGTAGTTTAACAATTTGATCCCCACAACGCAATTTCCATTAAGTAGAAACAAACTCGAAGAATCTCAGGTTGTAGCAGATTTTGAAATTATTCATAACAATTACAATGGACTAGTTGAAGCACCTGAAGAATTGGACACTGGACACAATGCAAGCGCGGCGGCATGTAGTCAGTGACGCAATATTAGTGTTATTCCTAAAATAAGTACTGTGTTAACGAAAGATTCACACCCGTAAAGTATTAACAAGAATTACTTTAGTTATGCAAATGTTATGTCAGTAGATGTCTTATCATCGTCTTATCTTCACATACAAAATTTGACTGCTAGCGATCGTTTTAATATAGACATATTACAGTTTCGTACTTACTAACTGCTCGTATCAATTTGTTATTCCATTGTGTACGTGTTAATTGTACTTTAGCAGCTCGTTATCGTTTCTCTGCCGCAAATCCGAATTACTTTCACCGCATGCGGTTTGCTATCATATCGTTGTTGTTTCATGTCTGCACTGTTGCTAGTACGATCAATATTGCTCCCACATTAGTACAATGCTGTTTACGATTTATTTTTAGATTTGCTACCTTACTTTTTCTTAGCATTCTTATATAATCACTTAACTCTCATTTTAATTCGATGTACTCCAACACAGTTAGGTCTGCTGGAGGTAACTGTATTGTTAATGAATACGATCTGATAAACTATCTCAAATCTTTTATATCCTACACCAGACTAATTAAAATTTCTCCGTAAAGTATGCATCGCACGTAATTGCAGTCAAATACCATTCTTAAGTGCCCCTTAAAGTATGAATTTTCTACTTCGTCTCTATTTATCATTCGCACAGAGGTATAATCCGGTATTAATATTTAATGCCAATGTTTACTTTCACATAAAAGCGTCACACAGTTAGCAAGAAAATTTGCACGTCTTTACGCACTATATTTATATACAGGTACTTAGAAGGATGCGCGTAAATATATGTGTGTGTATGTAATAGTGATTATAAAGTTGGTACTGCGAGCGTTCGACCAGCAGCGCGTGCTTCGAAAAATTGTAAGGTGTTTCGTTTTAAGTAGCGTTTTTAGTGTGCAGAACCACAAAGTGCGGAAGATCGGTTAAATATTTGCATCACCAGGTATGTTCTTCTTGTAATCGTGTTTGCCGTCAGTTCTTGTATATAGAGAACGATCATTCGACATCTACTGACATAACATTTGCATAACTAATGTAATTCTTGTTAATACTTTACGGGTGTGAATCTTTCGTTAACACAGTACTTATTTTAGGAATAACACTAATATTGCGTCACTGACTACATGCCGCCGCGCTTGCATTGTGTCCAGTGTCCAATTCTTCAGGTGCTTCAACTAGTCCATTGTAATTGTTATGAATAATTTCAAAATCTGCTACAACCTGAGATTCTTCGAGTTTGTTTCTACTTAATGGAAATTGCGTTGTGGGGATCAAATTGTTAAACTACAGACTCACTTTGTTGGAAATAGCAAAAGCAATAAAACGCTGCTTCTATCCATATTCCTCACCTTGTAAAAATTTACCTTGGAGGTCTGCAAAGTTCACAAATACGCTTCGGAGATTTAAGAAACACTACATTTGTATACGGGATTAGACCATCTGCCTTAGGATAACACCTTGGAATAGTCTCTGCTACAAGATTTAAAGCATGTGTCTTACACGTAATATGTAACAACTTAGCACAATCTTATTTAAGAAACGGGCCTACATAACGCACATTTGCATTATCACCATAAACATGAAGAGTTGGTTTCTTGAAATTTTCAAACTTTTCTTTGTATTTATACCTTGTTTCAGAAATAGAGAGACGAATTTCTGAACAAACCACTTTTATAGTAAATTCTGATTGGTCGAAAACAGCACCAAATTGTACTGCACCAATCCTGCTATAATCGTATCGTACACGTAAGTCTGTCAAATGTATTGACCTTTGTTTATTACCGCTAGTTATTGTGGTGTTTATTATATTTTTCTGTTCTCTCTGCCTCTTTCGAAGTATCGTTTTAATTTGCCACTTATTCCAGATTTTATAGTGTGTAATTTGGACTTGGGGTTCATTCAGAAATTCGTCTCTCTATTTCTGAAACAAAGCATAGCTTTTACTAGCTAGTGAAAATGAAACTGGCGGTATTAGTGGTTCCATTGTACGTACTATGACATTAAAAACATAATTTTTTTACGATCAACCGCCTCGACCACATATAACCGCACTTTTTAATTTTTTAGTTATAGTTTTGTAAAGTTGTCCGACTAAGAAATTTCCACTTCGGAATACTTATTGCAGAAAGAAAAAAAAAATTCATTATATAATAAATTAAACGTACATTACACGCAACCAACATTAGATTAGTATTAAAACAAATATAAAGTGGCTATCTACCCCAACGCCATTCTTTTTCTTGTGCTCCGCACTATCCACGTATTTCTTCCATTGAAATTTTTTCCGGAATATTAAAAGTTTTGTCACAAACTTTACAAATTAATTTAGCTCCATCATGTACTAAATTTGAAATTTAAGCGATATAATTCTTTGCTTTGTAAATCGATGGTAGCTTTTCCGACTTTCATAATGGCGACAGTATTACACTGTAAACTGTAACACAATAAATACAAGCGTAAAAAGTAGGTATATGCCAAGCTCCAAGAACGGTAGCTGATTCACGCTTCCCGACTGTAAAATCTGCCAACTTCAGTGACTTCTGCAGATGGTTGAAATAGTTATAACTATCGTCGTACTACTTAACATTAAACAAGAACAGCATGCGCACAATAGGCATATCAAATTTTCAAGCTTTGTTCTTACCTAATGACTTTCAAGCGAAAGTGTCTTGGTAAGTTTAATATTATTACAACTATACATACGCAATGTATAGTAGTGACAGTTCCCAATCAATAATATAATCAGAAACCGGCATTGAGGGTGTTTCTGGATCCGTCCAAAGCATTTGATTATTTTAATCATTTCTTGCTTGAGCGCAATGGTGATGGTGGTGGTATGGTTTCAATCGTACGTACGCAATATTACTCAATTCCATATTTGGGAAATTACTCAAGATTTGCTACGTCAATGATTACGTACCGCAAATTTCACTACTAATGTTAGAATTTATAAAGAACATCAAGCTACGGCAAATTTTTAAGATATGTATTTTATTTATTTGCTCAACAGAACATTACATTCCAATTACAAGACAACACGTTTGAATAACAACTAAATTTAATCATAGGTACCAGAAAATATAAAATAAAATTAACTTTCCTCATGTATTAAATGTATTAAAAATAATAAAAATAGAAGGAAGAAATATAAGTAAAGTATGGTAATCAAGCAACATATATGTAAAAGATACTTATAAAGCATATCTATTGCAGTGTTCGTTTATGATATTCTTAAATTAAGGTAACGAGTTAAAATGAATATCTGCATAGGAAGATATTTGATTGGAGTTGCAGGACATCACATAGATAGGTGATTTTATTATTAAATTGGTTCTGGGAAAAGGAAGATAGAAAGTTGAAGAGGGACGAGTAAAGAATTGTGGCACCAGGAAGCTAAATAAAGATATAATCTCCGAACAATCGACTTCATTGTGAAGAAGTTTGTAAAGGAAATTGAGGCTGAAGAAGAAGCGTCTGAAGGAGAGGGATGGTACTAGGAAACGGGAGAGCAGCACGGAATGATCACAGCCCCTCGAAGGGTACACCCATCTACTTTATACCACCGGAATTTGACAAATCTCCGCTGCGCAAGCTCCAAAATATATTTTTGAGTTCGATAATTGGGATACCAGATCAATCCAGCATATTCCAACTTCGTCCGCACCAACGTCAAGTATAGCGTATTCAATACTGTAATATTTGTAAAGGATCGACAGTTCCGAATCACGAATCCTAAAGTCTGCCTAGCCTGCTTTACCACGTTGTTAACATGAATATTGAAAGTTAGCTCAGCATCAAATGTTACTGCCAAATCCCTAACGGTCTGAACTCTAGAAACAGTCACATCATCAAGCATATGTGTGTAGTTAGTGGGAGTGAGTCTTTTGGTATGAGTGAGTACTTTGCATTTGCTAGGGTTCAGCGGTAGGCTGTTAATTGTACACCATTGTTGTATATTGTCCAAGTCCATTTGCAACAAAACACAATCGCCAGAATTGGTGATCGTACGATACAACTTCATGTCATCTGCAAAAAGAAGCTTATCGGACGCAATCTTGTCAACCAGATCATTAATGAAGATGATGAAAAGAAGTGGTCCCTGGTTTGACCCCTGCGGAACCCCAGAAGTGGCTATATACGGCGAAGAAGTATATTCATTATAAAATACACGTTGAGGTCTATTGCGCAGATAAGAGGACAAAAGAGCCCTTAAAGGTTCACTAAATCCAAAGTTTTTCACGTGGATTAGCAAGGTACCATGATCTACTCTGTCAAACGCCTTGGCAAAGTCTGTATATATAGCGTCAACTTGAAGCCCAGCATCCAAAGCATTAGTAACACTCTGTGTAAAGATAGTTAAGTTAGAAATAGTAGACCTCATTTCCATAAAACCATGTTGGGAAAGTTTTGGGATCGGTTAGTATAGGTTGGGACGCGTTTATCAAATATGGAAAATAGTGCATTATAAAAAACAGTACACATGGAGTCAACATCAGAAATATTGTTCAGAAAATTCCATTCCATATAATAAAGCGCATTATACAATTGAAGAAAATTAGCTCTACGAAAGTTGAATGATCTAACATAGTTAGAAGGAAAACTGGAAGGAGAGTTTGTTTTAATAAAGGTGCTGACAAATAGCGCAGGATGAAAACTATCTTCAGGAACTAGTGGTGAATCATCACGGTGGACATTGCAGTCCATATCGGAAAATACAAGATCCAACAAGTTGTTGTCAAAATTAGTTACACTATTATATTGCCTGAGATTACACATGTCCATATATGACGCAATTGCCCGTGATGTAGCATGACCTCCACAATTACTTAGAAAACTGGAGCCGTTAAAATCATCTAGAATAATTAGATTAGAAAAATTCGAAGTTACTTCTTCAAATAATTCAAAGAAGGATTCAAAGTCATTAATAGTAATATTAGGCGGTATATACAAAACGACAATATAAATTTACACAAAATCAAGAGCGCATTTAGCACCAACAATATCCACAAGAAGAAACTCACTAAATGTTATTGATAAATTTAAGTTTACAAAGTTAAAATAGTTTTTGTAGGCCAGAAGCACTCCGCCCCCTCGCGTTAGCTGCAGTTCTTCAAATCGACGGTCACAACGGATAACGGAGAAGGACTCAGCAAAGTATTCAGCATCATGAATGTCACTCGAAAACCAAGTTTCACTCAGACCGATGATATCGCACGGCGACGACATAACTGAGGGTATAAATTGACTAGCTTTAGTCCTTAATCCACGCACATTCTGATAATAGCAGCAAAGAATCTCTCTGTTGGGCGACACTAGTTTACCGAAACAATCCTAGGAACACCCTTAACATGTTTAATTCTCAATGCCTTGCCTGCTTCGCCTGCCTCAGAACGTTGACGTAATTCAGTTCGTAACGTATCATAATATTGTTGCTGACGCGGTGTTCGATCAAAGGCAATCTGCACCTTCTTAAAAGCACTGTCCTCCAAAGATCTACTAGCTCTCAAAACAATATTTCGAACCAGGCTGTCGTCCCGAAAAGTAACTCTAATCGGTCTAGGATTCTTCCTATTTGGATCCAATTTACCAAGATATATGTAAAGAATACCGTGAATTCCCTTCGATACGTTGACATTTAATAGAAAGTTATATATGATGTCTTTCGCCACCACGTCTTCGTACTCTTCCTTGCCTCGCGTGTTCTTGCGCCAAGTACTATTTGATATATTTTGACGAAGTGATTCGTCTGAGTCAGTTGCTTTTTTTTGAGCTCGTACCTTAGACTAATTAATTAGTTTGTGTTTACATCCATAGCCTTTTAACTTGGTATTCTTCCCCATTCCGCATCAGTTGATTTGATTGTCCCAACAACCTTTCCCTTCTAGTTTTCTTCTATTTATCTACTGATGGTCGAGGTTTGATTTACGTGTAGGATCACTACATACACATTGCATAAATAATATAAACTGTAAAAAACAACACTTAGATTTAAGCCTTTGGAAACTTTAAGTCGATATTCCAAACAATAAGCTATCATCTGAATACTTTACTTCGATTTATTCTTTTACTACTAACTGTAGTTTAAACAAATTATTTAGCTTCTAGTTAGGCTCCTTTTACTCAAGATACTATTAAACTTTTGATTTGGCAACGAGCTTGATTAGTGTTTACAACATGCCACTTAGAGTTAACCTATAGGTAGACTTCAGTTATACGATGATTTCTACACGAGAGTATGATTCTAGGTATACTCTTTCAAGATTTTTAGTAGACAATAAGGTATTATTATTACAATGGTACGATAGAAAAAATTGCGATTGTTAGCAAAATACATTCTAAGTGGTTTATTTACTTTATCGAATTAGTTCTCCAAAGTTATTTGAAATAAGTATTGCCTTTGTTAAACTCTACCATATACATAGTTCACGTTTTAGCTAACATTCCTTCTCTAGCAGCTACTCTTCACATATCGCACTATAAGCTAAAACATTGAAACATTTTGAGTTCCATGAATGTATGTAGAGTTTGTATAAGTGAACCACATAAAGTGTAAGCTAGGGGACTACCCTATTAAGAACTATCAAGAGAAAGTCCAATACATTCGTAAGACATTACTATTTTATTGTGCTTCAATACTTATACGTACGTATCACTGTATCTGCCTAGCAACACATACATTTGAATAACAACTAGAAAGCCGCGTTGTCACTGTTTTGGCATATAACTCTACAATGTGGAATAAACTATGGTTACGTTGGCGCTTGTGTCCCTGGAGGTATATTTACATATAGATGTCATTGAAATACGACTACCTTCAGTCCGATGTTTATCTATCAGTTATTTCAGGAAACATGCATTCGGAAGGGCATAGTAAACACTCTGATGGAATGCATACATAAATTAATTAATATTGCACGGTTGATCTTTACTATTGCCGTTACAATTGGAGTGTAAATGAAGAGGAGCGGTAGCATGAATAAGATCATTACATTTTTGAGTGCAGTTCATATATGAATTACAATTTTTCTTTCAAATTTCAAGTTAATTGAATCGAAGGATGATGAGCTATTTCTGTTTATTCACTGGCAATATATTCAAATAAAGAACTCTTTCTGTCATGCTTTAAAGGTCGCAAGTTTCACCTAGAAGATACATTCAGTCTGCTCTCAGAAGCAGCGACTATAAGCAATTCTAAAAAGAAACATTGGAGAAACATAGGAAGCTTAAATTTTAACGAAAATCCGGTATTCACTAATAACCTGACACTTCAGAAGTTGTGTTTTCTGATGAAATTATCACCTGCTTTGCAGACTGAGAACGCTTATCCACGAATGGAGACAGACGAAGAATAGAGCAATAGGCATCTTATGCGTATAAGATATGAAACTAACTAATTATCTTGCTCATAAAGTTTAATATGGTTTACGAGATCACAGAATGGTCTTTGATCTGAAAAATGTGTGTTTGTTTCATCTGGTGACGATTCACTTTGGAGATTTGGTATTTGGTGATTGGTATATCGTAGGGTTTGCTGATCAGGTTACATCCACTCTTAATTTTCATGGCGAATTCCCTAGCGAATTCAGAACATCTATCAAAGTACGCATCGAAATGAGAGCTCTCTTCGTGTTCGCTTACAGTGTGCTACGGATAGGTACTTGTCCTGGATGAATCGATGGAGATTCATTATCAACAAATTCATGTGGGTCACCACTGGATTCTTGAAAAAGATTAAACCCGATCTACGTCGAAGAAACCGAGGTCGCTTGGAACCGCTCTTAACCCTATGGTACCCGCATGGAATACTGTAGTATCCCAATGATTCTGAATTCGCTCTAAGTTAGGTACTGCGTATATGCTGTTTACCACCGTTTCAGTACCTTCCTTTCACACTATTTACTACGTGCTTGTTAGGTTTCTGTGTTTCTTTAGTGATTAATTTAGTATTTATTCTACTATAAAATTCAGTAGGTTACTTTGGTACACCACGCGAGTTATTATGTAAGTATTCTTGTAATTAAATTACCTTTATTTTGTTTTTGTACGTTTTACATGTAGAGACTGACGTTACGCCAATTCATATATTACTTTACATTTAATTTATCGTTGTTTTCCGTCTTATTGTTGCCAAATATAGCTGCATCGACGAATGCTGCACAGCGGTTGTAGTGATTAGAAGAAATAGGAGCCAGCCAACGAAGAAGCAAATGAGCTCACTGATGATAAAAATGCAGAGGAAGATGAGCTTGTACAAAGTGAACATGATACAGAATCAGAACAGGAAGCTGATGATGATTTGCTTGAAGAAGATCCTCGAAAATTCTTTATTGCAAAAGACGGTAGTACCGAATGCGGTGAAAGAAATCCCTCTTCAGAACCCTAGAACAAGGCACCATAACATGGTCATACATTTACCTAGAAATACAGGAAATGCTAGAAGAGCTATTTCTATATTATTATACCTATATATAATAATTAGATGCTTTCTTCGTTTTTGCTTAAGTTGATGCTAAGACAATTTATACATAAAATGTAGAAGTGTACGTTGGAAAGCAACCACCAGGACCTTATGAACAATCAAATTCGGCAAATGATGTTATCAAAAGGTTAGTTCAACCAATCAAGGGCACTAATAGAAATGTATCTTGTAACAATTGGTTTACGAGCATTCCCTTAACGTCTGATTTATTTCAATCGTACAAACTAACTATGGTAGGAGCGCTAAGAAAAAACAAATGAGAAATACCACCAGAGTTCACACACACACACACACACACACACAGCGCGCGCGCGCGCATATATATATATATATATATGTGTTTCGCTAGTTCTCGGGCTTCTCTATAGGTACAGTCTTTCTTTTCCAATATCTCCTCCATGTTTTGCTCCTATGTTTTCCTCGGTTTTCCTCTGACGCTCTTCCTCTCCACTCTTGCTTCCCAGACCATTTTACTGATCTGTTTTTCTATTCTTGTGTTCCCACCATCCCAGTTGTTTCTTTTCGATGTAATCATGTATTGGGTTTAGTTTCAAGTCTTCTTTTATTTCTTCTTTTCTGATTTTGTCTTTCAACGTCACTCCTCTTGTCCTCCCTAGAAATCTCATTTCGGCTGCTTGTATTTTCTCTTGTCTCTCTTCCTTATCTTCCACGAGTCACAACCATATGTTAATACTGGTCTATACATTGCTTTAAAAGCGTTCATCTTTGTTTCCCTCGATATTTCTTTTTTGTTCACTTAATTTCTGGTGATTGAGGAAAACAGTTTGTTTGTGCTGTTGATACGCCCCGTTATGTCTATTTCATCACTTCCTTTTTCGTCTATCACTACTCCTAGATATTTGAACTCCTTCACTTTTTCAATTTCGTTACCATCTATTTGTATTAGCATCTTATTTATTTTGTAGGTTTCTTCCGTTCCCTGCCAAAATCACTATATCGTTGGCGGACGCACATTCTGATATTTTGATAGGTATAATGTCTCTGTATCCTAGATGCAATGGCTTTACTCTATTTCTACATGCTTGCATTATTTCGTCCATAAAGACAAAGTGGATTCAGAAAGGGAAGAAGTGCACAAGACCACATATTCATACTGAAGCAAATCATTCAAGAGACCGACGATAAAAAGGGAACAGCATGCATGGGATTTATAGACATGGAGCAAGCCTTTGACCGAGTTAGAAGGGAGGAGATATGAAAAGGCTTGAAAAGAATATGAGTTGGAAGACCATTAATAGTAGCAATAAGAAGCTTGTACGAGGATAATGTAAACTATCTGATAACTATAAACCAACAATGTGAAATGTTGGCAAAAGTGAAGGACCTAGACAAGGAGGGGTAACGCCGGCATTATTCTTAGTATTCAGACCAGAGTTCATAAGTAATCGAAATAATAGGTTTGGTAGCAGCGCATTTGGCTTTTAAAGGCGGGCACTGCACTATGGTTTCGTACACTCCAAAAAAAGGAAAATGTGGTTGTATTACATTCAACAATGCACTAGGATGCCAAAATAACTGAGGAAAGAGGCGTACTGAAAACTGAGATTATAATGTTTTGTAATCATACTAAATGTGAAGTAGATATTCTGGATCAAGTGTGCGACGGTTATTATGCTTCCAGAAATAGTCGTCGATGGCTTTGACATATTTTACAATTCACTAAACATTGCAGGAATAAAATTAATGTTTTTACGTCGAATATGCACCAAATAGCACAACTCAATTTGCAATATATTCCGAGACCTATTGAAGCTCGGTTAGGAATTCTATTGAACGTGAGTGATGGTTCAACAACCAAAAATGCGGGCTCACCAACTTTGAGAGCTAATTATGGTCGTTGTTTTCTCTGCCCTAGAAGTCGCGATAAAGGAATAAAAAATATTCTAGCAAGTGCTACAAGTGAGACCATCTAAAGTGTATTTGCAATAAGTGTGTATGTGTAACTGAAAATCTAGGTGCAGACGGATATTAATATAGTTCAATACAATTTACTCAATATTTGAAAGATATTTTCCATCAGATAAATTTAATATATTTATCGAATGAGCAATTTGTATATTTTGTTATCATATATTACCTCCTCAACGTAACTTACCTAATTTTTACAGTAGTACTACAGGGTTGATAATATATCGAGTTATATTTTGACTGGAGCTCCACCTAATGGAAACAAAGAGAAGAGGTCAGATGCTAATTCTTTGCTGCCAGCAGCTTGCTACACTTCCTTCTCCCGGAGAAGAAATCCCCTTCAGCTGGACAAAGAGGCTTCCATATGAGGTGATGTTCCGACCGATGCTGGTGTATAGCGCCCCAGTTTAATCAACAATGCCCCCTTCCATTTCAATTCATTGAAGCTCTTCAGAACAAAGCTCTAGGACTGATTCTCCACTCACCCTTGGAAAGGGCCGACATCGAACCTCCGCCTCAGAACTGTCATCCAACTCATTTGTCAGTGGCACGATACTCCTCTGCTCTGCAATAATAACAAATCTATAAAATATAATTAAAATTAAAGAAATATGATGCATTTTAAAACTGTTGGACTAATAAGTACATTTTTTTAATAAAGTAAATAAATATCTCCTGTTACGTCGTGTATTGGCGCCACCCGTTCCACACTTACCCTGTCAAACCCTAGGATAAACAGGAATCCTTGTAGTTGGTCAAATCTCCTGGGTGAAGAATAGTTTGCGGTATTAAAGGGAAAAACCAAAAAAACAAGCAACCATGAGAGTTGACGAGTCTTTAATAATTATTGAGTCGAAAAAAGAAAAAAGAAAAAAAGTAAGCAACTAGCGAAAGAAAAAGAAAGTAATATTGCCAGGTATTCTAAGTATTCTATGTATTCAATTTGCTAACAAATTACGGGAACCAATCGATTACCTTGGCCAACGTTATCGTTTACAGTGGTTTCAATTAAAATTCAAATAATAAATCTACCTAATTAAGATGTTTGATACTTTAAATATCAACTCAAAATTTACAGTGGCTTCAATTAAAATTCAAATAATAAGTTTTTCGTCTATAAAAAAAAACTAAAAAGAATTGTGAAAAGGGTGTGACTTAGCTATATGTTCCCTCGGAGCTGTGCGGCGAGTTGGGATCGTAACACCAGCAGTAGGCCAGATAAGAGCATCGTCCCAATATTAGAACAACAAAAATTAAACGACCCAGACGGAAAATTAAACGATCCCGACGAAAACATGCAAGGATTAAAACGGCCAGGACTAAAAACGACCAGGACTAAAAACCCCTAAAGAAACAGAAAATCCTAAGAATACGATTACCAAAAAGTATAAAGTAAACCTCTTACCGTTAGAATGGGGTAAAACATACAAAATGGCTACGGATGTCACACGTACTCTAACTAATCCTAAATTAATCAGCTCTTCCGATCCTCAGTCAATACTTTACACTGGAAATCCAAATCTAATTAGGCAACCGAAATGAGAAGTATTTTCCCTAAAATCCGCCAATGCGCGGAGATTTCAAATGATCAAATCTCTTGAAGGAAATCACATCGCGGAACAAACGTGTACACTGCACCAAGGTACACGATAATCTAACTTAACCCCCGAATAATACGTCAAGCGGAAAACGCCTCCAAAACAGGCATGAAGGTTCCCTCTATCTGTAAAAATCGATAAACCATCGATAACGCATTGTTGGGTTGTGGACCGTATAAAGTGTGCCCCGAACAAATATTAATTAAAAGCAACTGTAACGACAGAAATCACAGCACGCGCGAAGGAAAGAAAAAGAAAACGGAACACTCCTCTTCGTCGGAAATTTTTGGAATCTTTAGCATTCTAGCCTATTCTTCTGTGTACTATATACTTTGCACACTATGGCGAAGCGTCCCTGATCCAACCCCGAAATCAACCCCATGAACAACCTCATGAAGAAAGAAGAGGAGACGGCAGAAAGATTGTGCGGATTTGACACCACAGAAGAAAAGAAGATTTTCTTGACGGTAATGGGAGACTCTTTCTTTCTCTCCTAATTAGATGTCATTGTAGAATCGATACCTCCAACGATCATTCCCCTACAATCAACCACACCACTCCAGCAGCGTGATCGTGCTGTTTCATAGAAGAAGAAAAATACCAGGATCCATCCTGGGATTGACCCAAGCAATTAAGTTACCTCCTGGAACAAGAAAATATGAATCCAGCAAAGCAGAAGCATCTGCTAGGTATTAACAGTTCCGTTAAATATTGGTGTGTTTACCAATAAACCTCTAACTAATTCTTTCAGTTGATATTAATAAATGAGGGTGGATTAAGTACATATATTAAGCAAAATAATTTAATCATTGATTAGTTTTCAAAATATAGCAGCTCTAAATTACATAGTTTCACAGACACAGCAATCACATCATATTCCAACCAAATAAATAGAGGTTTCAATATATCTATTTATTACAGATTAACAGATTAACGAATGAAGTAAGCAGAAAAGAAACTTTAAGCAAGATTTAACTTTGAAAGCCAAGTTAAATAAATTGCTGCGTGCAATAATGAATACACAATTAAAATACGACGAATGTTCTCTTATGCTTTGAGTTTTGAGTATTGTTGTTATTGCTACCAATTAATAAATGTAAATAAGAAATATGTACGTCAACTTGCCTTTATAGTAAACTTGTACCATGTTTTTGAGTTAGTTTAAATTACCATGTAGGTTACAACGTTTAGAAGATTCTGTGGTTCTAGTTCTCAATTCCCTTTTTGAGCTTAGACCAACTTTTTGAGTATTTATTTCAATGATATTCAAAATAATTTCATAATTTTCTATGTATATATATCTGTAATATCAATAAGTGGTCGAGCATATTCCGAAGCTTATGTACTTTGCATATGCGAAAGTTTTACTAACGGTTTTTAGATTTGCCGCAATCGATGTTTGAAACTAATTCTAAATATGAGGTCCCTATACGGGTACCGCAATCGACCTCAATATCCATTGTTGGCTATTAAAACAGCTGTGCACAGAATATCGGTGGATAATTTGAGAAGTCGAACGTAATTATCATTAAAAAGTTTATCTCTCGGCGGAAACACCAAATTGCCTTGATTTAAATCGAAATCTACGTTCAGTTCTCTTTCTCTATTCGATATTGTAGGGCGGTTGAAGGGATGTCACGTTTCAATGATTACCGTTGGCAGGCATGGGCGGCGGGTACATAAGAGCACCAGAGCACATGAATTCTCTGACACGCTGGGCAATAATTGTATTGAAATTTAAATAATCACTACACTAAACCTTGGCCGCAAAAAACATGCACATCTCAATACAAACAAACTGGGTGGATTCTAAACGATATTCTTGGAATAGCGGATGGCGGAGATATGCGATGCGGTTTTAAAAT
Organism: Chrysina gloriosa; assembly: GCA_038088585.1. Lineage (NCBI taxonomy): Eukaryota > Metazoa > Arthropoda > Insecta > Coleoptera > Scarabaeidae > Chrysina > Chrysina gloriosa. Next base: position 51,227,429 of record CM076087.1, read on the forward strand.
TTCAATGCAATCTTTGCCCAGCGTTCAGCGAGTCCAAGTGCCCTTGTGCTCTCGTGTATCAGCCTCTTCTGCTAGCAAGTATTCCGCGAGATATATATTGATATACGTTAAGGCTAACCTTCATTTGGTATTCAATGCAAAGCCAGTGCGCATAATTAGAAAGATAGCTAACAAATATTTATCATAAAATGTTGACTTGGCAGTGAGGGTTTTGTTTATTCGTAAAAAATATTAACTACTACAAAAATGCACACACATACAAATACATCTATACAAAAGAACATTGCAAGTACAATCGATTCACATTGCGAAACCTTTTACGACGGTAAAACAACGTACAGGTGCAAGTTAAATAACGAAGCGAAGTAATAACTATCTATACTGAAGGTAGCCTAAGTTCCGTTGTACGTCATCTATTGTGTATTTATGACGTCACGCTGCCAACCGTACAATATGAATTCACATAACTTTAGAAATGCCACAAAATAATTGATAACCACCTGCAACAAGTATTACTCATTATGTCTGACACCTTATTTTAAAATACGGATAAATTAAACAAATCATAATTTCTTTCTTACAGTTAGTTAGTCTTAGTTACAGTGGTGACAAATCTTATTTATGTCTGCCTGTCATTCGTGTGTTCTGTTTATATTGTTATTCTTTGTTTTTTACTTATTAATCCTCTTGCTGTATTAAAATCAGTTCTTTTAAGAACTGAGGAGAGACTGTTACGTTATTAGGCGCAGTTTGAAAAAAATGCCGAAGGCTTTGAGCGAGCAGGCAAGGGAAATGGTTGCTTCGTTGATGACGTTCATGGAAAAAGAATTACCGGCTTTACAGACAACCATTAATTCCGTTTAAGGCTGTAAGAAAGGTAATACTTGTTTTTCGTTAATATATACAAGAAATATAATCTCTTCAATTGCAGCGTATTGTTACAGCTTTAAATTTTAGTATATCGACAGTCAGTACAATTTCTCAAGCTGTTGCTAAGAATTAGCCAGTGAGAATTAGAACAAGACCTATCTGTCAAGTTGATGACGTTGCATAATACTCAATCGGAAATGTTATATAAGAAATCTATCGAACTAGTGAATAAATTCAATATGCGGTTTACTTTATAATTTATTACTATAATATGTAATACTGTTAGAACAAGATATTACACGTAAAACTGAATGTACTAAAAGCAAGAGCTATTTTTACTGGAAGTCTTTCATCTCTTGGTTAAGTTAATTTCCTAAAGGCTTACGTCAGGTTTATGCACAATAACTATTCTTGGAAATTAGTCTATCTTGATGAAACATGGATATTTGAAAACGGCTCCACTAACTATTCTTGACAAGACAGCAATAGCCAAAGCATTTAGAAAATTAAGAGTGAAGGCAAAAGATGATGCAGATGTCATAGATGTTTATTATATATCCTACTGATACTGAATCTGTCTTAAGCATTAAATTGATTTATAAGTACAGTGTCTTACGTGCTGGCAATCAGGATGAATTTATTCCTGGTGCAGAAAATTTCCTCAAGCACAAAAATCCTGATTACGCTGGAGAAATGAACCATGAGAAATTTGTTAATTGGTTTGAAACTCATTTGCTAATTAGTCCAGAAGAACCATCTATGATTGTTATGGACAATGTACTTTATTATTCTAAAGTAAAAATAAGAAATCCTACTGCTAATTAGAGAAAAGAAGATATTCAGATTTGGTTGAGAAATAATAATGTTGAAACAGTTGCCTTTAATTGATCTCATTATTTATTAATTTACCATAGACTTTAGGAATAAGCCGGAAAAGGTTTATATTATCGACCAACTTGCAGAATCTTGCGGTCATAAAGTTTTACGGTTTCCGCCATATCATTGCATACTCAATCCCATTGAAAATATACGGGGAATTAGTAAAACTTATTACAATAGGCACATAGGTCGAAGTAGGTATGGGGTCGATAAATGTGTTAATACGTGGACGGAAGCCTTAAACACCATTAACAAGACCACATGGCAGAACAACATTGCTCATACTGAGAAGGAAATTATGAAATGGTGGAATCGAGAAGTAGGGTTTGATATTAGAAGATATTAATCCGGTAATAATTAATCTTGGCGAGAGTGACAGTGATAGTGATATCGAAGAAGAAGAACATTTATAAACTACACCTGCTGTTTGGATGCAAGTTTTGTCTATATATTTACAATAAAAATCATCTACAGAAAATATTTAATAATGATCTCTGTATATGTGTAATGTTATTGATTTTTAAAACAAAATAATTACGTGCAAATAGGCATTTTGTTTAACATGCAACACTGGTCAGCATTTATGTGTGAATTGCTATTAAAATAAAACAACCGAAATCGCAATGTTGATATTTATACATTTAATAATTACAAATTTAACAATAAATATTGTAGTTTATAAACGATATCCAACTTAAAAGATCTGTAGCAATTGCAAGTGACTGTTCATATTTTCTATTCTTAATAACAACGCTGTTTTAATGTTATTTTTCAATTCAATTTGACAACAATGTGCCGTGCAACGAAACTTAAGCTGCCTTCTCTATAGCTGCATTCTACCAACAAGAAACTACTATATTATTAAGACAGTTGTAACAATAAGGCTGAACATTTATACGGATATACTGTATGCTGCATATCTACATACACGGCTGGCCTTGTGACAATGCAATATAGAGACAATGAATTGCACCGCCATCGCACGTTGTTCTCACAGAGACACTGGCGAGACATGCCCTCTCAAATCTGTAAAGATTTTCTTTGACACAAGACACAGAAAAGCTCTCGGGCATGGAGATCGGGTGATCTAGGTGACTAGGTAAATCCAGAAATATTTTTAGCTCGCAGCAAATCCAAATACCTCGCCCCATTTAAATTGTCATCAATAACAAATAGCCCTATAATGTTGTCACCCATGCCCGCTCAAACGGTAAATTTTTCCCGAGTCCAATATTGCGTGGCTGTAAGATTGTGATGGCCGTGACCTGGAAAAGATGACTTGTCCGAAAACAGAATATTTTTAATAAAATCTTCGTAGATCGATCATGCTTTGCAGGGAATTTGAAGCAAAACACAACTCAATGATTTGGACCTTCTAGTCAGTTGTATAAACTAACATCTTGTTTTATTTAGTTGCGTATTTCTCATCGAAACAAATCACCTCTTTTGATAACCACCCATATCGCTGCTTATTCTGTGGTTCCTATATTGTACAGTAAGGGAACAAGATGCGTATATTCAACAGCACTGATTATTATTTTCTTGTATTTGAATTTTTACATTTGATGTGTATTATCCAACTACATTTTAAGTGCATAATATTATTACTGCATCTGCTGTAATGTGTATTACTGTGATCTCCACTACAGTCCCTGTAACTCATACTTCTTATTCATTCCTCCAACGAGAAAGAAGTGATTTTAACTTAGAAATTAAAGAAAAATGTAATCTTTGAAAAGCATAACAATTTCTGGGATGAAAGTCTCCCAAAATGTACATTTCTGTAATTACACTAAAATTACCTTGAATTGCAGCATGCAAATATTCTTTTGTAGTATTATTCTCCATCAAAATATTTAGATAATTACCTCTCTGTCTTACATAAATAATTATTTTCTTTTCTTGGCACTCGTATAGGTTTCGATAACATAATCTAAGCAAAAACTGATATATGTACTTGAATAACATTAACAGGCCTGTTATAGGGGAAATTAAGAGAGGTAAAATGAAATGCAGTCTTTATCCGAGTAGCAGTTTAGCTTGAGAAATAGTTGGCTTTCAAACCCAGGGGTGGATATAATAAATAATCGCAACGTCGAAATGTGAACCCCATTACCAAAACAATAGTAGAAATTGTTAAGTTATAACGATTTCTTCCAATTAAGGCTCATATTCGAACATATGTTATAAATTTATCTATCTATCTATTTATTGTATACATATATACATATATATATATATATATGTATCAGCCACAAGTTCTTAAATTTTTTTGCATATATTATGAAACACTCCATATAACACGTTCCGAGATCAAAAATATAATATGGGGGCACGCTAGATGTAATGGTCAGCGTCATTAGTGAGGAAATGGGTAACTAGTGAATGTAAACTTTTCAGAACACGCTAGTACGTGACAAGCACACACTCGAATAAGATCATGTAGTAGTATGGATGCTTTAACGTCCCTGGATCAACTGGAGATGTGGTATTGAACCTGAGGGATCGCTACGTCCTATTCATGGCTAGCCCATTTGTCTTCCCCTCTTCCCATATTCCTAGCCTATTTACATTCCTTCAATAGCCCATGCCAGAATGCTTTGTACCTTTCTTAATAAATCTTTTTGTCTCCGTGTATTATGCCCAGTATTCCCCTCTCCGTTAACCTTTAAGTTACAACCGATTCTGGCATTATCTTATTTGCAAAAGTTGTTGTATAAGTCGCCTGCTATTTTTACATTTTATACCCGACGTTCTTCACTTCCTTTGAATTAAGCATGATATAGTGAAGATCTGAAGAATCTTACTACATCACGCGGTCCATTGTCACTTACTAATGTGGGGAACTCAACAGCCGTAGACCGCCTCAATCTTATTCTGGAGGATCATGTTGTGCAAGCTGTTTATGGTATAGGCCCAAATTTTGTGTTTATGCAAGATAATACTAGGCCTCATACCACGGCTATCATCACTATCTTTATTCAGCACCACCATATTTAACTCATAGATTGGCTTCCTCCAAGTCGTAACGTAAATCCCATCAAATATCTCTGAAATTTGTTATACTAACGTATTCGGATGCATCAAAGCCCACTTCAGGACTTGGACAGTCATCAAATGCCCTAATGTTACAATTAGAAAACTTATTCAGATGTAAATAAGTGCTGCCTTAATTATTTCGAGCAGTCCATAAATCAGAAGAATTTCGTTTCTGAGATTGAAATTTAGTTTAGTTACTTCTTCTTCTTCTTAATCTTTTTACCCTTTCTACCTTTCGGTGTAAGGGTTCGGAGCCACCGAGCCGTATATGAACACGCATATACCGTAGCGCTCCTGGCCCGCCCAGTGGCATTTCCTTCATTTTCGCAGCTTATTAGAGGTACCAGGATCCATTTTTAGGATTTAAACTGCTACGCTCTGCCGCTACCGGGTCTCGAACGCCGGCCCATCGCACTGTGAAGCGCGAGCTTTACCACTCAGCCACTGAGGGGTTTAGTTTAGTTAATACGATTTTAAATACTTGTAACTTTCTAAATCTTATTTTTTATTACTTTTGTTATTTAATCAAACGTATAAAATAGAAATTTACAAGAGTAAAACAAAATGAATTTTTTACATGATAAATTCCGTTTGTAAGTCACTACAGCATATTATCATATTACCATCCAAGAATTTTCGAAAGGTTACATTAGGAAAAGTAGGGATATTTTTGACTTTCACTGAAATCTTTCATAATGCAACTGATTATACGAGTATATAATCTTTCACAGTTCTTGATTCCTTAGCGCGTTGTTTCATCTACCCAAGTAGTAACAGTACAAAAAAGTATCGCATACGGAATTTGAACAAGTAGAAAATTAATTTTGTTACAATCATTTAATAAATTCAACTCAATGAAGTTAAATGTGTTTACATTAAACATTTTCTAAAGGTGTCGACACGTTTCAGCAGATAGATAGTCAAAGTGTAGTTATCTTATTAACGGTAATGGTGTTAGAAAGGAAATTAGCTTCATTGTCTAAAAGGCATACGTAGGCGAGTACTTAACGAAATTGGAAATTCCGCAGAAAATTAACAATCGCGTTAACAACGGCGCATCCTACATAAATACTTGAATTTTACGGCAGTGCACGAGTGGAGACGTTACAATTTACAAAATTGAATACGGCCTATTAAGTCCGAAACAATCAAACTAAGTTGGCAAGGAGTTAAGTTTATTTATGGTCGTAAATTTCACACCCGGGAAATTTCACTCCTACACTGGCCTATGTCGAGTTTAAGCTTTCAAGTTTCAGAAGGAACAACTTGGAAGACAGGAAGGGGACACTAAGTATTCCCTTTGCGCGGTCGAGTTAATTGATACGTCGAAAAATGCCTACGCTTCTAAGAGAAAACTCGGTTGACATTACAAAAACCGAACGATTTCGGCTGTGAAAACTTTAGAACGCCATTAATCGGATATTTTTAAAGTTATACCAGTTGTCCTTTGGCAAAGTTGTAATTTTATAGTTATGTTTATTTTGTTATTCAAATAGTTATGGGAAGAATAATTTTACAATTCGCGACAACGCATTCTTTCACCCCAAAAATGTTTATCGGACAAAACACAGTAAATATAGGTAACTGTGGTAATTAGAAATTTTCTTTGCATTAAGTTTTCCCTTCTTATATATCCAGAAGTTTTTTCTTAGATTGATATTTTAACTAAACTATTTTGATAGTTATTAGCTTCGTTTGCTGACTAGTATCCTTTGCTGCCTCTTAAATTTTCACTCATCAACCAGAAAACCAATTCGGCATTATAGTATTAGTAACCTCAAAATTATTTATGAACTGTTATTTATGATCCATTTGATGTATTCTCATAAGTGCAGGAATCATTCGAACTGTAAACTCTCTCTCAACGTAATCGTGGGTAAGGACAAATTCCTGGGTAACCCTAATATTAATTATTAATAATACCCCTACCCATTCATCTCACCAGTTTGTAGCTGATGATACGCACTGATGGTAGACATTAACAATAATGAGACTCACTAAGTTCACGTGTATGCACAATTTACTATGCAAATGCGACAAAGCCGGCTGCAAGGCGTTGTATACCATGCAGCTACTACTACCATTGGAAATAATAGGGATCCCTAATATATTTGGGCGTTATTTATAGTTATCTTATATGATAGTTCTCTACCACAATTAGGTCAAAACAGAGAATAATTATAAAAAAGACTAATATACGAAATGATAAATATACAGAAAGACACTAAAACTATTAATTTCAGAACCGATGTTCAAAATGTAAGTAATGTATACAGCAATGTGTTAAAATGACATTTGCATTTCTTAAGAAAGGAAACCTTTGGCTAAGTTTTTAATTTGGGTTTTCCCTAATCCTTGAACAGAATTGTTAAGGTTTAGACAAAGATTTTTAATATAAGGTTGTTGTTCTTTTAGGTATTTTCAGAGTTTGCATGTGTGCAAAAGTTGTTTACATATCCTCTATATCAAGAAATCCTAATCATTAGTTATTTTATTGATAGTTCCCAAATAAAAAAACAAATGTTTGTTTATACATTTGCCTAGTTATATTTTCACAGAAGAAGGTGTTCCGAAAACGTTTGTAAACATTCTGAAAATATAACTATCATTCAAACCAGTCTTGTTCAATTGACCTAATTGTGGTAGAGAATTGTTATATAGGATAAGTATAAAAAAGGTCACGAAAACTATATATATGTATATACATTTAAGTTATTTATAGTGTAACATTAAAAAATAAGTGACAAGTTAGTGAGTTAAAATGAAATTGCCTAGACTACAGTTATACTTTTGACGTCGATCTAACATACGATTTTCTTTTTGGATTTGTCTATAAGCTTCTACTGTTACATGTATGGCATTGATTACTGAATTAGTCGCTAAGTATCTGGATAACAATGAATAAGTATTGTGAATTTGTACTGATCTCGCAAAAGCATTTAATCGTATTGACTATGAAATACTTCTTACAAAATTCTTACCTAGGGTCAGATGAAAACCCTCAATCGTTTAATCTCCTTGGGTAAATGCTGCAACCGCTCAGTATAGGGGATGAATAGTATGTGTTTAGTTTACTAAGTAAACTACATGGACATTAAAAAATATGTTTTAAAAAACTTCATTAACAATACACACAATTTATTATTTGGGAAGTTGATGGTTGTCGAGGGCTCTAGGGCGTTCCTTCAGCAAATATTGAAAAAATCAGGTAGGCGACGGATCTTAACTGGGGATGCGGGTCGATATTAGGGATCGAGCACCGTCCAAATATAGGGATTGTCACTGATGTGCGCTCTTCGTCAACCTGCCTTCAGGGATTTTCTTGCATAGTCGGAATACCTAGACCTCGATGAATCTCTAGGATCATCATTCATCTAGGATTCGACGAGTCCTGTTCTGTAGATCCTCCAATCTTCTCACTCCCGAAGGCGCTGCTGAGGACTAAGACGTGGCACCATGCGTCAATAGTGGCCGTAGCGTCGAGACTTCTCTTTCGCTCTAGGAAGGAAAGTAGCATGTTGCAGGCAGTGATGAATGGCATGCACACCACTTCAACTTGCTTCTTCCAGACTAAACTCAATTCGAAGTAAATTTCTGGGTACTTGATGTCAATGCTCCAGGACAGTTCGTCACCAACTTAGATTTTCTCACCAGGAGGCTTTTTTTGGTAGAAATCTAAGTGTGCATTTAGATTAACTTACTTTCAGTCTCCATGGAGACGTTCAGCTCAAGAAACCATCAATGGTGGCTTGCTAATTATACCCTAGCGTTTGCATTTTCATCTGTGCAAGCTACGAGCTCAGTGATAGGTTATGCAATCCCTGTGGATCGCCTTATCGAATTTCGTCGACGATCGACTTTATGAATTTGTATTTAGTTTAGAAGGAGTTTTCAGTAAAATTTCACCTAGCAAGCATAACCATTAAGGGCCTTGTTCCAGAAACGATCATTTCGTGCATCAGTCGTGTTAGACTGTGTCAAAAGAGCTTCTAAGTTCGGAACCGTTTAGAATATACTTCGAGAAGCGGAGTAATTGGAATTCAATGGACACCCTAGCTCGGAATCCAAATTGTTCATCCTGAATGATTCCTAAATCATCACTTAGTTTTGTTATTCGAGCTAGGATGATTGCGTCGAATATATTCGACACGTTTGAAAGAAGGCTGAGAAGTGTACCGCGGTGCGCTTCACCAAGAGAACTCATCCTGCTCACGACACCATCTTCGGGGGCAACGCCAGACTCCCTTAGAGCCCCACAGTGAAACACATAGGCGACGTGTTGGACCGCATCCTTATCTGGCGTCCCCACATTCAGGCGGTCAGGACCAAATTACGGCCGCGAGGAAGTCCCTCTACGCTCTTCTGTGCCGGAACAGAAAACTGCCCTTGTCTGCGAAGATGATCGTATATCGTTCCATTCTTCGACCGTCGCTGTCATATGCGGCTTTAGTCTTGATCACGACAGCCAGATCACACATGAGTTCTCTTGATACTCTCCAGAACCATACCTTGCGGATGATGATTGAGGCCCCATGGTTTGTTCATAATGAAAAGTCCTGAAGGTGTTTGGCACGTCTAATCCTTTTAGGCTGTTAAACATTCCAGGCCCCGTGCGTCGTGACGTTTTATATCCAGGTTAAAGTCTCATCATTCGGACGGTCGGAGAAAGTCGCCTCCATAGATGATAATAAAGTTTGTGATCGGGATCAACTCTACTTTGAGATCTGCAGTTCTTCGTTGTTGTTGTTGAGAAGACTGATCGGTCTACAGTTGCGGCGTGTTTAGGAATGTTGACGACTTCAGCAGGGGCGAAAATGCTGCAACTGAAGTATCGCGTTGATGACTTGATGATACAATGCTAATGAAAGCTTGGATCTCATTGGAAGAAACTGTGTCGAGGGGCATTCCGGGCCGATCTGCAAGTCCGTTCACAACCTGTTCCACTTTTCTACGGAAGTCTTCCCTCCTCGTCGCCATTTGAGGGGTGAATGCCATGGTATACATCTTGGAGATAAGTCGTGTAAATCTCAATCTTCTGCTCTAGCTTATAGGGCGTCACCGGGATTTCTGATTTCTTCTATCTGTTGGAGATACACCCTTGTCGTTCCAGACCTCTTGGTTGAACTCTCTCAAAGCTTCCTGAACCTTGTTAGCAAGACGATTCACTCCTCCACTGTCTTCGTAACCTAATGTTGAGTGTGCCACTTTTCTGGTTCGTCTACTACTACTATTCGTCTGAAGTTATCCTTCTAGTAACTTGTATTTGATTTCCCTACATCCACAGTCATGCTCATCACTTACTCTTCATTGCTTTCCCTATGCGTTTCCCTTTGAGTCTCATATTTATTATTTTGACGTTTGCCGGTGTATCCAAGTTTCTTTCAAGACGTATTTAAATGTTCTCGTTCCGTTAGAAATATCTAAAGATGCTGTTTCCACTGAAACATATTCTATAGTAGGACTCTAGACCTAGATTTTATATAGACAGTTGTGGACGATAAGTCGCATAATTATATAAAAACATCACTTCACTGCGAAATGTTGTATTTGAATATAAATAAATATTGGTGCAAGGATTCTGGAAAGTAGTCTAAGATCAAAACAATCATTTAAAATCTCTCTGTACTTGGTCGTTTATATAAAATATTATTTCGTTTTAACACTGTATTACACTAACTTGAAGTTTTGTCATTAAGCTGAGATTGTAACTAAATAAAACTTGCAATTAACCCAGAATATTGCTCTCGAGAAGATATAAAAGCGACAATAAAGGACGGAAGCAGTAAATCTCCTATTACTAGCTCTGCTGAAGGTTTCGTACTTAAACGTTTCACAGGTATAACGTTAAATTTATCCGTCACTTCGCCTATTTCAAGATGTGCTACTTTGACGGTCACGAGAAGAGGACAAGATTAAGGTTACATTATCCGATCCGCTGTCCATCAACTTGAGAAGGATGTTTAATTGTCGAAGTTTGTGTCGACCGTAAGTCATGGATGGTTTCATTTAAACGGGTCCAGCAATTTTGCAGGACATTCTTATTAAGTTATTGCTCTCCTATATTAAATGAAATAATTAAAGATGTATCTTACTCGAAAAGCATTATATATTTTCTTATATATGCATGTGAAGTAAAATTTCAGCAGCAACTTCTTAATTTTTTCGGCAACATAATGGCATGGCACTACTAGGATGGTATTAAAAACATCCTGCCTACTTCCAAATTTATCTTCTTGATCCAGACTAAAGATTGAAGAACTATCTTCATATGCACAAGGTAAAGCAGATATTTTTACTAACGTTCTCAGGTTCTTAATATGAAATTTCTTGAAGATGCTCTCACTGTACTCTACAAAGTTAGACCAGTGATCAAATGAAATACATAAATCTTTAGTATCACCCCAAATTTTACCAATTATATTGGAATAAATATTACAATCATTTGTTATTCTGCCCTTCCACATTACGCAGCAGTGTCTTTCATAATAATGGCAGAATCTAATGAGGTTACCATTGTAATGTGATTCTATAGGAATGGAAAATATCTTTAAAAAGTCCGCATTATATTTAAGAACACTTTCTAATAAACTTGACTAAACCATTGTGAATATTAAGTGGGTCACTTTTAGTTATTTTCGTACCTCTTGTTCCTTTAAATTAAAATTTCGCGTTTAGAAACAAACAATTTTTTGTACCATATAGCTTACATCACATTAAGACTATTGGTACTTGGTATTGGTATTTGGCCGGGTGCATTTTGTCTCTCCTTACATTGTGTACTGTGCTTACCTGCTACCGCTGCATTGAGGTTTGTTCCTTTTCAAATTTAAATCCCCGTAAAAAGTCCAAGATTTTGAGTGGATTCAGTTATGGTAAATGACCATCTTTACTTTGATGGTGTGCCAGATGTTGAATCTGAAGTGTGCATCATTTTTCACAGTGTGTTACGGAATCTCGACTGACTCCGCGCAAAATCTACCTGTTGCAATTAGTTATGGTTATTCTTAGCCCATGCTGTCTATAGGGCACCTGCTAGGATTATTAGTTGCTTTTCATTAATGCCCATAAGGATTCTTGATCTCTTGCGGTCATAATTCGCAAGGAAACATTTGACTTTTCATCTCAAGGTTTGCCAGTGTTCTTCTTCCGCTTTAGAAAGGAAGAAAATACTCGCTCAGCTCGCAAAAGTGTTGCTCCTATGCGTGGTGATGATAAACTCTGGTTTGCACCTTTATCAGCTACTGCATTGTCTTCTACTCTAGCGATACCTGATATCTATTACGAGGACACCTTGTTAAACATATCCCGATGTGTCAAGTTTCTATCGCCCTCTACAGATTCTTCAATTAATGGTCCATGAAGTTGTCCCTTCTATAACTGCTCGACTATTAATACAGATGACAATCTTCGGGTTTCTGTAGTTTCTAGTGAGCTCTATACCGCCACATACCCCAGAAGCATGAACTTCCCCTTAGAATATGTAGAGGTTATGTCCTATTGCCTTGAAGTATTTGTATGGGGTCCATATATTTCTCTCCTTGCTCCTTCAACGACCTCAGACTCACCTATGTAGTTAAGGTCTGAACAAGCTTTCAGTGGAGTCCTTGCACCAGTCACCAGTCAAATATATAGAAAAGCTCATCTCACAGTTTTACTTTGGAGTTATCCGGTTTCTAGGTATTGAGCTAGAAACTCAATGAATTGTTTAATTTGCAGAAAAACTAATAAGTTCTACTTGTATTAATCCAAACGTGCTTTTTTAGCAATATAGCGTTCGTTCTTGACTATGAAGCTTTTCCCGCAGTGTGGATTTTCAGAAGGGGAAGAAACGTCTTTCTCCTTGAAACGTTATCGACAATATTGTTTTTCTATTGAATATACTACCGTTAACACTAGAGTCGCTCTGTTATTGTTAGTCATTTACTTTATGGTTTATGTACAGTCAGTTCCGAAGCACGTTTTGGAAATGTGAAGTTTTCAATGTTCTGTGGTTGTCTGAGCATACATGTATGGGAATATTTTCTTTCTTCAATTTTGTGGCAGTCTCCTGCCAACATGTACTTATATGTAGTTATTATGTACCAGAATTAAGAAACAAACAAATGCACAAAATAACAGTTAAAGTGGCTGCTGTTTAGTCATAAACAGTATAATATAACTTCTGTCACGTATGATTTGAGAAAGGCTCCAATAATACATTCTGACAATTAAGGTGTGCTGCTACTCTGGTGTGATTTCTCCATGTTACACTGAGAATAACGATATACATAGGTAACGAAATACGAGTTTATGAGGGTGTATGGACATATAAAACGAGTGGGAGTTTATAGTACCCTCTTGGAAATGATATAATACGCATTCCGGAATCTCGTAGTGCTGTTTTCTATCGCCGCCTAATGTGACAGAAATCAATCTGAAAATTCTACTTTTTTCTCCAAACCGCATTTCGTAGATCAGTAAAGCAACGTAATAGAAAAATAATTGAGTGAATTCCTGTTTCTTCGTATGAAGTTATTTACATTCCTCCTTCCAATATCGCCGTATATGAGAAGGCGATCGTATCGAACCGAAACTAATCTTGCGTTGGCAATAAATTGTCAAGCTATAAATGGAGCCCGGAAGTATTAATTTCGTTTAACTTTAATTAAGTCGATAGCAAACACTTGAGAACAATTTCCACAATGTCCCTTTCACTAATCAGTCTAATGATGTGATATCATGTTATTATAACTGTAATGGCTGTTATTGTCGATCCTCTTCGAATCAATGGGTTTTGAAACTAACTAGGACTGCTTGGACCAAAAGTAATTTTATAGTTCAATCGATAGATACCTATTCCTACCATATTTTCAGCGCTTATCGATCTTTAAACTCGTTTTTTGGTTTTGAGTTAGTGTTAAGGATAATGAAATTGAAAATTGAATAAAATTTAGTCTATAAACAAACAGTGCGTGGTAAATTTTGAACTGTAACTCCCGAAAAATCGAAGAACTAATGTGTAAATCTCAAAATTAGCATATTACTTACTCCCAGTTTGCTCTTTTATATGATAGTAATTCTGGAAATAAATATATTCAAACAGAAACCGATATTAGATAGCAATGACGCTACACGCAGGCTGCTGCATAAATTTCGGGAATCAGGTACGCCTAGTATTCTCAGATTATTGCAAATTTTACAGACCTAATTTTAGTCTTTTGCCACACTAGCGCTGACAGCTGAAAAAGAAATCGTTCAAAAAAAATAAATGAAATTGAACTTGACAACAATGCGTAAATCGTCTTTCATTGGCTATTGATGATCAACTGCAATTTAAAGTCACCATAGTAGTCTCAGTTATTTTGCAGCAAACTCACTAATTGATGTTGTTTCAACATAGCTCAATAATGTGCGTAAGATAACAGAAACGAATGAATATGCGATTTATGGCGAAATAAAGTCAATGAATATTGACATAAGACACATTTCAATAGTTTTACATAAACATTGAGCTGTTGTAGTTGGCGTTCCATTGCTGGATCCACATTTTGCTCACTTTCTCTTCCACAATTTTGTTGAGCCTAAATATGTTTCTATTTACTGTTGTAGTAATCCCTCACTTCTAAATTAGATGTTTATAACTTCAGATGTGAATCAAAAAGCATAAAGTTTTATTTATTTTATCTAAATCAAATTAAATCTGCGTTTCAAGCTTAATCGCCATACATACCCATGATATTGTCCACAATACACATCTGGTGTTAATATTTGCCAGAACATGCCTCTTATCACAATTTTCGTTAAAAAATTATTACGCAGCCAGATTAAGGTTTAGTACTTAATGAGGAACCATGTTGTAATAAAAAGGAAGAGCAAAATTAACTGGTACTCATATACATTTGATGTTATCTCCATCTACGTAAACTCGTGCAGTTGCTTACTTCGCTGTAGATTTAGTCCCTTTTAAAATTTTGTATACGTAACGTTCGAAAATCCAATAAAATTGTAACGACTTGCCTGATAATTCAGGTTTTATGGGTTCGTTGCGATAACCTCCTGTATTGTCTATCCTTGTTTGTCATTTTACGTTACACATTTCAAGGATATTATTGGAATGCACGTGTATGCAGAACACTTGTGCAACATGGAAATAAACCAGCATAAATTTGAGAACATAATATATTACATTCTCTAATCGCAATCAGTGTAATGTACACAAATGTAGGTAATATTTAATGATTATCAAGTTTTAACATAGCTTAAAGCGGATACGAGTCGTATGGCAAACAAAAACCAAATTCGTGTGCATCACACCTAAGGAACGAATTTAGTAATTTCCAAGGGAAGCTGCAATAAAATATACGAATCTCACAGTGTTAACTACGGCTTTATTCAATATTTTCACAGTGAATAGTAGTGGAGAAAAGTAAGGGCATGTGCGTATGTACCCAGTTTGATAAGGTATAATAATTACTTTAATTGCAACTTTGTGTCTTCTTCCACAGATTATACCTTTTTAATAATATAAATAATGAACCATTTATTTTTGTATTACAATAAATTCAACGACAAAGTGTAGAATACATAAAAGTATATGAAATTAGTAAATTAATACACTTGTATACGCATTACATTCAAAACAATAAATAATAAAATAAACACCAGACAATGGGTACATCTAATGTGACTAACAATCTATAAGTAACAGGTTTAATTCACATTTTCAGAATGCACGTATCTTTCCAGAATATAAAAACATTCCCAATTAATAACTTCTTTACCGATATCTTTAGTTTTATACTGGGCATTTGGTCAAAATTTATTGGAAGTTTATTATACATTAACCCTCCACAACAGTTCATTGTATTCCGTGTTGCTTTTATTCTATGATACGGTGTCCTTAATGAGCCTTTATTTCTGGTTTCATAATCGTGAATATTGGCATTTTCAACATATTTTATGGACACTGTGGTAAGTATAAGTTTGTATAGTATCGTGAGTATTTTTTTGTTCATAAATTTTGCTTTCCATGATTCGTTTGCTTTCTTTTGTATAAGAAAAGTTGCCTGGGCATCGGACGGTATTCCCCAATATATTATACCATATACCGCCACAGCATGAAAATTAGCAAACTATATGAGTCACTATATAGTCACCTGATAAGTAATTATTTTTATATTTCTAGCAGATGTTGCTGGACATATAATAAGGATCGTTAGTCCTTTTTGCTTTTATTTTCCTGACTATTGCATATAGTTTATTACGTTAACGGATAGAAATATCAATCAGTTCACATTGTCAACATTCATATTCTTTAGTAAATTAATAACATTGCGTGGCTTTACTGCGCGTTGATTTATGTTCGCACATATAAAGTAATAGTTAGTCAGCACACCCGGATGAATTGGTAACTTGTAGTTTTCTTTGTATTTTCATTTACTACTAGCGGATACCCGGGAAAATTTTTGTATGGGAAAAGTCGAAATTCAATTGCATGACTGGACCGAATGTGCCCATGCATTGCTTTAGTGGTCTGGAAACCATTTTCGCATTATTGCTTTTCTAATGAGACCAGTTTTGGGGGCACATCGGTTTTCTGTGTTTTATATATATATAGATACTCCAAGTTGTCATTTGCTTGTTATCAGCTCTGTTTTCAATCGCACACGATATAGGATAAATAGGAATCCAGTATTCGATAACTTCAATGCATAAATAGCATTAGATATTGTTTGTGGACAAACATTACAATACATATAAACTGGTTTGTATACTATTTCTTCTTGTTATAATGCATGAACGCACCAATTTTTAATAAATAGAGATTGAGCTCCTCATTTTAATAACAGAACATAAATATTTCCAAAAAACAACAACAATGGTACAACCTCTAGATGTGTTTAGATTTAGATTCTGACACTAATATCACATCGGTAAACTCACAGCTCACAACCACAAGTAAGCATTATCACAACCGCCTAAACCGAGCCTCGAGCTAGCGAAACACGTGTCACCGATTTTATTAAAACAATTGTGTGGTGAGGGGTTTACCGATGTGATATAGTGTCAATAAATTACACTACAGTCCTTGCTATCACCTTCTTTAGATTCTTCAAAAATTTTATTTGAACTTTCCTTATACAGTGATTCCTTTGAACTACGACTTATTATTAGATTTGCATCAAAGACAACAATCAGATTTTTCTGTTTTCAAATACATGTGGTATAAGAGTAAACCCTGTAAAGTTTTGTTTTTTTTTTCTAATATGCTTAATTATTATTACTATTATTATTATAAGAGTTTGTTAAAAAGGTGGATGACGTGTTATCATTAAGTACCTAGTGTAAATCGAACTGACGCTGTCATTGCTCCGAGTTTTATTATTCAATGATTAGTTGTTATTGATAAGTTATTAAGATATGTTCTACGTAATTACCGGTCCGAATATGTATATTTTGACGCGAAATAACTTCGAAATTCGGACTTGAATTTTTCGTCAAATGACCAATTTTTCGTTCAAAATCGAGATTTTCGTTAAGCGCCAAATTTCAAATCGCACTCACTACTTCACTTATTGTTCGATCGCGATCGAATAGACCTCTCTAGAAGCAGATTTCGCCTACGAATCGAATGAAACAACAACGAACGAGCTATCTATAATAGTTTTCGTGCTAGCACGAGATTATGGTAATTTTGGGTAACAATTTTTTAAACTTCAAACTGCCATATCTCCGGAACGGTAAGACCTAGAGACCTGCGGTTTATTTGATTTCAGTCAGCTGCTCGCGTACTAAGAGCCTACCGAGTTTGAACTCGCTAGTCCCATCGGAAGTATCCTATCTCGGAAATTCATTTTGACAAAAGAATCTTTTGCGTCCAATCGGATTCAAAATATGCCTATCCGATAGATTTTGACCCGTACAATCCAAATCTTCCATCCCCAACGCTGCATCTCCTACCGTTCTCGAGCTACGGAAAAGTTTGCCCGATTGCGTTTGAAATAGGCCTATCGGATAGTTCTCGACGCGACGCGACGTGTAGATTCCAAATATGGCATTATAGACGCTGTAGCTCCAACCGTTACGGAGATATGGACGTTGAAAGTTTACTATGTCGGATCGCGTTCAACCACATACCAATCGACGCGTCTTGACGCGCTGATTTCAACGGTAAAACGCAAAAACCGCTAAATTTCACCCTAGGGATGGATTTTTTCAAGCTACGAAATTTCCTCTTAGACCATTCGAAAGAGCTCGTATTTCTGATTCAGAATCTCCCCCGGATCGGCTTTCTATCGTTTATAGTTTAGGCGCTACGAGCGCTTGAAGTTTGCCTATTTTCGCCCTATATTCACCCTTAGATTTGGTCTATTTTGCCCGTTTTGTCCGAACTTCGAATGGCGTTTTCTCGAAACCTATACGTTCTACGTGCGAACCGATATATTCTACGTAATTACTGGTCCGAATATGTATATTCTGACGCGAAATGACTTCGAAATTCAGACATGAATTTTTCGTCAAATGGCCAATTTTCCGTTAAAAATCGAGATTTTCGTTAAGCGCCAAATTTCAAATCGCTCTCACTACTTTATTTATTGTTCGATCGCGATCGAATAGACCTTTCTAGAATCAGACTTCAGCTAGAAGTCGAATGGAACAACAATGAACGAGCTATCTGTAATAGTTTTCCCGCTAGAATGAAATTATGGTAATTTTGGGTAATAAACTTTTTCAAACTTCAAACTACCATATCTTCGGAATGGTAAGACTTAGGGACCTGCAATTTGTTTCATTTTAATCAGCTCTTACTAGAAGTCTACCGAGTTTGAATTCACTAGTGCTATCGGAAGTATGCTATCTCGGAAAACTGACACAATTTCTATGGGTTGAGGTAGAAATTAATTTCGACAAATTTTTTTGCGTCCAGTCGCTTACTATTACATAGCTTTACTACAGTTTCAGAACATTTTAATCTCTCGTACTTGACTCCGAGTGACATTTTACTACTTTTTTAAATTTTGATAGCGATATTTATTCAGATTTAAAACTTTGCTGATACTTTTGTGGGAAAAAGAAAATTGCTCGGCAAGATTTCTAAAAGATGCCGTCGATTGTTCTTCTACAGCGGAATATATTAAAAGATCACTTTCCCCGCCTTGTGTCACGACATTCTTTTTATATCTAGCAGGGTATAAACAACCATGATGTTGAATGTTATTAATAATAAGGTATTTCCAAGAATAACGCAAATTGCTCGGCAATGTTTCTAGAAGATATGGTTGGTTGTTCTTCTGCAGCGGAATATATCGAAAGATCACGTTCCTCAGTTTGTACCACGACATTCTTTCTATATCTGGTGGGGTATGAACAACCATATTTTTTGAACTTCTGAATAATACTTGTAACATAAGTATTGCTAAATAAACGTATTGAGAGGAAAACCAGAATGAATTAATGAATTCAGATAAATACTACTTTGTTTTAGTACGCGGAGTATAACAATATAAAAGGAAATTCAAATTATGTTCTAATTTGCTATACTATACGTATACATACGTACGTTTTCATACATACTCTCGACGAGTCGCTCAGCTAACTCAATGGCGATTTCGACCGTAATAACCAAAGGCCGGATAATATGCAGTTTGCATAAATTTGCATATTTGCATAATATATGAATTTGTATATTATTTGCATATTTATAGTAATTCAGCATATTTGAACTATCCGAGTTTTATTTATTTATTGGATGTAATTTATTATAGGATAGGCATTACTAAAAATATGTCGTGATTGTAACAAACAAAGAGTTAAACAGCCCTCTTTAAATTAAAAATAGCATTCTATGAAGCCTCTTCTCGATACTTTTCCGATAAGTGCTTCCAAAAATTTATTAATGCTGTTCCCATACATCTAGACCGGGACAGAATTCAAGGAAAAGCCAATTCCCTGAAATTTCTAAATAAATACAAAAATACATTTTACCAGAAAATTAGGAGCACAGGTGTTTCTTTGTTATTCGGAGAAATTTATTCCCATATTCGACAGCAATCTTATTTATTTTAAACATCATTTTACGTTGGTTTTTCCAAATGTAAATTTGTGGGTTGTTATTAATTATAATAGCAAAAATGCCGAAAATAGCGACTGTGCCTGGATGGATTGCACCTTATTCAGAATTGCGTATGGATGGAGAAAAAGTATTTTGGGTAGCATGCAGCAAGATTGTAAATAAAATTTAAGTTTATTTCCTCATATTAATCTATAGTTTTTAAACGATGTTTAACAAAATCACCAATACAACGCTTCGACAAATAATTTTATTTTAAAATTTTAGTTTAAAATGAGTAAAATGAGATGTATATTTCATGCGTATTTTTCGCATATCATCAGCACAATACGGAATATCTGATATTCCGTATTCTGATATTCCGTATTCTGCTGATGATTTTTAAATAAAAATCATTTTAAAATAAAATTATTTGTCAAAGCGTTGTGTTGGTTATTTTATTAAATGTCGTTTATTCCGATTGCTTCCCAAACTCTTACACATTAACACATTAGTTTTTTATTACTCCTTTATCTTTTACTAACACTTATTTTATAAGAAAACAACTGATGATGCAGGTTACAAGTGAGAGAAAGTTTCAAGTCGACTAGCATATTAAAACTCCATCTCATGCTGCAAGACTATCAAAGATGAAATTGGCGAAGAAGGGTCAGCAAACATTACCGCAATGTTTGCCATCAACCTCCAAAAAATCAGAACAAGAACAATTTAATGAAGATTTGTGCCTAATGTTTGTGTGGGCTGATATTTCGCTACATAAAATAAACGATTTAAATGTCAAGTTATTTTTGCAAAAGTACACCAGCAAATATAATATTCCCGACGAGAGCACCTTAAGAAAAATTGTATTCACCGTATCTATGCAGAAACATTGAGTAGTATTAAGAAGGCTGTGTCAAACAATTACCTTTACATATGCGCAGATGAAACTACTGATAGTGTGGGCCGATACATAGTTCATTTAATGATAGGTATTCTTAACGTATCGGTTCCAGCAAAATCTTATTTAATTTCATCCAAACAGTTGGAAAAGGCAAATAATTTGACAATAACAAGGTTTATACAGGAAGAACTGGCAACCTTTTTCTTACCGGAATCGATTCCAACAGAAAAATTCTATTGTTTTTAACGGATGCCGCACCATACATGGTGAAGGCAGCTTGCAACTTGAAAATCTTTTACCCAAATTTAATTCACACAACTTGCTTGGCGCACGGACTAAATCGTGTTGTAGAAGAAGAAACCATTTTCTCTTGGTAAAAACTTTAATTAGTAGTGTTAAGAAAGTGTTTTTAAAGGCTCCATTAAGAGTTCAGTTTTACAAACAACATCTACCCGGTATTCCGCTTCCTCCTCAACCAGTAATCACACGATGGGGAACGTGGCTGGAAGCTGCTATTTTTCATGCAAATCATTATGAAGAAATAAAGACAATTATTATGGATCTTGATAGCGATACACAATCTGTGCTAGACGCCCAAAAGGTGTATTCGACTAAAGAAATACCTCAACAGTTGGCGTTTATTAAAGCCAACTACAGTTTTATTTCCACTTCTATATTGCAATTGGAAAAACAATTTATGTCGCTAATTGAGAGCGTTGAAATAATAAACAAATTTGAAAAGTTATGTTTTGATGTTAAAGGAAGGGTGGGAAAATCCGTGTATGAAAATTTTTTAAGTGTAATAGAAAAAATGGGTGTTTTAAAAAGCTAAAGAATATTGCTAAAATCTTGTGTGGTAAGTCAGTAGAAAATATTGAGTTCACAACAGAGGATATTTCTAATTTGAAATATGCTCCTATAACAAGCGTGGACGTAGAACGAACCTTTTCAATATATTAATACATGTTATCAGACAAGCGCCACAATTTTTCTATTGAAAATTTTGAGAAATATGTAATTGTAAATTGTTTCCATAGTTAATTATGTTGTAAAATGTTATAAATAAACTTGTAGTAAACATAATAGAATATTTTTTTCTATAGTATTATATTTTCTAGCATTACTCCTATTTTTTTATCTGCATATTTTTCATAAGAAAGTGCATATTTCCACTTTTTTGCATATAATCTGGCCTCTAGTAATAATAATTGTTTTCAATAGGTACATTCTTCGAAATTACGAAGCTCCTTATTACAATACAATATTCTGTGGACTGTTACATGTACCTAATACAAAATAAAGTTTAAAGTTTTGAAATGTGGTACACAATTTCTCACCGCATTTCTCACTTCAAATGTTACTTCCACAAAGATGGATGTTATACAGTCGTATTGCAGTTACTATATTTTACATGAAGTCGACCGGAAAATGATGAAATACCTCGTGTGCTTGCTGTATACTACACCCCTGCAGTAAACGAATGTTGCGTAGGTATTAATACATCCAATTGAATTATTAGTGGTATTATTACTGTTAATTTCACCCCATTTCTACATAATACCTATAATGAACTCTAAGATATACGGCAATTAATTTCGAACAAAACTGAGTATTCCCTGGACTACAACCATTCAGTTGGTTTATACGCATATGTGTTAAATACGTATCTATCTGCATGATATTGTTGTAGATCAATTTTCTTTTATAATAAATGAAGCAGTTTAAAAAAGATAAGGGAAATAGTCTATTGAACCCTCATGGATCATTATCACTGTGGGGCACCTCATTTTAAACTTCCTGAATACAAAGTTAGGGATCGTGTAGAATATCCGACCGATGAGGGGAATTACCCAAATTGCCTACCGGTATATGCCAACATGTTCGATTAAGGGTATTGAAATCGCCTGAAAAGAAAACTTAGGCCGAGCTTACTAACTTGACTTATCGTACTGCAAATCATCACTTTCTTTGTAACGACGCTCTGATATTAAACTTTAAATTGTTGCGTTCTCTGCGTTTTAAGTTTGAGGTGAAGTATAAATGTAATTGCGTGATATGAGTAGATTTACGATCAAGGTATTTGTGCGCTATTGGCTTCCCACAAGCACATCTTCTTTTCACAATAACGGTTTAAATAAATATCTAATCAGCTGGAAGCAATGCTTTTCTAAAGCTAGTGACTATATAGAAAAGTAATTTAGAATTTTTGTATTTTGAGTTTATTTCAACAACATTCTAAAACGATATTCTCGTTCAAATTTGATCCACCTTCGTAATAATGCAAAACGAAAGTTCGAAAACAAATGCAGAAGTCGAGGAAACATTGAAATTATTAATAAGTACGGAGTAAAATTCTTAACTAAATTAATGAAAGATTTGGAATTTGATTGTAATAAACAAACAGAAGGTATGCCAATACCATGTATATCATACTTAGAACAAGATATATAAAAAAATGTACACAAAAGGTTCACGATAACTAAGAAGCAAAACAAACCAGCAATTTAATATGTATATGTAGTACTATAATTATCTGAAATAGGTGATATAAAGGATTTGTAAATAGAATATCAAGTCACGGGAAAACAAGTGTTGATATAGAGCTGGAACAACTAAATCAACACGAATAAAAGACAAACAAATGGAGTTTTAAATCTAATAGCTGACAAAAGAAAGAAGCAAGAATAATCGCTACCAAATGGGAAAGGAACGCTACATACACAGACACTTAAATATTACAAATGATAGAAAAGGAAATAGAACGAGGTTTGTGATTTTGATTAAATATGTTACGAAAATAAAATTAGTGCTTCATAAATATACAATCATTGCTCTAAATGTAAATGCGATAAGCTTTATAATAGGTGGGGTAACGATGCAACACAATCAAGCAAATACAATTTAAGGGATTCGTTCTACCTTATGAGTCTGGAAATCTGGCGAAATTCTATTGTATGTCTTTAGGGGTCATCCAGTGATTTGGCCTAAGTAACTTTGTCTTTAATTGCTACTACACTTTCACAAAGATGTAGTCTCAGAGAAAGATGCACCCCAGTGTTGAGGATGACCAAGGCCTGGAACTTACGTTTTACGAGAGTAAAAACGTAGAAACCTAGCTACACAGGAGAAGCACCTCGAAATAACAGCAACAATGAAGATTAGAATTGAACCTTAAGGCATGATGCAATACCTGAACCTAACCTAGAAGAATATTCAGGACTTTAATTTGGATAAGATGATTGTGTACTACGGCAAAGTAAAATGTGTTTCTCCTCGAGATGTTTACTCTCTTTTAGGTCTGAAAACTTCAAGTGTTTTTAAGTTTATGTCACCAAGGGCATGTTTAGATCAGGAATTCAAAGGTACTTAACGGAACTAATCCATTGAGAACCACGGGGCGAAAATAAATAATTTGGTTTCATCTGTGCAAATTTATCGCCTTTACCTTATAATTTGCTACAAATGTAGACACTTGCTCTGCAGTAAACGTACATATATATGGATGTACATACATGCATCATTAATTCATACAAATGCAATTTGTGTAATTGGCATACGTACATATTCATATAAATAATTTGATAATGGTTAGTCCTGACGTTGTAACTGTATCATAGCTTCTTAGCAAACTACTACGAATAAATAGAAAATAGTAACTATTTCAGAAAATACCCGTAATGTTTTTAAGATTATTTATCCTATACAGCAATACCTTTATTTTCACAATTTGTTAATTAAAGGAACAACGATTAAAAAACAATGGAAAATGGAAATGCATCCACTCGTTTTATTTGAGAGCTAAAACTTTTATTTTGTGAACCGCTATTATATTGGTTTTCGTATATCTAATTAGAATTATAGTTGTTAGAATGTAAAAAAATGGAGGAAACTACATTTTTTATGTGAAAACTGAACCTGTCTAATAACAGACAAATAAATTAAGCTAGGTATTCGGAAAATTGCTTTCCTCTTTGTACCGTAATAGATTTTAGTGTAGGTACTACCAGTACATTTCACAATATATAAATAGCGAAAACTAACACAAAATGAAAGCAAATTGGGAAGGGAAATACGCTGGTCTGCTAACTTGTTTCAAGAAATTGCTGAAGAAATGCAAGCAATGGTAAAAACTAACTTAAAAGTATAATTGCAAGATTACATCAATTTTACATACTTTCGGTCTCGATGTCATATTGTAATTAAGTATTAGATAATTATTATCTATCAACCAACTATTCGTACAAACGCATCTGGGATTTTTAATCTCATGAAGAATCAGAATTGTTGGATGACTTACTAGATAGTAGGTAACTGACACCATATCGCATGGGTAATCACATTACTTTACTCCTTAATATAGTCTCCTTCATTCCTCCTCTTCTACATTCTTTCCAAGATTTTCCTAATGTTTCGATACATTTTTTTTTTTTTGTAAAAGGATTTATCCTTGGTCTCAAAATACCCTTCAGTTTTAGCAATCATTTCTTCATTGGAGCCAAATCTCTTTCCCTGGAGCATTCTCTTTAGGTCTGCAAACAGGTAGTAGCCACTGGGAGCCAGATCCGGAGAATACGGTGGATGTGGAAGCAACTCAAAGTGCAATTCGTGCCATTGTTGCGATGGACTTGTGACACAGCATTGTCTTGGTGAAAGAACACTTTTTCTCTTCATTGGGTTCGTTATTTCCCAATTTCTTCATTGAAACGCACCAATAACGCCATGTAATATTCACTGTTGATGAGTTTTCCTTTCTCAAGCTAATCGATTAATAAAATACCACACGCATGCCAAAATATACATGGTCCAGCTGACGTTTGCGTTTTTGGTCATTTTGGACGGTTTTCATCGTATACTATCCACTCAGCTGACTGCCAATTTAACTCTGGGGTGTAGTAGTGGATCCATATTTCATCCATTGTCACACACCGCATGAAAATTCTTTTTATTGCGTTGAAACAGCTCCAAATAGCGCTCTGAATCGTCGACGCGTTGTTTTTGATCGACTCTGAGCAAACGCAGTACCCATTTCGAACAGAGCTTTCTCACGCCCAAATATTCAAGCAAAATGGTGAATACACTACTTGCTAATATCTTTAACATGTCAGCTACCTCACGCAATTTCAATTTACGATTGGCTACAACCATTTTGTGAACCCTTTTTATGTTTTCTTGGAGCAACTGCGAAATTCGAGCGACCAAAGCGTTCAGCATCATGTGTGTTTGTACGGTGGCGTTTTAAATCAGCAAACCACTTGTCTATCATTTGTCTCGATGAAGCAGAGTCCGAGTAACACTTGTCAAGTCGTTAATTTGCTTGAATCGGTTTTTTTTTCACATTAAGAGGCAATGCTTTATCAACACACAAAATTCAGATTCTTCATTGTTTTAAAACTGACGGAAGTCACCAAAACCACTGTAAACTAAACCTACGATTATCATAAAATTTTGACACGTATCGTTTGCAGACTGGTACTTCCTAAAAATCACATGGACTTTGTCAATAGTGGCACCATCTATATGTCATCCTACGAACTTATTGAGTGATGTGTTATTTAATTAAGCCCGGTGACATGTTTTGTTAATAACGGTGCAAGTATCTTCGAACCATACCTTACCGAGTAGTGGTACACAAGTGTTCTTCGTACTGTTAGATAGCGCCAGACACCAATTTCCCCGTCTCTTGATAGCTAAAAGTTTCCGAGCTGGCTGTGCATGCGTTGAACTAACGGCATGCAAGTATACTTCGCTTCAATAAGCACTAAACTGATTCGAAGCTGTAACTTTCCCTATTTAAATGGATTAAGCGATTGTACCTACTGTGTAGTAAATTGTCGCAGAATTCTTAATTTGGATGTTATACAATGCTTTGCATTGTATAAATTTAAATAATAAGTGATAATACAAAGGACATCATAAATGTCATAATTTTCAAAATGTATCGTACAACAACTTTTGTCAGCCAATGAAATCCATACTTATGGTGTATTTACGCTTCATCCCTTATGTTCGAAGCTATATGTTCGGGAATCGACAAATTCTTACAAGTAGTGTAAGCAGAGGGAAACAAAAGACACATCTACATTTTAAATAAAATCCCTTTTCTGTGATTTTATGTCCACTTGCAGCTTATACGTAAATAACTATTGAGAGCTTTCTTTCGCAACGCAATAAATAAATCTGTTTGGAAAATATAGCTTATTACACAAGAAACTATAAAAAAATCATTCACAATCAAAACAGTAGTGATGTGGAACGACAACTTATAAGCCGTAGGTTCTAAAGGAAAACAAAGAAAATCGGACACAATATTTATTATTCCGTTCCCATTAGAAGAAGGCTTCGGCTCATGTGAATCCAGAGGATTAGTTTTTGCTTTGCACCTTTTTCCGACCTATAAATCTTCCAGCAGCACAATTACGTCTAATGAATAATCAGCGGAATAAAGGAAACCCTTTTTTCCTCGAAGTTTTCCAGACGTTGACGTATGGATCACGCTCCTCACAAATGAACGCAAAGAAGCTACGTAATGATATCTCAAATATCCTACATAATGGACTATCGTCGGCAAGGAATATTCCCGGAATGCAAGGTGTCGATGCGGAATTTGCGGTCCTTATCTCGAAGAACGAGTCAGTATAGTCACGTTTGCGTTGGCGCGTTCCGTGAATCTCATTTTAGTGCGAGCATTTGACCAGACGATTGCGGCGACCTACAAGCGGCATTATCTGTATTAAGGCCCTATTTTGCTATGATTAAATATATGGTGAGGTAACTAAAATTAATTTTAAACTAAAATATCCGATGGATTTCACTATTTGCAAGACTACGAGAATTGCTGTTATTTTATTATGAACGAAACCATTTGAAATTATTGTATTTATTCATATGACTTTCTCAGAATCACCTTTTATAAAAAAATGTGCATCTCCTGAATTAAATCTGAAGTAAAGAGTAATCCATCATGCACAATCCAATAAAGATCAAGCTTTTAGCGGAATACACTGTGAAATTTTTCTTTTAAGGCCGATCTTTTCCCCTCCTTGTAAACTTCTTTTGAAATTCATCTAGTTTGTAACTCTAAAAATAAGAAATTAAGTACTTTTACTTAAAACCTAGGTTACAAGGAGGTGAAAAGATAAACCCTGAATCATTGAAGTTATAATTTAAGTTAGTACATTTTGGGTTACACTAATTAAAACAATTAGGTAGCAGGTATT
Source organism: Chrysina gloriosa (assembly GCA_038088585.1). Taxonomy (NCBI): domain Eukaryota; kingdom Metazoa; phylum Arthropoda; class Insecta; order Coleoptera; family Scarabaeidae; genus Chrysina; species Chrysina gloriosa. Next base: position 51,255,366 of record CM076087.1, read on the forward strand.
TTTAAAAACAACTAGTAAAAGGTATTTTGATTGGTTTTATGCCTGCAAGATGCACAACGCTTATAGCGGCCCATGGTGATCACATGTACTATCAAGTCTTGTTTTTCGAATTTCTGGTGGTATTATGGTTTTCCATATTGGAATGTTTGTTTGCAGTTTATGCATTAAACTGTGCCCCTTTGCAATTTTGAACTAAGCAATAATATAATGAAACTATTTTTTCCCAGGATTCGCAATTCTGTAGAAAAATTATCCAAATGTTGTTCACCAAGCAATTACAATATTGGTTAGCTGTCTTAAATACTCCATACACTTATCATGATCGTACATACTCCTTTGTGAAAAGTTAAATTGTTACAATTCCAACTGCCTTGTTGCTTTTCCTTCATACGCTTCTTTCACTGTATGCTGTGACCGATATAACATGTTATATATTACGATATATTTTAGTAAGATTGTATTCTCGTACTCCCATTTTAGTATTTTTCCCTGTTCGTAGCAGGTATTGCGTTTTCATATTTACGTTTGCATGAATGCAGTCTCAAGAGTACTTAGCACGCTCAAAGTTCTTGCTTGGAGGCAATCGTTTACTATACATACATACAACATATGTACACACATACATAGTAGTCTAGCCAGTAAAACGCATAAAGTAGGTACATACATACATATGTAGTTAGTTTCTTAAATGGTTAGAGTGGAACTTCATATACTATATTATTGCAACAGCTCTAGGGAGAAATTATTTGTATGTATATGCATAGACATTCAAATCGAAACCTACACTTAATATTTGAAAAAGGTAAAAGGAAAAATAGAGAATGGACGAATGTTCTAGGAATAGGGGAAGGTGGGGTCAATTCGTACGTGGGGCCAATTTGGACATTTCAAATATTCGCTTTAATCATTAACGATTTTTGTTTTTATAAATGTCATGACTCTTACAATTAGTAACCTCTATTACGTCTGCTAAAACCGTACTTGTTAGCAGTACCTTTGTGATTGTCGCTGACGATTGTTGATTTTACAGCATAAAAGGTAAGTTTCATTCATTTTATTAAAATAGTGTATTTAGTTCTTAATTATTTCATATTCTTTTAGTTTTAGTACAGTATTATACGTTGAAATATACAGTTTAGTTAATATGACTAGATATTGTTTGTATAATTAATCTTTTTAAAATACACTTGAATAATCTAAAATGGCCATGTGGGGTCAGTCCGAACAAAGTGGTCGAGGTCAGTGTGGACAGTCCGAACTAGCCCCATTTACATTATCAACTTCTAATATCTCACCCAACCTCTCATTTACGTGAGTTGCAGGATGGTACAAAATTATAAAAGAAAGACAGATCGTGCTCATATATCGGAAAGAGTAATTCATGATGCAATACAAGTAGTACGCCATAAAATATCTATACGGAATGCGGCAGAAAAGGATAATTTACAAAAATCGACTCTAGCATTTGGAATTAAAAAACGAAAGTTACATGATAAACCATCAGATTCAGGAAATTCCAGTGATAATGATATTGGCAATGGACTAGTCCATAAAGACCGAAACAAATATAAATATCGTCGAACAAAAATTGTATTTAGAAATTTATTTGTTAAAATCTTCAAGAATAAATTTTGGTCTGACGTATAAACAAACTGTTAAACTCGCGTAAATATTGAAATTCCTGACAGCTGGATACGTAATAAAGAAGCAGGCAAAGACTGGATATTGTCTTTTATGAAGCGTCATTCTAAGTTAAGCCTGTACACCAGAATCAACTAGCATGGCTAGAGCGACCGCCTTTAATAAAACAAATGTAATGGAGTTTTTCCATAATTACAGTTTACTTTTGGAACGATATAAATTTTCACCGCATCGAATTTATAACTTGGACGAAACCGGTATTACCACACTTATGCCTTGTCCTACAGTTATTGCTGAGACTGGACGAAAGCAAGTGGGACCGATTGTGTCCGCAGAACGTGGAGAACTTGTGACTTTCGTAGGCATAATTAAAACGCGATTGGAAATAATATTCCCCCGATATTTATTTTCCCTAGACAAATTCTTGGATGAAACCATTCTAGCTAGTTTGGATCTAGCACACAAATCCGGGTGGACGACAAGATGATGCGAATAAACCGCTATTACTACTTGATAATCACTGTGGTCATATATCTTTAGAAGCCATAGATTATGCTACAGAGAAAGGAATTATATTATTATCTTTTCCGCCTTACCGCTCTCACCGTATGCAGCCGCTGGACGTGAGAATCTATGGACCTCTCAAACAATACTTAAAAGTAGCATTCAACGATTTTATGTTACAAAATCCCGGTAAAACCGTAACTATTTATGACATTCCACAAACTGCTAAAATAGCATACGAGAGAGAAAATATTTTATCGTCATTTTCAAAGGCAGGTATGTGGCCATTAAATTCATTAGTCTTTACTGCTGAAGATTTCGATGCGGCTTATGTTACCGATCGACCTGCAGAAAGCATGCCTACATCTGCAGCAAATTTGGATAATTCCTTGACCATACAAGAACTCGAGTCATCTCCTTCAAATTCTGCAACCCAAAAATTACCTACATCAGGTTCTAAATTTAGAAGACTGTAAACCTTTTCCAAAAGCACCACAACGGAAACCTAAATCTAATAAACGGGAAAGAGGAAAAAGTCGCATTTACACCGATAGTCCAGAAAAGGATCGTCTAATTGCGCTTGAAAAAGCAAGTAATAAGAAAATAATTAAGGCTGTAAGCGCACACTAGTAAGAAGTTTTACTACGTAGGAGAAATTGGGTGATATATGTATTTCTTACAGATTTCTACTAATTTAGTATGCAGTTCCGAGGAATCTGAAGAAACGCCGATATTGTCCGTGTCCGTTATAGAAGAAGATATTTTACCTGGTGACGATCATTTTCCGCGGAATCTGGTGGATGATGATATAAATGAAGATGATTTCGTACTGGTGAAATTTACCCAAAAAAGAATGAAATTCATTTTATTGGTCTGGTATTGAGTGCTGTAGCTCAAAATGAGTTAAACGTGAAATATTTACGCAAACATAACGATCAATTTATATTTCCATTAGTGGATGATATCTCCTTAGTTAATCGCCAGGATATCGTATCTTTACTCCCTAAACCAAAGAGGCAACCCTGGAACAGCCAGAGCTCAACAGTATTTTAAGTTTGATATGGATTTTAGGTTTTATATTTTAAAGTTGTTTTTTTTTTTTCCGAATATAATCCCAGAATTTATAATTATTTTTATCTTTTGATATTCCAAATTAAAAAAAATATATCGTTGTCTAATTTGTTTCTAATAAAATTAGTTCAGGATATGGGTATTTATTCTCAATGTGCATGCTACGTACATACAGTTACGCAGTCATTATTACTAGTGTATGAACTGACCCCGCACGATTTAACAATTTGTGCAAACTGACCCCTATCAGGGCTTACTTCGGACAAAAAAACATCAGGGCTTACTATTGCGAATACAAATAAACTAGTGACTTCTAATAGAATTACACCGTTATTTATAGCTACCAAAAATATGTAGTTTAAAGATGGGCATAGGTCCATTACTCTCATTCCTATAGAATCCGGTATACTTTAGTTAAAACAAAATGTGTCCGAAGCGACCCCACTCTCCCCTACCTGTAGTACCTTTTTAGGATGATTTATAAAGACTATATAGTTATTCTATTCAACACATATGAACTCGTTAATTAGATAGCTTTTCTATTAAGAAAATGAAGCAAAAAAGTAATTTATTATATTATTCCAAAATTTTAGGTAACAATTTACCTATATAGGGTTCGCTGATTACTAAATAATCTGTGATTTGCAAACCTTAATTAATCTATAGTTTCGTCGAAGTCATTATTAGCACCGTCACAAACAACGTAATTATATCCGAAATAGCTAGCAATAATTAAGACGTTGAATACGACACACAGCAGCACAGAAATTGAGCTAACAAGAATTCTATCAAAGATTAAATTAATGGACTTAAAACATCTGGGAGAGTTAGCCTACCATATCGATTCTGAGACCTCCAAATACATACATACGTATCTCGCCAAGTAACAATAAGTTGCCTTCTCATTTGCAATGAGAAAAGTGTAAGGGAAGAAACGCTTTAGTCGTGTATTTTATTTAAAAGTACAGAAAAAGGCTTACGAGTGTTATTTTTCCCCTTTAATCTTTCGTCTATTTGGCATAATAAATTAGTAGTTGAAATACTTATTTGGAGTTTCTAAAATATGTGTGACAAAAGTGAGACTAAAGGTCATTCTAAACCAAAGACATTCTTATTTTTGTCAGCTTTAATTCTAGTAACTACAGTGGAGACCAAATGGTTACTGTTTGAAGATAAACGCCTGTCGTCTTTACTAGTCTTACCGAAAACTGCCGAAACGTGATTATCTAATTTGGTATAGCGTAGCTTCGAATCAATATTGCAGGTTCTGAAAATTTAAAATCATATCTTGCGTGAAACATTATTCATCTCTAAAAAGCACTCCCTTGGAAAAGCTTTCATTCCGAATTATTTGTTCGTTAAACCATTCGCAAAACTCCCTACGGCATAGATATTCAATTACATTTAAATGTTGAACTGTCTGTCAATGATAGGGATATAATATATTTTGAAATAGTGTCTGGTGTATGGTCATGTGTGAGATGCGAAGTTCTAGGGCTAGGCTTCGGGTACTTACTGTAGGGTCATCATGTACAGGTCGCAGTATTTCCTCTTTCATTTCAATAGAGCGTACAGTTCTTTGACTGCCACGACCATCAAAATTAGGCCCTATGTAGCCAGAATCTCGTAAACGTAACACAGATTTCAGAATTATATGACACGCGGTCGCCTTCTGTGCGGATAGCGTTCACGATATTACCCCCGTGGTCCATCAACACTATAATTACACTCACCATACATGCAAATCATCATGTAGACATACTGTGCTGTGGTGAACATTTCTAAGCGCACTAGTCCAATATTTTCACTTACATCTAACGGTCATTAAAAGAAATTTCAGTTAAAAATCAAACGCAAAACCAAAAAATAGGAAAACATTCAAAATGGGAAGAAGTCCTTGACGAATCTTCTTTCCCCGAAGGTATCAAATTAACCAACTCGATATTTGAAAGGATCGGGGAAAGAGCTTAACACTGAAAACTGATTTATCGTCCATGAATTCATTAAGTCCGGTGTTCGGCTACTATTTTCCCTTGATGTTGCATAAAGATACGGAATTTATTTGTCGGTGTTTATTTCATTCGGTATTCTTTCCTTGCGGCATTTATTAGAATGTGGCAGTTGTTAGAATCAATAGGGTATTCATCAATTCGCAAATTTGAAGTAGACTGCTTATTCATAAATTATTTATGCTTATTCTATCAATGATCCAATCATTAGTCGTATTGAAAACCCGTTAAAATTGTATAAGAAGTCCGGACTCAAAACTGTAATTTGTAGATACAGTAAAACTTTGTTATAACGCTCCCGTTTATAACGATTTCCGGGTATAACGCTTCTTTTCCTTGGTCCCGGTCCCAGCGACTAATTTTTGTAAGTACTTTTATTCGTTATAACGCTTCCATTTCCCGCTAATAACACCCCATTGAAGGATATTTTTTAATGTACATACATACTTCAATTATTAATTTTTTAACTTTATTTTACAAACACTAGAAAAAGATATGATTAAATTAAAATAAATATTTAAAAAGTAGACGGAAATGGTCTACATATTTCTGGGAAATGAAGATCATTACGATTTCTATGAAATATTAGTATCAACAAATCCCACCAATATGTTCCACGAATCTTGGCTAGATATTTTCCGAGAATCTGACTTATTCATTTGGGCGGTTGCGTAGTCAAGGTTTCCTTTCAATCTTATACTTTTTACGCTGCTGGCAACATGTCGCGAAAATCGTTTTCGTTAAAAGAAAAAAGACTTTGATAAATCCAATTTAAATGAAAAGGATTTTGCGGCGTCAAAAACATCAATGCTTCAACTTTACGTACAATTTTAAAGAAGCGGAGTGAATTTGTTTCGTTGCATGAGGGAACCAGCGGTAAAAAATACGATCCGCGAAATATGAAGAGCTAGAAACGATTCTGAGGTTGGTTCGTCCAGCCCAGGACCTCCAACATCCTGGTAAGTGGCCCAATTTTACAAGAAAAGGCCCTCCAAGTGGCCGACGGTCTTGGAATAACAGACTTCACGGCTTCAACTAGATGACTCGATAGATTTAAAAACAGACATCCTATCGCGTACAAACAAATTTGTGGTGAGTCAAATTCAGTAGATCCTGATGTAATATTCGACTGGAAAAGTTAAATGTAGACCCTCACCTCTGGCTACAATTCCTCAGAAATTTGCGGATGAATTCGGGTTGTTTTGTAAAATGATGCCTGATAAATCTTTAGTTTTAAGAAATGGAAATTGCCTCGGAGAAAAATTAAGCAGAGAACGCCTAACGGTCCTCGTATGCACGAATTGCACAGACACGTACAAGAAAAAGCCGCTCGTAATTGGAAAATACGCTAAGCCACGTTGCTTTAAGAATGTGAAAACCCTTCCCTGTATTTATTCTTCTCAATCTCGTGCATGGATAACTGGAGATAGATTTGTGCAATGGCTTAATGAGTGGGACATCGAATTGAAAAACCGAAAAATACTTTTGCTTGTCGATAATTGCGCTGCACATCCGAAACAGGTAAATCTCAAAAACATCAACAAAACTTGATTTTCCTACCACCTAACGCCACAACTGAGCTTCAACCACTTGATCAAGGCATCATAAAAGTTCTGAAGCAAGGTTACAGGAAAAGGATGGTCCAACGATATCTATCGATTATGGACAGCTCAAATTCGACTTGTCCAACAATTTCTGTTTTTGATGCTATCCACTTTTTATACGCTGCATGGATGGACACTACGAAAGAGACCATTTTTAATTGTTTCAAAAAGCAGGTATAACTTTTACAAAGGACGATGAAACCGCAGAGGTATAAATTGATAGAAGGTGGCGAGACCTTTTAGAAATGGAGGAAAGATTGACTGAATTGGAAAGTTTTGATGACTTCGACAATGGGCTAGTGACCAATGAAGTTTTAAGCCTTGAGACACTAATCACCGATTACAATGCACCATCAGAAGTGGAGAATGAAGAGGATGAAGATTCATCAGAAATAATTACGCCAAAAATAAACGACGTTTTGGAGGCCTTGAAAACAATTAGGGAAATTTTTTCTTGTACGGAGGTAGGAGGGAAACCTTAAAAAATATCAATAAACCAGAAAGCGCAGTTTTAAAAAAATCTGCCGCTATAAACAAACACAATTCATGATTTTTTTTTAAATAAAATTTGTAGGAATGTATACATAGTTTGTTTTATATTTCTTTTTAACGTACAAGTTTTATATACAATTGGTTTCGTTAACTTTTGCTTTGTTTAAAGACGTTTTAAAATAAATTTTGTTCATTTTTAGCCGTTTTTAAGATTCCCCGGCAATAGCGTTTTCCCGGTTATAGCGCTCTTTTTCTAGGGCCCTAGAAGAGCGTTATAACGAAGTTTTACTGTATCTTGCGAACGGTACGTTTGGGAGCCCACATTTATTAAGAAAATATTGAATATATTTTAATTATCTACCTTTGGACAACATTTTCTTACCATTTTTACAGTTACACCCTGTGTGCGACCAATTATACTTATATTTTAACTGTCCTCCACCTTTTTTGGTCAATTAAAACACGAATTCGGGATTTAACTCGAAAAAAATTTCAAATTTGTGTTTTAATTGGCCTAAAAGTGGTGCAGAGTATTTAAGAAAGAACTATCTCATAGTCTACGGTTCCCCAGCATTTAGGAAATACCAGAAGGAGTGTACAGAAAATGTCATCACAGTTAGTACAACTCAACGCAAATATAAACATAGTATTATGTTCGTGCGCGCTTTAAGCATAAGATTAGTTACTCATGCATTTCAAACAAGAAATGTCTGCAAAGAACACAAACAACAACTCTAAGTAGAGACGTGAAATTTTTCGCACAACAGAAATAGTTTGAATTGTTTATAAAAAACAACTATCAAATTGGTAAAGGATAATACCAAAAGTAAGTCGACTTATAAATTTATCTGCGGTCACACATCACATAATGTATCCATGTATATGACAGGTTCTAAGGTTTTTGAAGTATTCCTAATACATACGGTATAAATACTTGATCTTAAACGGTTCTGGTGTAAGTATTAGATGTTAAGTTTTATTGGTGTTTGCCGTCCCGAAAGTTCCTTTTTGCTGAGGATGCATTTGTCCAGCTGAAGCACTTTCAACTAAAATATTCTAATATCAGTTTCTCTGTGATACAAATGTGACAAAAAAATAAAATTCAAGTTTAAATAAGCAAGCAAGATTAATCCAATACAATCTTATGTAGCACAAAATGAAGTAACGAAGATATTGGAATCAAGAAAAAATCCTTTAGGATCAGTTAGGAACGACATCTTTTAGTCTACAGCGGAGGCATACATTTAGTTGGAGGATATGATATTACAGAGATATTCTCTCAGAATCAATAAAATCAAGCGGAACTAACAACACAAAATTTAAGTATTTATAATATTTATATATATACTTCAGAAAATGAACCGGATTCTTTTGAACTACTTAAGACAACTTTTTTACTCACTGAATGGTAACAAATTTGAGGTATGTCATTTTGTGAAGAAAACTAATAGTATATTATACTTAAATTACTTTTAGTTGAAAAGGAGCGTAGGTGGTTATTTTAATCCAAAAAAAAAATGTGAATACGTAATTTAATATATCAAATTGTGTTCAAGATCAAAAATCTCATAGTTGCTGATTAAACATTCTAACGTAAATTTTTCGTATAATTCTCTGTATCGTAATTTCTTTTTTAAAATACATTAAATATGTATTCTTCATTATGTTAATTATCTGTTGGTCACAAAACAGTTGAAATAAATACCTTTTACTAACTTGTTTTTTGTTTTGAATGGCAATGTTTGAAATTACTAATAGGACATCTAATAGAATTGGTGTGACTAACGAGGGAAGATCCCAAACCTAGAAATCCAAAAAATTATGAAACTGTGAGTACATGTAAATCACATAAGTATGTAGTACGCAATTTCTTCTGCGCGAAAACACTCTTAGCGGGTGAAAACAAAATTCGGAAATGGAAAATTTTGCATTCTGTCAATGCGCATAACTCGCTAAGGGTAAAAGATAGAGAAAACCTTTTAAGACAAAAATTGTTTGTTTGGATAAGGTTTATGAAGCAGATAGAGAAAAAATGTTTACTGTATTTTTCATTAGATTAGATTGTTTCTTACCAAAAAGTTGTAAGCTACTAAAGGAATCTACATTAGAACACCAAATAGTAAAGACAACGGACTGAATGAGATAAGCAAGTAGTATATATAACTCATCAAATTTGAAAGTGTTGAAAATGGTAACCATAAGTATTATAAATGTAATTCGTTTCCTATTGGTAACGTTCGAAGTGGTCAATAATAATAATGGACCAACGAAATCGAATTGCACAACATAATAAAAAATATCCTTCTTGATGTACAAGGATAAAAATCGTTTTCACTGGGAACTGATACAACTGTACAGACCACATTTCTTAACATTTGTAGATGAGGTATATGCGCCCACAAGGAAAGAATCGTTAGAAACAATAAAAGCTGAAGAAGAAGAGTGTATACCAGAAGAAGGAGATATTGTAACTTTACAATATAAAACCAACGCTGTTACGTATTGGAAAAGTGGGAAGAAAAGACGACTTACGTTGAATACCGTCCAGCAAAAGTTTCGCAAAGTTTCATCTATGCAGCAATTGTACAGGTAAATGGTGAAGTAATATTGTAACATAGCAACGATTTGTTCCTACTTGTATTATTCTATAGTATTATTAATTCTTTTTCACGGTGGGAAGAAGCAATAAACAGACGTGGTACGCGGCGAGAAAAGTTGCTTCAAATTTCTCAATTTATACACAGCTGACGCTCGATAACGTGAACTAATTCAGACCAAGGGTGTTTCACTTTATCGAAATGTTTACATTAGCGAAGGTGATTATTAACAAGCATATTATTGAAAGAAACCTTTAATACGCCAAAATAAAATAGAAAAAGTATTCGAACAACCTTTTGTAAACACTAAGGAAAACAATAAATCGAAATAGCGTTTTATAATCGTGTATTAAAGAACGTAGCCCAGTCAACAAAGTTGTAATTAAGACTACTTTTGCAAAGTCAAAACTACAGATGTATGTATACGCAACTAAAAGCGTATGAGTTTGCTATAGCAATGAGATATCCCGAGAATTTACACAATTAAGTTCAAATATGGATATATGCTACATAAATCAGGGACTCCCCTACATAATTGGATAACTCGGAGATTGATCAAACTGGAGTTTTCATAGGTAACTTGTAACGCATTTGTAACGCTCGAAGTTATTCGTAGACGATCGGAAATTGCGTGCTGTTTACATTATCGAGTTATCGAACTTAGAACACTTTTACATTATCGAGCGTTCCGTATAACCATATACGTACTACGAATTTTGTGTTTACATTAGCGCAATGTTTCCAATATCGGATATTTACGTTATCGAGCGTTATCCGTATAATGAGTTTGTAAATAGTATTGGTTTAGACACCATTATTAATGATCTGGACGTCCAGTGATGGGCAGTACAAGCTAACACAGACATTGATTTATAGAATTTTAAAGCATCACGGCACTTGGTTTGGAATTTTAAGAGAGGTTACAAAATAGTTTCAAGAAAAGTAAATAAATTTCTTACGTGATCATATGGTACAGACTCCGAGCAACTGGAGGAATTTTTGTTAATTATGCAAAAAATCTTATAGGGCAGGTCGAGATGGATAATATATTCAATGCCGATGAGACCGGGTTTAATCTAGAGCTACATTCCGGTCGCACTTTAGCTGTGCAGGAAACAACTACTATTACGGTAGTTGCGCAGTATATATCCGCAATTACACATAGTTATATTCTGCTACTAACAATATCAGCTTCCGGAAAACTACTCTCACCTCTATTCATTGTCCTAAAAGAGCAAAATGGTAATTTGTAGTTATTAATTTTTTGTTAGTTTTTAAAATTAAATTCAACACTACAAATACAAGTCTTTATACAATCAACCAATCTCTATTGCCTATTATTAATCCCCAAGATGTTTACCTGTCAAAGAAAAATATTTAGAAATGTTTATACTAGAGATGGGACATTCGAATCCGCGAATCCTCGAATCCATCGAATCCTGAAAAAAGATTCGAGATTCGAAAACTCGAATCTTCGCGAAAAAAAAATAATAATAATGATGACTCATGTAATCACGACACATATGAATCACTGACTAGAAAGATCTCGACGATTCTCTTCGGTTCTCGTTCTTTCAGCCACAAAGTATTTATAAGCTGGCATGCTTTCCTAATGTTTGTGGTATTTTAATAAATAAATATCTTTATTCCTGAGACCAGAAAAGGTATCGAACATGTCAAATACAGACAGCAAATAATATAACTAATCTAATTACAAAAATTATGAAAACTTATTAACTTATGTACATTTAGTTCTAATAACTAGCTAAGACTATATCATGTTAAGTCAGTTCAGTCAAGTTTTATATTTTAAACACCATATATGCTACACTAATACCATCTATCGCTCTTTATGTGATTCTAATTAACATCCTGCGCTCTCTCGTAAATTCTAGCAACTATCTCGTCTTGAATAGTCTCGTCGGTTCTGGATGACTGAGCTCTAATACTGGATTATTCTCGAAACTCTTGATATATGATATATAAAAGGTGCGTGGTGCGAGTAAACTTCAGATCGCAACGACCACTTTATAGTGCAGTACTGTTCAGTCTGTGACGTTTGAGAGTGGATATGCGTGGTTTATACGATATATGAGGTAAGTTACTTATTTTCATTTATACTGTATTGCTATATAATTTTTTGCACATATTAAGTTATATTACATTGCATGCGGTGTTAGTTGGAAATCAAATTGGGATGTTATATAAATGTAATAGTTAAGTATAAGAATTAAAAAAATAAATAACTTGTTAATTGTTGTCAAAGGCCATTTCAGATGTCTGTTAACTGCATTATTAATTAATTATTCACGGCATAGTAATTTTGTACATTTATTGCAGTTTTATTATTACTGTTGCATACCGTATTTTCGCGCAATTATTACAGCTAATAATAAAATTACAAGGATTTTAGGATTTTAACATGAAAACTTAATTTTTTTTCTTTTTCAGGGGAGTTCTGAAGTTGCACAACTGTCACTGTTACATCATATTTGTTGCATTCAATAGCAACCTATGAAATGGCTTTGTGTCCTCAGGCAACTTCTGATATTTGGAACTATTTCCAAATTTCAGAAAATGAAAACTATGCAAATTGCAATCTGTGCTCTGAAAAATATCTAGAGGGAAAAAGTCGCACACTACTTCAGCTATGTGGAAACATTTGAAAACCAGGCATTTATCCAAATATCAAGAACTGAAAGGTACAAGTTCATCAAACTCATTACTAATTCCAACTTCACCCTTAAGCCCTTTGACTGTCAATGTTGATTCTTCATTTGAAGAAAATAATCCAGATGATATAACTACTTTTGGGAGTCCTGTGTCAATTAGTTCAACTCCTAGTCCAGGTTCAAAAATTTGTTCTTATGGCGAACAAAGGTCTTTGAAACAATGCGCAGTGAAACGCAAAGCAGAACCTTTCAACCAACCTACTCTGAAAATTTTTTTGATAAAATGCAAAGTTTTAAGCCTGGGGACAAAAGAGGCAAAACAATTACCAGATTGGTTGCTGAAATGATATGTACAGATAATCAACCACTGTCCATAGTGGAAGATAAGGGGTTTAAAATTGATTAACCATCTTGAACCAAGATATGTCATCCCATGTAGGAAACATTTTTCTGAAAAGGTAATTCCAGATATGTATGAAGAAGAAAAAATGAAAGTCGAGGAACTTTTAAAAAATACTGAATACATTGGAGTCACAACAGATATGTGGACATCAACATCATCTGATGACTACCTAAGCCTGACAGTGCACTTTGTAGATGAAAACTTTGAGTACCATCATTTGTGCTTAGAATGTATTCCTTTTTAGAGGTTTCACATACAGCATCTGCTATAGAAACTTTCATTAGCAACATAATAAAAGAATGGCATCTTACAGAAAAAGTTGTATGCTTCATGAGAGACAATGGTCCTAATATGGTTGCAGCTTTAGAGCGTAGCATCTTCACCCACTTGCCTTGCCTAGCCCATACGTTTCAGTTAGTTATAAAAGATGGTTTACTGAATAAGAATGAAATTAAGAAAATAATGATATCCTGTCGGAATATTGTGACAGGACATTACAAACACTCTTCTAAAGCGACAAAAATATTAAAAACTGCTCAAGCTAAGTTAGGTCTTAAAGGTCGTCGTTTAATACAAGACGAGCCGACTAGATGGAACTCTCAGCTTCACATGCTCAATCGACTTGTGGAACAAAAGCAAGCCATTTTATTGTCTGCTTCTGACTTGAATATTCAGATAGACCTTTGTCCTCGACAGTGGAAACTTATTGAAGATATTATACGAATATTAGAAGTGTTTGATAAAGCTACATTTGTGCCCAGCTCAAGTAAAGTGACAATTTCAGAAATAATTCCTTTAGTGAATAGCACCATTCGTGCTCTAGAAAATTTCAAACCAAAATTAGGTTCAGTACAGGGTTTTCGAAATGATTTGCTTGCGTCACTAAAAAGGCGCTACCATTCTGTTGAGACAGAGAAATTGTATACTATTGGTACTTTACTGGATCCCCGATTCAAAGGGAATGTATTTTTGAATAAAGAAAACGTTGAGCAAGCTAAATTGACACTGGCTAATGAAATTTCATCCATCTATATGCAAACAAATGGTGATCTGCAGTCATCAGAGAAAACTCAAGCAAATGCCACAGATATATCTTTAACTGAACAAGGTCATAGTATGTGGAGTTACTATTCTCAGTTGATGACCCCAGCTACCTGCAGTGATGTGGATTACAGTTCATCTCCTGAAGAAGAAATAAATGCCTATTTAGCAGAACCACTGCTCCCACCAACTGCAGACATCTTTAAATACTGGAAGGGCAACACAAAATACCAAAATTTGATGAAACTAGCAAAAAATTCTTAATTACACCACCATCAACAGTGATTTCAGAAAGACTATTCAGCACATCAGGCATCATAGTGGATAAAAACGTAGTCGGTTGGATCCAGAGCGAGTTCGAAAGCTGGTTTTCTTAAATAAAATCTGAATTAAAATTCTCACTTATTTCTTTTAGGTTGAGTGCTTTCTTTTATATACTAAAATATGTGTTTAGATTTTCATGTGCAATATTTGCTGTTTATCTATGTTAGCTCTCCCTTATTCTCATTCACAAAAGTTTCTGAAAAGATATCGGTACTGTTATTGATATATTAATTTCCATATGCTAAGGAAATTAAATATAAATAAAAACTTGTTGCATAATCATCAAGATTTTAACATAATTTATCTTTTAATATTGTGTAATTTGTTTTTTAATTTCATTTGTAATATAAATATGTTCAAAAAAAAATCTTTTTAATAAATATTTTTAAAAACTGTATCGTTTTTAATTAAAGTAGCTTTAAAATTTTCCTGTAAAATTGTTTTTCCTCTCTGTCCTTTCTTATTATTGTAATTATATGATGGATTCGAGAGATTCGAGATTCGAAGGATTCGAGAGATTCGAGAATCCTTTAGGATTCGGATTCGGATTCGGATTCGAGAAAATTTGGATTCGTCCCATCCCTAGTTTATACCTATTTTCTTGTCTGTTTAATAAAACTCATTCAAACAAAAAATTTATGTTTTAAAATTGTTTCCTCATCTCTTACTGCTGGCGAGTTATACGCATCGGCAAATGCAAAATTTGCCATTTCCAAAATTTTTTTCACCCATTCAGAGTGTGTTTCCACAGAAAAAGAAATGTGTAGTACATCCTTATATGTGATCTACATTTTCCAGAAGTTTCATAGTTTTCTGAATTCCCGGTTTCGAGATCTTCCCATTTTCTGGACAGCAAATAAATTAAGAATGGATGTCTCACAAAAACACGAATATTCTCAGCAACCGACAACAAAAAATGGTGAAGTTGTTGGGTATACACTTTAACAACATCCTCACGTGGCGCAACCATGTAAACAAGAAGGTACCTGAGTTGCCAAAATGCATTTATATTTATTGTCAGACAAGCACTGATTTGGGCTTCCGGAAACTGCCCGCAAAATTTGTGCCGGAATTTCTAACGGCGGAGCAAAAGGAACAGAAAGGAACAGAAATTGCACAGCTCGTGCTGGACTCGGCAAATGATGACCCAGACTTCAAGCAGGCTGTTATCACTGGTGACGAGTCGTGGGTTTATGAATATGACCCTGGAACAAAGGCGCAATATTCCCAATGTAAACATCCAATATCTTCGTGGCCAAAGAAAGCACGACACGTTCGCATCAATTTGAAAGTGATGTCGACAGTTTTCTGTCACTATCGCGGCGTGGTTCATCATGAATACGCTCCTCGCGGACAGACCATTAACAAGGAGTACTACCAGTAAGTCCTCCGTCGTCTTCGTGACGCCGTTCGGTGTAAAAGATCGGATCTGTGGACTGCGGGAACGTGGCAGCTGTGTCATGACACCGCACTTGCGCATTCCTCTCATTTGATTCAGACTTTCTTAACCAAACACAGCATCCCAGTTGTTCGTCAGCGTCCTTATTCTCTCGACATGGCTCCCTGTGACTTCTGGCTGTTTTTCAAGTTGAAAAGGCTGTTGAAAGGGAAAAGATTTGGCACTCGGCAGGACATTATGCAGAATGGGATGGAGTAGCTGGACAGCATTTCAAGAATGGTCTTGCAGGGATGCTTTCAACAGTAGCAGCAAAGGTGGGATCTTTCCCGATCAAACGTCGGATACGTTCTGAGCGTAGGGTGTGAAAAATCGTCAACAAAGAAGCTCCTCGAGCCACTATTTGGGAGCTTCCATGCAGAAATAAATTATGGAATTCTTTTGTGGGACGGTTCACTAACAGCACAGATGTGTTCCTAAAACCAAAACAGGTGAATAAAGCAATAAAAAGGGCAAGCTCTAAAGCAAATTGTAGAACAATTTTCTAAGACCTAAAAATACTCACCTTATCATCTTCTTTCATATTTGCCTATTCTTTATATGCCTATCGGACCACTACTTACTTAATCTACAAAGATATGCATTCCTACAATACCTCCTCAGTGGTTCACACACCACCAAGCCCCAAAATGATATAACCTTTTACCGAACCATGTAAAAAAACTGAACAACCAGATGTATAAGGAAAAACTGAAAATCATTTAACAATCGGCAAATATATATATAGCGTAGGGAAATACCTTCGAAATATGTTGAATAAGTTTAGTGGCTAACTGGCATATATAATTTATACATATATATATATATATATATATATATATATATAAGTTCAAAACAGGTTTATTAGGGTGATAGGTCTGTTTCTAATTAAAACTCGTTTATTCTTTCTCAATATTTCGTCAATATTTTATTGACTTCATCATCAGGAGATGCTATAATGGAGTATATATATAAATACCAGTTGTTTCGGAATTGCATGCCACTATTTCATGAATGTGTTTTCCAGCACGAAATAAACAAAAATGTTAGTGGAAACTATGGCTGAAAATAATTTATTACCGAGATATTGTTAAGTTAAACTATTTTAATGATGTGTTCTACAGCACTAAATAAACAAAAGAAATCAGACAAACATGGCATTCAGAGTAACTGTTCAAAATGTTCCCCATTTTGTGCAATGCAGCAATAGGCGTAGAATAAACCATAGGCCAGCCCCACAAAGTAATCTAATGGTGTTAGATCAGAAGATCGTGGTGGCCATTCAACAGGTCCGTTTCGACCAACCCATCGATTATCATATGTTATGTTTACATAATCAGTGACAATATGAGAAAAATGAGCAGAGATACCATCATACATAAATCACATCCCCTGTGTATTGGCTATCGAAATGTCTCCTAGAAGGTCATACAGATCATTTTGCAAAAAATGCAAGTAAGATATTCCGGAAACTTTTATTGGTAAAAGGAAGAGGCCGATGAGATTGTCTTCAAGAAAGCCACACCAGACATTTAATGAAAAGGTATGTTGGTAATGCATACTGGTAGTCGTACGAGGGTTTTGTCGTCCCAAGTATGGGTGTTTCGAAAATTAGTAATACCATTTCTGGTAAAACAAGATTTAAATCTTGCACAGACGTAATGTGAAATGGATACAATTGTGGCTCATTAAATGTTCGTCATACGCTTGTACATGATAAATTCAAAGGAAGTAACAATCTTCTGGTGCTCGTAGTAGGAGATAACTGAACAGCAAAGTTTTATGATTTGATGGCCTTCTAGTGGGAAATGTTTCAGGGTATATTCGAACAGCAGCAGCGCTATTTTTGTGTACGTCGCCATAAATTAAAGGCACGTCTGTTTATTCTGCAAACCTAACCTTGTGCTCCCCAGGATTGTATAACCAATTGAAGAGTCTTCAAAGTACTATTAACTCACACGAAAACGAGCATGAATTAGTAAAATAGGTTACTTAATACTAATCAACAGATTTTAATTATGTTAATCAACTATTTAAGAAATAAACGATTTGCAATTGATGACGACTTGATCAATGTCGGACTCTTACAAATAAGAATGAGGAGACTCTGGCTAAAATAATATATAAAATAAATAAAATTACCCTTAGCACACCACTCTGAAAAATCCAGATACGTATTTCGACAACTAAGTTGCCATCCTCAGTGGACTACGAGGGAATTCAGTATCACTAGCGAATCCGCCTAATGCCCCAGACGAACACCACACAACGAACACTGCACAACACCAAAACAATGCACAATGAACATCACACAATGAACACGCTGACACTCAGTATCAACAGTGTTTTGGTATGTTTCTCGCGTTCATTGTGTGATCCTCATTGTGCAGTGTTTTGGTGTTGTATAGTGTTCATATTGGGATAAAGAAAGAAAGTAACAGTGCCAAGAATCACGACAAACAAAAAACAATAGAAATAAGAGGGTATAGCTGAATGAAATGGGATGCACAAAAAGCAGAAACTATAATGGAGAAAGGATCTTGGATTCTTAATATAGAGTGAACCCAGGGTTAAATAAAAAATTCAATAAAAGAACATTTATTAAAAAATCTTCGAGTAGGTCAAGTGAGATTTTGTATTTGCCATTTTTGACATTTACATCAATTTCGTACCACTTCAGATTTTCCTGGAAATGACATTAACTCTCCTATTTTAAATAGCATACCCTGCAGATTTTCATTAGCACTAAGTGACATAAATTAAATGTTCAAATTCAAGTGTTCCTCCATTTCATCGCACTTACAATAAGGTATTTCTCCGTTAAGTTGCAAACAAAGATACATTAAAGGTTACAAAAAAGAAATGAAAACTCTCAATGGATATCGGAAGTACACACATAGTATCCTCAGAAAATTAATCCATCCGCGGGAATCGCAGGTAACCGGGTCATAGCATTATATTCCTTTCATGTATTACTAAAGGAAGAACGCTATCTAGAATTTTTGCAACTACGCGTCATTCTAAATTAATAATAGCGGATTACGATTATAATTTGGACGTTATGTTCCCCTGACTGATGTAGGAGGAGAGCTATCCAATGGCCACCTAGAGCATCCCGCTGAATTTTTCTTATAAAGTAGTTTAAAGTCCAAAATTTATTTAAACCGGACAAATTATTTAGAAGAGTTACAAAATTGAATTGGCTAGGAAGTTTGTCAAGTCTCTCCAGAAACTCTTCACAACATGTAAGAAGAAATAACTTTCGTGTTAACAAGTGCCATGAAGTGGACGACCATCGATTTTAACATTTAATTTAAGTCAGTTAATGCTCAGTTATGTATATATCTCGTTGACTATGTTGGAAATATTTAGTTAAGTAATTACAATATATATGTCCTTCCAAATAAAAATATGCATATCAGTTTGTTAATACAGAGGAATAATTTCGAGGACATGAGCGCACAGGATGAACCAAAAGCAATCGCCCAAAAGCGCACAGGTTATTTCCAGACAGCAATTGAGTGTTTACCTGTACAATCTTTCTATGAAAAAGCGGTATCGGTTGATTTGAGTTCCAAGAATGGATTTACAAAGTACAGATATTGGACCAAATTGCAAAACACACATATGCATAATCGGAGGATTAGTGTATTCAGCGGGCGTTATTCTGACCGCTGTGCGGTTTTGTTCAACATCGAATTGCTGTATATGTCAAGAAATGGTGTTTGATTTCTAAAACACCTAGTAAACGTTCTTTCTCGCAATGGAATAACGAAGATAGAATAACGGAAGCTGCAAATATAACCAACAATATCGTGACGTGGTTAACTTCGCGCTTCGAACCTCTGCAAAAAATCGACTTTGATCGTGGATATATGTAAAAAAATACACAACGCTTTGTCACGCACAATATTACATAAGCATACCGATTTTCAGAAAGTTTTTCGAGATCGAGATTTTGACCGATTTCGGCCCCGAACTTTGACGTTACAGCCGCCATTTTCTGAGGTTTTCGGTCAATTTCGTGGTGTCCATCTGCAATTTTCACCATTTATAGATCTAGACGCGCTGAAAAAGAATATTCTAATGAACATAGTGCCGCCGATAGGTCGTTTAGCCTTTGGTGAGGTCTAAAAGTCAAAATCATAAAAGGTGGAATGGGGAAGTAAGAAAGGCGGCGAAACAGCGGAGAGCTGGTAAGATGGAGGATATACCAAGATTAGCGCAGAGTAAGAGACATTCGAGAGAAATATGGAGAAAACCAAATAATTCAACTCCCAGTCAGCCAACACCGGTACATGGTACATGGCTTAAGGATTATATCATATAGTATATGCATTTATTTATATTATCAAACAAAATTGTAACTACTGCTTACGAAAAATATATTCCTTAGCCAATGTGATGTTATAACATCTCAAACGTATTTATTTGTTACTTCCTTTCTATATTTTTATTTCTCTCAATATTTCTCTCAGAACTTTGAATCCTTCTGGACGTACCATAGATAATTAAGCGAAGAACCATGCAACTTACTTGAAAATAATCAACAAAATTACATTATATGACTTCAAACTGACCATTGTGGTAATGAAATAAAACCAGGGAAAAAGAAAACTGATGAAGTTATGAATTAAAATATACTGTTTTGCAGATAAGTTGTTTCCTAATATGCATATATGGGATAATAAATACCTTACTTTTATTGCAGGATAAGAATCTTACAGGTTATGTGAAGGAAATATTTTTCCTTACACGATTCCACTCTTCGTCAATGGTATACATAACCTAATTGTTTTCGTTGAAGAAAATCAGACACTGGATCTAAAAAAACAGCAGATTCTGAACGGCAAGAACTTACTCCACAACAAGCAGGCAAAAATTTGTGTACTGCATTAATTCACTGTGAAAGATTGGCCGAAATTTAAACATTTTCGAAGAGATTGCCGAAATCGGTCTAGCGGTTACAAAATTTGGAGTTTATTTGTTGTATTAAATGCCACCACATTATTGGTGCGGATGCAGAATTTCCCGTTTCCTCTTCCATGCGCGTCACAAAACAATTGGGCGCAAATCTAATCAATTTGAACGGATCGTTCAAAATGAAAAATCGATATCGAGGCTTTTTGTAACCCTAAAGATGCATTCTTCGGAGCAAAAGCACATCAGAATAATCCAAAATTTTACATCCACGACATTTATGTGAAACTTCTTTTAGTTTTTATATATAATTATATAAATTACAAAACACAAAAGTAACATACATAACTCATACTACAAGATACATGCAAGAAAAATACTTGCTGTTACTGCTTCGTAAATTCAATTTAGTTAAGTATTTTAATATCTAAATTGTTTCCTTTGTCTAAAATTATTGTGCTTTTCTTTTTTAAAGTTCAAGATACAAAGAAGGAAATCCCTAAAGAAGATCGTTATTTAATCGAATATATCTGACATTTAATCATTCTCCATAATACCTACATATATATAATTAGGGTTAGATGATTTCGACACCCAATGTGGTAGAAGGGATCCAGATTAAGAACAAGATATAAATAATTCGGATTAATGGAGTTTACGCCAAATAAACGCTTCCCACTAAAGTAATACAAATCAAATGCTAACAGAATTTGCTGAAACGAATTTCTTTAATGATGTTTTACGAAGAAACTTTTGCCATATACATTTACAAGGGAGTTAACTTCTTTCTGCATACTCACATAAAATTGGTGCGAATGATCACAGTGAATTTATTACAGAGAGGCAGTTTGATTTCGCTCTTTTTCTAGTTGACAAATAAACAAGTTGATAGTTATGATTTCTTAGTGCAATACATATTTATTTTTATGGATTTTTGGCTGCGTTGGTATATGTTCATTTTATTCTATTTCTATCCTATTAAATTATTTTGCTTCGCGAATATTCGTGGTTTATAGATCACCTCTCATTAAAAATGTGTCGTTTACCGTCGTTTATTGCTGAACAAGACATGTTTGCCGTTAAATTTGACTACGACTCTCAGTGCCTCCAACTAAATACTTCAGGTCGTATGGCAAAAACCGATTGCTCAGTATGTATAATCTGTTGTGTAACTCAAATGCGACAAGGCTGGACATATTATACACACATCTCAATAGTATGTACGTATATTGTACACACCCAGCAATAAGCTAGTTAAGAAAATCGCAAACAAAACTTTGAATTCATCTTAGATTGCGGTATTTGTATTACATTCTTTTGTTGGGAGCGTATTTTAAATCTTCTTCTTCTTCCCGTTAATCCTTATGCCTTTCAGCGTCGGATTATTTTTGGATCTTACGATGATCTAATCCATTCTTTCCACCGTGTCCGGTCTCTACTCAAACTTCTCATTTCTGCTATGGTTTTCTCTCGCTTTCGTCCCAATTCGTTGACTCTGTCAATCCATTTTTTCCTTGGTCTTCCCTTTTTTCTTCTCCCGTTATTTTTGGCTTCTATTATTTTCTTTGTTAAAGTCTTTTGTTTCATTCTAATTATGTGGCCGTACCAATTCAGTTGACATTTTTCAATTCTTTTTAGTATAGACCTTAAAACATACTGTCAATAGGCATATTGCCCTATCGTTTTCGCACTGACTTTGATCGCCTTTCTTATATATGGGAGTGATGAGGTTATTTTCCCAATCCGCAGGAATTGTGTTCGTTCGCCATGCCTTACAAAAGATGTCAAGGATCCACTCCTTTCCTATCTGTTCGAGCCATTTTACCATTTCCGGTTCTACATTATCCGCACCGCAGGCTTTTCCTGTTTTTATTCTTTTCAGGGCTTTTTCTACCTCTTCCATATCTATCTCT
The DNA here is from genome assembly GCA_038088585.1 of Chrysina gloriosa. Lineage (NCBI taxonomy): Eukaryota > Metazoa > Arthropoda > Insecta > Coleoptera > Scarabaeidae > Chrysina > Chrysina gloriosa. The sequence goes on from CM076087.1 coordinate 51,277,992, forward strand.
TGAAGTTCTTCATTATATTCATTTCGTGTTCCTGATTCTGGCAATAGATCTGTATGATCTCCTGCATCTGTGAATTTTTCGTCAAGAATTCTTTCCATATTTCAAGTATATCTTCTGTTCTTGTTTTTAGTTCATTCGCGGTATTCCTAATTGATTTTATTTCTTTCCATTCATTGATCTTATTAGGTTCCAAAATTTCCTGTTATTTGTTTTATATTCCTCATTTATATCATTTCCAAAATCTTCCCAGCTTTTCTTTTTCGCTTCTTTGATTCTCTTCTTAACTTCGTTTCTTATTTTCACATATTGTTCTTTGTATTGCTGTTCCTTTGTTAAAACTTATCTTCTCCACGCATCTTTTTCTTTTTGACTTCCCTTTGTATTTCCTTAGTCCACCATTTTGTTCTTTTCTGTTTCTTCCTGTATCTTATTTGACCACATACTTCTAGTGCAGCATTATAAATAATTTCCTTGAAAATTCTCCACGTCCCTTCTCGTGTCATTTCTTCCTGGTCATGTCTCTTTAGTAAATCATTCGTTTTCTGTTGGTATTCTGCTCTTTTCTTCTCGTTTCCTAATTTGCTGATTGCTATTTTATGATACTCAGCTATTTGTTGTTCTGTGTTAATTTGTTCTTGGAGTTCTGCCGTTAGCAATCTGTGTTGAGTTCCCATTTCAGCCTCTTTTTGTGTCTTTATGTTTTGTATATTAGTTTTCATACTTTGGGTATAGACTATGTAGTCTATTATACTCTTCGCGTTTCTCTCTTCCGCGACAAAGGTCTATCTCTCTTCCAGTGGTTGGTCCCAGAAACCGTACCCTATTAGGAGATCATTACGTATACAAAAATCAATCATTTCCAATCATTTCCGTTTAACGTGTCTTCTCCATATGCTCCCAAGCAGCCCAGTCCCTTGTGTGTTTCATTACCCACTCTACCATTCCAGTCCCCTATTAATATTACTTTTGAGTTTGTCTCTCTTATTTCATCCAGCAGTTCTTGCAGTTTTTCATAGAACTCCCCCAATGTACTTCCATCTGTTCCTTCTACTGGTGCATACATCTGTATGATGTCAACCGATTCCTTCTCCAATTCTACTCTCAAGCGCATCAACCTTGATGAGAGTGATTGATGTGTACTTACTCTTCTATCCAGTTCCTTTGTTAACAATATCCCTACTCCCTCTTTTTTGCTTTGATCCGGCCTCACTCCTGAATAGTACAGAAAATATTGACTTCCTACCCCTATTCTTCCTGCTCCGGCTTTCTTTGTTTCACTTATTCCCAGTATTTTAATTTGGTACTTGTTCATTTCTTCTGATCGTTCGTATTCTTTTCCCGTTAGGGAAGTTATGTTCCACGTTCCAACGCGTATCTTTCCATTTTCCTTGTTCATAGCTGTGGTCGTCATCGTGTTAGCATTCCTTTCTGTCTCTACCTTGTTGTTCCTATTTCCCATCCTCACATCCACATCACATGTGTTCGAGTTTGTTCTGTATCCGCTCTCATTGCCAGGTACGTCCTCTCTATTGCCTGCTCGTTCACGCCTTCTAGTTTTTTGATCTCTGTATCTGTATCAACTTATCCTTCTCTCTATCCCATCTCCATTCCTCATTCCCGATATACAACTTCCTGAACCCAATTCTTGTTTGTTTTCCGGTTTCCCTCTCATTTGTTCTTGTATATTCCAGTCCCGCTTAGATAGATCATCGTTAATAAAAATCCTTCCTCCTATTTTTGTTCTTAATTTCTTTTTGTTTTTCATTATCTCCACCTTATCCTCTGTCCTGTCTAATTGAACTAGACAGGTTTTTTCACCTAATTTTATGGCCTGTTTTATATGTACTCTTATCTGTAACTCTTTATCTATGAGATTTTCCATTGCGTTTTTTAGTTTTTCCCTATCTTCTGTATCTATTTTTCGACCCCGAATCACTACATTATTCCGTCTTTTCTCATTCTCTACTCGTTCCAATCTGTCTTCCATATCCATCACTACCCCCTTAATGAATTTATTTTGCCTTTTGAGTTCCGCATTTTCTTTTCTTAACTCTGACATTTCTTTTCTATATTCTCTCTGTTCCTCCCGCATCTCTTTTATTTCTATTGATAAATTGTTCATCTTCCCTCCCATTTCCTCAATCATCTTCATCATTACACTAATGTTTTCTTCCAGCTTTTTCTGGGACTTCATAGGCGATCTTATTATTTTTTTACTTTTCTTGAAAATATTTTCGCTGTTCTTTTCATCCTCTTCTCTTTTTCCTTTTCTCTTCCTATCTTCCGAGCTGTATTCCTCCGTATCCATGATATATACAATTTTTAATCAAACATAAAATAACGTAAATTTAATAGTAATTTAATCTTAAGGCACTACATATATAACATGTATCTCACATAACATAAAACATAACTCTGGTGCATAAAACTAAACTGCATCTCTCTTTCTTACCATCACCCTTTCCGTTCCACACAGGGCGGGAAACTTGAACTTTGGCGCGTAATTTAAATTTAAATAATAATTCCTAACAGTTCGACCAATCTGACATTGAGATTGTAGAAAAGTAGGCGACCGTAATTATTATGACAGTAGTTAAAAATAACGTCAATGTAGAGTTATGTAATCATTAATGCACTTGTAACGTTTATATTAATAAAACGAACGAAATCAATACATAAGCTGATTTAAAGTTCACATTTTGGTGCCGAAACCCGGGACCGTTTGCAGAGAAAACGACGTAAAGTAACGTGAAAGAAACGAAGCATCATGGATTTAGCCCTACGAAAAACGTATCGGTCGCAGCTAACGAAACTGGTAAATAGCCTGAGTGACCTGTTAAACACGAATCAACTTGAAATAAAGGAAATACCAGTGTTAATTGCCAAGATCAGTTCACTAGAATTAAAATTAACGGAATTGAATCGGAGAGTAGCAGATACTTTCGAGGAAACTCAAGTCGAAGCGGAATGCGAAAAAATATTTGAATATGAACAAATTGCGGTTGAAGCTAAAGCGAGATTGGAGCAACGAGCGGTGTCTGAAGCTAGAGAATCGACAAACATAGCTGATAACGTACCAAGAAGCAGCCAGGAGCTGATGTTAGAAATTAACGCGGGTAATCGACAAAATACACACATAGAACGAACGGTAAGGTTACCTAAAATAGAGTTAATCAAATTCAACGGTGACAAAGTATTGTGGCCAGCCTTTTGGGAACAATATAGTGTCGCAATTCATAAAAACGATAACCTAGATGAATCGACAAAATATGTATACCTATTTAAAATCTGTGATAATCGGACGCGCCGCAACAACAATTGCCGGTTTAACACAAAGCGAAGTATCTTATAACGACGCCATTAACCTTTTAAAAAACGAATACGCGAACACTGATAGCATTATAAACAATTACATACAGCAATTAATTGCAATAAACCCCATAAAACACGAAAAAGACACTAATTTGTTAAGAAATCTCTTTACAAAGGCGTCTACAATAACACGATCTTTAATTTCGTTGGGAGTAACGGCTAATGAGTATGGTTTAATGGTAAAATCTATTATATTTAATGCGTTACCATACAATTTAAGAGTCGCGTATAATAAAGAGAAAATAAGAGGATGCAACTCATTTAACGAAAATATTTCTGTAAACGGTTCTACTCAAAATAATAATATTGATTATGATAAAGAAATACAAGATCTATTGCATTTCCTAAAAATAGAACTTGATTCCGTGGAACTAGCTCAGATCAAGGAAGAAAGCGATTACAGAGACAAACGTAATTGTGAAACTCGTAAGCAACAGACATATACGTGCACCGCGGCCGGTTTATTCACTAATGCAAGGAATTACTGTTTCTTTTGCGAAAGAAATTCCCACGAAGCTAAAGACTGTAGAAGTTCAATAACGATAAGCGAGAAGAAAGACATTTTAAGAAAAAACAATTGTTGCTTCAGATGTCTAAAGAGAAATCATAATTCGAAGTTCTGCAAAACAAAAATTTCTTGTTCTAAATGTAAAAGGAGACATGCTACAACGATGTGCGAACCACGAATAACAAAAACCGAAAATAACGTACAACGAACGGAAAAAATTAAGTACAACTGAAAACAAAATTATCTCTAACGCTGGTTCATCAACACAAAAAGAAAGCGCTACGAACTTATTTACGAACGGTCGTATCGATGACATTTACTTGCAAACCGCGTACGCGAAAATAGTAAGAAACGGGGCAAGGGACAAAATATTAGCTAGTGTAATAATTGACGGTGGTAGCCAATTAACTTTTATAAAGGAGAGCTTATCGAGACGAATAGGATTACCGATAATCGGAACATACAAAATTTCGATTATGCCTTTCGGAAGTAAAAATAATACACCCGCCAAACTATGTAACCGAGTTAAACTAAATTTGAAAAGTCAATACGATAATGAAATTATAGAAGTCAGTGCCGTAGAAGTACCGGAAATTTGTTTCGAATCTTTGAAAACACCTTCGCGAGAGGATTCAATAATTCAAAACTTCGCGGCAGAACATCAATTAGCTGACAAAAATATAACTCAACTATCCACGCCTGATGGAATTGGATTACTTATTGGTGCTGATCATTATTGGAAGTTGGTAACAGGTGAAATCCAGAGAATTACCGAAGAGTTGACAGCAGTAAACACCAAACTCGGGTGGACATTACACGGTTCGGGTGCCGCGAGTGAAACTTATGACTTTTTAGTGACGACTACGTTAACCGCCCAAATAACGTGCGAAGACAATCATTTACAACGGCTTTGGGACTTAGAAACAATCGGAATAGTTGCTAACGAAAAGAGTGTAGATAATTTTACGGAAAGTTTTATAGAAAATAGCATAAAGTTAAAGCAGGGACGATACGAGGTATCTTTACCATGGAAAGTGGACAAATTGGACTCGAACTATCAAAGTGCAGTTTCGCGTGTAAAAACATTAACGTCTAAATTAATCAAAAAAGGAAAACTGAACGAATACGATAAAACAATACGCGAATATCTAAGGAATGATTGTGCGGAAGTAGTACCGGTCGAGAAGAATTCCGACAAAACCTATTATTTACCGCATCATCCAGTGTATCGAGACGATAAAGAGACTACAAAAGTGAGGGTAGTGTTCGATGCCTCTGCCCATGCGCCAGGGTTCCCTTCATTAAACGATGTGCTAATGAGTGGAGACAATTTAGTACCAGACTTGGTGCGTGTTTTGATGAACTTCAGAGTTGGTTCTATTGGAGTAACGGCTGATATTGAAAAGGCGTTCCTACAAATATCCCTGAGCGAAGAAGATAGGGATTCACATCGATTTCTATGGTATGAAGAGCCAATAGAAGACAACATCCTATCAACAACGAACTTGCCGCAGCTTTGTGAATACAGAATGAAGCGAGTTACATTTGGAGTGACCACCAGTCCATTCATATTAGCAGTGATCCTGAAGAAGCATTTATCGGAACAAACAGATGAGCTAAAGAAGACAGCCAAAAAATTGTCCAACGCATTTTACGTTGATGACTTAGTTATTGCTGAAGATTCATTTGGGAATGCTCTGCAGCTCTACCATGAATCCAGAAAAATACTGAAATCAGCGAATATGAACATACGGAAATGGTGCACTAACGATGTTAATCTAATGAAACACTTTCGACACGATGAATAAACAGTTTTTCCCCTAAATCGAAGGAAGGTGTTAGGAATTGTATGGCACAGATATTCAGATGAAATATCTGTCGATATGAAATCAATTCTAAATGAAAGCGAGAAAATACCGACGAAACGCAATGTTCTTTAAAAAATAGCAAGGATATTTGATCCCATCGGTATTTTAGCCCCATACACCATAAGCGTAAAAATACTTCTACAACGTATTTGGAAAGAGAAGTTTGAATGGGATCAAATAATATCAATGGATTTGCAAGTAGAATGGAACAAATGGTGCAAGGAACTTGCAGAAGCAGACGAAATAAGAGTGCCAAGGAGCTTAGTAGCAAGCCGAGAAGAAAAAGTCCAATTACATATCTTTGCAGACGCAAGTCCACATGCTTATGGTGCAGTCGCATATGTTAAACATAGAGATACAAGCAGATTTTTAATAGCAAAAAATAGAGTATCTCCGATCTCACAAAACGGTAAAAGTGAGCTTACGCTTCCAAAACTAGAACTAACTGCAGCCTTATGCGCTGCCAGACTATACCATTATATAAGGCAAAACAGCTCCTTAAGTATAAAACGAACGGTACTGTGGTCAGACTCCAGAATTGCGTTAAGTTGGATAAGAGGACGATCCACTAAATGGAAGCCATATGTACAAAATCGAGTGGACGAAATTCGACATTTCAACCCAGAGAACTGGAGATACTGCCCAGGAAAGGATAATCCAGCGGATCTAGTTACGAGGGGAATTACCATAAAGAAGCTCACAGAAATAACCTTTTGGTTTGAAGGACCATCATGGCTCAAGGAACCACCAGACAGATGGCCACAAGATGAAGAAAATTTGATGACACATGAGGACAAATTAATTTCCAGAACACTTCTCGTCACCTCAAACACAAAACAAAAACGGGAGCCATTGCTGTGCTTAGATCGTTTTTCGAGCATTGAAAGAGTGTACCGTATAACCGCCTATATAAGAAGATTTATACATAACGCACGACGACCTAACGACAAAACAACGAACTAGCTAAACGTGTACGAATTATACCAAGCAGAGATGTTTTGGATAAAGTTTATTCAAGAAACGGAATTTTCAGAAGAAATAACAGCGCTATCAGCCGATAACCCGATAAGTTCAAAATCAGCGATAATATCACTAAACCCATTTTTGGATGAGGATGGTATTCTACGACTAGGTGGAAGACTCACTGAAGCCGACTTATCGTATCAAACCAGACACCCCATAATATTGCCTAAGAAAACGACACTCACTGATAGGATAATATTCAGCGAACACGAAAAGATACTGCATGGAGGTATCAACGCAACGCTAGCGGCTATCAGAAAAAAACACTGGATTCTCCACGCCCGTCAACGAATCAAAACTGTTCTTGGAGGATGCCTGAGATGTCGAAAACTTAAGAGTAAGCCAGGAAATCAACCCTTTGCACCAGTACCAGCGAACCGACTGCAAACAGCTAATCCTTTCAAGATAACTGGTGTGGATTTTGCTGGTCCTTTGTATATCGTCACGGGCAATGGGAAAGAAAAAGACCTAACAACGGAGAGCTGTATTCGAGCATTACGAAGGTTCATTGCACGTAGGGGAATACCTGAAGTGATTTACTCTGATAATGCCAAAACATTCCATAGAACATCTCAAGAATTGGAGACATTATTTGCCCTATTACGAAGCAGTCCAGTGCAAGAAATTTCCATAAAACAACGATTTGCATGGAAATTTATGGTTGAACGATGCCGCTTGGTGGGGTGGCTTTTGGGAACGCATGGTTAAAATTGTCAAGGATACCCTTAAAATTACTCTTGGAAAGACGAGCGTTAATTTCGATGAACTTCAAACAATCTTGACCGAAGTTGAAGCATGCGTTAATGCTCGCCCGCTTACCTACATTGATAATGATGCAGATAATCTACTCATTTTGTCTCCATCGCACTTCTTGATTGGTCCCGCACACTCAGGACTTACGATTGATATGAGAGAACCAGAATTGACTAGGCAAGAAGTTTTGAAAAAGTGGAAGACCAGAGAAAAGCTGTCGACAAAATTTTGGAATCGATGGAGTTTAGATTATTTACAACAATTACGATCGTACCATCATACAGTTGGAACAAAGGTAGGAAACTTCACAAAAGGTGACGTGGCTTTACTGCACGATCAGGCAATGCCTCGACTTCTCTGGAAGCTCGTGCGGATAATAAACGTTTTTCCTGGGCGAGATGGAAAAATACGTGCGTGCGAAGTTCAAACGAGCAAAGGAGTACATCTAAAGAGACCAATTCAATTGCTCTACCCTCTAGAGCTTAAATCATTTCGGCCGGGGGAGGATGTAGAAAAGTAGGCGACCGTAATTATTATGACAGTAGTTAAAAATAACGTCAATGTAGAGTTATGTAATCATTAATGCACTTGTAACGTTTATATTAATAAAACGAACGAAATCAATACATAAGCTGATTTAAAGTTCACAGAGATCGACCTCGATCTTGGAATCTAACATGGCTTACATACGCTGTAACATCCTAAATACCACGAACTACAGTCAGACTTCTATCATAAAATATCACAAAACAATATGGATGCAAAGTATAATACTAGTTCGTAATTCAGATAACACGTAAATAACTAATACGCATATAGAAATTTACAATAACATATATTACAAACTAAATTACATATACAACCTCAACCGAATTTGTGAACAACCTCTTTTGTCAAAATTGGGCATGCATTGTTAGGTAAGTATGGATTATAGGCAGGAACTATATAGCTTTAATACTATGAGCATCTACAGTTGTCTTAAATCGTCCCTGGGTGTTCTGGAAGTCTGGTGGATCCTCGACAACATATCTGCCGCTAGGTAGTACTGCCGTTATAATAAATGGCCCTCTATACTTAGGGATGAGCTTTTGTTCACACCAATAGTGTCTACATTTGGTATTACAACATAGTCTCCTATGCTATACATATTTGCCTCTTTATGTTTCTTGTCATAATAGACATTACTATACCCTTGGGATTCTTTCATGTTGGCAACAACTTCGTACCTAAGTTCTTCCAGATTCCTGTCTTCTTCTTGGGATTCCATTAAAACATCTCTTGACCTGACCTGTCCCCTTTGAGTAACACCAAACTAGAGTTTGGCTGGCTTAGTTGAAGAATTTAACGTATTATTCAAAGCAAACTCCGCTTTTTCTAAGTGCTTATCCCAACTGTTGGTGGTATTGCATAATTTCGCTAACATGGGCGTTAAAGTTCTATTAACAACTTCCACTTGACCGTTTGGCCTAGGAATGCCAGTTGCTATCAGGACATGTTGGATGTCAAGTTCCTCTGTAAACCTTTTAAATTCAACAGAAGTAAACCATGTGCCTCTATCAGAAATTATACGTCGTGGCCTACTATACATGCTAAAGTACTACCGCAAATTTTAAATAACCTCCTGACTTGTGGTAGATTTGCAGGGGAATAATTTGACAAATTTCGTAAATGCATCTATAACCACTAAAACATGTCGATGGTATTGTTTTGATTTCTCCAACGGTCCTAAATGATCTATATGTATTGTGTCAAATGGGATACTACCTTTATCAATGTTGTGTAGAAAACCTTCCTTTACGCCATATTTAGGGGAGTAAATAATGCATTTCAAGCAGTTTTCTATGTAGCTCTTAATTCTTCCTTTCATATTTGGGAACCAATATACTCGCCTGATATAATCCATAACCTTTTCTGTACCTAAATGGCCAATTTCTTCGTGGCTACTCCTAACATTTACAACCATTTCTTCTAGAACATAAAAATATTATTTCCCATTTTCTTTTCTATACACTAATCCATTTCGAAGCTCATATAGAGGTAATTGTCTAGTAATTAAATGTTCTTTAATCTCTTCAGTTTTTGGATCGCTTGTTTGCTTTATCCCAAGTATCTGTTCGAAAGTGTTACTTTCAATTACCATAAGGTGAGCGCGGCTAAGTGCATCAACATGTACCATTTTGTTGTTTGGACGATGACATTCTAATTCATAGGAGCTATACCTGGATTCTGCATCTGTGGTCCCCTTGCTGTAAAGAAATATAGGATGCATATTACCATCACCTTGGCGTTGAAGAAGCATGGAACCAAATCCTTGGGCGCTAGCATCACAATGCAGTTCTGTTTCGGCTTTAGGGGAATACATGCATAATACAGGCTGTTCAGACAATTTGGTTTTCAGAGTTTCAAATGCTAACATTTCATCTCTTCCAAATTTCCATTCGTCAGACTTCCTTGTCAGATAGTACAAAGGAGAAGCTATAACTGAGAAGTTTTGGGTAAACTTTCTGAAGTAGGACGTTAAACCTAAAAACCTGTGAACTTCATTCACATTCTTGAGAATAGGATAATCTCGAATAGCTGTAACATGTTCGTTACTTGGTCTAACACCTTCACTGTCAACTAAATATGCCAGATAGTTTATTTGAGTTTGTAGAAAATAACATAAATATACCTCATAAATGCTGCTGGACTATTCTTTAGACCGAAAGGTAGTTTTAGGTATTCATATTGGCCCATAGGGGTCACAAAGGAAGTATACTTTACCGATGAAGGTTCTATAGGAATCTGATGAAAGGCACTCTTCAGGTCTAATAATGTGAAATATGTTTTGTTCTTCAATTGATCTAATTGATCCTCTATCAACGAGAGTGGGAAATTGTCACGTAATCGTTACTTTGTTTAAATTCCTATAATCAATGCACATTCTCAACGTATCCTGATTCTTTTTAGGTACTAATACTATAGGACTACGGTATTTCGAATTACTTTTACGTAGTATACCTTGCTCTAGCAAATTATCTATAATTTTACCGACTTCCATTTTCTCATATTGGGATAATCGTCTTGGTCTAGAAGAGGATGGGATGTTGTTAGGAAGACCTTAGGTTGTGTAAGCTTGCTCCGACTTTGGGACTCGGTTTTGGAGTAACGTGATTTTCCCTAACTAGCCGTGAAATAGAAACATTCAAAAAGCCTGACAATTTAGGACTTTAAAGGAAGATATGCCTTGATATTTTCAATCAAGGGAGCCAAATGTTGGTCTTGAGCACGCGCTCAAATCCAAAGGCTGTGAAGCCTAGCTAGATGTAGAATCAGACAACAGGGTGGGGTCACTCCTTAAAGACTTACAGCCTTTGCTAACGCTCTGAAAATTCAAACCTTTAAGGGAAGGTATGCCTTAACATTTTCCAGTATGGGAACCCAATGTAGGGTTCGAGTATATGTTCAAACCCTTGAGCATAGAGCCTGAGCCGCCTAGTTAGAGGGAGGAACTTGTTCCAGAGAACAGCTACGATATATACATATATAATAATAATAATAATAATAAATAATAATAATATATATGTGTATATATATATATATATATGTATATAAATTTCGTACAAATACTGCATCAAAATGTGAGGTGTCTAGGTAATAAAATGCAGCAACTTGAAGTAATTCTGCTGAGTGAAAATATTGACATTTTGTAAATCAGTGAACATTGGCAGAGTGAATCTCTATTGAGGGAGTTATCCTTCAGTGCGCTCTCTTTAAAATCTTACTACTGTCGACCTCAAAACAAACACGAAGGTGTTGCCATTTATTGTAAACAAGGTGTTAATGCAAAAGCTCATAATGATATTACTAGTCTTTCTGTCACTAACAATACTGAAATTTGTGCAATCGAGCTAATCTCGACTGTAAATATTGTAATTATTGCATTGTACCATCCACCTGATACTAATTTTAATGTTTTTATAGAGGTGCTGTCTGATATTTTTTACATTCTCATCAAAGAGAATGGATTTGTAATTATAGGTGGGGACTTTAATATTGATTTGTCTGTGCCCACTAACTCACTTAAAACTTGGCTCGATTTATGTAATAGTTATAATTTTTATGGCATTATTGACGGTCCCACACGCATTACTCCGACGTCAGCCTCAAGTCTTGATAATTTTATTGTGAATCTTCCTCAGGATGGGTGCACCTCGTTCTGTCGAGAGTATGGTATTTCTGACCATATGTCACAATTTATTAGAGTTCCATACAAATTGACACTTACTAATAATAATACTGCGCTCAAAAGAAAATATTTCTTTAATAGTTTGCAATTATTTAACGACTTTGTAAGTAAGGAATCTTGGTTTACAATTTATGAGTGCACCTGTCCTGATGAGGCTGTTGACAAGTTTGCTGATGTTTTCAAATACTATTTAGATCTGTGCTTCCTTATTGTCCGATCTAGTAATTCTTTCCCGGAGAAGTCTTGGATTACTCCTGATGTCCTTCAAATGAGGAACTATCTTAACCTTTTGAGCGAGGCCAGTAAAGTTAACCCTACACTTAAACAATTTTATCTAGAATATACAACATTTTATAAACAAACTAGTTCTTTAAAACAAAAACAGTTTAATGATAATTACATCATTTGCTCGAAATATAAGACCAAAGCTGTTTGGTCACTTATACATAAAAATAGGAAAAATCATGATGTTGATTACAAACTACCTGAAAATTTTTCTAACGATGCGAATTTATGTAATTCATTTAATTTGCACTTCGTAAATCTTGCAAATGATCTTGTGAAATCAGACAGTAGTATTAATAACCCTATCGACTTTCACACTCTGAACAATAATGTTCCACGGGTACAGCATTCATTTTACTGTGCGCCCGTAGTAATAAGTGATATATCTGAAATTATTAATAAGTTACAGTCATCACATTGCGCTGGAGATGACAACATTTCTTCTTTTATTATTAAGAGATGTACTAATAGTATTTTAGAACCTCTAACCTATTTAATTAATTTTTAGTTTAATAAAGGTATTTTTCCGTCCTCCTTGAAATTAGCATGTGTGAGACCTATTTTTAAGAAGGGTGAATAATTTTCAGAATTATCGTCCTATAAGTATCCTGCCAACATTTTCCAAGATTTACGAAGCAGCAATGAATAATAATTTATTGAAATATTTCTTCAAATTTAAATTATTCTGTGAAAACCAACATGGTTTTATTCCAGCCCGTTCAACCAATACCGCTCTCTTTAATTTCGTTAACAAATTGCATGAGTATGTTGATAGTGGCTGCCCTTGTATGGCAATGTTAATAGATCTGTCAAGTGCTTTTGACTGTGTGCATCACTCTATTTTATTATATAAATTGGAAAAATACGAAATTAATGGTAACTCACTAAAATGGTTTGAGTCCTATTTGCTCAACCGCCTTCAAAAGGTAGTTTGTAACAATGCCGAATCTAGTGATGCATACATTACTATTGGTGTGCCTCAAGGGTCTGTCCTGGGGCCAACACTTTTTTAATTTACTTAAATGATTTACCAGCCACTCTTCAGTCGATTGACTGTCTGACTTTGTATGCCGACGATATCAACATAATCTTAACCTCTGATGATTTAAACAATACTTTTATAAAGGCCAACTCTGTCTTTAATCAAGTACAGGCTTGGATGCACACTAACAGGCTTATACCCAATCCTAGTAAGAGTCAATATATGCTGTTCGGCAACAGAGCAAGACGTATTTCTGCGGGTTTCCTGTTGAATAGTGAAATTGTCACTTTTACTCCGACAACTAAAATCGTAGGACTCTATCTACATGAGAACTTAAAATGGTCTTCCCATGTTGATGAATTATGTAAAGAACTATCGCGAACTTGTTATGTTTTAAATAGCTTGAAGAGGTCCTGTAATTCCACTGTATTGAGAGCCTTATATTATTCTAATTTTTATTCCAGAATGATATATGGCGTTATACACTGGGGAATATCACCCGATTCAAATCGCTTGTTGTTTACAACAATGTCTCGGCATTCTCAGCTAATAATGTCCAGCATATCTATGCTACCAGAAATACAAAATATTTGCTTCCGCCTCGGCATAGGACTTTTACCTTTCAGAAGAGTTTATTTTTCATGGGTTGCAAATTATTTAACAATTTGCCTCGTAGTATTAAGGAAATAAATACTTTTAGATTGTTTAAGAAATGTGTTAAAGATTATTTGTTGGCCATTAGTTGTTATTCATTGGAGGATTACTTTAATGTACGCCATAGTAATTGAATTTACATGTTTTTTTGTTGTTTTCTTGACTTGTTTCAAACATGTTTTGCCGTTTTGTACACATGTTTCGAAATAAACGTATATTATTATTATTATTATCATTATAGCCCTCTTTTAATTTTATACCCTTTTATTACGAACTGTGAACCGATTATAGATTTGAATTACATTGGGAAGGGTGTGGTATGATGTGGTACAGGTTCCAAACGGTTCACTTTGAATCAACAATATGGTAGTGAAATGCTACGCTTATCATACTAAAAAGTGGAAGAAACTACTGTCTCTTGTTGATAACGCGGTATAATTTATTTTACACTGTATGTACATACGTTCAGTTAACATATAATCTATTCCTTTTCTTTCGGCTTAAATATGTTACGCTAGGAACTAAAATTATTATATATTCTCAACAGTACCATTATTAAATGATTTGTGTATTTTAGTATCGTAGAAAAAGGAACGTAGGATAACAGTTACAAGTTTGCAAATTTTATATGTGGTACCAAAAATTATTTCTGGTGAAATCTTAGACAAGTTGCTGGCTCCAGTTTGGTTTCATATTTTAGAGTAGTGAGAGGCTGCGTCCAGATCTGTATAACTACGAACATGTTTTCTCTGATTTGAAACGATTTGCGTCACCATTTCAAATTGACAGGATTAAATGTTCCCCGTAAATTACCTAATGTTGTACGTAGTGGCCAATTCTCACGTAAAAGCAACTACTACTCATTTCAGGTTATTGCATTATATTCAAGTCGAGAATCATCCGTCAGCTTGTAGTGTACCAAATATGATTTGCGAAAACAATTCATCGAACGCAGTTCTTCGAACAGTTATTTAAATATGTAGATCTTTCTTCGAACGGAGAATTTTACGAGTAGGTATTTCTTCGAACGAAAAGTTATTAAAAAAATATTAATTTTAATATTTGAAACTGTTATTTAATTTTCGGAATTATTATTATTTAATTATCGCAAAGCCATTAAATGTAACCGACTGTAGTACTTATATGTTTCTTATAGTTAATTACATTTAAATTGGGAAATATCCATTTAATTCATTTTCGTACAAGTAAATGTGGAAAAATCGCTTTTTATAATTATTTCTTGAATACATCAAAAAGTGAGTAGTTAAGCTAATCAGTCCTCTAAATGGATATCTTTTCGGTACAGGCATGTACAGCCTCTCTTCTTGTACTTATCATTACCCTCTTACAAACTGTCAAGTATATATGTACATAACAAAGATGCCTCTTTAATGCGTGTTAGTGAAAAAGGGAGGCCAAAATCGAAAGTGAAAGGTTATCTTTTTGTAAAAGGCAAAACTGCGAATAAAAAGATTTATTGAAAATGTGACCAGTTTCAAAAATGTCGGTACAGTGCTCGCATAATGACAGAGAATGATAGCATAGTGGAAGAAACTAAAGAACACAGTTACAGTGCGAGTGCTGCAGACGTAGAAGTTGCCGAAATTATAAACAAAATGAAGAAATGCGGTGAAAGTACAAAGGATGCGCCTCATGTAATTGTCTCTGAAGTCGTTAAAAATGTTAGTCTAGTAGCAGTTGGGAAAATGGCTAAGGTCTCTTCACTGAAAAGGATAATACGACGTGTTCGTGCCGCTCCCTCACTTCCATCTACACGAAGTGAAATAAGATTTGTGGAAAAGTATACCAAATGGAAAGTGGACAAGATTTTCTATTTTTTAATTCTGGAAACGAAGAGGACCGGCTGCTAATTTTTATTACAAGAAGAAATTCACAGTTACCATCAAGATCACATCATCGATTTATGAGCGATACATTTAAAACTGCGCCGATTTTATTTTGCTAATTGTACATAATTCACGGACTAAAAGGAAATATTTCTATTCCGCTGATTTATGCCTTCCTGCCAAATAAAATTGAAATGGCCTACAATAAATTATCGCGCGAAGTTAAAAATTTGGAACCAGGATTAGATCTACTAACAGTGTTAATTGATTTTTAACTATCTATGGACTAATGTTTTAATAGACTAATTTCGAAATACTGCAATTCCTGGTTGTTTTTTCCATTTAAACCAGTGCTTGTATAGGCACATACAAGATAATGATTTAAAACAACAATACGACTACAACGCGGATTTTGCTTTGAAAATCAGACACTTGTCTGCCTTAGATTTTTCCCTGACGAAGTGCAATCATTGCTTGACTATTTTGAAAATACGTGGATTGGAAGATCCACGCGAAATCATCCTCGAAGATTGCCTCGTTCTGCATTGGAAATGTGGAATTGTTATAATAGTACCCTATAAAATCTTGCAAAATAGATAATTAATTGGAAGCATGGCATCGGGGATTTGAGTACCAAACTGCCGCTAGTCATCCGATAATTTGGAAGTTCATAGATGGCATCAAAAGTAAAAAGAGGCGCATAGAATAGTTTCTAGCTGGTGATACGGCTCCACCGTTAAAAACAAATTACAGGGACACCGCTGAAAGAATTCGTCGATTAGTGAATGCATTTGAGAAAGGTTGTAATATGACCGAATATTTGCGCGGCATTGCTCATAATATTACATTTTAATTGCAATTTCATAACATTTCATACAACTTTTTAGAAAGAAGGTATTTTATTTATTTTATTATATTATACTAGTCTCTATTCATTAAAATTGACTAACACAGAAATGCAACTTCACAGGAAATAATAATAAATTTTTAGATTGGAAGAACTGACCTTTCGGAGATTTATCTGTTCCAACAACTGTGTTCGAAGAATTGTTTTTTAATAATTTGCCGGTTACGAAAAATATAGACGCTGATGTGCAATGACTGTCGAGACTTCTGTACGGATAGTAGTTGTTTTGAACGAGAGAATTGTCCACCACCTAATTACCAAATTTGGTACTGGAGTCAAGTCTAAAATTATATCTTTACTTGTACAGTGTTGCAGACGGGATTTCTCGAAAACAAAACAGTGGAGTATGTTTATCGGATCTGCTTTATGACGTTAAATAGCGCCGGACTAATTTTCCCATGTCTAGGCAATCGTAATGTAGATTTAGGGACGAAATGCATTGCAGTTGTGCCTGCTTTAGGAACCATACAAACGGCGAAATTGATCTCAGGCTTGCGCTCCTACTTAATTCCATGCTCTTCTCAAACTAATTAGCACATACGTCTACACTTGCTACATTGCAACTTGCCGCACAATTCATATCCTGAATAGAATACAATGGCGGTTGGAGTTTCTGTCCGGGTAGTAGTTGTGTTTTAAGCGAGAAGTACCCAGCACCTAATTACAACATTATATAAATTACTAAAGATACGCCGCAAATTTCATGTTTATATGAATGTTCAAATATTTTATAATAGTATACGATGGTATTTATAGTAGTTTAAAATAGATATTTATAACAGTTTTTTATTTTAGTTAATGTATATATATATATATATTTCGTGACCTTTTTATACTTATCTTATATGATAGAGATCTACCACTAATAGGTCAATAAAACAAGGCTGGTTTGAACGATAGTTATATTTTCAGAACGTTTACAAACGTTTTCGGAACCCCTTCGTCAGTGAAAATATAACTAGATAAATATATAAACAAACTTTTGTTTTTTATTTGGGACTATCAACAAAATAACTAGTGATTTCTTGATATAGAGGATGTGTAACCAACTTTTATATATATATAAATTATAAAAACTAAATTAATGTGTAAACATACATGCAAATTAAGTAAAACCTTATATCAAAAAATCTTTGTCGAAACCTTAACAATTCTGTTCAAGGACTAGGGAAAACCAAATTCAAAAACCTAGCCAAAGGTTTCCTTCTTAAGAAATGCAAATGTCATTTTAACAAATTGCTATATACATTACTTAAATTTTGAATATCGGTCCTGAAATTAATAGTTTTAGTGTCTTTCTGTATATTTATCATTTCATATATTAGTCTTTTTTTATAATTATTCTCTGTTTTTAATATAATTGTGTTTTCAAAATCAAAGTAATGCCTGAATTTAGGGAAAAGAATTTAAACAAAGTTAAAGAAATCTTAGATAAAAATAATTATCCAAATAGTTTTTATGAAAAAATAATAAAAAATAGGATTAACAAATTATATAATAGAGGAATTAAAATTAATAACAATAAATGTTATAACGCTATTCCTTATAAAAAGGTTTAAGCGAAAAAATAAAAAGAATTTAATAAAAACAACATAAACATTACTTTCATTCCAAATTATAGTAACAGATCTCTTTTTACTAATACTAAATCTAAAATAATTAAACAAAATCAAAGTAATGTAGTTTATAAAATAAACTGTAAAGACTGTGATGGTTGTTACATCGGTCAGACGAAACAATATTTAAAGAAAAGGTTGTATAGCCATAAGTATTCTTTAAATAATGATTTTGGTGAAATGACCGTTGTAACAAAGCATTACAAAGATCTTGGGCATTACTTTGATTTTGAAAACACAATTATATTAAAAACAGAGAATAATTATAAAAAAGACTAATATATGAAATGATAAATATACAGAAAGACACTAAAACTATTAATTTCAGGACCGATATTCAAAATTTAAGTAATGTATATAGCAATTTGTTAAAATGACATTTGCATTTCTTAAGAAGGAAACCTTTGGCTAGGTTTTTGAATTTGGTTTTCCCTAGTCCTTGAACAGAATTGTTAACGTTTCGACAAAGATTTCTTGATATAAGGTTTTACTTAATTTGCATGTATGTTTACACATTAATTTAGTTTTTATAATTTATATATATATAAAAGTTGGTTACACATCCTCTATATCAAGAAATCCAAGTCACTAATTTGTTGATAGTCCCAAATAAAAAACAAAAGTTTGTTTATATATTTATCTAGTTATATTTTCACTGACGAAGGGGTTCCGAAAACGTTTGTAAACGTTCTGAAAATATAACTATCGTTCAAACCAGCCTTGTTTTATTGACCTATTAGTGGTAGATCTCTATCATATAATATTTTAGTTAATTAAATATGTAGCAGTTAAAGACAAAAACATGTCTCATGAACGCGTATTACAAGTAATAAGGAAAGTAAAGTTATATATATTATATATAAACTATACGTAAGTGAATCTTCTTGCTTGAACTTAAAATAATTGCGAACTGGAAATGATACATAGTAACAATAAAAGCAATAACCAGTGAAATAAGAAAGTGGGATTTATAACTGTGTCTGGAGATTATGACATCTTGGCAATAAAATTTAACGAACAGCGCACTGTTGTTTATGACCGGTGCCTATACAGCAGAGTATTCTTGAGTGTGTAATTCCAGTGCACTTTTATACACAAATACAGAAGGCAACATGAAAAACTTATGTCGGTTTCAATTCGTAAATGGGCAGGCTTTCTGAAGTTAATTTTCTTAAACTTGGTTAGTTTCACAGTTATCAATGTCTATTTCCTCCTATACATACCTATATAATATATAATAAATGGTTGATCGCGATCTATACGTTGGAAATAAAAAGTAAAAAGGTAACAAAAGTTTGCGTGGTTAAAGTATCACATTCCTTTAAACGATGCCGTCCATGCTTACCACAAGCAACCAATTTATTAATTATATGTCTAGGTACTGCGATAATTATTGTTATCAGTAAAAATGTCAAAACAAAAAGTAGTGGAACTTCTAAACATATCATAAATAAGATGAGACAAAGAACATCTAAAACTGTGCTTAATTAGAAAACTACTTTCACTTTTCGCAGACGCGCGGTTCGCGGTCATACCGCTCATCAGTGCGACTGTGTGAAGTAGTTTTCATTTCTATAGAAGCTCTATATAAGCCCGCGTGTTAGATGTTGGTACATATGAGAGTTCAATTACGAAATTCGGCCATAATGTACTATTTGCGCATTTTTGCAGCTATTTGATCAAATTTCGTAATTGAACTCTCATATGTACGAACATCTAAAACTTTTGCACTTTTGCGACTTACCGTCTCCGCAGCTACCATTCTTTTAAATTACATCTTTGCTAGTGCATGTTACAATTTACTCACCAAATTGTGCTAAAGTTTGGATTTGTTGACAGGTACATAGCTATATGCACATATATAAAAAAATATGTCTGCAGAATTGTAAATATTGGTTATGATCTACGTTTTTAGGTAAAAGTGCCTAAGAGATTTCTACGCATTTACGGTCTGTATACTTTTAATCCGTTTGTTCTTTAGTGTGTAGTTGGTGCTTTTCTAAACAACACTTATAAATATGTATTTGCAATACGCGTTTGAAGTTATTCAAGAAAGTATATAGTATTTTTCCTATTAAAGGATGTGATCCACATGGTTCTAATACTTTAGTAAATAATGCAGAAGTCATAAAAGGAAACAATATATATATATATAAGCTTCTTTGCGGACCTTTTAGGTCCAGAGCTTCGTTACATTTCTCCATTGTTTCCTGTCCGTAGCCTTCTTCTTCCAGTCCGCTATTCCCTTATCCTCCAGATCCTCCAGTACCGCCTCTCGCCATCTTTTCCTCGGTCTTCCTCTCCTTTTCTTATATCCTGGTGTTTTCCATGCTATTTTCCTAACGGTTCGTTTTTCGTCCATTCTCTCCATGTGACCCAGCCACTGTAATCTCCTTCCTTTAATGATAAAATCTATCTGCGATTTTTTATAGGCCTCATAGACCTCTTCATTAGTTCTTCGTATATAGCCATCTTCGGTCTTTTTCCCTCCTATTATCCTACAAAGTACTTTCCTCTCCCATCTCTTTACTATTTCCTTTGTAGATTGATTCAGAACCCATGTCTCGCATCCGTATAATACCGTCGGTCTTATTACGGTTTCGTATAGCCTAAATTTCGTGCTCCCCGATATCTGTTTTGCTCTTAGTAGGTGACTCATGATTCCAGCAATTCTATTGGCTTTACTCAGTCTTGCTTCAATTTCCTTTTCTTCCTCGCACGTGTTCGTTATCCGTGCTCCCAAGTAAACAAACTGATCCACCTCCTCAAAAGTCATCTCTCCCAAATGTGTATATACTTTGAACTCTCCTCCTATTTTACTACCCGCTCCTACTTTCATAACCTTACTTTTCTTCTCGTTTATCTGCAGTCCCAGCTGCCATGCCTCCTCTATCAATCTCTGTGTTATTTCTTTGAGTTCCTTCCCGTCTCTGGCTATAACAGCTAGGAAAAGGAAACAGTATGCTAATATAATAGAATGATAACTAGAACGATCATTAATTGTAAACTTCTCTTTTGAAAGTCATCAAATTATTTATCGATTTGATCCTTGCTGGAAGATTATTATAAAACTTCAGACCAACATAGGTGGCAGCAGACTCACTCAGAGTCAGGCGGCGCCTTAGGTAACAGTAATTGCACCTACGTCTCGTAGCATACCGATGAAGGTTGGCATTATGCTCATACAGATGTTTATTTTAAAACAAAAATATTAAGGTTTCAAAAATATAAATAGAAATACTGTTGACGCTCTGAAATAGGACCTACAAGAGTAATTGCGATTAAGTCTATTGATAATCTGAATAATTAATAAATAATCCCGTATTTAATGCGAGAATAACAACAACCGAAATAAACGGATCTAAGAACATAAAGGTCTACCATTTCCAGAAGCCGACGAAAACTAAAACAGGGGCTACTTCATTTCTTAAAGAGGGTATCAATGTATTCTCTCCATATAAAACAATCATCAACAATAAGACCCAGCAGTTGAACACTATTATCTAGCTTATAAGTACAATTATTAGAATTAACAGTATTTGGATAGTCTTGCAGCTTAAGTATTTCAAATAATATAACATTAGTTTTATTATGATCAATACACAAATCATTGTTGTTCAGCTAAAATTCAATAGTTATAATTTATTCTCTACACCACAACAATATCCAGTTTACGGGCCGTAACTAACAATGTGGTACTATCAGCATAATTTATAACTAGGTAGTTATTATTTAAGTTGTGTGCATCATTAAAGTAAATAACAAATAAAAGAGGACCTAGCATGCTTCCTAGTGGACCACTTTTTGATAAAATAATTTGATCTGGGTACACTTTGTTATCACTTATGCTTCCCACCCGACAAGCAAGAAGTAAACCACGACAAAGTATTTTACCTTATTGCATATTTGTCAAGTTTATGAAGTAGTATATCATGATTAATGTTATAAAAAGCTTTTGATAAGTCAAGATAGATTTAAATAAACTCCAGATGCTATATGATTATCCTCTGAAGCAGCCAATGCTGTTTCAATAGGATCAAATAAAGTCGTCTGCACATTTTTACGTTCTAAAAAACCATGTTGGGATTTGGCAATTAAATTGTATTTATTGAAGATATTATATAAACGATTATAAACTGCTTTTTCAAATAATTTAAACAAGATACTCTACAAGCTCATTGATCTATAATTTGCCAGATCATTACCATCAGCTTTTTTATATAGAGATTTAACAATAGCCCCGTGTAAATGATCATGAAAAGTACCAGTCGTTAAAGAACAATTGATAATATGTGTTAGCGGTTTTATATAACTGTTAGGACAGTTCTTCAAAAAAGTTACTGGAATATCGTCTATGCCGGAGGAGTTTGAAATGTACAATTAGTGGGAGTAGAAAGCTCATTTTGTGTTATGGAAAAAAGTAAATAAAAGGTGTTGAGTCAGGAATGATATTTGAATTTAGGTTATTGCTGTTTAACCTTTCTATACTCACGTCAAAATATGAAACACGTATACTATACTATATAAGTCGGTCTCACAGACCGTATGCGTGAGTATAGGAAGGTTAAATGAGGAACATTGGAAGCGTGCATCATCAGTCAGAAGTAAGTTATTATAAACAATTTTACCAGCATGATTAACTATTCGCCTCATAGCTCTACTCTTATCGGAGGACATTAATAATGGCCTATTGTAAAAATTTGGCTTATATTACAATATGCGATAGTGTCATAATTTTTGTTATAGAAAATATAGGTGTTCCTCTATTCATAATCGAACATAGAAGCCAACCGCATTCTTCAATTCTAAAATATGCTGTAAAAAAGTGAAATTTCGTTCATGTTAGATAGAAACGTTCTTGACAGGAAAATGTACATTAAAATATCTCAGAAATATACTTCAAAATAAGTTAAACTTATGATTAATATTATGGTTGATATAAACTTCATTCCAATATTCAGCAGATGTGTCATTTACGAAGTCAGCCGTAAATTACTTCAAAACGAAAAACACCTATTTATACGGACGAGTATTAATTGGGAAACACAATTAGAGAGTTATGGTTAGAGTAGGAAAACCTGATTTATCATTCAAAAGACTCAAGTTACTCATTTTCGTAGTCTTGGTTTTTTATATAATATCTTTGTACCATATGCTTCCAGGATATTCAGAAATCCTTTGGAATGTTTATTATCATCTAGAATGCCAACATTAAAATCTCCTACGATAATAAACGTAATATTCTTTTCCTATACAGCATTAGGTAGGTTTACAAAATTTACTAAATGTGCAAGACAGAGATCTATAGATGGATGTAAGCAAATATTTGCTTTCATTATGACTGAGATTGATTCCACAACACTTGAGCGAAAAGTTAGAGGCCATTTGATTAATGAAAAGATTTGGTGTGGCATCTAACAATAAGTTATATACGGTATAGATAGCAGAACCACCCTCTTTAGCAGTTGCTTTAAAATGAGCAGATATGAGTCTAAACCCCGGAGACCTATTTTTTCAGATCTTCATCAGTTAACCAATGTTCCGTAAAAATGTTGAAACTTTTCATTCGTGGAAATTGTATTTGACGTTATTCAAAAATTATGGAAAAAATGCTATGCATGTGAACTTATACCTAGATCTTCTTCATTAACTTTTAAACATGCGTCTGCTATTAACAATTCCTTTCCCGGTTTCTACCTAATTTTAACATTATACAGTTGAAAACGTAAACGCATTTTGTGTAATTTCATTCAGGAGTTTTTCCATAATCGGACAATAAGTGTATGGTTAGTTTCGACTTTAATTGTTTTTTTTTCTGCTACATATTAATGAAAACGTTTGCATCCAAATACTACTGCAGAGAATTCTTTCTCTATTTGAATCCATGCTTTTTGTGTAGGTGTAGTGCTCGATATGCATACGCAACTGGTAAATTGTTTTAAAGTAGACATGCGCCCACTCCTGTATTACCAGCATCTACACTGATTGTGCATTTTTATTTGTATCATAGTATTGTTGACTAGTCTTTCTGTTAATATTTCTTTCAATCAGTTAAAACATTGTTCGTGTTCGTCGTCCCATGGGAATGGAACATTCCCGTATATATTTGGCTATGTATGTTCCTAGGAAGCGTTTTACCTCTTTCGCATTTTTATTGTCGATTCTATTCTATTCGTCATATTTCTAATGCTACCTTTCTAAAAAAATGATCTAAAATTTTCACTTGCGATATAGCTACTCTATATTTACGTAAGTTTAACCTTGCTGCACTGTTCGGGTCTATTTGACCCAAACAGAATTTTGTTTCGCTGTAATATGAATATTTGTCAAAAAATGTTCATGGCGTTCACTGACTTTATTTGTTACTTTGTTTACGTTAATATTCCATAAACATTTTATTTATTTTATATTTGTTTGAAATATTTATTTATGTTTATTTTATGTTACCTTTATTACGTTCGGGTCAATATGACCCGACAGTCATCTACGTTATATACATATTTCTAGGATATGTTTTTCGCATTTATATTGTTTATTATTATATACAACACAATTGTGCATATAATAACGACCCATCACTGCGCCTAATATGTTAGAAAGTAATAAAAATGATTTATTTGTTTTATTTTTTGCTACTTGACTATCACGTATTACCTTCTTGCATGTTCTTGTTTACGCAGGGTTATTCAAGCTCAAACGTGTTAGCGTCTGTTTTTGGTTTCTGTAAGGGGACGTCTCGGACGTTGCACGCATGCGTGATACCTTAGTTATAAAACGTTGCACTCAATTTGCTTGTTAGTTTCACTCTCGATTTCAACATGGCAAGTCGAAGATCACTAAGTGATGCAGAACTGCAAGCTCTTGCACAAGCTTCTGATAGTGATGAATCTGTTTCTGAATTTGAAGATCATATAAGTGATGTGTCGGAAAGTGATAGTTCTGATAGCGAACAAGACCAAGAAAATCTTCAAATGCCTCAGCATGTTCAGACAATTTTCTCGAAAGATGGTAAAATTGAATGGATTTTACTTCCACATCAGCCACGTGGTCGTTTTAGTTCTGGCAATGTGATTTGTACTCCTGCAGGAATTACAAGATATGCGTGTGCGAGAATTACAGACATAAAAAGTTCATTTGAAATTGTATTTTTTCCTGCGATCGAGAAGGAAGTGATAATGATGACAAATATTGAAGGAGTACGGGTTTACGATACAAAGTGGAAAGTTTTAGATAGTACCACTTTTCAAGCCTACATTGGTCTTTTGTTACTTGCCGGCGTCTACCGATCGCACGGAGAAGCTACAAGAAGTCTGTGGGACAATGATACCGGTCGAAGCATTTTTCGAGCACCATGTCTCTTGAACAATTCAGCATGATATCCCGTGTGATTCGCTTTGATGACAAGACTACACGCCAGGAAGGAAGATGTGCTGATAAATTAGCGGCCATTAGAAACATTTGGGAAATGTGGGTAGAAAATCTTCCCATGTTATATAATCCTGGAGAAACCGTAACGGTGGATGAACAGTTAGTTGCATTTAGAGGTCGCTGCCCTTTCAATCAATATATACCTAGTTAACCAGCGAGGTATGGTATCAAAATTTGGACTCTCTGTGACAGTGAAACTGCTTACGCGTTGAAAGTACAAGTTTACAAGGAAAAGGAAGAGGGTGCTTCACCAGAAAAAATCAGGGCATGCGGGTGGTTTGCGATCTCACCAGCGATCTAAGAGGACATAATGTGACGTGTGACAATTTTTGCACATCATACAACTTAGGACAGTTACTGTTGAAAAGAAAACTTACGATGGTAGGAACTGTTAGAAAAACAAGCCGGAACTTCCTCAGCCAATAACTAATAAACAAGTACATAGCAGTTCTTTCTTTTTACAAATGATACAACTGTCGTAAATTATGTGCCAAAAAAGGTAAGAACGTGATCCTTATGAGCACATTGCATCACGACAACAAAGTCGCTGAAAGAACTGATCAGAAACCTCATATAATACTAGACTACAATGCAACTAAAGGTGCCGTTGACACACTCAATCAATTAGTGGACACATATACCTGTAAAAGGAAATCCAATCGCTGGCCTATGGTAATTTTTTAACATGCTAGACATTTCGGCTTACAACGCGTATGTATTATGGACTGCTGTGAATACAAATTGGAACAACAATAAACTAACAAAAGAAGATTATTTCTAAAAGAATTAGGAAAATCACTCATAAAATTACATATGGAATCAAGAACGTACCTACCCAGGGGAGAAGAAGCTCGCAACATGGTGGTAAAAGTTCAACAATCGAAAAATCGAAATATAGCCTTAACATCAAATGAACCCTCAACAGCAGCGAACATTAATGCAAAACGTGCACGATGCAAATTTTGTCCGTCAAGTAATGACAACAAAACAAATATTACTTGTGTAATATGCAATAAACATCTTTGTAAGAAGCATGTAAAATTCCTTTGCCTAAATTGTGCTCCATAGTCTTTTTATAAAATACATTTCTTTATGTTTAAGTGTAAATGTTTTTATTAGAAGATGTAAATTTCTATTTTTCTATAAATAAAATATTTCTTTTCAAACACTACACCTATTCTTTGTTGCAAATAATGTTTCGCGTCATATTGACCCGAACGATACACGTGTAGAGTAAATTTTAACAGTACAGCAGGGTTAAACGTATATTGCGCTCTGTAGCTCTTTGTGAAACTTGTAATTCTAATTTCACGTTATTGCCGATTACTTAACCATATAATGAAATAATCTACATATATTTCTGTGTTCCCTGTCTTTAGAAAAAATTAATACCGTATGGTAACCGTTAATGGACATATCTATGGTCAAAAACCATGTCATTTTCGAACTTGTTTCACTTAGCTTAATGTGCCAAAAAGCTTTAGTTACATCTGAAGTTGTGAAAATTACAGCGTTATTCATTTTAGGTGAAACTTCTTCAAAGGTATCCAGCTGAATGTGTTCTCGTAGCAAACAAGCCTTTAAATTTTGTGGGTCAAAAAGAGCCATCTGATTTTTCAACAAGGAAACATTCCGAACCCACAGATTCGAACGAAAGTTGGTCAGTTTGTAAACCCCGTCCAATGTAAATCATCGCTTTCCGTTCTTGCGTGTCCCACATATAGGGGGTAAAAATCGCTCTCAAAACAGACTGTTATTATTATCGAAAAATATTATTATCTTACGTTAGATGACAGCTGTAGTGTCCAATATTTTACTTTAAATTGTATATATATATATATATAGTGAGTCCCCGGATTGATTTCACTATAGCTATAATTGATCAAAAAATTTTGAATATCATTCTAATATTTTGTGATGGCGCCTTGCTTGGCCTAAAACGAATTTCAAGCACATTTTTACTTTTTGAAAATGAAGGCCATCATGACAATTGAGAAGAAAGACACTTTCTGTATCACGTCGTTTAAAGATTGGAAACATTCCTTTGTTTTCCCTTCATTTTCAAAGAATTTGATGTTAATGCGCTGTTCGATTCTTAAACTAATTACGATCTCAGCATAATTACACAACAGAATGCTCTAAACCCAAGATTGAAAAACAAAGTAGATCAAGCAAACGAGACGAAACCTTAATATTTCCGGTGTCGATGGTATCTGGCTCCGGAAATATTAAGGTCAATTACATTCTAACCCCTCTCTCTCACAACAAGTGTGAACAGTAGAGATGCCCAATTTCATTATTTAATTGGTATACGTCGTATAGACTCCGTGATTCAAAGAGATTGTCGCCTGTTTGAACTTCCCGCATTTTCTGTTGTGCTCTTTGTCACCTTGGATACTTGGAACTATTTTCCAACCTATTTTTTCATTTGCTTTCATACTTTCGTTTGGTTAGATTGCTGTTTTACTTCTTTTATCTTTGGATTTACTTACGTATTTACTTCAAAGTAGTTATTTTTAGAATTATAGTGTGATTCTAGTTGCGTGTATGTAATTTTGTTGTCAATATATCTAGGGTTCACACCAATAATATTTTCAGTAAAAGGGGCTTTCCTCGCAAGAGCAAGAAGCTTTTCTTTCGAAAGTTTACTATCGTAGTTAGTTACTTAAAGTGCAAATGGCGGTTGAAGTTACTGTTTGCAACAATGTACTGTACAGTTTAATGCAGTATACCGCATATCTAAAATTAAATGTACCCTATAAGACACTTTTCCGACATAAGGTAAAAATAATTGGTTGAATTGTGTTTAGAACAAGTGGTGAATCTGTAAGGAAAATTCATCTCCACAGTAGTGACTGAAGAAGTTGTTGGTGGCAACAGAATCGGACAATTTGAGATTATTTCTTCGGAGTGTCGGACAGTAAAGGGGTAATTAATTAAACGCAGTAGTACATGAAGTGACGTTTCGCTATTTATTGATATCATCAGGCTAAAAATTAAAAAAATTAAAACAATCAGTTCATACCTAGTGTATTGAGAGTTAAATTTTAGAATACATATACAACGAACTACGGTCCAAGTAACTTAATTGTGACTTTAAAAATTTAAAAATTCACAATAATTAAGTTACATGGGTTATAAAGCAAATTAGAAATATTGGAACAAAAATCCTACGTACAACATGATCACAAATGATACGTTCAAAGTCGATCCAGTAAAAATATCTAAACTAGAGATATCAGCATACAAAGCAATAATTACAACAATAAAAGAAAACCTAAATGAAATACCGAATAATTCAAATTGCAAAACCAAATAATAACAAAATTGTAGAAAGGATAAATAAATTAAACACAGAAATAGCTAAAGCAATGAAAGGATAACACTGCAAAATATTATTAAAAAGAGAACAAATAACCACCAAAATAGAAAGGAAGATATATGAAACGTCGGAATAGTAACAAATTCCAGGACGATATTACAATGCAGCAAACCTACATTTCAAAACTAATCAAACAAAAAGTGTGTACAGTATGAACATAATCCAGAAAATATAAAAACGATTCGGCCTAAAGCTGGCACTTAAATTAACAGAAAAATAAAATAAAACAAACGACAGCTACACAGAATCTAAAACACACAGCGAATCACCAGATATAAGGAATATTTGCCATGGTTGAAAAACAACTAGCAGAAGATATAATTTCTAGATATACTTAAACACCACAATCAACAAGAACACAAAGAGGAAATTATAAACGAAACCTAAAAAAAAATAAAGGCCTTGAATGAATAATAATTGAAAATCAGAAAGGTCCAACAATATTGATATGGTAAGACTATAATCTGCTAGCTAGGCTCATAAGCTATGAACTGAAAAGATCTACCTGGATTAACAAGGGAAACGTCAAGGTTGTGAATAACGGATTTTAATGTCTCGAATATGTTATAGAGGCACCTCCCACGAGTATCCTGCTACCAGCTTTTGTAGCCATTCGGCCTAGTTCTCGAGAAAATTACGAAAGTTTTCCTAACGGACTGTATATACGTTAATCTTAATAAGTTTGTAAAGAAGTGAGTATAGTGCAGTGGTTAAGTTCCAGGCCTATCACGCTGGCGATCCGTGTTCAAATCCTGCTCTTGTAGTTTTTTATTCAATCTCATTGCATATGATATTAACAAATATATTTAATTTCATGCAAAATTGTTCAAAAATAATATTTTTCGCCATGGTAATTTTATTAATAAAATGATGATATTTTAAATCGCTTAAGAAAATTAAAGGTGATTTTTGACACAAAATGATGTATGTAGTTCTTTGTGGGTAAATTCGGCTATTGCTTCAGAAAGAACATTTAAGCGTTTAGAATCAAAATTATTTGACTCTTTTTCTTTAAATGCTTTCGCCATTTTTTACTTTTTGCTCGACAGAAGCTAAATCAAAAAATACCAAACCGACTGCTTCTTCGGTGAGATACCATAAATGCCCACAAGAATTCTTTAATGTTGCTTTTGACATGTTTCCACTTATTTTATTATAAAAACAAAGGGTGCTTAAAAACATCAAGTGCTGGGCCGATGCTTTGTAGACAAAAGGAGCATTACAATACGCTTTTATCTATATCTTTAAAATAAATATACAAATATTCTTCAATCCTTGCAATTCCGCCCGAGTCAATTTTAGTTTAAAACATAAAAATAGTTTAAATTATGATCACTAGTGATAAACGATTTAATTATAACATTTGATTGTGAAATTTAAAATACATACACATTTGCTTCCGATTAATTTTATTAATAAATTTAGTATGGCGAAAAATATTCTTGAACAATTTTGCATGAAATTAAATATATTTGTTAATATCATATACAATAAGATTG
Source organism: Chrysina gloriosa (assembly GCA_038088585.1). Lineage (NCBI taxonomy): Eukaryota > Metazoa > Arthropoda > Insecta > Coleoptera > Scarabaeidae > Chrysina > Chrysina gloriosa. Next base: position 51,308,344 of record CM076087.1, read on the forward strand.
AGAACAAAAAACTACAACAGCAAGATTTGAACACGAATCGCCAGCGTAGTATGCCTGGAACTTAACCACTGCACTATACTCACTTCTTTACAAACTTATTAACGGTATATAAAGTCCGTTAGGAAAACTTTGGCAATTTTCTCGAGAACTAGATCGAATGGCTACAAAAGCTGGTAGCAAGATACTCGTGGGAGGTGCCTCTATAACATATTCGAGACACATCAAAATCCGTTATTCACCACATTGAGGTTCCCCTTGTAAGTACATATTAAAGAAACAATAGTAAGACCAATACATAGAAGAAAAAAATAAGTGGAACTTGAAAACTATGGACCAATACCACTACCAACCCTAACAAATTTTGGCAAAAGGCATACAAAGAAAATCCCCTAACTTACAGCAAACCAAGTAATAAACAAGTACGCCTTCCCAAAACACTCCAGTACGAAGGTAGCAGTACATGATTTAATTAGCCAACTGAAGAACGAGCTAGAAAAGAAAGAATCAGCATTAGACAAAATTTGAAGATGATGAAAATGATGAAACAAGCTTTCGACGTGTTGCAAAAACGACATTAATAGAGAGAAAAAAACTAATGAGAAGTTACGTAACAAATCATACAAATGTGTGATGCAGAAAGCAATCAATTCTCTGGTGATTGCGGCATACCGCAAAGAGAAAACCTACCGCCAATACTTTGCATTCTATATACAAATGATCTAGAGATACATACAAAGAAGAAAAATATTCGCATACGGTGCCAATATATGCCGAGTCTACACATAAATAGGACAACATACAAATGGAGATAAAAAAATCAAAGAACGGTGCTACAACTTACTACTACAGTAAAATCTGTGTATAAGCGACACTGAATGTACTGGAATCTCATCTACAATCGATCCTGAATACTCCGAAATACTTTTTAAGTATAGGGGAAATACTTCCCGGTCTTGGTCGAGCTTTATGGCGAAAGAACCTGTATATAACGGAACTTGTCTAAAGCGAAAACGAACAAGATATTTCGAACATTACATTTAAACCAACATGTTTATAATAAACTTCTACATGAAGAATTGATTAAAATCAGGTACAAAACATTATCTCGTGCATAGATTTATGTATACTGGAAACTTCGACTGTCTTTCAGAAATTGCAGAATATTCAATTCATAATTCGAGACTTTAAATTTTTAGAGATGAATATGAAGTCGCAGTTTTGGAGACGAAAAGTTAACAATTAGATACACGTGGGATTGGTTCATTGCTGTTAGAGAAAATAGTCAGAACAGTCGAACAGATTGCTCAGAAGTTTAGCGATATAAAGTTTAAAGCGTGTAGTCGTAGGCTAGAAAGCCTCAAAGAACGTCATAAAATTGTTTGTAATAATGGTTCTGGAGAATCAAATGACGTTGATAGACTATCACAAATTCTTATTGAAACGTTGATTCTGGAAAACGAAACATCCAAGGGCGGAAAATGTTCCAAAGAAAGACTTCTTTATTTGTTTGTACTAATTTATGAGGTGAGTTTGAGGAGTGATTAGTATAGGAACGGTACATAAAGATTTACCAGTTACATGAAAGTGCAATTCTAATGCGTGGGATATGGCTTCGATTATGAGAGAATAGCTGTAAATGTTTAAATGAAAAATAAACAATTAAAATTGCAAACTAATATCGTTTTTAGATAATGCTGCACCCAATGTTACAGCTTCACAATGTTGAATTAGTTTCCCGCGAACACTAGCAACATAGCACGACCAATGGATCAGAATGTTATTTATTGCTTAAAGACTGAAACTGAAGAAGGGGGCAAAATAAGAGTGACAAAACGTATTCAAAAGGGAGTCATTTTTACAAAAAACATTTGATAACAATTTACTTGTATATGACAACGCCAGCATAGACATTTCAGACAAAATGGATTTAATTCATCCTCATACAGAAGCGGAGAAAGTTCTTCACAAACCAGTTGAAAGCAGCACCATTTATACATATAAGGAACCAATAAACCATTTAGTTTTTCTTAGGTAAGGGTGACAAGCAAATACTAGAAGTTTCTCCCATGCTGAGAAAAGTTTTGGTCCAGTCAGTATAGGGATTCCGCTATTGATAGGTTTCATTGTATCAATGAAGCCGAAATAAAATATATGATACTTACTTTTTTAAACGTATATAAAATGTAGAGATTCTAAAATTTATGAACGAAAAACAATATCCGCTAAATGTCTACCACGACTACGTTGGCAGACATCCATTCTTTTGATAAAGTTTTTAATCAGATTTGTGGATAACTGTGGTTCAATCCCATGAATTACGCTTTGAACTCTGCAATTATTGTTGGAGTACCCTTATAAACTTCTTCATTCCCGCAACCCCTGAAGAAATAATTCTAGCAGTGTTAGATCGCATGATCTTCATGACCAATTAACATCGAAATCAAACATCCATCAAATTTGGTTTTCAATAAATCGATTGTTGAGCTGTGGCTCTCTATAGCGCACTCTATTCACCTCATTTTCGATAAAATACGGTCCAACGAAACTGCCAGCCAAAAAAGCACACCAAACAGAGACACGAGATGAAGTAATGGTTGTTCAACAACTGCTCTTGGATTTTGGAAGCCCAGATGCGACCATTATGTTTGTTAACGTAGCCATTCAAATTAAAATAAGGTTCGTCAGAAAAGATAATTTTATCTGAAAATCCAGCAGCTTGTTCAATTATGAAATCAGTAAGTTAATGATGTTGATCTTAATCTACTGATTTCCATTATTGCACCAACTGGATTTTATAAGACTTTAGAGACAAATCTTTGCGCAAAATAAAAAAGGATATATTGTGCCCGCGGTCAATCCCAATTGTTGAGAATGCCGTGGAATTGATAAAGTTGTATCCTCAGTGGACTCAAATTTTTCCACTTAATTCTTAATTGCAGGCTCTGATGGACGATTATAACGACCGAAAACATCCATGATTTTACGAAATGTGGTTTTTGCAGATCAACCTTTATCATAATGGATTTGAATGATTTTTATGTGATTTTTGAGCGATATTGAAATCATTTTATTAAATTATAATGTACTTTTCATCTTAACCAAAGACCAACCAACCGAAAAAGAAGTTCTTATTGAAGAACCCAATACTAAAAACAATGTGCAAGAAAAAGAGGAAGTACAATTTATGAAATATTAGAAACAGCAATACAATACAGTATTAAAAATGTGAATGTGAAATGTGTATTTGGAGTTATTCCAAGGACTTGTGTCGTAAGGGTGAAAACTAATTTATTTCACCATTGTCAAAGGATTTCCAACAAACCAATACGGTTGACAGAAAGAGAACGCAGTGGAAAATTTTACTCAACCAAAGTAGTCCTTTTCAAAAAATATGGTAACCTAGGGCAAACACGCTAGTTCCCCATTAAAAAAATGTTGAATTGTTTGATTAGTTAGTATTGTTTGCATCCCATTAAAAATGAATAGAAGTACTTATGGTTAACATTTCCGACTTGCGCGAATGGAACGACGGATACAAAAAGAAGAGATGGAAAGAAATCTATTCGTTCAGATGAATTGTAATGGATATAGTACCTGTTAGTTTTCTCTTATTTTATGTTTATAGATCTCGATCACTTCATTACATCGATTGTAATTTTATAATTACTCAACTTGCTAAGTCTAAAGAGTGAATCTTTATTAGATTCGATACCATCCATTAAGTTTAAACCAAACTGTTTTGACCAAGTTCTTTTATTCGAAATCTTTTGCTTCTAATTTTTAAAAGAATAAGACCAACCGACGTTGTAGACCTTTCTTGGCTTAGATGTCCTTTTCTGACAGTGTTAGTCACACAAAGATTCATTCATTGAACGTGTTTTTGATACTATTTGCCAAAATTTACATGAATAACACATGCCAACGATAAAAGACTTAATTCATAATTTTACCTAATTCTTCTCTGGTGTGCCGAGTCGGAAAATAATAAGAGAAAAGTTGTATTACCCACCCAAGTTAATTTTTTATCTAATATGTGTGCATTTTATTATATTGAAATTTACAATATATATAATATATAACAGCACGACAGGCCTTAAAGACATTCGTATATTTACAGAAGAATCAAATATTATTAGATTGGGAGTTCTAATAAATGAAAGAACTGTTTGTTTTCTTCCACCCACATAACCGCACTTTTCAGTATTTAGCCTATGTACACTAATTATGGCTAACCGTGGTTGTAGATACTATCCCAACACTTTTTGTTGTGAGTTTGTAGTTAAAAAACATCAAAGAAACATTACTGACTTTGTAACTGCATATTTTGGTGTAAAAATCAGTATTCAAGAAAATGTTGGGCTCCTCACAAGGTGTGTTATGTTTGTGTCGAGGATCTTAGGAAATGGTCTAAAAAAGAGAAGAAGGTTTTAGATTTGTAGTACCAATGGTATGGAGAAAGGACGGGAATCACTCAAATGGTTGTTATTTTTGCAGCGTTGATGTTTCTAGGTATAACTCAAAAAATGAGAAAGTCATTGTCAACCCTAACCTTCCTACAGGTACTCGACCGGTAGGATATGGACCGTGACTTCCTGTCCCTGAGCCACCTCAGTCTATTGACGACGGTTTACAGTCCAGTGAACCCGAATCTGTTGAAAGTGGATCGGGTGTTCTCTAGAAAATTTAGAACCACACTGGTTTACATGGCTGAATTTTTAGTGAGTGATTTGGGTTTTACTGAGGAAAAAGCAGAATTGCTTTGTCCTAGGGTGAAAGAGAAATATTTATTGACATCGGGGACATCTATTTACCAATATAAAATAAGAGATCAACAGTTTGCTCAGTTTCACAAGCAGGAAGAGGGTTTGGTTTACTGCCAAGATATTGGTAGTCTAATGAACGAATTTGGCATGGAGTACAAGAAGCAAGATCGGAGCGTTTTTATAGATTCCTCAAAAACTAGTTTAAAAGCTGTTCTTTTACACAAAGGAAATACTTACGCTTCATTGCCTTTTGCTCATTCAGTCCATATGAAGGAAACTTTGGAAAATCTTGACATGATCTTAGAGAAAATTAACTATCCAGCTCACGAATGGGGGCTATGTGGAGATTTAAAGTTATTTGCATGACCCTTGGTCAGCAAAAGGGATTTATAAAGTTTCCATGTTTAATATGTGAATGGGACAGCAGAGCAAAAGATCGACATTGCGAGAAAAACTTCTACAACTGATGAGGACAACATTTTGTAAAAAGATTCTTGTACCACATTTACACATCAAGTTAGGCTTAACGAAACAATTTGTAAAAGCCTTACCTAAAGATGGTAAATGTTTTATATATTTGTTTGAAGGATTTTCACATTTATAGTTGCGCGTGATATTCGTAAAATTATGTTTGATTCCGACTTTGAAGCAAGGATGACTACAAAGGAAAAGGAGGCTTGAATATCATTTAAGCAAGATTTGACTAAGTTTTTGGGCAATGTGGGAGACCCAAACTATGAGCTTATCGTAGCTAATATGACAAGTTTAAAAATCTCGGATGTTTGATGAGCCTTAAAACCCACTTTTTGCATAAACATCTTGATCTTCTTCCTTAAAACTAGGGCGGTGTAAGTGAAGAGCAAGGGCGACAGTTCCGTCAGGACATAAAGGTTTTGAAAAATGGTACCAAGGACGGTGGAATATCAACATGATGGGTGATTACTGTTGGGCACTTCATCGAGAACAACAATATGCATCGCATCGGAGAGAAACCTATATAAAAAGCTTTAAAGGTAAAAGGGGAAGGAAATACAAAGAAGTGAGCACCTAAAACATTTGTATTGAACTACTATATATTACGGTAAATAAAAATTGTAGCCTAATTAAACAAAAGTACGGTTTAACTTAAATCTTTTTATATATGCAATTTGCCCATTTTAAAATATAGTCGATGATGACATCGAGAAGTGAAAGAAGTGCGAGTGATAAAAGAAAACTGATACGAGATACGGTTCCAGTACCCAAAAATGCATAAGATTAGGATGTATTTGTTTAAAAACTGTTTACAAATATTTTTCTTGTTGGCCTGTGTGCAGTTGGGATTGAGGTAATTGTTTATGCCTAAAAGTTTGTAGTACAAAGTTTACTCACATAATTATTTTTGGATAATTCTATTATATCCAAAAATAAACTGAATTATTGGAAAATGCAAATAATGCCGAAAATATTTTCTAAAACTTTCGACTATGACAGCAATGCACAATCATTGGCTTGACGTTATAGGAAAGGAAATAGGAAGCATATACGATAAATTTTCCTTTTAAAAACAACGTAAGAAAACATTGCCAAGAAAGTTCAGATACATTGATATCACTGATCTGTATTCTACGACCGGTGGACTGGCAACCGTACATTTGTTTCTTCAGTAACCTCATTTGAAACACGTGGCTGTAACTGCGCAACTTACTCTACCGTAGACTGCGCGCAATTCAACGGTTTTGTCGAAACCCTACAAACTGTGCGTCCTTCCAGTAACGCGGTGGACATCGTGACGTCATGAATTGACGCCTGTTAGTCCATGATCTCGAGCGCGTCTGAGCTTAACGTAACACGTAGTTAAGGTAAGAGCTTTTAAATGATTTCAGTAGTTATAGATACGTTTTAGAAATGAATTACTATTCACTTTTTCATTCGCATAAATTTCATTTATTTAAAAAATATATTTGCAGTTTAAAAGTTTTATAAGTAATAGAAACTTTCTAAGGTCGATTAGCGTACGTTTATAAATACTTTACTTATTAATAAACTTCCACATCCGTCCTTGATTCAATATGTACGTAACCTAAATTAGTTTCAAAAAGTGTTTGAACTTTGCGCAATTTATGATGTAGCACTTGCAATTTCAAGGGCGCTTTATACCACTTGTCTTACTTTTATACGGGAACTAGTACACGCCGTAAATCTTGATTTTTGTTTTGGTACTTTAGACTATTGTTTTCGCTTTTGTCAGAGCAACTGTATTCATTACCCATATCTTTCGCAAAAAAATGAGAAGACAAATTTTAAAGAGACTCAAGAATTTCATGAAAACTTAAACACTATTTATTCTCTGGACGTCCTTTAAATTACAATATTAAGTATAATAATATAATTCAATTAGAAACTAAAAACTCTGAAATGCCACTTTTTCTACAAAAATATTTACGAAGAAATTCTATGTTGTAGTAGGTGTATGTGGTACATTTATTTCACCAAAAATTATGGATTAATTATGCTTTGATTTAATTATGGTCACTCCCAGAAATTTTATTTGAGTTTATTTTATTTTGAATATAAAACAAAATTATACAAATTGCCGTTCGGTAGTGTAAATGATTCAGTTCAATTTACTCTGAATAATTACACAAATTGCCTTCTGGAGCTACAAATGGGTCCCCATTAGTAGAAATAGTTGCAATTTCCTTATGCAAAGTTCATCGGTAAGTAATTTGGGAAAGCATTCTTGAAGTATTCTGAAATACTTTCTGTTAATTAATTAGTAATTCCCAAAAGTCTGAGTGATGTAACAAACTTAAGAAATAAATATGACACGGAAGATATATATTCTACCAACCATTTACTGAAAGGTAATACTGTTGAAAAATTAGCTAATAGGGAGACATATGAAAGAGACACTCATTTCAGTAAGATTTAAATTCATAGTCTAAACAACTAAACGTATATATATATATATATATATATATATATATATATATTTCGTGACCTTTTTATACTTACATATGTATCTTATATGATAGTTCTCTACCACAATTAGGTCAATTAAACAAGACTGGTTTGAATGATAGTTATATTTCCAGAACGTTTACAAACATTTTCGGAACACCTTCTCCAGTTATATTTTCACTGAAGAAGGTGTTCCGAAAACGTTTGTAAACGTTCTGAAAATATAACTATCATTGAAACCAGTCTTGTTTAATTGATTTAATTGTGGTAGAGAACTATCATATAAGATAAATCTAAACAACATGCAATAGTTGGCGTTTATTCCTGCAATGTTCAATGTTCTCACTTTATAACATCTATCTGATACTGCTTGCCATTGCAATTATGATAGTTAGAATTAATTGCAAAATTGACTGTAATGGTACTTATAGATGATATCATCATTTGGAAAAGCTCCCAGTAGATATGATGTACTTTCTAACAAGTGTAGGGGTGAACGTTCTGATAAATTTGCAAAACCTGCAGCTCAGAAAAATTGTTAGTCGGTAATAATAAAAGTAGTAGACTTTTGGTACCTATTCACAAATCATGGTATCAAAAGGTACAGAAAATGCAGCAAACAACGAAATTCACGTGATCATTGTAATATTAGTTACGTACCTTACAAATTGGTAGAATTGATATCTCTCACTAATTTTTTTGAGAAACATAAATAATAGGCAGAGGAAAATTTACAGATTAGTCGTCTTGTAATTTAAATACTCATTGAAATTCAGTATAAGTTTCCTTAAGAAATAATGAGCCAGTATAAATATTTCTGTATGGTAAGTCATTACCATCACCAATATTAATATCAAAAACTTCATGATGTCTTTATTTTAATAGTGCGCCATCGTAGTAGATTATGAAGGGAACTGGGTTTATTCAGTTCAAAGCTGCATCGATCAATTTGTACAATGCCTTCCTAATTTTAATCTTGATTATGATGCCTTCACACGCCGAAGTGTTATTAGTCGATTTAAAAACCATAATTGCATTTGCAAAGAAACACTTAAGGGTGGGCCTACTAAGTTAACTGAGGGTGTACTTGTATGGACCGTAGTCCCCACAAGTCCGTGGTCAATTTATTTTTCTTTATTTAAATTCTGCCCAATAATATTACTTAGGATTTCTTGTGGGTAGTAGTCACAAGGCAATTACCAAGAAGCTTAAAATGTGTTGATTTTAATGCTTAACATTACGAATTTATAATATTGGTTGCATACCCAAAGCAGATCACGTGGGTTTCGTTTGTGACACAGTAGGTCTAATTTTACCTCAATAAAGCATTCTCAAATAGTATTTCAGGAGATAACTAGATCAGTAGCTTTTTGCTAACTTCAAAAATCATTCCCAAACTATAATTGTAAACTCTTTTGCTGAACTATTTATAATTAGATTTTGATTGTCATAAAAATAGAAAGTATTGATTTTGTTTTGTTATCTGACTGAAGAAATCAGTATGGGCTAAATATGAACTATATGGCGTCTTGGGCATGTCTTGGGCACTCAAATACTCAATCGTCAAAACAATAGTGGTAGGCCGAGCGTTATCAAAGTACAAATTGGCTTTTGCAGAACATTAGGCAAATAAACTATAGTGAATTATTTCTTAATACAGCGATCCTCCAGTGCTACAGTAGAAACATGTCCGGCAATTTAAAAATTAAGGCGATGGAACCGACCCATCCTCAAAGACCGAAACGACGGATTGGTGCACTATTTCGATATCATATCCGTTCGTCTCAAGTTGTTAAAGTGATCTAGTGTGGATCTCCACCAGTTCAAAGCGCCTTCCTTTTGAACCGGTATCAAAAGTTGAACTTGAATTCTCCTTGCAGTAGCACATCGACCCTCTTTAATCCTGTTCCGAATAATCCAATGTCTTTGCCAAAAATGACTGTGTTTGTCTTATGAATTAGAAAGCTGTTATTTAAGGAAAGTCTACCACATTGAAATTTATTGTACCACCGCCTTAGCAAAGGAACATGATTTGCCATCAAGCACTTGATTGATTCCCGCGGAACCTTATTTACGACTTAAGCCAAGTTTCAAGTTGTAAAAACAGCTCGATAATGCTCTTACTCTAATTCCATGATTTCTTACCCAAAGAATCGCTTTAAACATAAGTATTAAAAAATAGTATATACATGTTTGTCAACTGTCACGGTCATTAAACATGTAAACAACTAGTTTAAGGCATCAAACAAAATTTGTTGAAATGCTCAGCCGAAAGAGAATATCGTTCGTATTATTATAGACTTAAGGGAAATATAAACCAGTTCAGAAACTGCTAATTTTCAACTCCAGCGTATACTGATGCAGCACAGCGATATATCATCGTCGGAATTTTTTCCCAAGTGTAGCCAACTACCATATCTCGGATAGTTAAGTGAATTTACTTCTTTAATAGTAAAATTTGTATCATTACCATAATTAAGAATATGACTATAGGAATGGGCAAGATACGTTATATACATCAGTTTTCACCGACAGTGTTGTCAATAAATAAGTGATACTAACACTCTTTGTACGACTAACAGGAAACCCCATACTAAGTTACATAGTATGTATTATTAGTAATTGGAATTGGACTTGATAAAAATTCCAGTTAATCTGAGCAACATAACTAGAACTATAATCAATAAAGAGTAAAATGCATATTAAATGTATGGGTATATGTATTTTCAATATTTTGTGCAAGTACGTATGCATTATAAATTAGCACAGTTTTCAAAGAATGCACATTACCATCAAATATTTTGCTTTCAATGAATGAATTCATTTAATCATAACTCGATTTTCCAATGCAATCCAAAACTTAAAAGAACATCCTTGTACTGGGCTTAATTAGAAAACTACTTTCACTATTCGCAGACGCGCGTTTCACGGTCATACCGCTCATCAGTGCGACTGTGTGAAGTAGTTTTTATTTCTATAGAAGCTCTATATAAGCCCGGGTGTTAGATGTTCGTACATATGAGAGTTCAATTACGAAATTCGGCCATAATGTACTAATTGCGCATTTTTGCAGCTATTTTCGCACTGATGAGCGGTATGACCGCGAAACGCACGTCTGCGAATAGTGAAAGTAGTTTTCTAATTAAGCACAATTTTCCCACGGCGGGCTAGCCGAGTGCGCGTTTGTAGCTACTACAGAAGTTTGTGGCAAAACAAGTTGTCTACTTCTGTAGAATCAAAATAGCTGCAAAAATGCGTAATTAGTACATTATGGCCGAATTTCGTAATTGAACTCTCATATGTACGAACATCTAACATCCTTGTGCTGGTTTGGAAAGTAAGTAGTTGCAAAATTTCACTGCATACGGACATTCTAGATATTTTTACGTATTGGGAGTGTTTCAAATTTTGCTTGAAATGTTTCAAAATACAATGTAATTTAGAAGATGATTTGTATCGACCAACAGTATTCCATGTCAGTTAACGAATGGAAAATCAAATTTAGCAGTTCGATACATTTTACTTTATTATGATGGAAGAAATCGAAGCCATTGTCGATTCACATTATCATGGCACAATACTTGAAGTTACAGCGAAGTACTCTGTATCACATAGATACATGCATTGAAAGCACTCAAAAACTTGTCGACCTAAAGAAACTAGGACCCTATATGACCTCAGAAATATTTGGCAATTCATTTACAAAACGTATACTAAAATTATACATTCTTAAACCGTTAATAACTAACAAAGAAATTGGGTCTTTTGCAATAACATTAATCGCACAAGATTGCTAAACCTAGATCAACCACTTCACATAACATCCAAAACTTATATTTATGTCAAGATTATGTTATCAGTTTTTTCGGATTGTAAAGAAATTCTACTTTAAAGTTTTTGGTATGAAAGTTGTGATTCAAAAGGGACGACTAGATTATTAAATCGAAAAGATATTTTGGTCTCCCATGAAATTAAAGACCATACACATTACTCAACCAATATACTGGAACTTGGGCAGGATTTAGTATCACATCCGCAATATAGTTCTGACCATGCTTCATCAAATTATCATTCTAGAATCTTTTGAATGATAAAATTTCCAATTAAGTGACGATGTCAGACTTGCCGCACTTATTTATCGATAAGAACAGTTTTTTTAAATGTGGTATTATGGCGTCTTCCGAACGGTAACAGAAGGTCATTAATAAATTTGGACAATAAATTATCGGGTAAGGTTATTTTGTTTATTTTGTATCGTATACTGTCCTTTAGTTTTTAACAGAAAATTATAATGACATAATATATAATGCATAATACGTAAAGTTCAGTTTTAATCGTAACAAGTCAATAGGAAATGTGCAACAGTTTTTACGTAACATGATTACATTAATAGGGTGGGCCACTTCTATATAATTAACAATCTTTTAGCAGAACCCCAAATATAGTTTCATTTTATGAAAACAAAAAATTTCCATCAACTTTTATTTGAATTTTATTATAAGACGTCATACCGTCATTGACCTCTTAAGTACACTGCGCTTCATGGAAAGTTAGTTTCCGTGCCGCTACCGCATAAACACACATTTTAAAATTGCTACTCGATTTTAGTTCCAATAATTGCAGAAAATTTGCAAGTGAAATTAATAATAATCTGTACCTGCAAAAAGTTGTTTCGTATTTAACCGATAAAGTGATTATTGCACAAACTGTATGTATAACAAATATTTTAGAAATGTGAAACTATCGATAAAACTTGGGTTAGGTATAGGACTTCCGTAATAGATACAAGAATTTGTGTTAAATTATTTACTTATAAATAAATTAAACTACACACATACACATCACTTCAACTTAAAATACCATAGCCGCGCTATTTATTTATTGGTATTTTAAGTTGAAGTGATGTGTATGTGTGTAGTTTAATTTATTTATAAGTAAATAATTTAACACAAATTCTTGAAAAATAAACCATGGCGATGCAACCGCACAGTAATAGATACATGTAATTTGATGTCACAATAGTGACGCGGAAAGGTGTTTATTATATGACGCAATAAAATCGTGAAAAAGTTTGCGAAAAATTGGACTTAGTACAAACTGGCATAATCAATAAAGAAGATTTTCCAAGTAATCAACACACTACTTTTTTGAAAGTATTTTCTCGTCTGAAATCTGAAATGAAATCAAAATGGAATGCAGCAAATAGAACAGAGGAAAATTTTTTTCTGGTTAACCCAAAATGGCTTGAAGATTGGTAATTAAGAGTCTGGGAACGCAGCAGCTGCAACAGTGGTAAAGGATGTTATAATGTGACCAACACGAGGAGAAAAATATCGAAAAACATTGAAGAAGAGTAAGGTGGTAACATCAAGAAGACAGAAACACCAAATCAAGCACTGGCAATGTTTGTTGAGGCGCAACTAACTGGCAAACAATATGACATTATTAGAACTAGTGATCCGAAGTTGTATCCTTGTTATGATGTTTTGCTTAAGGAGAAGAAGAAATACTATTCAGATGAAGAGTCCATAAAGATATCGGAAACATGTGCTGAATTAAGACTGCCAGATCTTTTGAATCATACTTCTACGAGGCTCATGATATACTTATCAGATGTCATGCAGTCATTTCCTAACACTGAAACAGTAGAAGCAGAGCTAATTTATATGTGGGGTTACGATGGCTCGCAGCAATCACGGTACAAGCAAAAAATTCACGATGTGTCTGACTCAGATCCAAATATATTCCAGTCGTCATTGGTTCCACTAATTGTAAGATTGATACTGTGGCAAAATCCACCATCCACTTTCACGCCGGTTCTGCAGGCCAATGAGAATAGGATTTATTGCTCGAATCAAAGGAGGTGACAAATGAAGAAATATATTTTGAGGACCAGATCACTACCCTCTAGAATACAAGGATTCAGAATGAACCATTTGACATTTCAATAAAACACAGTATGTGCTTTACAATTATAGAGGGGGACGTCTGCAAAGTTACTGTTAATACTAGGAAGCAATAAATTCAAAATAGATTTAAAGAAGAACTTGAACTAATAGTAGATATGCCAAAACCTGGGTTTGGAAGTACAAATAATGGCAATACTAGTCGCAGATTTTTTGATAATCCAGAAGTGTCATCTGCGATAATTGGCATTGTCCTTACATTGGTAAGGCGTTTCGCTACTATTTTAGAGTTAATCTCGAGTTTTGGGCATATGGTTAGAAGAGGCAAGGAATAAACACTTTCGCGACTACAGTTGCGATATTCGCGAAAATTCTCTCCCGGTCAATGTATGTATGATGTCTTTCATGGGCTGTTGCTAACATCGGACCCTTATTTGAGTAGTATAAGTGCTCATGCGCGGAACAATTTTGTTGCTACCGGAGAACTGCAGCAGTGATTTGAAGACGATTGCGATGCAAATGAGGAAAATATGGACAAATTATTCGATGAAGAAAGCTGCAGCACTTCCTCGGAGTAATTACTCTCGAGTTCTTGTTACCTTTGTAACATGTTTTTCTGTTTGTATTTTTTGTTAATAATGATTAAATTTTCCGTAAATATATCAATTGTTTTAAACTTTGACACCTACATCAATGTAAATATATATATATACAGGATGTCCCAGACTTCACTCCCCAGGCTTATAACTTCGTTATTGTTAACAATACATAAAACAAAGTATATATATTCTTAAATGGGAGGAAATTCTCTATACGATAGGAAAAACCAATTTACAAAAAGTGCGTTAGTGTAATGACAGCTGTATTCAACTTTTTTTTTCAAATAGCACAGTATACTTTTTTTTTTTAATATTCAGATGGTACCTTTTATTCTCTTTACAGCCATATAAATTAATATGGGCCTTACATGAGAAAATTTTCGAAAAAAACTTGACCTAAAGTTTGCTATGCAAAAAATTGTGGTTTATAGTGTTTATCTAGTAGGCGATGAAATCAACAGCTTTCTACAAACAAAAATGTGTTTTTATTCGAATAGCAATTAAATGTATGCTATCAACAGCATCTAATAAATACAAAGGTTTATTTTTAATGTATCCACATTTATAAAAGGCATTTATTAAAAACGCATCTTTGAATAAATTTTCACTTGAAGTTATATTCAGTTCAAATCAAATTATTTAACAATGGCACTTATAAAATTATCGAGATAAAAGCTATTAAATATTTTATCAACCGTCGTTAACAAAGAAAATATCAAGTAGGTAGGTACATGGGGTATTCGGACGAATAGTATGCTGATTTTCAATTGTTTTCTAAACAAAATTCTGTCACTTTATGTTGTTAAATTCATTGAAGTTATTATTATTCCTTGTATTTTGATAGAATATGAATTATTCGAATTCCGAAAAGTGCGATATGATGTTAGTGTATGGTTTGTGTGGAAGTAATTCGAGGCAGCTAGAAGGTATTGCAAGCAATATCCTGAGAGAAGACATCCTGACCATAAAACGTTTAAAAATTTGGAAAACAATCTTAGGGAGCATGGATCTTTTGTAATAAATAAAAGTATACCGCTTCCTAGGAACATACATGCTGCTGATGAAGGACATACGGTAGCTGTTCTTGCTTATACGGAGGTCAATCCCACATCTTCATCCATCATCTTAAGAGAAATAGCCGCAAAGTGTAATATTTCAAAATCGTCAGTGCAACGCATTTTAAAACGAAATCATTATAAAGCATACAAATTTAAGCGCATACATAAGCTTCACCCCGGAGATTCAGAGAGGAGACTTGAATTTATTGCATAGGTTCTAGTGCAGTATGATCCCCAACCTGATTTTTGAGACAAATAAGGTGGTTTGACGAAAGTAGATTCCATAACAATGGATTGGTTTTAACACAAAATTGCAGATACTGGCCCACAGAACAGCCACACTGGCTGAGAGAAACGAATAATCAATGCGTTTTTTCAATAAATGTTTGGTGTGGAATTCTTGATGGGCGTTTAATAGGGCCACATTTTTACGATGGGACACTAACTGGCAATCGCTATTTACATTTTCTAGAAGAGATATTGCCAGAACTTATGGCAAATGTACCTCTTCATATAAGACAAAATATGTTCTACCAACAAGATGGTGCTCCAGCACACAACAGTGCGATCGTACGAAATTATTTGGACACTAATTTTCCTCAACGATGGATGGGAACACATGGTCCGGTGGCATGGCCAGCTCGCTCTCCCGATCTCACGCCGTTGGACTATTTTCTGTGGGGTTACTTGAAGGAACGTGTTTATAAGGTAGCCGTCATAAATGTGGATGACCTAAAAGGCAGAATAGGAGGGGAGTGTGCAAATATTTGCATGCACACTTTATTAGAAGCGACAAACAAACATTTTCTGCATCGTCTAGAGATATGCTCTAATAATAATGGAAGCAATTTTGAACAATTTTTATAATAATTTGTAATTATTGCTCATTAGTTTTGTAATTATTAGTTAATTAATTGCTATTCGAATAAAGACACATTTTTGTTTGTAGAAAGCTGTTGATTTCATCGCCTACTAGATAAACACTATAAACCACAATTTTTGCATGGCACTAGGTCAAGTTTTTTTCGAAAATTTTCCCATGTAAGGCCCATATTAATTTATATGGCTGTAAAGAGAATAAGAGGTACCATCTGAATATTAAAAAAAAGTATACTGTGCTATTTGATAAAAGAAAGTTGAGTATAGCTGTCATTACACTAACGAACTTTTTGTAAATTGGTTTTTCCTATCGTATAGAGAATTTCCTCCCATTTAAGAATATATATACTTTGTTTTATGTATTGTTAACAATAACTAAGTTACAAGCCTGGGGAGTGAAGTCTGGGGGACCTGTATAATATGATATATACATATATAGGTTATATACGAGCATATCCACGAAAATATCACAAAATAATTTTGGCTAGGTTTTTAGTTAAAATCGACCTACATATGTGGGATGTAAGGATGGATTGCAGAGGAACATATTGTGTATTACCCTTGCTAAGTTCAATGGTGAGACAGATTTCGTTGTGAAGATGTCTTGTGCTGTGTGGAGTCTATACGGATCGATCCATGAAAAAGGAATGTTTTGTGTCGAATTGAGCTTGGGCATGATCAGGAATTCAATGGCGGTGCTTCTTAAAATATGTGATAAATTTTAAAAGAGAGTCTTTCGAAAACAGCAACCAACGCTAAATTGATTAATTTAGACAATTTCTTACTTTTTATCATTAATACTGTGCAATAAATTTGCTAGGCAAATACTAACATATTTAAGATATATATTTTGTGCATAAGAGTGCATCCCTATATTACTTTTGTAAACGTCTTCATTCCGGAAACGTACAGCCTATATTATGCATATGTAATAGATTGGAAACTTCATGACATTTTAGGAGACAACGCTGTATATGAACCTGAATACGAAGCATCGCACCGACTTCGGAAAAATTACTTACAGTTTGTGTTATACTCTACATGGATATATGTACTAAGTTGGATACACAGGTATAGTACACAGCTTTGAGATCTTATCCGCTATCACCCTATAAACCTGAAACTTTCAACATGGAAGGCCGACGAAATTTACTAGCACTTGATGCAAAGTGAACTCCGCAAGTGCAATGCTTTGTTACTGTTTCTTATGCAACTGATCCAAGTACAGTATTGGAGTACTGACTACTGAGCTGATCTGCGATATGAAGCTAATAGTAAAGAAAAGAGACTAGGAAGTTTATAATTTATTACGAATTAATGAAAATGCATTTTTCACCTTACCTACTTGTTCTCCCTTTCCTATGAATTTGCTTATGTTGTAAATTCTAGAGCAATAGAAGCTGAAATACGTCAATTTCCTTTACGATATTGGTATTAGATATATAAATTCATATATATACATATTCATATATATACAACGTGTCCCAGATAACATTTCCAACATGGGGATCTCGCTTATTGTGAAAGATACAAGTTTGGTTAAATTAGACAAATTGTTCCTAAAGACTAATGAAATTATACAATATTCTTCAATTTTCAAATTTCAATGTATTTTAGGATTTATGGTGAAAAAAACCAAAAATCTCAAATTTCTTTTCCTTATAATAACTTTTTGTTCCAGTAGATACATAATTTATTTTCACATTTTCTTAAGATACTTTTTATGTAGAATTTAAATATCGACTCGAATTTTTTTGCTCTTTTGGTTTTTTAGTTTTGATCCCTAATTTAAATTCTTCTTATGGAACGTCAAGTCGGCATTGAAATAATTGAACGTGTTTTTTCATCCTCTTTACAGTGCTATATCACATGTACTATCTATTTTTAAAAATATTGAAGAAAGTTGAAAAAAATGTATTTTATTAGTTTTATTTTTTATTAGTCTAACGAAAAGTAGGCCGTGAAACATGAAAACGGTAGTCTAATGTCATTTAGAAATTATTGTTTCCAGAATATTTGTGTATCAGCAATGGCTTCATTTACTAATACTAAAAAATTTGATATGTTGAGTTGTCCTTTATAAAAACTTCATAAAAGCAGTGTAGAAACTGAACGGATGTACTCGAAGCTGTATCCTGAAAGAAGTCTTCGTACATATAGAAATTTGGTAGTTAATTTAAAAAATATGGTTCATTTTCCAAATCTAACAGAAATCCGCAATTAGTGAATGACAATGTAGCATTAAATGTATTACAATCTGTCATTGAAAATCCTTCAACATCTGTTAGAGAAATTGAGCTCAATACTGGTATTTCGAAAAGTACAACACAAAGAACTTTAAAGCGTCACAAATATCACCCGTATAAGTACACCATTCTATAGGTACTTAGAGATGGAGATCAGGAGAGAAGAGTACAATTTTGCCAATGGTATGTTAATCAATGTGAAAATAATGATAATTTTCCTGCTACGATTTTATGGTCTGACGAAAGCAGATTTACAAATAACGGTCTTTTTAATAGACATAATGTTCACTTTTGGGACAGAGAGAATCCTCACGTTCTAAAGGAAAGTCGACATCAAGTGCGATTTGGTTTCAATGTCTGGTATGGTATTTTAGGCACTAAACTTATTGGGTCCATATTTTTCAACGAAACACTAAATAGTGCAAGGTATTTGAATTTACTACAAACTGATTTGGAAACTAGACTTGATGATTTACCATTGAATGAAAATATTAACATCAGCTTCCAACAAGATGGCGCCCCACCCTACAATTCAAACATAATCACCGAATACCTTAATAATCGTTTTCCAACTTTGTGGATTGGTAATCGAGAACCGATTTTACGGCTACCTAGATCTCCCGACTTGACGTCCTTGGATTTCTTTGTTTGGGGCTACTTAAAAGATCTGGTGTACGTGAAAACATTTAATAATGGAATGGGCAATTGCTTGAACATCTTTTATAATTAGATAATTATCTCTGTTACTATTACCTCTTGGACTATCTATGTTTGTTTATGTATTATTTGTTGTTCTCTTGTGTACCACGCCTACTTTTCGTTAGACTGTTTAATAAAATATATTTTTTCAATTTTCTTTAATATTTTTAAAAATAGATAGTACATGTGATATATCATTTGATTTTTGTATACGTAATGATATCCTAATAGGGAACGGTTTCTGGGAGCAACCAGTGGAAGAGAGATACACCTTTGTAGCGGAAGTAAGAAACGCGAAGAGTATAATAGACTACATAGTCTATACCCAAAGTATGAAAATTAATATACGAAACATAAAGACACAAAAAGAGGCTGAAATGGGAACTCAACACAGATTGCTAACGGCAGAACTCCAAGAACAAATTAACACAGAACAACAAATAGCTGAGTATCATAAAATAGCAATCAGCAAATTAAGAAACGAGAGGAAAAGAGCAGAATACCAACAGAAAACGAATGATTTACTAAAGAGACATTGCCAGGAAGAAATGACACTAGAAGAGACGTGGAGAATTTTCAAGGACATTATTTATAATTCTGCACTAGAAGTATGTGGTCAAATCAGATACAGGAAGGAACAGAAAAGAACAAAATGGTGGACTAAGGAAATACAAAAGGAAGTCAAAAAGAAAAAGATGCGTAGAGAAAATATGTTTTAACAAAGGAACAGCAATACAAAGAACAATATGTTAAAATAAGAAACGAAGTTAAGAAGAGAATCAAAGAAGCGAAAAAGAAAAGCTGGGAAGATTTTGGAAATGATATTAATGAGGAATATAAAACAAATAACAGGAAATTTTGGAAACTAATAAGATCAATGAATGGAAAGAAAAAGAAAGAAATAAAACCAATTAGGAATACCGCGAATGGACTAAAAACAAGAACAGAAGATATACTTGAAATATGGAAAGAATTCTTCACGAAAAAATTCACAGATGCAGGAGATCATACAGATTTATTGCCAGAATCAGGAACACGAAATGAATATAATGAAGAACTTGAAGAGATAGATATGGAAGAGGTAGAGAAAGTCCTAAAAAGAATAAAAGCAAGAAAAGCCTGCGGTGCGGATAATATAGAACCGGAAATGGTAAAATGGCTCGGACAGGTGGGAAAGGAGTGGATCCTTGACATATTTTGTAAGGCATGGCGAACGAACACAATTCCTGCGGATTGGGAAAATAACCTCATCACTTCCATATATAAGAAAGGCGATCCAAGTCAGTGCGAAAACTATAGGGCAATATGCCTATCGACAGTATGTTTTAAGGTCTATACCAAAATAATAGCGGAACGACTTACACATTTAGTAGGAGACAAACTGGGAGAAGAACAAGCAGCCTATAGAAAAGGGAAACAAACGAACGATAATATCCACATAATTAAAAACATCATTGAACGTAAAATCGAGACAGGGGAGGAAATCTACTTCAATTTCATAGACTTGCGAGCAGCCTTCGATACAGTAGATAGAGGGAGTATAGATATCTGTCTAGAGAAACTAGAGGTTCCAAGAAAAATGCGCTAAATAATCAATAGTCTATATTGTCAGGTTAGGGGGATAGTACAAGTGAATGGAAAAAGATCAGCAGATTTTGAAATGCAAGTGGGAATAAAACAAGGAGACAGATTAAGTCCATTAATATTTATTATAGTAATGGATAGAATCCTGCAAAATAGGAGGAAACGCACCGAAACTGTGAAGACACTGTTAGGATATAACAGACTGGAACCTGTAGCTGTGGATGCATTACTGTACGCCGATGATCTGGCACTAATAGCTGACAGTTATGTGAAAATGGAAAAATTAACAAAAATATGGACAGAAGAAATAGAAAAGATGAAGATGGAAATAAACGTTGAAAAAAGCAAACTAATGGTGATAAATAATAAAGAGCCAGCCAGTAATCTAATAATTAGAATAAACGATAAACAAGAAGAAATTGTCGACGCATACGAATATTTAGGTACTATTATATCGAAGGATGGAAAAATTGATCTAGACATAGCAAAAAGAGGACGGAAAGCCACAAACATATACTATGCTCTGAATCAAACCATCTTTGGAAAAAAGAAATAGAACCCAAGATCAAACAGATAGTATACAATGCAGTAGTAACCCCCACAATAATGTACGCAAGTGAGTCCTGGACAATACAGCAAAAACACGAAAGCAAAATAACAGCTATGGAAATGAAATTTTTGAGAAAGATCGTGGGGAAAACAAAAATGGACAGAATAGAAAACGAACAGATAAGGAATATGATAAATCAAGAAGATATACTAAAAAGAATTGAAAAATATCAACTGAATTGGTACGGCCACATAATTAGAATGGAGCAAAAGAGTTTGACAAAAAAAATAATAGAAACCAAAAATAACTGGAGAAGAAAAAAGGGAAGACCAAGGAAAAAATGGATTGACAGAATCAACGAATTAGGACGAAAGCGAGGGAAGACCGTAGCAGAAATGAGAAGAATGAGTACAGACACGATGGAAAGAATGGATTAAATCGTCGTAAGATCCAAAAATAATCCGACGCTGAAAGGCATAAGGATTAACGAGTAGAAGAAGAAGAAGAAGACATTTTTGTTTTTTCACCATAAATCCTAAAATGTATGGAAATTTGAAAATTGAAGAATATTGCATAATTTCATTAGTACTTAGGAATAATTTGTCTAATTTAACCAAACTTGTATCTTTTACAATAAGCGAGATCCCCATGTTGGAACTATTATATATATGTATAACGCAAACCTATTTGTATACATACAAACGACAATTATGTTTCCATCCTTAGTAGAAACCCAACCTAAGCTTCATGTGCGATGCTTTATTCCTGCATACGTTTCTATTAAAAATCGCAGAATGGTTGTTTTCAAAGATATGCAAACTGATGGGATGGGAATAAAAGTCCTTTAAGTTTAATTTGGCTGATAGGTTTCCTTCTTTTTCTTACTAATCTCATCTGGTAGGAAGGTGGAACCGACATAAAGTAATATCCCTGCACTGTAATAACAATACTGCAGAATATTTTCGACAGAATATATGTACATATCGAGGAAACAAAGGAAAGGAAACCGAAAACAATCTTCAAAAGAATCGTATATCGGAACTACAAGGAATATTTCGTGGGAAGGTACCTATAAACAAAGGTTAATGTTCCAGATAATTCTTCATTTACCGTCCGTATAGTACTATTATTGGACGAAATGTATTGCTGCAATATTCATGAGAAATAAACCATGTTCCTTAAAATTTCTTTTCCCTCTTGTTATATTCGCGATGTAGAATACGTCATATATACGTACATATATAAAATTACATGAAAACATAAGCAAAAGAAACAATAGGAATATTTATTAACATAGTTTTTGTTGGTGTGCTATATGTGTACGTTTAATTAAAAACTTGGTATGAGACAGGATTTTCATTATAAAAGTAATCACGTGAACCACATGAATACATATGCATATATAGAGACGTATTAAGGAATTAAATGTGAGTGCCCTGCTTTTGATTATCAAGTTTAGTAACAAATTTTTAATGCACTTAATAAGATAAATATAAATTTAAATGTAGACCGATGGAACCCAAGTTAAGAAGGTTTTTATTAAATTATTATCTGGATCTGGATATAATTCAAACACCTACAGGGTTCTCTTTCCTCGCTGATTGAAATTCGGAATCTTATAAATAATAATTCAGTTGAATATTTTTTATTTCAATCATTTGCAGCCCGAACAAACATTCAGACGTATATATTTTCTCTGCACCTATTAATTTTTAAGACAGTTCATCAATTTACTTCCAGATTAATTCGAAGACTTTTCTACATTTTTGGTTGATTATTTTCTGTATAAATTGAGCCAATTATTAGCTTGTAGCGATTTATTTATTGCTCTTGCTATTGGTATTTTTAACTACGTCGTGGTCCTATTTGTTTGGAGCTAAAAACCTCTACTTCGAAGTTTTGTCGCCATATTTACTTACTACTCTAATTGTTATAACATATTCCATTCCTCCTACACCAATTTCTCACTGCTACAATGTTGTAGTTTATTAGTACAGTTTCTCATTGCTCTGGACGTGCATGCAGTCGCGTACTGTTGTTTGTTGTTTCACACAAAATGAAACTTTGCGCATATATCTTTCTCTGTCATAGCCTATAGCTTGGGAGTTCTTCAAGAGAGCTTAGGTTAATCCAAAACCTACACACGTTTTTGTATATATTTATTAAGTTCTATACAACAATCTACTTCACTCTAGAAGTGATAGATACCTTATACATACATATTTACCTAGTTTTGAATGTGACATTCTACAAGATACTGATGAATAATGAAAGTAGTTTTCGTCATCTTTGCCCAAATTTCCCTTCGCAGTTGGAAAACATCCCTTCTTACCACACTATTAAAATCCATATAATAAATTTACCGTTTATGATTGACTTGAATACTGTAGGCAGTTTAGATAGTACTCTTGCTGATAATAATGTTTGTGACATTTTTATAGTACCCTTGTTTTAGATGAATTTGTCTCTGCTTACTGTAACTATTGCTGTCGATATCCCAAGTGATGTACAAAGAAAATTGTATATGAACGTTATAACAGTTTGTAATCTCCACAAGATAAAAATTTAAGGCCAAGTACTTATAAAGAAGCAGACTTCTGTTGCATATGATAAATACCTTCGCAGTATTTCAAATTAACACACATACTACATACAACTACGATTCCCGCCAAAATAACTGAGGGTAGTCATCCATAATGGACAGGTCACAGATCATTCACTGAACCCACTTCTATTTCCTCTCATTGTACTCATATCAGTATCATCTCCATGGTTAACGTGGGACTTGGAATTAACCGAACTCCTGGATCAATTTGTTTATTTTTCTAATCAACCATTATTAGGTACCACATATTCACAAATCTTTTATCAAAAACCTGTAATTTGACAACTGAAACTAACAGTTTTCCGAATTCAAAGAAGATTACGAAAGTCCATTACAATTACTATCCAATTCCCATTTTGCCTAGCTTTGCTAAAATCTTTGAATCAGTAGATTATTGCAAGAATTAGTCCAAGCTTGAGTTATCTGGCTTAATCAGTGACTAGTAAAATTATTAACTTTTGATTTGAATAATCGGCTGAAATACATCTTTTACAATGTACCATTCCTCTGATGACGTACTTGATTCTGATATCATCCGAGACTATAAATACCAGAATTTCAATAACAATTATACGAAACAATATTGAGAATACTCAAACATACGTAGGTGGAAGTAGTAATAGTTCAAGATATCCAGCAAAATTCTCATTTCACTATTGACACTTTAACACTGTGTTAAATATTTTGTTCAACCTTAAAATCTCCAGAATTGTTTAATATGAAGTTAATAACTTTAGATCTGGAGGAGCTAGGAAATATCTTTAAGAGTCCTATCCAACAATAAAATAGATAACAACATTTCATTAAAAGATTATAACTTCTTATGTAATTACCGCAATGAATATTAGGTACATAGTGGTTAAGATGACAATTTATCATCAGTGAACAAATCAGTTTAAAAACTTCGTTAACTTACAGTAATATAGAAAAGTAGGTTAATGCTGTTTTTCTGTTCCTTTTCTGGAATCAATCCCGTTCTACTCGTAACCGGTTATGCCGTTACCTTCATAAATTGAAGGATATACAAAATGAAGCTCCAGCTTTCAAATATAAATGTGATGAAATATATGTAACTTGGAACTAGTGTAGACTAGGAAATTTTACTTAACGTACGTAATGCACTAATCCTCCTTGATCAGCAACGGAGTGTCGCCCGATTTTGGAATTATATCGCGTACAGTAATCAAGTTATCTAATCTGCAATGTTTATACACGTTCGAGAATAAAAGATAATGAGCAACGCGATGCGAATGGCAATGGTGCTGCAGATCGTTAAATATTTTTCTACCAAGCAAGCTAGGGAAGTTTGTCTCAACACAGAGAAATATGTGCTGTTTTATAGCCAAGTATCGAACAACATCGAATAAAAGTAATTTGAACGCAAAAGTGTTGCAAAGTTAAGTCAATTTATTCTAAACTGCATGCACGTCGCCATACCTGTCTTCGGACGTCCATGTTTATTCGGAAGTGTAATCGTTTTTAGTGGCAAAAGATAAATCAATTGTGGTATAAAATTCACGTTTGTGACCATTCTATTAGAGAAAGGGAGAGAAACAAAAGATATTTTGTTCTTGTGTAAACATTTTGCATTAAAAAATGTAGTAAACAGATACACACGATCAATAATTGAAAATTAAATTCAAATTTTGGATTCCACCATAGAACAGATAGAGAATATATAAACATATAGCTAATACTAATATTATATTTGTATTTAACTGAAGAATTAGTATACTGCTAGTTTTATAGTTGGCATGGGTAATATATAAAAGAATAAAACATATACTTTTAGTCCATGGTTTTAATCAGTGCCTGTCTATCATCTCTTTATGTATAAAGTAATGCAATGTGCATATGCATCACTTATAAATTAAAGCTATAGCATAACAAAAGTTTAGTGCTTTTATTTTATCATGGTAACATAGTGTAGTTACCGAAGTTAGTTAGTTAGTAGTAGAAGCATTTCAGTAACTGGAGTGGAATAGTAGAACAGAACATAAAAGTGACAAACGAGATAGTACCTACTGCCTCAGTTGTCAAGTAATATATCCTCTAATTGGAAATGTCGGGTTGAAACATCAGAAGAAAAAGTGTGTAAGAGATAATAATAAGGGATCCAATAAAAGGGACAAAAACAAGAAAAATCAGTTTATTCCACTGAATGCCAAGACAAGGTCAGTAATTAATACAATGTGTAACGGATATCCATTTAGAATACGTTAAAAATGCGACTAACGCAAAAGCAATGATTGGCGCATTAGAAAATGTGTTTCGCAGGAAAGCTTTCTTAAAATTTTTACAGAATTTGGGAAAAAGTAATAAAATAAAAATGCGGCATCCATGTTCACACTCACCACAGATGAATGGAACATAACATTGCAGAATAGAGAAAGAACAATATTAGACTAAACAAATCCGGCAAAATCACTTTGGGGAGAAGTAATGACATGAAGTGCATATCAGTGGGACTCATCGCCCACACACAATTTGTAAGGGGAGATACCTGCGGACATATTTACAGGAAACGTAGACTTATATAGACTAAACATTTTTGGTGCGAAACGATGGACTGAATTACTAAAAAGACACGAACGATTACTTATGGATCCAATTGATACAAGTTGTAGGATCCATTCACAAAAGAGACTTTTATTTCAAGAGGTATGACGTTTAAAACACAACGTAATTTACAAGGGCATAAAACGAGCAGATACCAAAACCCTTCACACAGAAACCAATGAACAAGAAGAAAGCAAGAAGGATTATAAAACTTTGACTTCATTTGAGAGATTCCAGATCCAGAGTCCAGATTCCAGTGGTGTGGAAGTAGGCTTACAAACAGATGGAGATGAATGTATTAAAAAACAAACAGAAAGAGAAAGTTGAAAGAAACTTACTTAGGACATGATGATTAACAGTTATTTATAAGTATAGTATATTGTTCGTGTGCAGATGATCTACTCACATTCGAGGAAATAATGAAACTGGACAGTGGCTGGAACAAAGTAATTAAAACGGAATTAGAAGCAGACGAGAAATTCAATACATGATCTAAAGCACAATTACCGATAGAGAAGTCACCAATTAAATTAAAATGGGTGTTTAAAACCAAAACGAATGAAACAAAACAGGCAAGATTTGTGGTTAAAGGATTTACGGAAGAAACCTGTTATAATAATTACGTCCATATGATGAAAAATCTTGTTCCTAAAAAATAACCTTTTAGGAATAAAACAAAAAGACAATAAAATTACAATTTCACCCAAAAAATATATTGAAGAGATATTTAAAAAATCCAACATGAGTAACTGTATTGCTGTATCCACGCCAATAGACGTAAATTTTAAGGATCGAACAGAAGAATTAGTAAAGGTAAAGGATATTACACTACCTAAAGGGAATCGTTGAACTGGAATCGAAATACAAGCAGACTGCTGAAGGTATTCGGATTTAGTAACTCACATTATGGGAGTCAAATAGAAGAAGAAAAAGTCACCTTATTTTATAACAGACCATTTCAAATGGCACTTCCCATCAGAGCTATAAAAACATCTGAATTAAAAATATGATTCATAGAAACATTGATCCAAAAGAAAGCTCAGGGTTAGACCTTATAACTTGACAAATTGTAAAGCAATCACCTGACAAATCTCTAACTGTACCTACTTGAACAGATCTATAATGCGATAGTTAGAGTAGCACATTACCCATCTGAATGGAAAGTGAGAATCATCATCTTAATCCCTAAGCCTGGAAAGCCGGCAGAAGAAGTATCATCATACAAACCCATCACGCTATTAGCTGTCTGTCAAAATTCTATGAAAAGTTATTCCTCAAAAGATTGCAGCTATTGCTGCACAAATTTCATATTATTCCAGAGCACCAATTTGGATTTCGTGACAAACATGCTACAACTGAATAGATTCACAGAGTAGTAAAAGTTATAAGCAACATGTTCGAACGCAAAAAATATTATTCTGCTGCCTTCCTACACGTAGCACAAGCATTGAATAGGGTATGGCATCTCGAATCACTATATAAATTGAAATTAATGTTAGAAACGCCTTACTATGTACTATTACTATCGTATCTGAGCAATAGATACTACACTATCAAGTATATCCCGTCCAATCAGGAGTACCACAGTGGAGTGTCCTGAGGCCTGACCTCTACCAACTCCTTACAGCAGATTTACGTACTACTTCAAATACGTTAGCTGCTAGTTTCTCAGTCCACACCACGGTTATAGCTACATGCGCAGTCCCAAAATACGGATCCCACAAACTCCAAGAAGCTGCTCACAATATTGAAGAGTAGATGAAGAAATGGTGAATGAAAGTTAACAAATCAAAATCCCAACAAATAACCTTTACCCTTAGGAGGGAGATATGCAACAACTTTCACAGACTAACACGGATAAATACTTAGGCGCGCACCTTGACCCCTAAACTGGCATAACATTCTCTAAACTTGACTGGTTAATTCGCAGGAAATCTAAGCTTTCGTTGTCCAGTAAGCTGATTGTATACAAAGTGATCCTTAATGGTGATGGCAAGCTTACGGCATACAACTGTGGGGTACTGCTAGTATATCGAATATTCAAATTCTTCAAAGGATTCGGTCTAAAATCCTAAGAGCGGTTACCTGATGGTTCTTAGTTTGTCTAATAATAATTCATGTTAATCATGTAACCTCACAGCACATGTTTACTAAATCATTAAGCACAACGTTGTTTGTAAATTTTAGAAATAAGTTAGGACTACTTATTGTTAGTGTTAACTAATTTCGTTTTGTTTGATTTTCATATTGTAATATATTTCAGATCAGTGGAATTAAAATTAAGGGCGAGCATTATTATTTGTACTTAAATAGATTTTTTGTGCTGCTAGTTTCATAATTGGCGTTTCTATGCATAAAAAGTATGACATGTAGTTATTGCCAGTTACTGTCTGTTATTTTTTTATGTATATATCATATGTGATTTGCTTGTATAGCACGTATAAAATAAAACTGTACCACGGAAAAAAGAATCAGTACTTTTACTTTATCAATTAATAATAAAACATAGTACATTTAAATCTACACAGCCGTCCAGGAGAGTAAGGAATTTGAACGCCCATTATATAAACAGATGATAACGATGTTCTTATAAAACGAATGGAACATTTATTTTCCAACCTCGCACCTCCACCATTTTATCCAACACACTGGCAGGCGCTGATTGGATTTTGTGGTAGAGATAATAATATCGGACGTATACATAAATTTACTTGCAGTAATCGGTATCATTGTGTAAGGGAGACAAAATTCCTGCGGGAATGAACCGTTGAGTTTTCTAGAATATATTTACGCAAAAATAAATATTTTTAGATCCCTCTGCAAAGGTATGATATATATTTCCAAGCGATCAAGATCGTGAATATGAATTTAGGCAGAATTTTTAGGCAACGAGAAGCTCGATGTGAAATAGTACACGTAGACTTTGTAGTAGATGGACACCGGAAAAGATATCTTGTACGAAAGCAGTGATCCTAATCTGATAACCGTATCATACTGACAATTTTGTCGAGAAAATCCAATTTAAATTAAAATTCGAACATTGCTGGAACAAAATTAAAATATGTTAATGAAAAGTGCAACCTATAAATGTATGTACATTTACATACATTAGGTATAATGTAGCACAATGTCGTCACGTAATTCGATTCATATCTCCTTGTATTGATTAATTGGCTTATTAAAACATCATTTCGTCCCACGGGAGTTCTTCTTCTCACAATACTCGCATGTCGTTCTAAAGTAGTTTTCCCAGCAGCAAGAAATTAATATTCATCAATTAGTCAGATATAACTTGAGTGATATTAAAGCACATTTAAGCATTAATATTTTAAAATTACATTCATTGAAATAGAAATATTAGGAGCTTCTCTGAATGATGCTCTTGTGGAAGATATATTCTTTCCATAATGTCGTGATAAAGCAAACTCACTAATATCTAAAATTTAGTAGATTATCTATATTTTAGCCTTCGATATTATTTGTCTTTCACCGCGTTCAAAGTAGGTGTGATAAATATGAACCATTACTTTTCCAGTCATCGCTTATTCTGGTCTTCCTCCTTCTGCTTTTAATTTGTCCATTTTTAATAAAATATAATACAATACAATATAATATAATATAATATATTAAATGTAGAAGACTCTCTATAAACGACCTTATAATAAAAAATTAGGTTCGTTAATGGGCAGTTAACAAGTAATCGTGCAAAAGCCTACAAAGTAAGCACAATTTGCATATATTATTAGGTCGTTTATTGAGAGTCTTCTACATTTAATATATTATATTATATTATATTGTATTGTATTATATTTTATTAAATTTTGGCTCTCGAAAACACGATCGCTATGTCCATTTTTAAGCAAAAATCTCCTTCATTTTCCTTCAACATTGAGTTCCTATGAACTTCAAATTTTATTCTTCGTATAGGTTTCGTTGCGACACACCAATTTCTTGTGTGGTAAAACAACAAATAAATAAATAACTAAATAAGTAAATAAAGAATAGAATAATAATACTCAATTTTTCGCCGCTCTCGCAATTTGCTTATTCAGGAGTTTAAAGAAAACTGAAATCTGTCACCCATAAAGAAGTTAAGGAACATTCTTTTTATTTACTCCAATAACACCAATGAAAAAAGATTATTTCTCCTTTATAACTCCTTTTTCGTCATGGTCGGTAGATTAAGGTGTCTCTCATTAAAAGTATAACACGCTCCGTTAAGAATTTTACTGCATTTTTCATTAACGGCAAACAAATTTAAATTATCTCGAGTAGTTGGCGCTAATGAATTAGGGGAATAAAAATGTGTCAACTGAGCTGGTCGAATGATCTGGAAATCAAAACACATTATATGTCGTAAATGCAAGGCCTGCTATTAAGAGACTGGTTATCATTGAAATATCAAAACAAACGATATAGCAAAAAGTCAATAATAACGCAAAAATTACTGAAGATAGGTATAGGGAACCAGAATAGGAATTGGTGGAGCGTACTACTATAACTTTAATAATGTACTAATATACAGTGCCTTCCGTTGAAAGAAAACTTGCGGTTTGTAAATGTATCTTTAAAATTCATTATATGATAACAAATTGAAACCGCTATTCCCGCAGGCCCGTGTCCCCATATCTAATTTAAGTGCATAACACGTACAAGCGACTTTGATTAAAAGAATTGAGAAATTTTATATAACTGAAAAACTATTGTATATCGGTATAAAACAGGTATGGGCAACCTCCGGCCCGCGGGCCACATGCGGCCCTCGAGTAAGATTTGTCCGGCCCGCTACTGAATTCTTTCGTTGCATATTAGCACGGCCCGTCTAAACTTAATTCATAATGAATCATATGGATACTACAAAAATATATTTTTCAAGATTAATCACAGCATAAAACTTCTACAAAAAAGGTTGCCCATGCCTGGTATAAAGCGTCGAATACAAAAATGTAATAAAAACTATAGGGTCTTATTCAAAATAGCAAAGTTGATATCGAGTTTATAAGCGGTATAACCAGAACTGATATTTTCGGAGAAATATTTTCCCTCGGAATACAAAAGAGTGTGTTTAAGTACCGATAGTAAAGTTTTAATAAAAACAAATTATAAAACATCGGAAAGTGCTGATGAACAAGGTGCAAGATATACCCTGTACAACAATCTGTCTACATACATATGTACATAATTTCCAAACGTCGCTTATAAGGATATTCGTTTTACAGAGAAATCGATTCAATTTTGTTTGGGAGTTGTTAGCCCGTACTTGCTACAGTAAGACTTATTGCTGTTTAGCATTAATTCGAAGGATATATATCATGAAATTTGATCAACAACGAAAGAAAGAATATGTCATTATGTGTAGGGCAACCATAAAAAGTATTGCTATAAACTTCCAATTCTGTAATAAGCAATTTATGTATATGTAATTGATTTAGTGTTATTTCATCTACCGTAAACATTAGCGGGAAATTCGATACACGTAGGCGCACTCATCTTATATTCTTCTTCACATTTCTGTTTTTGTCAATTTTTCTGTTTCTATGCAAATGTAGATCTTATCTATCCACAGCAAAGAGTTTAATGACCTACAATCTAGGGCTCAGAGAAATCCGGCTATTCAAGCGACGTGCTCTGTAGAAATGACATACAAAGCATTCAAAATAACAAATTTTATATCTTAGTATTGTTCAGATATATTACGATTATATAACTTGACATGAGAAATACTACTGTTTTAAAGCGTGTCTACTGTTCACGTACAGCTTAAATGTGTATCATCAATTTTTAAAATAGTGTTGGGACAGCTTAGTTCTCAGCGACCCACTTCAGACGAAATATGAAGCAAGAATTTGCAGTTCTAAATTGGTTTTCTTTTCTGGATAGATATATGGTAGTGTATTTAATAGTTATTGTATTTTTAACATGAATTTTATAACACTAGGTGTCATCTAGAGACGAAAGTTTACGTACATGTATTGATTTAACATAGGTGGAGGTCTAGATAAATTTCTTAAAGTTTTTAGACTCATTTTAAATCTAGCTGTTATTTTATAGTAGTGGGATTGTCCAAAGCACAATTCAATGGAACATGACAAATAGCCTAATTAGCGCATCAGCATTATATGTGTTTTCTGCGTTTGATATGTCTTCCATCTTTGATTTTTCATTATTGCCAAAGAACCTCACTTGCATGACCTCCACAATATTCCTCATTTTCCTACAGTAAGCATTTCTCGCTTTCTAATTGGACAGGTTGTTCTAATGGGATGTGAAATCAATTTCCAGCCTTCAACATCTGACGTGTGAAAGTTTCATTTCTCTCTTCTGAGCTCAGTGTCACCTGTTCAGTGGACCTCTGCGTATGTCATTCAATTTATACAGACAGACGTGAACGGGTGGATGTGATACACACAGATCTTTCGAAGGCTTTCGACCGTATTGATCATGTGATACTTTTGTCTAAACTGAGTTCCTTTGGCCTTGCGCCTTCTGCTGTAGCCCTCATTGGATCCTACCTCTGCGTGAGAATATGTTATGTGTGCTACAATGGATTTTGTTCCAATGATTTCACGCTCACTTCTGGCGTCCCACAGGGTTCCAATTTGGGCCCTTTGCTGTTCATACTTTTTATTAACGATTTACTTCTCCAGCTTGACTGCCGTGTCCTTGGATATGCGGACGATATCAAGATTTTCTCTGAGATTACCGACAATGTTGCTATTGCGAAACTTCAGCAGAATCTAAATCTGATAGTTGCATGGTGTGACCGTTCAGGACTCAAGCTAAATGTTGATAAATGTTGTGTAGTTACGTTAACACGCTCGTCAGCCACACACAATTCTTATTACATTAACGGCCAGATTTTGACTAGGAAAACCGAGTGTAAGGATCTTGGAGTCACTTTTGATTCTTCTTTTACCTTTAAATCCCACATTTCAAATATATGTACAGCTGCATGTAAGTCGTTGGGTTTCATTATGCGAGTTTCAAGGTATTTCAGGGATGTGAAGCTTTTGAAATCGTTATACTCCGCCTATGTTTTAAGTAAGCTTGAATACGCTGTACTCATCTGGTACCCTCTTTATGCATGTGGTTGCTTGGCATTGCAGCGCATCCATCGTAGATTTTTGAAGTTTCTGTCCTTCAAAATGGATGGTTTTTATCCCGAGAGAAGCTTACCGCAGAATGATCTTTTACTGCGCCATGGTCTGCTGTCACTTAATATTAGAAGGGATGCTATCTGTGAAAGATTTATTCATAAACTAATAAATAACAATATTGACTGCCCGTACATCCTCAACTCGATGTTATTTCTAGTACCCCGTATTAACTCTCGATATAATGGTACGTTTTTGGTTCCATTTGCAAAAACAAATATAATGAAAAGGGCACCTGCGTACACGCTTTCTCGTGTAGCTAATGGACTGGGAGACGTGTTTGTGGCGACAGCATGATCTTCAACTGAGAGTGATATGTATTTTTGGTTTTTCTTTTTTCTTTTTTTCTTTTATATATATATATATATACATATTTTATTAATATTGAATGCTTATTTATTTTATTAGGTATGTATTGTATATACACACAAATGTATTTTTCTTAACCCTGCTTTGGGCTTTAAAAGCCTGTTGGGAAATAAACATTATTCCTATTATTATTATTATTATTACTATAATCTTTGATTCTTTTCACCTGTGACCACGTCGAAAATTGTTGATTCCATAATATCTATTGGAGATGTTTATCTTACGGTGAAGGCAGTGCAGGTTCAAATATTGACAAGATCTCTCTACTCCCTATTAGTTTAGCATATATACTCGTTCTAATTGCAGTGATGAACTATTTCATTCTATTCAAAAACAGAAAAAAAAACAGGTCGATTATTTATAAGATAAAGCCAAACCTAACCATAACTTCGAAATGATTACGAACGGATTGAACCCTATCTTATTCATAAATTCAGAATTTCCACAAATACTCTGAAAGATAGTTCAGGCCAAAGGTCGCCAACTTCTACCACGCAAGAATTTTGCTAACTAAAATATATATTTCATCTTTCTCCTCAAATGCTATATTCAGAGCTTATATAATGTACTAATTGAATGTTAGTTTTCTACGTATTTTATTCTATACTTAGCACACGGCAAGCGCAAGACTAGTCACTTTAATTTGACTTTCAGTTGTTTGTCATTTTGTTCGGTAATTCCGTTTTGACTTAAGGGGTGTGGCTACAGTTTCAATCAAGTGGTCTTCCAGATTGTTAATGGAATGGCGTAGGGTAGGCATTTTGTTTTGTTCAAAAATATCTTCTTTAAAATATCCTTGTTCAGGAATCTTTAGGCGTTAAATACCTTACTGGTACTTGCTAATCTGTTCTTATTTAATCTTTACTTTCATCGCCGATTATAAGTGAATTAAGCTTTTATATATTCGTTCAATAGTATTTACATTAATGTTTTCGTTCCTTTCTCATGATTTCTAAGAAGACGGTTTCTTAATTTTCTCTCTTTCTAGTAAAAAAGAATGCAGTATTATTCAGCACTATTAGAAAAATAAATTATTTTGTTTATACTTATTAACCAACATTTACTTTATTCAATACATACCTACACCCTTTATGTGTTTGTGATACTGTAGGTTGTTTCATCAAATCACTTCTTGGTACTGTGAAAGCTGTTTATATTATTATTTTATGCGAACGTCATGTAACCAATATAATTTCCACTACAAATGCATATGCAAAACGAAATCTGTTCGCTTTGAGCTCGGTTTGATGTTTCAAAATAGGAAAGATAATTACATTAGTTTAGGCCCTGCGTATTTTTCTATTTATACCTGAATACCTCATAAACTGGTATTGTATTTCCAAAGTTCATTTATTTGGATTGTTTGTTAATCTATATCATGTTGAAACTCCTTCATACTTGCCAAAATCCCAACTGACGTTTGTTTTAGGATTGCTGTCAATTTATCAAAAAACAAAAAAAGGGGGAAATGGGAAGAAGGGATAAAGGAATAAAAACAAGTTGTTCAACGTTTTATTCGGCGCCAAATCATATCGATTTTCCTCCTCTTTCCTCCTTTATTTCGAACGTTATGTATCACGGGAGAGATTCAATCGTTTTGTTTGGCTGTAGTTCATTTTATATGAATGTCTATGAGCTGGTGTAGCTGTAGTAACTACTATAAATTCTGTTACATAAATTTTATCTTGGCTATTTCGAAACTAAAACATTTATTCTTTATGAGAGAAGTGCAAGAATAAATTATGTCTAAAAACCATATCCATCCTTATTTATAACGCAAAGCGAAACAATTTTGTAAGAAACCATGGTGATAAGATAATAACTAAACAAAATGGAATTTTCGATTATCTTAAAAGATATTGGTATTCTAAAACGTATGAAGAGATGCATTTTATTTCCGAATCCTCGGAAACTTGCTTCTTACTTCAATACTCGACTTTAATACAGTGCATTCAACCAGGAATTTAATCTGAAATAATAATTTCGAGGTTCTTAGAGACAGTTGACGGCAACACATATTTACCTCCATTACATAGTATGATTTGTATCCAAAGTAACAAGAAAAACTACCGAATCATTTTTTTGTTTTCATACTGAATCTTTGAAGTGGAATTTGCTCTCATTTCCCTGTACTATGTTCATCCACTATTGCCCATTGTTGGCCATTTATTTAATTTCCTCCAGCATGTACTCACTCTCTTTTTCTCTTTTGCTTCTTCACTTCTTTTACCTGATATTCATAACTTTATTTAATATTTTTGATAGCTTCACTCTTTCGTTCTCACCATTTCATATCTCTTACCTTATCATTTTCCTTGTTTCCTTGTTGCCCAATCTATCTCATTTTGTCTTCTCAGTAATTTTTCGTTGCCACTTCATTCCTATTTAACATTTTAACATCAGTCACATGTTTGTGTATGTTTCCTATCTGTTTTTCACTGTAACAAAAGGTGAGGGAGCCAAATTGTCTTTTTGTTTATCCTCGTTCCAAATAACCTCGATAACTTGTGACTTATCTACATTATCGTCGTTACTGTTTTTTATATACTTCTAACTACCTTCATTAATTCATTTGCCTTCAATTCCTACTGGCATTATTCCGCCCCCTTTCCCAATCTTTCTATTATTTTTCTGATTATTGAATTATTATTCGTTTTCTATTTGTGAAGATTGATTTTTTTCTGAGGAATGTGTAAGGGTGATTGCAAGGACTGTGGTGTAATTTACCGGTTATATAAACCGGTTTATACGGTTGTTGAAGATGCTTGCCTCGAGCTAGCGAAACACGTGTCACCGATTTTATTATAAACAATTGTGTGGTGAGGAGTTTACCGATGTGATATTTGTGTCACTTAGGAATGTGGTTTATCATCCATCGCACTGATGCCTACTGGGTTATTGCGCTACTTAGATATTTATTCCATCAGGTCGGTGTTTTCAATTCTACCAACGGCTTTTAAGCAAGCGAAATACAACGAGTGTAGGTGTAACACTGCTCAGCCCCTAACATTCAGAGAAGACATTTTGCGAAGTTTCCTCTTCCTCAGAACTGGCTCTACATATAAAACGTTTCCCTGTTCCTATAGTTTGGAAATGTTTGTTAAGTCGGCAGTGTTCTCTTAACAGGCCCAATTTGGTTCCTGCTTTTTGCAGCATTTACCATCTGGAACACAGGACGTTCCTGATCTCACTCCTTATAGTTTGATAAGGAATTTTACATGCACATAGTTTAAGTTCTTGGTTGTATTGCTATGATAATTGCTCAGCTGTCCGCTATAATGTAGACCTATCAGTTCTGACTGCCTATCTATATCCTGATTTACGCATATGTAGTTATGCCTGTTATTTCGGTTTGGAATACTGTGTGGAATACTTCTCCTGTTCGCACCCCATGGATTTCACCACCCATTCTAGTTCCGGTATACATCTATGATCCGTCTGGGAACCAGACACTTTCCTTTTCCGTAAGTCCCAAGCTTCCTAGTGCCTACAATGCCCTTATAACTTTAGCGATGACGTTGTCGAAATACTGTTTGAAAGTCAGTCTGTTGTCAAATGTGACTACGGGATACCTTATCTATTGCAATTTGCATTCTCACATTTAGTCTTCGAGTTTGCTGTTTCAAAACCTAGCACTCGTGTTTCATTTCATTCGTTACTATTAATGGAATCCCTTCTCTAGCTCTTTATCCTAAGGGAAGTCCTAAGATCTGAAAACTGTACTTTCGATTTAGATAGCTTAGTTTTCTATTGTCCCTACTTGTTCTTTTTGCTAGGTCCTCAGATTTTTAATTCAAACTTTCCCCGTTCGCTATTATTTCTACTATTTTTCTTTTCAATTTTGTTGCATTTCATGTCTGCATTTCACTATCTAATGTTTGAGGTCATTTTCTTGGCGTATATGGCCGTTATCATCATTCAATGTTTTTTTCTCTAGCCTGTCTTTACTTTCTTTTTCCCTGCTTTCACTCTGTCTGCTATCTACTCCCATCCCTCCTACTTCCGTTGTGTACTTCTGTAATTATTTTATTTCCGTTGCTTACATTGAACCTTATTTCTGCTTACATTTTCCAACTATTTTGTATTAGTTTCTTGATTATTTATTCTATTAGTTACTATAAACTCGTCAGCTTATTTTCTTCATTAGCTCATTTAAATGTCTTATTATTTCTTTCCATCTTCTGAAATTCGATTGTTACTCTGGCTTATCAGACTTTGCTATAGTTCTTCATCTTTCTGCATCTTTCTCTCTTTGAAAGCAATTACGTATACATCTCAAATGTGCGCGATTTTCTGTCTAGCTTTTCTACGTCTCAGATTTCAGTTTTTACTCCACTATGTGTTTCACTGTCATATTCCCTATTACTTCCATTCAAATTTCATCTCTGTTTGTATCTATTTCTAATTCTCTCACACCGGCCAATGTAATTTTTCTTATTTTCTACACCCTTTTTAATGTTTCGGATAATGTCCTTCTCAATTCTTTATTTTCTAATGTTAACATCTCTTTCACTCTAACCGTTTGCATTCTTGTGACTGTGAAGCAAATACAACTTCTTAATTTTTCAGCAATTTTAAGAGATGGTAAACAATATTATTGGCTTAATCTTGTTGAATATTGAGTAATCTGAGAAATATGCTTATGCATATTTTGTTTGCAATATATGTCATGGTTATGGGCTTTATTTCATAAAGAGCTTACCCTATCCATTTACTGCGTAATGGTGCACCAATATAAGGACAGAGATTTAAGTGTTTTGACAGATACAGGAAGCTAGGATAAAGCCAAATGTGATTCGTATTCTTTTGTACATTAGATTGACTGACAACGCAAGACGATCTCCTGCTACCGATCTAGGCGTCAGACCTATTGATGGAACATTAGCGTATAATTTATCAATTCGAACAAAGCCGTGACCGAGATGCAAAAACTTTTATTGCTTGCTAACTCAGAGCACGGGATGAATAGCTGCCTGCTCAACGCAAAATACCGACAAAAATGGTAATCGTTTGCAAAAAGTAAACATCTTTTCAATATCACGTTCATATACATACAGAATTAATGCTCTTATATCTGCTAAGTTATAATCGATAGAACCTATAAAACAGTTCGTGGAACGCAAGTAATTATTTGTTTCCTTTTTGCCCTATTTTATATAATTCTGAAATAACCTACTACATTATACAAGTATATTTTAGTTGCCAATTTTTAGAAATGTGACATGATACACGATTTCCTAGAACTTTAACTTGAAGCAGTTCTCTTTGCATTTGAAGAAATATAGTTTTAATGTATTATTTTGCGACAGCCATGTTTTCTGATTTTAAATGATTTTGTCTATCTTTCTAACTATTTTCTCTCTGCCACTTTTAGGTTAAAGAAAGAATATAAAATTATCTAGAGATGTAATACTAACAACGCTTTCTATACGTCCTTAGTATAGCAATTTTATAACATTATCTATAGCAAACTTTCTGCAAATAAATTCTTTCATTTCCTTTTTACACTTAAACGCAGTACGCTTTCAGTTTCTCAGGGTTCTGTATGCGTAGTGTTATCTCATGTGATTTTAAATTTCTTTTTCCTGAACTATCCTTTCTAGTTTGAGAGTGGGAAAAATTTACATGGAAGCAACTCTGAAGAATACAATGAGCACAACGTATTGTTTATTCAATCAATAATTGTTCGCAGTGATTGCAAGTGAATATGTTGGTATATTACATTCATAATATAAGGCTACTTTTGCTTCATTAAATGAGCATACATGTTCCTGAAGATTTACCCCAAGGTTTTTCTTTCTCCAAACAAAACATGAAGATAACTTCATACGATCCATGAAACATTTAGCCATCTTTCTTCGCCAGAAAAAATCAACTTCACCTAGCACGTTCAGAATCTTTGATATCATAAACACTTAAAAATGATGCAGAAATTCCTCCGAATTACGTTAATACATTCCTAAATGCAGGTGGTAGCCAAATAACTATATATCATTTACTTCCGTTTTCTTTGTTCAGAAAAAACGATAGTAGTATCAATCGTGCTAAAAAATTGCATGTCCAACTTGTCGCAGCATGCTTTCTACACAACTTCATACCTACTTTTATAAACGCCAAGACAATTAAATCGCTCTTTATTTAATTTTTGAGATGATTTGCTTTTATTTACTTCTACAATTTGTATCCGTAGTCGTTAGCCACGATATTAGAATTGTATGTGGCGAAAGATATTTTTGTCGTTTCAGTATTACTCATATACTACAGACAAAAATGTAAGAAAAAGTCGAAGACATGACCATCTAATTCAGAACTTTGTAACAACCTTTTAAGGACAGAGCCAAAGTACACAAGGAACCCAAAAGAAAATATATATATATATACATATATAAATTGTACTTTCTGCCTTAATTGGGTGGCCTATCCGACTTTTCTTCTACATCATATATATGTTTGTACCTTGATTTACAACTTCATGTCATTTATATTTCAAATAATTCTTGTATACTACCTGATATAGAGTTTGAACCATCTAGTAGGCGTTGGAATGTTTTGATTCAATTTGGCATAAACCTTTAGCTATTCAAAAGTAATATATGATTCAAATTTGATAGAATAATATGAAGCAGCTTTCTTTTTACACTAATAATGCCTTAAGCCTCGGTTGTTTGCGCATTCCATAAGACGTCGTAACATCGATTCTAGAAGATCATCGTCTATTATAACGCAACCAACTTGTATTTCCTGTCGGAAAACTTACAAAGTCAATGTTGGATTAAGTAAATTTCCATACATCGATAATGTCCTATGTATATTCTAAGGGATAGATCCGGAAATTTTACTGGCCAAGGAAAATGGTTGACGCGGTTATTTTCAAAACAGTTCAACCTAGTTCGTGCATTGGGATGATGATGAGGATGAGCAATGTCTTGTTGTAACAGGCGTTTGAAAGAATGGGCAATACAGCCATAATAACCCTCAAAGTTAGGTGCACATGTTAACCGACACAAAATTGAACGTTATGCCTTTCTCCACGTCTTTCCCAAACTTTATTGCTGCCCTCATGTATTCCTAAACGAAACGTTGACTCATCACTAAAGACGATATGATGCCAGTCGATATCCTCCTGAAGGGTATATCCGCATCAGATTATATTTTATCGGTGTAGAGTCGTAATAAGAATCAATAAATGTGGTTGATTGGAGAACAAATCAAACGGTCGAATTAAATGACAAACGGTACGAAGATATATTGATTGTCCTGCACCTTGACTCTAATAGTAATGAGTGGACATTATTGTCTTTCCCTTTAAGTGATTTGCAATTTCTTTGAATCAAAATCCACATTGTAACAAAACAAAAGCAAAATTAAATCGCAAAAACCATTGCAAAAGGATTCGCAACGAATGATTCATGTCACTTAAATAACTGCATATCGACACTAAACATTGAATTTTAATCGTTTACTACTTTTCAGTAGTAAAAGATTTGTACCAAATTATATCAAGAAGTTGTAATCCTGCTAGGTTTTGCAATTTATACGTCAGATGGTCGAACGTATATTTTAACATCTTAGATATAAATTTGATTTTTCATGTAGAAATACAGTGTTGCGTACTTATATAAAGCTTCCTTAATGTCTTACGACTGTAGTCAAAATATAAGGAGTAGCAATATTTTTCATTATAAATCGTAATTTTTTAAATTAGTATCACTTTCATTGCCATCAAGACCAGGAGCCCGAATAGGGGCTAATTATCTTACATTTTCAACCTTCTACATTCAACTTTTAAGTTAATTCCAACGCAATTAGCGACAAATCCAATATAGACCGGAAGAAGCGGCTTGGAGAGAGCTGTATAATTTTACTGCGATGAGTAAGAGATTAACGGCAGGAACGACTCCCGAAAATCGTATTTACTTACCGGAAGCTGAACCTATAATTTAAAGCTATAGCTTCGCAATCGTCATTCGGGAAAGCAATTAATGTTTGAAACATTATCGCACAATAGAAATTGAAGTTTGAGTAAAATTGGCAGACATGAATTTTGAGACTCTTTATACAAGTTTAAAAATATACGTATATATATAGCGCAGACCATTGGGGTGACAGCCTCTTTCCAGCCTTTCCTATCTTTTGCCCTTTCCCTCTAGTTACAACTGCCCACGCCATCGCATTCTTCTTGTTTTAATAAAACCACTAAAAGGTACTTGGTTAAGCAATTCATACAGTTCTGTGCTCGTTCTTCGCTCTTCTGTCAACTAATAGTAGCATCGGTTATGTTTATTTCCCTCGCAATGGCATATACAGCTATACACTGGTTAAAAAATCTTTGAACATCGAGTTCGAACGATCGTCTAAATATATTCGATGATTTGCAATCTGATCCATGGTCGGTTTATTACCCCATTTAGATGGTATGGATCGCAAGCAGCATCGACAAGTCATTGGCTTTATTTAACGGAGACTCTCGAAGGAGTAGTTTGACACACTACCGCTCATGGAAGTTTGAGCAACTGAATAACTTGTGTATGTATTCAATGTTAAATCAAAATTAATGGGAATATATATAATATAATAAATATAATTGAAATGAACCCTTCTTAGCTTTTCATACATTTTCGAAAAATATGTGTTTATTATTAAGTCTTTACGGGTAAATAGATAATTACACCGCAAATACAACATAGTGGCCATATAGTACAGAGATTTGATCAGGTTTCTATGGACAGTTAATAAGTTTACATTGAGTACCTGTGGAAGGTCGTGTGCTGTCTACATAGTATTACAAAACTAAACGCAAATTAGAATTATAAGATCGTTATGACTTCCAACAAGAGAATGGCACCAAGCACACCTGCTACGTAGCAAAAGAATGGTTATTAGGCAACACATCTCACAGGGGGACAATACAATTACAATCTACAGGCATTAATTCTATAGAGTGTATTTGGAAAAATACGATCGTTTTCGGGAATACTTAATAAATGATCCCTTATAAAGGGATTCCTTCTATAGTTTCCACTTTGAACTAAATAAGTCCAACAGTAATTCTTCCATTATTAATGTGTATTACCAGAACACCAGAGGTTTACGATCTAAGACCCAATCATTTTTTACCAGTGCTTGTGGTTTTTCTTATCATATAGTTGTAATTACCGAGAGTTGGCTTGACGATTCTATTCGAGACACGGAACTACTACCGTCTTCTTACAATATTGTTAGATGTGACAGACGTCTTGCTCTAATTAATCCTTCGATGGGTGGAGGAGTGTTTGTAGGATTATCTGAGGAAATTAAGTTAGATGTTCTTGATACTACTCCTATTACTTCCATAGTTTCAACTGTGGATATTGTTGTTTGTAAATGTTTTCTGAATTCTTGTTGCTTCTACATTTCCGCTTTATATATATGTACCTCCGGATACTAATCAGCATGACTATGAATTACTATGTGAATGTATGGAGTTGTTTCTGCTGGATAAACCAGTTATTATTTTTGGTGATTTCAATATTCCACGGTTCTTAAATGATTCCCTAAATTGTACTAAATGCACTACCTTTTCTCATTTCTGTTCTTCGCTTGACCTACGTCAGTTCAATTCTGTTCTTAATTGTGATGGAAGACTACTTGACTTGATTGTCTCCAATGTAAACTACAACATAGATGTAGGACCCGACATTCTACATTTTGTGCCCATCGATCAATATCATCCAGCTTTATCTATCACGCTGTCGTTTCTGG
This sequence comes from Chrysina gloriosa, assembly GCA_038088585.1. Lineage (NCBI taxonomy): Eukaryota > Metazoa > Arthropoda > Insecta > Coleoptera > Scarabaeidae > Chrysina > Chrysina gloriosa. The sequence continues at coordinate 51,351,999 of CM076087.1, forward strand.
CATCTGCACCTGTCCATTCTCCTTTTCCGTCTAACGTAAATCTCCGATATAACTTTAAGCGAGTTGACTTTGAGCAGTTATATCTTGACCTTGGGAATACGGATTGGTCATTTTTGGAGCGTACAAGCGACGTCAATGTGACTCTAGATGAATTCTATGCTACCCTTTACCGTATTTTTTATAAGTCTGTTCTAAAGTTTGCTTCCTCCAGAAATAGATCCAGTTATCCTCCCTGCTTTTCCGCTGGTATAATTGCTAATATTAAACTGAAGTCCTACTATAGACGCAAGTGGATTACTACGAAGAACACTTATTTTGAGAAAAAGTTCAAGAGACTTCGCACTTTTTGCAAATCGGAAATTTCTCGGGCCTACGAACGTTATTTACAATCAATGGAAGCATCAATTTTGAATGATCCCAGATAAATATTTAAGTATATTCATGATAAACAAGGTTCAACTAGAATTCCGAAAAACTTGTCTTATAACGGTTCATCTCTTGAGTCGCCTCAGAACGTCGTAGATGCTTTCGCCGAAGTCTTTCGATCTACTTATCTTGCTGGTTCACCGTTTTCTGATCATACTTCCGACTGTAATTGTGTTCCGTTTTGCCTCCCATTTGTTACTGAGGAGGAATTGAGCAAAATTATGACTCCTTCTTTTCTTTTGCGTAACGCTGGTTCAGCTTTTGCTAGGCCTCTGGCGGTTTTGCTTAATTTGTCTATCAGGACTTCCGTTTTTCCTTCTGTGTGGCAAAGAACAAGAATATGTCCTATATTTAAAAAAGGGAATAAATCTGATATTATTAACTACAGACCTGTATCGATCTTGTCGAATATTGCCAAGGTTTTTGAGAATGTTCTGTATTTACATTTATATAAAAACGTTATATATACATATATACATATCGCCTAATCAGCACGGCTTTGTCCGTGGTCGCTCAACTGTCACCAACCTTGTCAGTGTTTCTCAATTTATCTGTGGTGAGTTGGATAGCCGTGGCCAGATGAATGTGGTCTACACGGATTTCAGCAAGGCCTTCGATATCATTGATCACAATATACTAATGTATAAACTATGTGGGTTTGGCCTTAGTACACCATTTCTGAAGTTAATTCAGTCATACTTAAGTAATAGATGTAATTATGTACACTATAATGGCCATAAATCCTTTGATTTTATTTCGACATCTGGTGTCCCGCAGCGATCAAATCTGGCGCCTTTGCTATTTATTCTGTACATTAATGACCTCTTGGAGAATCTATCATGTCCGGTGTTGGCATATGCTGGCGACATAAAAATTTATTCTACTATCAACAGTTGGAATGATGTTTCAAATTTGCAGGACAATCTTAATTACATTATGAACTGGTGCGCTAAATTTAAATTTAAATTAAATCTCAATAAATACTGCTACGTTTCTTTTACTCATAAATTTAACCCAATTGCCTCTAGCTATAACATGGGTGGTCACTCCTTGACCAAACTGGATGTGGTTAAGGATCTTGGTGTGCTGTTTGATCATGCCATGGGCTTCTCACCTCACATTACTCACCTATGTCTTTCTGCTTCTAAGACTTTGGGGTTTATAATACGCTCTTGCAGATCATTTCGTAATTACCAATTGCTGAAGTCACTTTCTTTCAGCTTTATTATAAGTAAATTAGAATACGCGTCGCAAGTCTGGTCTCCTCATTATATCTATTTTCAGCTGTCAATTGAAAGGATTCAGCGTCGTTTTCTTAAATATTTATCATTTAGGATGGATGGTATTTATCCCGATCGAGGAATTCATTATAATTCGTTGCTGGGGAGGCACGGCTTTAATTCTCTAACCTTTCGGCGTGAATGCAGTGGTGCCCATATCATATGGAAATTGGTACATGGAATCATTAACTGTTCGACTCTGCTTTTCCAGTTAAACTTTTATGTTCCTAGGTTATCGTCTCGGTTATCTCTACATTCACTACATTCACGACATTTCACTACATTTTTTATACAATTTTCTAGAACCAATTTACTTAGCGCTCGCCGCTACAATGTGCCGATCTGCCGACCTTCATTACACATATTTTTATTAATGCTATTAATGATTTGTAATTACTTTAATATTTTGTATTTTTTTAATGTATGTATCTAATTATTATATTTTTTGTCCTATTATTGGTAATTTACTGTTGGACAATAAACTATTATTATTATTATTATTATTATTATGTTAAAATTGGCTGAAGATTAATCAATCTGTAACAATTTAGTGTATTCAATGCCAAAGGTGACCACAACCACTCCAAAGGGTATCCAATAAAATATCAAGTTATTATTTCAGAATGTATGAATGCCATCTTCTTGCAATCTGTGAAGTTTTATGCAAGATGAATGTTTATATTTTACTGTATAAATTATTCGTTTTTATTATTTATGTCTAAGACTGGCGGACTAAGAAATGTTGTATATAACTATATTCAAATTTGTTGAAATAGAAGTTTGTAAATTTTATTTTACTATTAAACGTTTGTTTGCAAATATATCATTGAAACAAACCTTCTATTCTTTCTTAAATCTAAATCTAAACGATGATATTCTTCTGGATAACTGGATTAACCATTGTTATGTTAGATACATGTATCTAACATAAATCAAAATTGTGATACTCTTAATATTTCATATCTTTCTTACAATACAATCTTTTAGTTTTTAGAATCATAGATTCCTGTAGGGTATTGATATTCAGTTTAACACATTCGCAATAATTTAAACAAACGGTAACGTTCAACTTAATGAATGGATGATAGATGGTGGAGTAACATTGATAGTAACCTATAGGTAATCGCTATTCTACAAGCTATTATTAATATTGTGTAGCACCTAACCTTGCAAATATCGGTTGATGTAGCATCCGTTGATAAATCCTGTCTTCAAATAAACTTATACCAATACTCACACGCTTTTCTTACCTTACAGTTTTAAATTTCTCGAAAATTTGCCGAAATTGCAGCAGCTAAAAACTTTGGCGTGCAGTTTCTCCATGGCTTAACACGTTGAATGCTGTCATACAAAATAAAAATATATTTATAGGGTGCCAATATATAATAGTTTCAAATTAAAATTTTTGTGATAAAAAATTAAGTTGTGAAACTGTTTTTTGTATATGTAAGTTTTTGTACCGTTTTACGTGTGACAGCCGGCGGTACACGTGGCACTCTAATCAAAGTTAAGTGTGTACCTCCGGCGGTGCACACGGCACTCAACGTGTTAAAACTTGCGTGCTTCTATTCTCCTGGTGATCTAGTATCTCAAATCTTTTGTTCGAGGTAAGGAATTTAACTAAAACAAAAAGGAACCCTTTTAAAATTGCATCTATGAATAACGAATTTGATTTCAAAAATAGAAATACTGTAATAAAATATGTAAGACGAAATGTTTCCCCCATCTAAATATCTATGAAGGAAGTTCAGTATATCTTATCCCATTTCATCAAAAGTTTTACGTTTATAAAAGATTATAATACAGTTTTTGGTCACGCATCATATAAGTTAATTGCAAATAAACAAAGGAATCTAGCATAGCAATTCTTAGGGGTATTCTTGGTATATGGATACATTAATTTAGTATTTACAGTTCCATGCTTTTCATATGCATATTCATCGAAATATAAATAATAGATGTATGGATTTATTATAAATCCTATACATCAACAAATTTTTGTGATTTCAGTGATGTTGCTGACCCTCAAAATATAAATGAATGTTTCTTGTTTGATTCGAATGATATTTTACTAATATTAGTAAGTGACAAGCGGTTAAAAATCATTTTAAAGTACATTGCATTAAAAGCTTTCTGTTTTCTAATTGCCTATATTGATAGAGCTAATCCGAAGATATTGTTATTTAGATCACAAAGGGGCACCGTTTAAGTTATTAGAACAACTAGGAAGGAATAGGTATGAATTTTTGAAGCAAACTATTTTATTTGCTTTTAAAAATATTTTCTTTTGAAATGTGTTCACCTTTGCACGTACCTAAACCAATTTTTGAGATAGTTTTTCCACCTTAAATCTGGTATTCCAAAAATATAGTTTTCAAAGGCTTCGACATATTCTTGAGGTATTGAAAACTGTTGTTCACACACACAACAAGAAATCGTCAGATGATAAATCAGGCGAATAAGAGCAATCAGACATTAGATCGATATTTTTGTTCCCCAAATAATCAACTGTTTGACCTACTGTGTAAGACCTGGGATTATAATGATGCAGAATAATACAACATATTTGGCTGTTTTTCCTGATTTCGTTGACGACTTCTGGCAAACAAATTGCATATCATTCAGTATTACCTGTTCTTCGATCCTCTAAAGAAATTGTCACGACATGTCCAGTACAATCGAAGGAATAAGCGATTATTTTCTTGAACAAATAACTTTTGTGGAAATCAATTCATCTTGGAATATCCGAACAGTGGATTTTTGCTGAGCTTCCGATTCATACGAATACACTCGAAGCTCGTAAAGTGTCGCGGCTCGAATCTTGTTTGGAAACTTTATGAGGTCTTGAAATCCTAGAACTAAAGCTAATGGTCGCGCAGTGCTGTATTGGACTAGAAATATGAGAATATATTTTTTTGGAATGAAGTGTCAGAAATTGTTTATAGGTCAGTTAAATTTTAAAAATTACTACATTCAGATGGTAATAAAATTTCTTGTGAAATTATAGTTTGAAAATGAGAATTCGATAAGTATGACTTTATTAATAAGTATCTACACTGTTAAAATTGAATTTTTTAATTACATAGTATCAAAAATTGAGTCTCAAAAATAACGATTTCAAAACGCTTCGATCTATATAATTTGGATGGAATGAAAGTGAATAGTCCTAGTCAGTGTGACTGCCAATTTAAAATTGCCGAGCATGTGGCAGAAAATACGAGTCTCGAAGCGATTGAGGATCGGATAAGGCGACACTTTGCCACGTGACATTTTACGAGGTATATACAAGTTTCGTCATATGTTACCATGTTGTATACAAATTTTGCAGTCTCCCCTTGAATGTTTTGACCATTTATTGACACCAACTAACACAAACTCTTTTTCAGTTTCGGTCAAATTATATGGAATCGATCTGGAGCAAATTTTCTTCACAGCTAAATGCTCATGTAAAATTCAAAGTATTGCAGTCTTGAATATGTCTAAGAATGCCTCTATCTCATCGTAAGTCACATGTCGATTTTCTTCAATCATGTTGAACACAGCATCGTGGTTTTCTGGCTCAGCATCATGCAATTCATCACTGACGGACGCACAACCATGAGGAAATTCTCTAAAAAATTGTAAACAATCTTCTCTGATGGTGCTTAGCAAAAGTTGAATGAACCGATACACAGAATCGTTGTTGAGTTGAGCCTTTACTAAAATCGTAAAATCGTCCAACCAAAACCTTCACGTGAAATTTTCATTCCTTCACAAAATTGTTTTTTTGTTAAACGTTTGCTGTAAACAAAATACACGGCTAATTTCTAAGGTGCTACTGTTTTCATAATAACAAGTGTCAAATTTTACGAAAATTGTAGTCTCTTCTCAATATCACCAGCAATTAATTGTTTGTAAGAGCGCAAAAAGCTCGCTCCTCGTATCTTCCATTATTTTGTACGGATAATAAATGCTAGGTATTGCCTGTATATTATACGTATATATATATACAACAAAAGAATGTAAAATAGAAGAGAAGTCCTGTTACGCCCTAAAGAAGTTGCGCGAGCATTCTAGGATTTAGTCTAACTTACATATAAAGAAAGCCAAACAAACGATATGTACTTTCGATGGAATCCATGAAAGTATTTATTCATTCTGTTGGTTGGGAAATGTACTTTATTTAGGTCCATTCTACACTAGAATTTACATATGTATATTCAGTTAAGGATCTGTGTCAAACTGAATGTAAATACACTGAACAGGGTTTAGAATTCCTGTAAGCTGCTGCTAAACGTATGTAGTTAGAGCGTTCCCACGTTGGTAATGTATACATATGTTACTGAATATTTCATAAGGTTCGCTGGAGACGATAGAAGATAGCGTTTCACCTGAAGTATTTAAATCGAGACGTCGACATTCTGAATTTAATTTTTGCAGAAAGCTATTAACTACATCATACTTTTTGTAAAAATGCGATAGCTTTAAATCATGAAGAACGTCTATTGACAAACGAAATCTTAGAAATGCTATCGTAGGCTTCAGGTAACATGTCGTATTTTTACGTTAGAGAATACATACATATAGGAGTTCGTACGAGTTTTGGAATGTGTGTATTATAAATTCTTGATGTATATATTTCGACTTCCAGTATAGTTTAGTCTAAGCAACAATACAAAATAGACTACAGTAACTCATAAGTACGGCGATATGTCGAGTTTGTTTTGTTAGTCGTACTTCCTTTATTTGTTTTGTTTATATTTATTTTTATTGTATATGAAATTGCAGGAATGGATTTTTATGTATGAAAACGTACTATATATACGTAATTAGTGTTATGTATCATGCTCTTGTTTAGTTGCTTATATATCATACATGTATATATATATATATATATATATAGACTACCGCTTAAACGTATTTGCCCACCAAGAATGATGAGTGTTTTTGAGGTTAGGAAATAAATTTAGAAATTTCTGGCCAGTAATACTTATAGTATATTTAAAGCAAATAACCAATTAGCAAAAAGAATTACAAATAGCAAATTAAAATAAAATTTTTGACTCATCAATGGGTCCACTTTTATTTTTAATAACTGCTTCACAAAGGGCCGGTGTCCTATTAAGCAATTTTATTAAGGTTTCTGGTGAAATTTCATTCCATTCTGCCTGCAAAATACTCCATAAATGTTCAGTAGAAATAGGGCAAACTTTTCTGACGTTTCTGTCGAGCTCATCCCACAAGAGTCCAATGAGATTAAGATCAGGGAAGTATGGTGCCCAAACCATAACAGAAAAGCGTTCCCTCAGTTGATAATTTGTGGAATTATTCTCTACATAGCTTCGAAGATTGCTATCGTTGTGCTGAAATGTGAAACCGCGTCAAAAAATACGTAGTCCAGATGGCAACATTTATTTTTCAAGGATATCCCGCTCGTCATTGTTCCTTGAATTCTGCAACTATTGGCAAATTTGTCTCCATCAAAACAGCCCCATATCATCACATCAAATCGTGAACGGTAGGCACTAAACATTGATCAGATGTCTGTTCTCCTGCTGACTTATGCACAAAGACTATCCTCAATCCAAAAACTTTGAATTTAGACTCATCTCTCCACAAAGCTGATTTACATTCTTCAAGTGTCCAGTTTTTCTGTTGTTTAGCCCACTGCAAGCGCTTCCTCCTATTGTCGGCGATAACAAAGATTTTCTTACAGCTATTTGGCCATCAAGGTCTGCTTCTTGAAGTTTGCGTTTGGCGGTTGACACACTTTCTTATTAAACCGTTGCACATTCACTTGCACTGCTATTTCTGGTGTAGTAAGGCATCTATTACGTTTGCTAGAAATTACAATCTTTCCATCTTCACCCGAACTCGGTTTGGGTTCTGAGTCTTCCACTACGTGTTTGGTTCTAACACTTTCATCAATCTTGAATTTCTTCACGTCCACTGTTCTTGGTACTTTGAGTTTCCCCGAAATCTGGTGATTACTTTTGTCATTTTTATGATACCCAATTTTTGTAGAGTGAATTTCAATTTGCATAACAATATCTTTAAGGTCACGTCGCAGACAGCGTAAATTTTTAATAATGTTTTCTCCACGAAAGCTAACGATAAAGTTTGGGTTATCTACTTCAGTAAATCCCATCCAAAAGCGGTACATGATTTTTGCACTAGGTACTTATGCAGTCCTATTCCAAGAAATTCCGTAAGTTTTATAACAGTTTGCTTTTATACAGAGACAGAGTGTCAATTAAAGAAATGTTAAAATGATTTTACAGAATAGATCTGTCTGCAAATACGCGTAAGATCAAAGAAATATGGATGGACAAATATTTTTGAGCAGTAGTGTATAATGTACAATTTTGCATAACTCAAATATAAAACAACGCAAATGTTCATAGCTGAATACCAAAAGGTCGCGGTTAAATCACCAACACATTATTATCTCGAAACATCATCGATTGAATTCGCAAAAAATGAGTTTTATAGGAATTCGGGAAGGACATAACCACATATTGCAGAGGAGGTTACAAAGCAACAAAAGCTTGGCCACAAATCAATGCGTGACAGGGATAAAATGTGGTAGTAGACTTCGAACGTACTTGTTTTCAGCGTTTCTGTTGTTGCAGATTAAAACACAAACATTTGTGCCACAAAAATACATCTCTACATACTATTTGCATTTACCATGTATGGTATAAAAAATTGAAACATATTCACGAATTCGCCAAGTTTCTGCAATATGTGAAAATTGTAAACAACCAAATTTCGATATTGCAATCTAAGTACTATCAATTCTTCGTTCTCATTTCGTCCATACAGTTCTTTTGCAGTTGCATCTTTTATAACTGCTACTCGTCATTCAGTAGACAAAGATCCCACCGCAAGATACTTGAAAGACTACCACTACTCAACTATTTAGTGTTTTATTAGCAATATTGCTCAAATTCTGTATAAATATTTCAGATTTGATGAACTACTTGATCCTAACGCATGGTCAGCATTTTATCTACCTGTCTTACGTCTAATGCACGAAAGAAATTGTGATGCGGATCACGTATGTGTAAAATTATGATTCGTACGACTATATCTTGTAATCGTATATGCAATGAAATTTTCTGCAGCATTATCCTCTCATTAGTTATAACCACTTATATTTTCCCGCTCTAAAAGATGTACATGCACATGTACATTTGCAAATTAAAGATTTTTTTATCTTCTGACTTTAGTGAGTTTTGGAAGCGATAATCTATGAACGAGTTTACAGTCATATAACATTTTTCTTAATCAGCATGGCTTTTTAAGCAAAAGGTGCACGATCAGCAACCTGGCAACCCTGTCTCAAGCTTTGTATGAACCGCCTGTTATTGGTAAACAAATGGATGTTATTTATATGGATTTCACCCGTGCCTTTGATACCATCAATCATACCATGGTGCTGACAAAACTGAGGTCGTTTGGGGTCAATCGATCACTATTGATATACATGCACTAGTACCTACCTGATACAAGTAACTATATTTACCATAATGGCTGCAAATCGAAGACTTTTACTTCAACTTCAAGCATACTCTAAGAGTCTAACCTCGAAACTCTACTATTCTTTATAAATCCCTTGATTACTTCCATTAATTTTTCGGTATTGGCATATCCGGATGATTAAAAATTTATCGCATAAGCGACGATACACATACACGTAGACCTGCTTCAAGCAAATCCAAATATCATATATTGTTGGCGTTTGGAGATCAGTTTAAGAATTAACGTTCTTATCTACCGCTTCTGATCGTTTATTAGAATATCAAATAGATTTTTATCCAGCTACTGCATTAACAACATTCTTCTTGAGCGTAGAACCTGTATTAACAGTATAGGAAGTACTTTTGATGAGAGAACTAGCTTCTCCGATCACATCTCTTTTGTCGCTGCTTCTGCTTTTCGAGCTCTCGATTTCATTATTCAAACCTGCCAGGATTTTAATAACATAGCATCTCTCAAATTCCTTTCATGTGCTGTTGTGGTCAACAGATTAGAGTATGGTGTTTTAGTATGGAATCCCATTTATGAAACATACCTGGATGCAATTGAACTCGTTCAGCACAAATTTCTCAAATAACTTTCTTTTGTGTCGACATGGACTTCAGTCACTGACTGAAAGAATGCAGATTTTAATGCAATATTTATGAAGAATGTTATCTTATATAAACTTAACTAGCCTGTACTTCTATTTCGAATCAATTTCGAATACCACACCTTTTCTCGGGAATAAATGGAATGGTTGTACACACAATAGTAGCAATGAAGAACAGTTACTTACATTTCCAACCCACTTTAAAGAACCTTTTTGATCATTTTGTTAACGATGGATATCCAAAACACATGTATCCTACTCTGATAGTACTACTACGTACTACACTACATACTTGGTTTATACGAAAGGAATCTTAGCTTTTAGCAGAACTGATTTAGATTTACCATATATATACCATAGATCTACATAGAAAGGAACAAAAGACTTTGTATGAATTTTATGAAACCTGTTTTAAACTAGAAGGATACAGCCAATAAACTTTCTTCTCTATAGTTGTATTCCACGCTAGGTTACAGGTGAACAGTGAGGTTAAATTGGCTAAATCCGTTTAGGTAACAGAATATGTCACGTGATTCATTTTGCGGAACGGATTTGATACCGCACTCTACTAACAGGATCTGTCATCGTGTTTTTCCCATGCCAAAGGATTTATGTGGAAAGGGATTATCCGAAATTTACTTTCGTTTCTTCGAGCGTGACGGCAAAAACTTTCTAAAGGAAAGCGTCGTAATTCGCAAACTTTATCTTCGTTTCCCTATATCGTACGTAGGATATGCATGCATAATAAATAATTCCCACATATACGATCCGTCTGCAGGCTATTAGTCCAGGCTCGATCATCCGATACAACATGCACGCACATAGATTGCAAACTTTTACCTATACTATAAGTATCTTGAGAATTTTATAAAGTTTGTAGAATTTGCATATATATACGAATGGGGCAAACTACTGGAGCAGCGGTAAAGAAATTTAACTCAACTCTGATGCAAATTTGATCAGGGAAAGATTGATAGATATTCACTTTTGCATAAAAACCTACAAACGCTCATTATAAGAAGGTTTGACTTTCTAATTATAAGCGCCGGTTCACAGGTTTCATTTTCTGTAGTTTGCACATGAATAAATTATTCCTCTTATGATATGAAATAAAACATGCTAATAAAAACTTATCCAAATGGGCGTAGAAACTGTAAGTTCCTGGGCTGCTCCCGATAAATGCTTAAGCTATATTTGCGCCAGATATCTTGCACTGAGGGTCTAAAGGGTAGTGCAATTTGAATGCTTATCTAAATATCTTAATGACTAGACCCATACCGTTAGTAGCTACGTGACTATCCATCGAGATATAAATTTCAGTTTTTTTCCACAAACCAACGATTGCAAACGGAATTTCTTTTCCGGTTCAAATATAGTGCTGTAACATATCCAGTCACTGTCCAGCGGTACCTACTGTTTGTGGAACATATGATGCGCACTCTAAATTTTTTAAAGTAACTTAGCGGATTTTTAAGTCAATTATACTTCGTATCCAACAATAAGTATATATCGATGACACATCACAGACATAAAGACACGTGGGGTTCGCCAAAAATTCCGTATGGGTGTGTTTGAAATCTATTTTAAACGTAAACACTATTATTATAGTATTGTCCGAATTGCGATCCGACACGGTTAGCACATCGTACAAATGTAGAAAATCTCTTTGGTGTTCATACCTGATAGCGATGCAAAGTTAGTATTTCGCTAGTACTTAAAGGCAATAGTACCATCTGATCTACAGACGGATTTAAAATGGATATCGAAACTGGAGGAGATTACCGTTCAAGAAGCCCGTGTACTCCACAGAGGTCACTATCTTGCTCAAAGAAAGTTTGAGTATTGTTATGGGTTCCAGTAGGTACTCACCGAAGTGCTTCCGACTGAGTACCTTCAGTTCCTCACAGGCGCAGATAATAAGCATGCTAGTTTCCTCTTATAGTTCACATCTCCTGCACCATGGTTTGCTCACTATTCCTATGCTGCGTAGATGTACCGGTAATTCTGTTGATGTCTCTTTTGTTTCTTCTGATTAGTATATCTGAGTTTCAGTGAATTCCTACATCTTTGAGTGTTTTCTTTCTAGCCATTAGAAGATTACTCGTCTGGCGGAATCCTCTAGTATCTTGTAAGCAGGCTGTTCCTCGGAACTTTCCTCAAGACCCTTTCTTGGCTAGTTCATAAGCACTGATCTGAACTTCCTTATGTGCTGGCATACAGACCAAGGACACAATATTGTCCCGTGCTAGTACATTAAGGATGTCTTTACAATGTTTTATCGATTTTGATCTGGTAATGGGCCTTACTTTAATAGTTGTCTCACTATCAGTCATTATTAGAGTTTATTAAAAAGGTGGCACCGGACAAGAGCGCACGTAGGTGAATGCAGCCTACTGGAGTCAGGTGATTGGAGAATAGGTAGGAGGGCGGGTATGTTGGTTAACAAATTCGTGCTAGACGCAGCGTTCATCGGCATACGCCCTTGCCCGGTACCACCTTTTAACAAACTTTAGTCATTATGGTTATTCTCCTCTGTACAGTCCTCTCTCTCTTTCTTCAGGGCAGGCTGCTACTGCAAATAGTTCAGCCTAAAACGTTGTCGCATGTTGTTCCAAGATCAGTAATACCCTCTTTCCAGGGCACAGTCTGTAAATACAAACCCCTATACCGCCGTTGGATTACAATCTGTCCATAAATTAGATGCATGCACTCGAATTTGCCTCAGGGGCTCACTGTTAACAAGTTTAACAAGTGAGTTCGGGAATTTAGCGCTCCCGAGACACCCGAGCTAAAACCCAAACTAAGGTGTAAGTTAACGTGCCGAGAGTTGCGTGGCCGCAGGGGTGAGCTGTATTTAACGTTCCCCTGGGGCACCAAGCGAAACCCCCTTGTAAATAGCCTTACCCGATCAAGCGGGGCTCTAATCGAGCGGACAGATACTTCCCTAGCTACTCCTCCTACAGCTACGCTACCTATAATTTCAAGGCTAAAGTGCAAAAGCTTGTGAAACAGGGCCAAGGTTACATACAGGCTAAAAGAGCCATAATCAAGGCCTATTTCACTAGGCATGCACAAAGGGGACAGGTTTAGTCTAGACAAGGAAGTTAGGCCTCAACAGACGGCGGAGGCTACTAAACTTAAAGAAAGGACGGAGGTCCAAAAAGGCGAGGTCGGAGGGCAATACTCCCGCAGGTCTCCCGAAAGGCAAGGGGCCAAAAGGTTTAACTTTCAAAGAGGCTGCTTTGGAGAGGATCGCGGTAGTATGGAACGACTATTCAGCCTCGCAGATGCAGCCGGCAAAGCTTAAGACAGTCTAGGACTCGATTATGGAGGCATATAACAGCATTACGGAACAAGGGCTTCAAGTTCGCTTTAAAAATACATGTATTTGTGGAAGAACCGCTCTCAAAGCTGTTAAGTTTGGACCAAATAATAACGCTCTTTATTTTAATTTTGATATTTAATTAATATTGTATATTTCAAGTATATATTGTAGCACATATATATTAAAAGTTTATAAAAGTAGTACTAAAATTAATATTTACAGTTATATTTAAATACTTAAAAATAAATAAATTTAAGCCCAAATCTTTCTTAAGAAATACACATTTTAAGTAAACTATTACATACATTCTTTTTGCAACGCCAACTAATTGTGTATAAGTTTCTTTATTTTGATTAAAAACCCAGCTCCGATTACTTTTGTAACTGTAAACAAAGTATGTGAATTTACATATTGTTGTTAGCTTTCGTAGATATTTTTCTTTTATTTACATATTACTTTCAGCGCCATCTATGGTTTAGTAGTAAAGTTTTAATTACTTATAATTTCGCTTGGCTGCATGATGTTAAAAAGTTGCTAACTAACGTTTAGGCCGAAATTGGTGAAAACCTGAACTAAATGGATTGAATCGAGACTGGGACCATGTTAAATTGGTTTTTCGTCCCCAAAAACTCGCAGATACTAAATTGTAACAGTAATGAGAGTAATTTCCGATAACCAATTTCATATACCGCAATACCAGAAATGTGTGTAAACCGGGTCAAAACGGACTTTTCCGGGACCGGGACCATGCCAGATCGACATCTCGTCCCCGAAAACCCCCAGGTGCAAAATTCATCAAAATCTAAAATCGGGACAAAAAGAATTCCTCGCATGGTCCCATGCTAGATCAATTTTGTGTTCTCGAAAATCCCCAGATACTAAATTGCATAAAAATTGCTAAAATAATTTTGGTAACCAATTTTATATACCGCAATACCAGAAATGTGTGTAAACCGGGTCAAGGCGGATGCTCCCGGGACCGGGACCATGCTAGATCGATATCTCGTCCCCGAAAACCCCCAGGTGCAAAATTCATCGAAATCTAAAAGCGGGACAAAAGAATTCTCCTGGGACCGGGACCATGCTAGATCAATTTTGTGTTCTCGAGAATCCCCAGATACTAAATTGCATAAAAATTGCTAAAGTAATTTTGGTAACCAATTTCATATACCGCAATACCAGAAATGTGTGTAAACCGGGTCAAAACGGATTTTCCCGGGACCGGGACCATGCTAGATCGATTTATCGTCCCCGAAAACCTCTAGGTGCAAAACTCATCATTCATCGAAATCTAAAACCGGGACAAAAGAATTCTCCTGGGACCGGGACCATGCTAGATCAATTTTGTGTTCTCGAGAATCCCCAGATACTAAATTGCATAAAAGTTGCTAAGGTAATTTTGGTAACCAATTTCATATACCGCAATACCAGGAATGTGTGTAGACCGGGTCAGAATGGATTTTCCCGGGACCGGGACCATGCTAGATCGATTTCTCGTCCCCGGGAACGCCCAGGTGCTAAATTTCATCAAAATCTAAAAAGCGGGACACAAAAATTTTCCTGGGACCAGGATCATGCTAGATCAATTTCGTGTTCTCGAAAATCCCCAGATACTAAATTGCATAAAAATTGCTAAAGTCATTTCCGATAACCAATTTCATATACCGCAATACCAAAAATGTGTGCTGTGTTGCTGAAGTTCATTTTATGTAAGTTGCATCCTTGTTTTAATATAAGTTACAATGTTATTCGAAGTACCTGCCTAGTATCATAGTTAAGTACACAATTACGAGCATTAAAGACCTTTTTGCTTATTATAGGTTTTAAAAATAATTTTCTTAAAAGAATAAATAGTCAAAGAGATATTTGAAACACTTATTTGATCGTACAATGATAGGAGTAAGAAGAAAACATTGTTTTGGAAAGGTAATAAGGAAACATTAACCACGAATTTTAAAACTCTAGATTTAAAACAAATTCATTTATCTTTCTAACAAATAAGAATCTAAGTCCTGAAATGAAGTAAGTAGTGTTATTTAAATCTTAGAGTATAGTCTTAAGGTCCAAAATCAAAAATTAATTGTTATAAATCAATAATATAATTAATCTAAAGAATTTCAATAAGAGATTGGGAGATCATCACATAACAAATTTTGGAAACCAAGAGCGGGCAGGTCACTACAATATTTATATTAGTATTACTGCGTTCGACCGAGCTTAATATAAATAATAAATAATATAACACAAATAGAGAAAAGCAAATCAAGTTATACAATATAACTGCACTTGTGATTGAAGAACTAAAAACAAAACAAGGTCGGAGTATAATTTTCCTTATATCATCAACGTGGAAATGACTCATTGTCAGTAAGTTTCTGGTTCCCAGGAATTGTTAGAAATTCTCAAGTCCACATTTTGGTATTCAAAGAAGTACTATTTTCGGAAAGGAGGCCAGAGATGAGATCCATTTAATCTACTGCTTACGCTTCAACTTCACATAATTGGTTTATATAGTATTTGCTGCGAGGACCAATTTATAATCTAAGCCTCTATTGCACACATAACTTTCTTCTAATGTTATGAAAGTAACCTCTCACAAAACAACCTTTTCGATCATATCGATCACTTAGCAAATGGCATACAATTTTCTTTTTTAAAGGTGTGATTTATTAACCACCACATAGAAGTTCCTGGGTTTATTAACTATAAATACCTTGACGTTTAAAGAAAAAGCTTACCTAAGGAAATATCTGTATGTCCCGGTAGTTTTGCAACATTCTATCTAATCTAATCCATCAGATCGGTATTTTCAATGAAACCTACCGCATCAGTTATAGAAATCCTTTTCACCTATTCTGGCTACAGCAATTCATGTGCTTAAGTTCTACATTGTGAAGCCTTTAGCAGTCAACAATATGCTGGAAAGCTTGCCTTTCCTGACAACAGACCATACAGAGAGGATCTTGCAGTTGTCCTATGGTGTACAAATATTTGTTATGTTGAAAGTGTCGTGCCAACAGGCCAACTACTTTCCAAATTCCTCTCCTGTTCCCGTTTGCAGCAACTGTGATCTGTTATCTGAAGGTCCCGCAGTGAAAATATGAGGCTGTTTATTGTTAGTTCCGGTGCAGCCCTGCAGTGTTCAATAATTTTAGTGTTTAGTTTCCATTGCTTTAGGAGCTTGATTGTCCGTCATGATAAATAATGAAAATAGAGAATAATAGTCCGAAGGCTATATCTAACTATACCGTATAGGAAAATAGACACCGATAAATAGGGAAACACATCCGAAAAAAGCATGCGGCGCAGTTCTGTCGACAGCAACTGACTGCTCCTCACTTTACAACAACGATTTAACTCTTAAGTCTTTCGTGCTATGTGTTGGTCG
This sequence comes from Chrysina gloriosa, assembly GCA_038088585.1. Taxonomy (NCBI): domain Eukaryota; kingdom Metazoa; phylum Arthropoda; class Insecta; order Coleoptera; family Scarabaeidae; genus Chrysina; species Chrysina gloriosa. Next base: position 51,368,531 of record CM076087.1, read on the forward strand.
GTATTTCGCTATATGATATTACAAAGAGATGGTTATCGGATAATCCCGCAGGAAAATTAGAGACCGCGAATGTGAGTGTTTTGAATTCGCTGATTCTCATTAGTAGGGTGCAGCTTGGATTAAGTTTGATGAATCCAGGAGATAGAACAATTGTTATTATTATTGATGTTATTATTATATGATTTATGTTGTTGCCGTTTATTCACGTTCTGATTTGCGTGTTTGAATTCATAAACATCAGCCGTAGATTAGCTTAAAGCGGGCTAATTGTTAACAAATGTAAATTAATTGGCAGTCGTTGATTTATGAATGGATCATAAATACAAATTTGATGAAAATGCATGTGGGATCAAGACCAATATTAGGCCAATTAAATGTGAATAGAATATAATAATGCGATGGGTTATGAATATTTTATGGAATACGGAAGCTATTATGGTCTTTAAAGATAGTTTAGGTATTTCATGCCGAAATTACGGGAGTAAGCTAATGATAGTGAACGCAATACTTAGTTTATTTAGAACACCTGTTGAGTCTATTATTTGAAACAGTATCCACGAGTGAGTTATCTAATTCCTTTTGTGCACCACCCTCTCTAGTTTGTATTTAAACATAAATTGCCGATATCCAAGTTTCTAATTATTAACAAGGGCCACTACAGATTTAAATACCTATGCAAGGTGCACGAAGGTGTATTTAGGGTAATAAGAAAAACTATACAAGCGCAGTAAGGACAAAAAATTGTAAGGAATTACGCATAATGAATTAAATACCACAGTTTTGATATTCACTTTGGAATTTGATTGAATTATAGCTCCTTGTACTCCAAAAGCTTCTAAATGAATTTATATGGAATATAATTGAAGAAATAAATATAAATGGCAATAGAAAGAATATAGGCGGAAAGAGTTGGAAGGAAGAATGTCATTTTATCAGAGAGTAAGAAATAAGCAAAAAATTGTAGGATAGGCGTACCTACAATATCTGTCAAAAACCGGTTTTTCAAAAACAAATATCCTTCTTGGTAGTCCCATTTGACTACTAAATGTGAATCTAGCCTTTGGCAGTAACTATATAGCCGTAGGTTTATTTCTTATGTATCTTCAAACTGAAAAATTAGGACAATGATAAATCAAATAAACTTCATTTCAGAAAAATAACCAAGTGCAGAAATGAAGTTTATTAGTGTGCGGGAATGAGTTTACGTCTTTAAATGCGAAATTTTAATTTGAAGAAACATTAAATACAAGAACGATTAAAATTAGAAATAAAATCACTTATATTAGAAAATATGTTGCTATTGGCTGTCATTTATTATTTTTATTATTATTTATTGAATAAATGCATATTTCAAAGAGGGGGAATACAAGAATGAATTAAATTTAAAAATTAAAAAAACAGACAATGATTGCTCTCTCATATTGGCGTCGTACTATCGTACCCTGCTAGTTGCTCATAAGTTGTAAGTTTAGTATATGGCTCCAACGCAATACGAGGAATATAAATAAAGATAAGCATTGAGTTGTGGAGTGGAGCAATGTTTCAGACTACAACTATAGCATTTCACATAGATAGGTAAGAGTCCTTTTTTCCTTTCGTCCTTCTTCCTTCTATGCTCTTTATTTAATGATATTGCAGGACGACAACACAATCCACGTCCGGATATAGCATAGTCCTATACGTGAAAGCCAACCTATAAACTTCAGCATCCTACGAGGGCAGTTCTTTTTCGCTGGGGCTAATAATGTAGTACAGTATCGAGAAAACACACCTATTTATAATTTTTCTAAGCATTTCCTTATGCAGAGAATGCATTTTTGTATTCGTAAAAAATGGTCTTCAAAACATTCTCTCTAGTCTTCCCGCATTATGTAATTTATTTCCTGTTTAAATACGCCCACTTCTTCTTACGCCGTAGTAAAACGTAAACCTCATAACTTATCCTTTTCACGTGGGAACAGAAACAAATAATTAGGTGCCGGATCTGGAATATATAGCGAATGACCCAATCCTTTTATTTTTGCAGTGTGGACCGCGCATTATCAAAATGCAAGATGATCGTATCTCTTGGGTGCTCTTCGCGATCATTTTGGAGAACTTAAAGGAAAGAAGGGATGAGCCATTTAGAATCGGCCATAGCTATAGTGGAAACGTCCAGTAATTCTAAAAAAGTAGCGGCTATCTTGTTGTTTTGGCTTTTTACGTCTCAGTCTCAAAGATCCAAATTGCTGATTGTTACCTTTATGCATTACACACGACGTTATTCTTGAACTGGAATCTAATTGTGGTGACTCCAACAAAAACAACGGTACGTACCTCCAAATGATCTTTTTTCTTAGGAGTGTGAAAGCTGTCATTTATTTAAAGTCGACCACGTTAGAACTCATCGTACCAGTACTATATGGTGGCTAAGGAACGTGACTTGTCACCGACCACTCACAGACCACATCAGAAGTTTTTTAATCGCGTCGTCAAAGAATGAATATGATCGCGTCTGTAACCAATTGCGCACGAACATTTCTACACCTTCGTCGTCGTCAAAGTGATGACCTCCCAGTTCTTCTTTGAGTACCCCAAATATGTGGTAGTCAGACGGTGACAGATCGGGACTGTAGGGCGGATGTACCAGTGTTTTCCAATAATTTTTTTCTTGGATTAATGAAGCTGTTTATGGCCAAGCGTTGTCATGGAGCAGAATCGAACTTCGAACAGGCATGTCTCACCTTTCTTCGTCGATAGGGCAGTTTCACTTCATCAAACAGTTAGCAGTAATACGCAGCAATAACTGTACGCCGTTCATAGAGAAAGTCAACGAGCAATATGCCTCTACAATCCCAAGAAATCGTTGCAAAAACTTTCCCAGTAGAAAGGCGAGTCTTGGTTTTCCGCGGTGCTGCTTCTCCAGGTTTCTGTGACTTCCACGTGACACCCACGTCTTATCACGGGTAACAATGTGCTTCCAGAAATCATCCCCCTCTGTTCGATATCCTGCAAGAAGTCAATATTGCATTACTCACATACCGTATGGCTATTGCTATATAGCAAGAGCCATTAATCTACAGGGAAGCTATTACCTTAATCATTATAACTAGCATTTCGTGATGTGTCAACTTGGTGATCAAAATTTAACACTATCAAAATATTCGTTATACGTTTGCTTTGAGGTTATTTCTGATAGGATAACTGAATCCGTTATGCCTTTAACATAAGGTTATAAAACTTTACAAATTTCAATCAAAAGAAAACAAACGAAATATCCATCAAAATTTTCAAGTTTTGTTTGTTAAATTTGTTTTGCAAACATGTGTTATAAACTGGCCAATAAGTTCATTGTTAGTGGTCACCATATTGGCAACTGGTGTGTATTTCTGTTTGAACAACCTTATACTTCCCTTCGAAAATGTATACTCATAAAAGGCTATGTTTTTATTGCTTTTAAACTGGTGGTGGAATTTAAATAGTTTCATGCAAAACGAGTTTATAAGAATTTATGAAAACAAAAAAGAAAGAAAGTACATAACTCAGTAATATATAAGCAAACAATTTTATTCATTTTTCTCTTTGGAAATAAATCTTATGCTAAAAGAAGGAAGTTTTACAGAAATTATGTATAAATAACAATACGCTTATTTAGCCAATAAAATTAATGTAGATTCTTCTATTTCAGTAAATCTGCAATGACGGGACTAAGATACTGCAGAGACTTGGCGCCATGAGCCATGCGGTCGGGCAGCTGGGCGGCCACTTTAGGTCTCGCCGGTCTGCTCGCGGTCGTTTCCGCATTGCCCCCTGTCATTAAAATAGGTAAGAATTTATGAAATGTTCGCACCTCGAATTCAACATTATTCAAAACACTTCTGCTATGCGTTTGAAATATTACACTCTCTGCGCAATATTCATCTGTTCAAACCACATACTTAGTGTTTTGGAATTTAGACAGACACTTTATGTTATAATGAATTTTACGAGGGTAGATTGATAAGTTTCCTGAATCGCTGCTATTTTTTCAAATACTTTGTGTCGTTGTGTTGGCAACGCTGTCATAAGTTCGAACGACCCTATTTGGAAGGGAAAACCGCGACGGAAATCAAATCAAAGTTAGATTCCGTTCCTGGAAATTCATCACCTTCATTTTCCACCGTTAGTTTTTGGCTTTTGGAATTCAAGCGTGGCCGCACGCATACAATTAATGAGTTACGTTTAGGATGTCCAAGGACGACTACAATGCCAGAAATTGTGAACAGAGCCCATGACATAGTTCTGGCAGATCGTCGAATAAAAGTGCGCGAAATTGAAGAAGCCACGAGCATCTCTTTTGCAAGAGTAGTTGGTTATTTTACATAATGAATTGTCTTAAGGAGGATTTCTACAAAATGGGTGCCGCATTTGCTGAATTCGGAGCAAAAACGCATTCAAGCTCGAACCTCAACCGATTGTTGGGAAGTGTTTACGAGGAATCCAATGGATTTGAAGAGACCATTCGTGACCATGGATAAGACCTGGATTCATCACTGTATACTAGAGACAAAAATGCAATCAATACAATGGATTGCACGCGGTGAATCGATTTCGAAGAAGCCAAAAGACCATTCACTCGGTTGGACAAATGATGGCACCGTTTCTTGAGGCGCAAAGATTTTTGATAATTGGTTATCTTGAAAAAGCCAAAACAGTTACTGATTAATGTTATACAACACTTTTGGACAAATTGGAGGTAGCAATTCAGGAAAAACGCTCGAGAATGCTCAAGAAAAGGTTGCTTTTTCACTACGACAATACGCTCGCTCATTCAAGCGAAATCGTTCAGCAACAAATGACAGAATTAAAGTGGGATTTGGCTTCTGTTCCCGAAACTCGTATAAAGAATTGACAGATGCTATAAACGATTATTTCAGGAACCTCGAAGAAAATCACTTCCAGGAGAGAATCGAGAAGCTAGAAAACCGTTGGATCAAGCGTGTTGAGCTTCAAAGATATTATTTTGAGAAATGAAATATAACGCAAATCTATTTTACTTTGTTTTCATTGTGATTCGGGAAACGTTTCAATCTACCATCGTATATCGTCAAAATGTGTGTGTTTCTAATAGGCTGACTGAGTTTAAATTTACAAAAGTTATTCAAATAATATCACGAACTTGCCAATGTAGATTAATAAGCGATTGTTTAGTGCTGCCTAAGGCATCTCTGTAAATTGGAAAATATTTCAAAGCCCTTTCTCTTGAATATAGAAAACTACGGCATGCACATTGTTAGTGAAAAAGACCAAAGTATTTTCTTAGATATATTAAATATAATCATGCACAAAATATTTTTTTATAATATAATGAGCAGACAATTAACAGTTGCATGCTCTGAAAAAAATAGGATGCCGTTTTAAAATACTTACTTTATAGTTCCGAAATTAATATATTAAAGCAATGATGTTAAAGACGTTACGTTTTTGATGGAAATGCAACTCTTCCTCATTGTTACATTGGTATTGATAATGAATTACTCCATTTTACCTCATCTAATTGTTCTTTTGTGATTTGATTGACTCTACTAAGTATTTGCCTTTATTTTATTTTCTCTTCCTTGACCAGTTGGTGTTCCCATATACTTTGAGGCCTTCAGTCTATTTTCTCTTGGTTTCTAGTTAGTTGGTTGATCTTAATTGCTAAATTTTCTTGTGTCTTCTTTATATTACAAATTTTCAAAAATCCTCCAGAATTTGATTACCTAATATCGTGCTAAGAAAGATTAAAGCCACTTACTATTTGATAAAGAAGTACCCAATCGCATCCTCATTTTAATCCAACTACTAAATTATTATTTCGATAACGTTCAACTTCGTGACAATATTCGTTAGCTACATTTACGTGTATAGGTATGTATAACTAGTCCTTTTCTTTCTTACCTAAGGTTAAGACTGGTTTCTGCAGGTTGGCTTTGCCCTAGCGCACGATGTCTAAATGGATTAATTAATCTAAATATATTGTTTTTATAAAAAAACACGAATGTAGATCCACATTTTAAAAGAATGGATGGAAACTTCTATACCAACGAGTCGTTTAAATAATACTATTCTTACCTCTACGGGCAGCTCTACAGCTATTTGCATGTGAATCCGCACACTAGTTTACATTAGTTCCTAACTTAATATAATCTTACTGTTCCACGTTAACCAATATTAGTAAAATCCAATTTCCTTCGCTGACGAAAATTAATTAAAAACGAGTGAGAAAACTCGGAGGAACTTCAAACAAGTATGTCGAAAACAAAGTAACTCGACACGTTACCAAATATTCCCAACTTTCGTTTATAGACTTCATTTACTGCATATTGAATGTCAATTGGCCATGAGAACGTTATTTACAGACCACAGAGCAAACAAAGTTTTTGGTGCTTCGCTCTATTTGCGCTAGTTCCAAAAGCAAGCTGCAGTATAGGCGTCTTTTAAATCACGTGCCGAGCGCATCTTCTCTTAAGAAAACTTTTCAAATTTTATTAGCGGATTTTAACGAAATTGATACAAATTTGTTATTGGTGGTTTCTATTTAACTAAACTCTACGTTAGCTGTCTTCAAGTGTGTATGTTAAAAGCAAGATGCTACCTACTTCACATATTCCACATCTAAATTCTGTGTTACGTAACTACAGGAGAAAAATTCAAATTTTTTAAGATACGAAGACTGTTTTGTTTTTCAACTTCCAATAGGCTATAAAGGAAAGACGGGTGAATATAAAAAATGATTTTATTACCAAACGTAATGTTCAATAAAGGTTACTTCTCTACATAATCTCCTTGATGATTGAGGCATTTGTCTGGCATATCTGTGAACAAGCTTTGCCGCCAATGATTTGAAGTGAGCTGTGACGGTTTCCTTGAGCTCCTGGTCAGTATGGAAGCACTGCCGCACAAGCCACTTCTTCAGTTCAGGAAAAAGATGCTGGTCACTCGGCGCTAGGTCGGGACTATAGGATGGGTGTTCGAAAATGTCTCATTGCATTTGCTCAAGGAGCTGTTGGGTTATACGAGCAATGTAAGGCGTTGTCATGGATCAAAACAATTCCAGAAGTCAGCATGTCTCTCGTTTTGTGAATTTTTATGAATTTTGGCTGAATTATTCCCTTCTGCTTGCAAGAAACGAATAATGCTTCGTGGGAGAATCGATAGAGACAGCCATGTATACGTGACTGCAGCTCAACAAGAAATGGCGTGTTAGTCTCGGCAGTGACAGAGCGTGTGGAGAGCGAGATACGCAGCCACTAATACGCTCACCAAACATCTGCCATGCGCCTGGTCTTCATACTGTGCGATCGGAGATTGACGAAAAGAACAGCCCTCGTACGTACGCAGCTAGCTTCTTCCAATCATCAAAGCGCATAAGATTCCAGACCAAAGGACGCTTGGTGTGCTCGTAATTCGTTCCAATTTTACCCCTAGTGAAACTGTTTTACAAATAATAGGTATATTTCTTGAGGTATATAAGAAAGCATGTTTTTATGTGGTAGTCAGTTTATGACTAGCAAGCTAAATGTACTACAGTGTTTCTTACTCTATTCAGTGAAAATCCACATTTTATGCGTGACCCCACAAACAGATCACATGCTATTATAGAACTACGTGACAAAAAGAATGAATCGTCTAGTAAAAGTATATGTTTTTAACCAAATTTTATGCAAATGTTTACTCTGTTGGGAGTAATCAACGACTAAAGTTTTCATTAAAATTCTAGCTCTTTATAGAGAAAATTTAATAATGCCACTCGTCTAGGAAAATGATTTATTGACTCCTCAAGAAGATCATTCCAAGTAATTTGTAGGGCATCATGCAGCTGTCGTAAGTTCATCGGAGGATGAGGAAGCATTCCAAACTTTCGACCCATCATATCCCAGATATATTTAATTGGCGATAGATCTCAGATTCGCGCCCAATTGAAAATATCGATATTTGCCGTATGCAGGCATCAAGATGTAGCTACGGCAACCTGAGGCCCTGGCATTTTCGGCTGGAAAGTGGCATTATTTAGTTCTTGAATATATGGTAAAACGAACGGTTCCAAAACTTCGTGAATGTACATTTCAGAATTTAAAAAGCCTCGAAGGAGTACTAAAGGCGTTGTACTTCCTATATTAATTCCACCATCAACCACTCATCGTTTAGTAGGTGCCGTATAACGTTCTAAGAAAAAGTTCAAACACTGCTTCTCCTCTTTGACCTAGAACTTGTCTACAGCCATCAACCACAACCCCATAAACCCGATATTCTTCCACTCATCATCCCACATTACACTAATCTAAGTTGAAGGCACGATGCCGATTATTGGAAGGCAGTATTAGTCCCGCACGACAGGAAATTAACTCAAACAAACGAATAAGGTAATATATGGAACGCATTGTAATTGTATAGCATATCTATGCTAATTTCACGTTTTCCACGGATCTTGAGGTAAGCAGTCTTAGTTTCCCATCTCCGCGTTTGGTAATTCTTCTTGGACGTAAAGAGCCTCTTATACGATGTTACTTACCTTCTAGAGACTAATTACTCCAACAACTAATAACTGCAGCAATATTTCTGTACATTCACCGAACTTCACGAAATGTATATAGTCCAACAATATACCTTCGTTAAAAATCGTTTAGCTGCCGATAATTTAGCTGTCTTCTTCTCACTTTAATACGCTAGTTCACAACTATAGACTGTTACAGTCCAGTAATTGAAATAAACTGAATCATAATAAAGAAAAAAAAACGAATATTTTCATTGAAGTTGGACAAAGAACGAGACAAAAATGGATTGTTTTTTGTTAATTTTTATCATTTCCTATTCGCAACACCATGAACATTTGTACAAATCGTGGTTAAAAATATAAACTTTTACTAGGTGATTCGTTTTTTTGTCAAATACAAGATTTCTAAAACTGGTTTCCTTTCCCAACGCTTTATGTTGTATGCAGAGCTAAATAGAACAATATTTAGCACATCAAGAATTATTGTAAGTACCTACTACGCAAATTGTAACTTTTATCACTGATTCACTGTATTTGTATATACTTGCGAAACACATTAAAAACAAGTAAAGAGGAAGCAATATAACTTCATATGTAACTTCCAAAATCTTGCTAGGTTATGTATCTGGGAAATTATCACATAAATCGCACAAGAGAAATTCTGTCAGTTTAACATATGTACCTACATTTGTATTTTCGCAATAGTCAAGTTCCCGTTTATATCTCTGCGTGGAATGTCATAGTGTAAGTATTCTTGGTGATTCTATCGAGATCAATATTTAGAATATCACAATACCAATGTTTGTAAATTGAACTAAAGTTGAAGTTTCCTTTGTTCCGGTTAAATGAATAGATATTGGAGAAAGAACTAACCACTCCAAGTTATTATCTCAATACATCGTCAACTTTGTTATTCGTTCTTGTTGGGGAAAGGAGATGTTTATCGATATTAGACAAAATAGAGAAAAGTGTTTATTACAACATAAATCCTGTAGAAACGGACTGCTGTATATTGTGCTTTTAAATTTGTAGTTCTTTAATTTTTGGTTTATTTGGCGATTATATAGCACCAACTCAAAATGTATAAAGCCTCACAAAACATTTAATCCAAATAAAAATAATTGACCGATTTATACGGCTCATGTATTTTCTCATTACGTTGTAAATCCGTTTTATTTCTACATGGTTGTACAGTAAGCGCAAGACAGAATTTACTCGGGGTCTATTGAAATAAGTAACTTTTTATGCATTGCCTTTTGGGCAAATGAAAGCTACCGTTTTAGTTCAATTCTTATGCCAACAAATACGTACGTAACATACACATATGTATATGTTAAGGTTTTGAAAATCCCTTTTGCTTGCTTCCTCTTTGATGTTCAAACATTTTTTGTATTAATTTTGCCTAAATATTTATACTTCTATCCTTTCATGAATGGCCCAGTATTCGTTGAACTAATATTGAGATAAGCGGTTCTTTTTAACGGTATGCAGCGGAAAATTACATCCTTGAGGCGCATACATGTTTCACCACGTATATACATACATAACTTCGAACGAATTTTATTGTTTAAATCTGCACTCTCGTGGTATTACATAAATAAAGTGTGTCGTTCTATATTATACATTTATCTATTGCTTTTACTGACATTTCCAACGGTATGAAAAAAAAAAAAGAAAAAAGTTGATCCATCATTATTACAGTTGGTTGAAAAGTTTTTAAAGCAAAAGTGAAAGAATGTGCATTTTTAATGAAATTAGTTTTTTTATTCAATATAATCTCTCTTAACTTCAACACACTTATTCCAAAGATCCTCTAATAATTTTCCGGAAGCTCTCCAAAATACTGTTCCACGGCTGCAGTAGCTTCTTCATTCGGCGGAAAACGCTTTCCACGAAGAAATTGTTTCAAATTTCTGAAGAGGTAATAGTCGGAGTGAGCCAAACCTGGTAGGTGTTGAAGCAATTCGTACTTTAATTCATTCAATTTAGCCATCGTCTTCCGTAAGCCGGGTCTTACTTCACGAACTTTTTAACCAACTGATCCAAAAGGTTGCAATAGTATTCGGAGTTAATTGTTTTACCTTTCTGAAGATAATCAATCAAGAAGACTCCTTTTTCATCCCAGAAAACTAATGCCATAACCTTTTTTGCCAATCGTTCTGACTTGACTTGTTTTGGAGCTGAACAATCAGCTTCAGTCCACTGTAAATGTTCTTGTTTCAGTTTGGTATTATGATGATAGATCCAAGTCTCATCCATAGTTATAAAACGATGCACAAATTCGGTTTTATTCTGCTCGGAACCCTCCAAATTACGCTGAGAAATTTGTTTCCGATACAGATTTTTGGACATCCACTACCTGGTTCACCTTGAACGCTCGTGCGACCACATTTAAACTCTAAAACCGATTGATGCACAGTTGGAAATGAAGGAGCAGATTCCTTTAACACTTTCACCATTTTTGTATGAATTTCTGTTGCTGATAAACTTTCCAAAACAAAGAATTTTATCACCGCACGATGTTAGGTTTTTCCATTCTAGCCGTATACACTGACACGTCAACTTCAAATGGCTTGTAAACAAAGAATGAATTAACAGATCGAAATGAACTTTTGTGTGTGGTCAAATGGAAGATGAGATATTAAAATGGCGTATAAATTTTAATTCCTCTACTGGTTAATAGGCGTCGCTTTAAAACTTTTCAAATAAAGTCACTAGCTATATATAAGGTACCGTAATTTAAGAGGCAAATGTACCGAGGTCATAGTGCCGCCGCTGAACTCTCTGGAGGCGGCGGCAGTCATCATCTGGACCGATTTCGGTCCGCTAAAACTCTACGCGACGTATAGGCCCGCCCCTGGCGGCGTTTCGCGCCAGGATTTCGACCAAATCTTCACCGACCCCAACGCGGTGTTGATGGCGGGCGATCTGAACGCGAAGCACCACCTCTGGGGCAGCCGGATCATACGAGCTGAGGGCAGGCAGCTGCTTGACATCATCCAAGCCTTAGGGCTTTCGTACCACCCTCCCGACGGCCACACGTTCTTCCGTGCTGGCGCCCAATCCGATGTCCTCGACTTCGCCATATCCAAAGATATCCCGGTAAACGTGACCGTGGAAAGCATCGCTGACCTTTCATCAGATCACAACCCCATCCTAATCACCCTAGGTAGCGAACTACTTCATCTGGGGGAAAAAGTTCGGCGGCGTACGAACTGGAATCTTTTCTCCTCCAAAGTTCTCACCAACCTCAGTGTCAACGAAAATCTTCAGGAAGCGGCCCTCTTAGAGGAAGCCGCAAATAACTTCACTAAGGCGATCTCTCGGGCCCTCGATGAATCTTCTACCATCAGACCCCGCAGACACTCTCGACAACTCCCACCCGACCTAAGGGAGCTAGTTAGGGAAAGACGACGAGCCAAGAAAAGGGCCCAAACCACCCTCAACCCCGCTGACAGCCTCCGAGCAAATCATCTTGCTCGACAGCTCCGAGAGGCTCTCAAAACCTTCGAGCAGGAGAACTGGCACGACAAGGTCAAGTCTCTCACGACGGAGGATGGCTCCCTATGGAAACTATCCAAAGCCTTGAGAAACCCCTCAAAAAGCCCCCAAACCGGCCTCTTCACGGCACCCACGGTTTAGGTTTCTCCCCGAGGAGAAAATCGAAATCCACGCCGACCACCTCGAAGAAGTATTCCGCGGCATCCCGCCCCCAATCAGCGACGACGAAATAATCTTTCGAAGAGAAGTGGAAACGATGGTGCACGGGATCCCCGAGCTCATCGGAACCCCATTCGATCCCGCCTCCCCCGACGAAGTTCGAGCCCTCATCAAAAGGCGCAACAACAAAAAGGCCCCAGGGGCGGATTGTATCACCAATCTGGCCCTAAAGTGGTTATCCCCGAAGCTACGGAGCATCTTTGCGAAATCATCAACGCAATGCTCCAAATCCAGTACTTTCCCTCCTGCTGGAAACACGCCGAAGTCTGCAACATCCCCAAGCCCGGGAAAGATCACAAATTCCCACAAAACTTCCGCCCGATCAGCCTTCTCTCCAACGTTTCGAAAATAGCTGAGGCAATCATCCTGTCTCGGTTGAAAGAACTCAGCGACGATGTCATCCAAGATGAACAGTTCGGCTTCCGAGCCGGACTGTCCACCGACCTACAACTATTCCAGTTCTCGGAATACATCCGAAACGGACTCGAAAGGCGAGTACCCGTAGGTGCAGTTTTCTTCGACTTAAAGAATGCCTTTGACACAGTCTGGCATAACGGGCTGATCTACAAGATGATCGTTTCAGGAATCAACCCCCCATGGTCAAACTCATCAGGTCCTATTTAGCCGGCAGATCCTTCTGCACTAAATCCCATTCCGTGAAGTCCAGCGTCAGACAAATCCACGCCGGCGTTCCCCAGGGATCACTTCTAGGCCCGCAACTGTTTTCCATTTACATGTCGGATCTCCCCCGAGAGCCCAGCACCGAGATTGCAATCTATGCAGACGACACTGTCATCTACACAGGCTGCAGGAAGCAGGCGCTGTTCAGGAAACGCCTCCAAAGCGCTACTGACGGTTTTCTGAGTTGGACCTCTCGCTGGGGTCTGAAGGTAAATGAATCTAAGTGTGTGACAGTTACATTCTCGCACGATCGCGCAAACCCCGGTCAGCTGATTAAGGTAGGAAACTCCGAGCTCCCCTGGAGCTCCGAAGTGAAATACCTCGGTGTCATCTTCGACCGAATGCTCACATTCCAAAAACAAACTGACGAAATCCGAAATCGCTTCATCAAGGCCCGCAACTTGCTTCTGCCCCTCATAGGGCGAAGGAGTCCCCTTCACCTAGGGAGCAAGTTGCTCCTATACAAGACGACGCTTCGACCGCTTTTAACCTACGGCGCTATGGCCTGGTTAACAGCGAGTAAGACTAACATCAAAGGTTTGGAAGCACTCCAAAACCGAACTCTCCGCCTCTCTCATCGAGAACTGAACGTCCCGACTCTACGTGAATTTCTGACGAAACTCCTGAAGTCCGCGTGGGAAAGAGCCCGCGCCAGCCAAAATCTCTGCGTTCAGATGGTCGTCGATCCCCAAGATCGACCCCATCCCAAAAGAAGGTCCGTCGCCTTGCAGATGTCATCGATCTGGACTAAGGCAATTCCCACAGGTCCCTCGACGACCATCATCGTCCTCTAAACGACTGATAAACGGCTATTTTTCAGTCTGAAATCCTCGTATGTGTTACAGGTGAAAAGTCATCTTCCCCAGTTAGCTCTTCGCTAACCAACCTCATCTCTCCCCAGGCTGCGTGATCGAAGCAGCCTACACCTGAAGATAAAAGGGCGTAAGGAATCCCCCACCGGCCCTAGTATTGACATGAAGTTCCTAGCGAGGCAAATGTGTTAAAAAGATATATTTTTACCCCAAGATGGCGGCTTTTCTAGTGACTTTTTAGTGGTTTAAACATTTCCCCAAAATATTTCGTGGAATACGGTACAATGTAAAATTAATCTATACTTTTAAAGTTTGTTTCACGTTTGTGTGGTTGAGATTTATGATTCCCACTCCCTTCAACTAAGTTCTCCGCAGTTCTATAGTGTTATTCCGTATTTTCATTCGTTTTTTCTTAAATATAAAACACTATTTTCTAGTAGGCATTAACTTCCTTAAAATTATCTCAACACTTTTGAATTTGCCCTGATTAAACTTAACAAATGCCAGGGTCTTGTATAAAAAATTGTACTAATAATTTCGCAAAAGGATTCCGTTTATTTACCGAGTAGTGAGACAAAAATTTTTAGAAAGTAAGGATGGTTGAATATGATTGGAAGACCAGGCTTGTCTCTTAACACCATGATTTGTGAGAGGTTAATATGTATTTAAAAATAAACATATATGTGTATATATCATTCAATATTTTTAGTGATTCTTCTGATAGTCAAATGGAGGTTCCACCACAAGAAAGAAGAAAATTACTTTGGTGTACTGCTATTCCTGATATTTTAAAACAAAATTTAAATGATGAAACATACAATGTTAAAAGAAAACCCACCTTTGACAAAGACATTTCTGTATCTAAAAAGTTAGTAGTTTCTAACGATGATAAAAGTGAACTAAAGAAATTAGAAACCAGAAGTGTCTTCTACGTTTTTAAATTTCCGCAATGTCAACTAACTATCAACCAACCTGCATTAATTATTGAACCATTCTGCTCTTAGAGTTATCTTTCGAGCAGTTCTACCAATGTAGGCCAATTAGAAAACAACAAATTTCTTCAATAAAAGACAAACTTTCAACATCGATTTTAAAATCAACTGGTTTATGCTATATAATATATGAATAAATATTTGTCTTTAGCTATGTTGCTGGCCGTCAAAGTATGAACAAAACTAAAGATAATAGTTTCAGAGCGAATGTCCTAGGTTGTGGATAATGTCGACAAGTTTATATTCATTTTTTATTCATCATCCATAAATGCGCAAATCAACACGTCTAGATAAATGTCTCGCTCCTTCCCGCGTATGTTTGATGGAGAACCATTTATGAGCGGTAGGAATGGTTTCCTCAGTGGCTGAGTGGTAAAACTCGCGCTTCACAGTGCGAAGGGCCGGCGTTCGAGACCCGGTAGCGGCAGAGCGTAGCAGTTTAAAATCCTAAAAAGGGATCTGGACCTCTAATAAGCTGCGAAAATGAAGGAAATGCCACTGGGTGGGCCAGGAGCGGTACGGTATATGCGTGTACATATACGGCTCGGTGGCTCCGAACCCTTACACCGAAAGGTAGAAAGGGTAAAAGATTAAGAAGAAGAAGAAGGAATGGTTTCCTCATTAGCACCCTAACTTATCTATTATCGTCTTTTTCCTTTTATAATTTTTCAAAATGGAGAAATTATTTTCTAGAATGTTTCTGATATCTTTTCTTTGTCACCCTCTAAAAGTTTAGGATACTTTTCTCGGTATGGCACATGCGTTTCCTGGAATAGCTTTTTCGGCATCCCTACATTGCGCAGTGTACGTACCATATGTCCATTTTCTATTCAAAATCTACAGCTTATATTTTATAAATATTAATTGATCCCTTGAAATGACATAAATCCTGTTTTGTCTGTTTCTGTCACGCCCCTAATGTTTAGTGAAGGCCTCTATTGGATATCAATAAAACGGATCTAACCAAAGTTTGGGGTTAATATACTTAACCGCTTTTAGCATTCGAAGGGTTTGCATTTTGCAAAAAGCGCAAAGATTAGAATTTCAGAATCTTGAAAAAGATTCGAATGTCCCATCTCTAATATTTAGTTATAATTTTTAATTCCTATCAAGAAAGCTTTTCTATTCATCTTCATGGAATTTACGACCGCCATATGGTTTTTAATACTGCCCATTATACACTTCTCTAAGTTAACACCACTTTCTTTTCTTAATTTTCTCCCTATAACTCTGTTCTGAATTCATTGAAATATTTTTCTTTTTGCTATCCTTTCGTTTATTTTCTCACCTATTTTCCATTACTTTGGACTATTGTTATATATACTTGAAGGTACTTCTTCTACACTCTATTTGTTAAGTTCTAACTGACGTTTTTTATTTATATTTAGAATTATCATCGTGCTAGTTTTATTCACAGTTATTTCAATGTTTATTTTTTCCTATCCCGTAAGATATTCATATTATTTATTTCATTAGATTAGCTATTTATTTTATTACATATTTCTTCTCAATGTCTTCTTTTGTACTTATATTGATCTAAGTAGTTCAACTAGTAGTCACATTTCCTCCATTTTAGAATATCTCATTCTCGAAGATTCCATACTTTTCTTAGTCTCTTCAATAGTTTTATTGAAAACTATAACGTAACAGTAACAGTGATTAGCACACATTTTCGCTGACACCAATCCGCGAAGGTCTTTTTCACTATTGTACTTGTATTCTCTTCTAACTTTGTAAGATGTTGTCTAACTAGTCTTCTCTGATAGTTTGTATACTACGTGGTTTCAAAATAAATATCTGATTTGATTAATCCTTTCTTGGTCTTACAATGTGTATCTTCTATAATATTCCTATCTTTTAATGACTTTTTATTATGCGCTCTAGCTCCTTTCCGAATACATTTGAAGGCTTTAGTATTCTATAATTGCTGCAGGTTCTTCAATTACCGCCATTAAACGTAAATGATATCATTAAATTCTTACATACATGTATACTTTCATCTTTCATTTTCTCGTGCAATAACTTTACAAACCTTTCAACTTCCCTCTCTCTAATGTTTTCCCCCATTTCTGGCGTAATACCATATTGTTTTTACTTTTCATTGCTTTTGACATTTCTTTCTTTTATAACATTTTTACATCTTGTCCAATTTCTTGTTCCATTTTGATTCTCATGTAGTTCTCAATTAGTTCATACGCTAATACTGATTCCAAATTTCCATTATTTTACCTTTGTCCGTAATACTAAGATAGAGAAGTGATATGTACCAAATTATATCCTTTCTTCTTTCTTGACTATTTCAACAAGCTATAAGAAATCTTTTGATTACCTCTGAACTTATTATTTATTTCTTTGTCACACCTCACCTATTATGCATTCTTTGTAGCTCTTATCAGCAATTTTATTCCTTTTCTTTTCATATCTTTCAAGTTATTCCAAACTGTTAACGCACAAATAGTCGTTCCTTCTAAATGACTGTCTAAATTCCTTCATGTCAACATGGAGTTCTACTTACTACTTTTCCGTTGGTTTTGTTTTCCCTAATTTTCTTTGCTACTTGCTTGTTTAGGGTAATACCACAAAAATATATTAAAAGGATTGGAGGCCTTGGATAAACACGTTAAGCTAACACACAAGATATAATAAATACGGTGAAATTTATAGATGGATTCATTGACAGTTTTAATATTAAGCAAAATAAAACTAAGCGAACTAATAATATGTACAAACACAAAACATATTATTCAAGTGCTAATTCTTAACACAAGCTGAGAGCGCCGTGCTGATAGTAAAACTAGAACAAAATTAGAGGAAAGCACAACACTCGAGGTTAACACAAACAACATTCGATGTGTGGAAATAAAATGCCACTGAGAATGTAGAAGCAAAGCAGTTTTGAATTCGCAAGCGGGATAGATAAAGTTGGGAACAAAA
This sequence comes from Chrysina gloriosa, assembly GCA_038088585.1. Lineage (NCBI taxonomy): Eukaryota > Metazoa > Arthropoda > Insecta > Coleoptera > Scarabaeidae > Chrysina > Chrysina gloriosa. The sequence goes on from CM076087.1 coordinate 51,386,164, forward strand.
GTAAGAGTCCAAATTGAGATAAACTAGAGATTAAAAACTTGAAAAGGAAAACTATACAACGCAATTTTGAGAAAAACCAAACAGAACTGGGTTTCGAGGGACCCCTAAATGATTTTATAAAGACAAAAAAATACAACGGCGAAGATATTTGGAAAGAGTGAAGTATTTCCTTTTATAGTGATTCAGTGCTGCAACGCAAGTTTACGGGTTGTCTTAATATTGGACGCCAACGTCAAACGATTTTAAAGAGCTGCCCTACAACAGAATTTACGACGTTCTACTAAGCGCCATTCCGTAGCACTATACACATGGACTTATATTTCTATCCATTTAAAATACAAGTGCCTGAAGAATTACTGTCTCGAAATTTAAGTCAACGTGTGGCATTTTGCACAAAACTGTTATGATGAGATGTCGGATGAGACCTACTTTCACTTAGGCGGTTATATCAATAAGCAAAATTTCGGACAGTAAAATATCCGTTTACTGCAACAGTCTGTTTTACATACCGAAAAGGTAACAATTTGGTGTACAGTGAATTCATTTGAAATTTTCGCACCGTATTTTTCAAGATTCCAATGGAAGAGCAGTGACGGTAACGTTTGAATGTTAATGTGACCATGTTGGATGTTCTTCCTTTACCAAAGCTAAGCCAACACAACGCTGATTTACGCTTGTTATGGTTTTAACATGGTACGACATCTCACACGGCAAGACTCTAAATGCGAACAATATGACAATTATTTCTTGTATTTAAAACATAAGTCTACAATAATCGACCTCGACAACGTAGATAGAGTGTCTTAAAAGATTCAATCGTGACTGTAATATAACAGACTCCATTGCAAATGCTGTGGAAGGCTATGAACTCTTGTATGATGTGCAATAACTTAAGTGCTGAACGGTGGAGCTCATCCTAATGGTGTTATTTTGGACATAGAATTCACATAAAACGCTTTCATATTGCCCTTATAGTTACGTACACTTTACTAAAATATAACAATAAATTACATATTTTCAATTTTAAATAGCCTAATTAATTTGGCCGGGACCTGTATTATCACTCTTTAAATCTATAGCGCTATTAAAGAGATCATGGAAAACTCCGGCGGTATGAAAATTAATACACATTTAATATTCTATGTATCGACATTTTGCAATATTAAATGGTATTTATAAAATCAATATGCACATATACGTAGAAACGCGTGTATCCGATACTTAAAAAATTAAGTTATGTAAATTACTTTATTGTAAAATAATATTTCATTATTCCCGCTTTTCTCCTAACCGTGGAACTTGCATACATTAAGGTGAAAATATTCTTATCCTTTTCGTACTTTCGGAATCACTTTCTGCCATTTTCAAATAATTTTCTGTTATATTTGTTGGTGCAATTTCTGTTAGTACTTTTTGATAAATGAACTGTAAATGTAATAATATTCGAATTCCCATTACATGATTACGCCAACTAGTTTAACAATTTTACACTGGAATTCATGAGCCACCCTTAAATTAGTGTTGTATTATACAACAGCGCATCCTGTTGGGCAATATTATTTATTTTGATTACCGTTTCAAACCAATGCAACTGACAGGTTTAAAATTTGGTTTAATTTACCGGTACATATAACGATTTGGAGATGCAGCAGATGAATGGGTCATCTGCTGCATCTCCAAATCATATTTACATAGTACACTGCATTCCAGGTATTTAATATTCATCTCAAATGATGCTTCAAAAAACAATATAATAACAACTTAGCACATTAAATTTTGTCTTACTTATAATCTTGGTTGCAATAAAATTAAGTCTCATATTTAAATTAAGCTGAGTTTAAGTTTGTAATATGTACTTAGTAGACGTTTACCCGGTTATTCTTTTTAATCTCTGCATTTTGTTGCTCAATCTCAGATGTTCTTTCCTTCCTTCTCCTTTTACTCGTATGGTTGGAACCAAACTTGTAATGACTTGTCTAGTTTTAGACGCAATCTGTCAATTCCATCCATCGAAATTCTTATTTGAAGAGGTGCGCTAATTGGGCAGCCACAAGGTAGCTGTATAATAACTTATTAAGTAAGCACACCATGTGCCAATAACCACGGAGGAAATTATGCTTTATAAATTGCGGACTGCAAACGTTGACTATGGTTTCATCCTTTCGTCATTTTGGTATAGTCATATATATATTGGCATATCCGGTCACCTCACTATCTGTGAAAAATAAGTAGTAAACTACGCACTTTTGTGAAGGTTCTGGATTGGTTGTCTTCTGTTGCCATGCGGATAGGAATTGGTCGTAATACCAGCTCCGCACCCTGTACAGTGAATTTGGCAGTTCCGAGATCTGGTTCAGGGCAGGTGAAGATAGTGCTAGTATTCTTCCGAGCCACCTCATCTGCCATCATGCCTCGATGAAATGATTAAATAAGCTCTATTAGACTCGCAAAATCTTTTTAGGGTTCGTCGAGCATTAGTGACAATTCCATTCCAGCCGAGTTCATGGGTGGAAGTGCCGTTTGACTGTGAATATATTTGTTTACCCAAATAGCCATGATTGCAACTATCTCGACTTGGTAAACCGTAGAGCAACAAACAAGCGGGATACTGATCCTTGTACTAGATCGGTGCCCATAAGTTTCGAGTCTCCTATTTTGTAAAAAGGTCTTTTAGGAACCAAACATTAATTCTTGTGTGGAACTATGATTTTATATCACCTCTATGGGCTGAGAACGACAGAGGTTGCATCCCTTTTGAACAGAGATGAATCGCATGCATTATTTTCAGCCAGAACCTAGTGTGTTCACGAGCTCTGTTTCTACTACCTTACCTATGTACTTTGCTTCGTGTCGTTTGGTCAAACTTGAGTCCATTGCGACACGCTAAGAAGCGAGAAAAAGTGCACGTACTCTGACTCACACTTGGCGTAATATTTGTGCACTGTTTAGAAATCCGAGCAACAATTCAATGGTAAATTGAACAAGAAACATAATACTTAGCGAAGGAGGTGTGATATTCCACCAGAACAATGCATTGACATCATTCGCAATTATCATGACCAAATTAGACGAATTAGGTTTGGTCCTCTATTACCTTCTCATGTTCCCAAACACTAATATCGCGGTAAAGAGACTGACACCAAATGAAAAATTATCGCAGAAATAATATAAAAATAATATTCTGCATGCAATTTATTTAGTTGATTAAGCTTTCGATTAACTGTGTTTCCAATTGCGCCGCTATATTACAAAGTGACAAGTTTGCCATCCATAAACCAATGGCAATCAAACAATATAAATGAACGTACCTAAATAACGAAAAGTGGAAATTGAATGAAAAATGTAAAACAGATGCTATGATATAGTTACACATATCACCTGCATATCAAATGAGCAAACTGTTACATTCGCTAAAAATAGCTGCATTTTATGATATTAAAAAGAATCTCACTGAAGCGGAATTCTGGCACATTACTTCATCAACGTATTTACCAACTATAAAGAAAACATTAGCATTTCGATTAGTTTCACATATTTATGAGGTTATTCGGGAGAAGCGAACTGGAATGATCATTTTGTGTGAACATGAAACAGACACGAACATAAATTGTTGTGGCGCCAGTTTTGTGACGCGGTTTTATCTTATTCTTATTAGCTGTAAGTAATACTCGGCAACGCGCACGATAACTGTGATTTATAAATATCATTAAACAAGCCCTTTCCGAGAACTTTTCCACAATATCGAAATATTTTAATTACATATATAACTATTAGTCTTATTCGTACGCCTTCCAAAATTTCACAATTACGGTGATAGAGTTAGTACCTTAATATTGGAACGTATATATAACGAAAAGTGGAAATTGAATGAAAAATGTAAAACAGATGCTATGATATAGTTACACATATCACCTGCATATCAAATGAGCAAACTGTTACATTCGCTAAAAATAGCTGCATTTTATGATATTAAAAGAATCTCACTGAAGCGGAATTCTGGCACATTATTTCATCAACTTGGATGAACAAATATGTATAAGATACAAGACGACTCAAAACGAAAGAGGCGGTGAACCTAAAACAACGAAATTCAGTTTCGCACACTGTAAAATATCTACATAATGAAAGCACGTTGGAATAAAGCCACGAATAATAATTTAAAGTCAAAATGCAAATATTACTTCCAGAAATTTATTACCACTTCATGCTTGCCACATAGGAATAACAAAAGCAAGATTTATTTACCGAGTTCAAGTCTCATTATAATACTACAAGTAAACACGTTTATGTATACATAGATATTACATTAACTAATACAGCATTTCCAGTAATACGTCACTTTTTAAAATAAGCCTGGTAACTAAAACAGGTTAAAAGAAGAGTACAATATTGTAAATGCATTATTAATACACAAATTATATTTGATTTATAACGGTTAGTTCGCCCAGTGATAAGGGTGCCTGCCTTACATAATACGTTCGGTCGCCGGTTTGAATCTCACAATCAAATTTGAATTTTTTTGAGACCTGTAAGTGCACTAGTCACTAGTCGCTATTGATACTGGGATAAAACTAATAGCCGTTTTACTAATTCTCGGGTGCCGCTTAGTGGAATTAACCAGACATTGCACGTAGACAAAAAGCATTCTGCAGCTGAACTTCTGCAACCTGTTATAAGTCATCTCTACACCTTGTTTTTCTCAAAATTCTGAAATATTGGGGAATTAACATTTAATTTTCTAATTATATTAAGAAAATAATTAGTAAGTACTAGGTAAGAAACTATAACGTAAACGTACTATTCACTAATGTACTACATAAACCTTGAGACTGAAATAAAACTACAAAAAAAAATTTCACTGATTTATTTCCAATTAGGAAATCATTTAAACTCTATACCTTTCTTCAAACCTTTCAATTCTTAAGTTTTCACATTATTAACCAGTTACTTGTAGGAGATGTTATTTAATTTCATTTAAATTTTGCGCTAATTTTATTGTGCAATGCAAGTAATCCAATTGAACAGTAGTGATAGTAGTAGTACTAGCATAGTATATTTTATTAATCCTGTACACTAAATAGTATAGGATAAGCTATAAATCACATTTTAAATTGTACACTTAGCCAAAAAGAGCTAAATATTAAATACTATAATAAATAATAGCACAACATAACACACTACAACATAATATAATATAACACTGTTATGTTCATGGTGAAGACGTGGCGAACAAGCGTGGGTTGGGAAAACGTCAATAATGCACTAATATAGCATCAACAACTATTTATTGTTTTTATGTTGTTAGGCATTCATAACTGTATCAGATATATGCAATATAACAAAATGTGTATGTCACTACTGTTACAGATATATGTACATAATTGATCATCAACTTATTCTACATTTCTCCCCCATTAAGTTTAGAGATAGATATAGATACATTTTAATATAAAATAATAATAATATAAAAAGAATTAGTCTGGGAATCCTTTCGGATCTTCCGATTCCGAGAGCTCCTCCTTAAAGGTGGTACTTGTATTTCTTCTGGTAAATTTTCATTAGTGATTAGTGGTAAAGGTTTGTTCCAACGCCTTTTTCGCTTGCATCGCATGCTAAAAATAATTTTCTGGTTTCATCGTATGATGCTAATGTCTTAGAATTCAAGATTAAGCATTGAACCTTGTCAAACGTGTCGTGCTGTGATGTTCCCCATGACCATCTTGCTCTCTTGCTGGTTAATGAATGAAGGTTGGCACAAATACCATGTAAATTTGGAGTAAATCGTTCATAAAAATTCACTAGTCCTAAGAACGACTTTAATTCTTTGACATTTGTTGGTATTGCTGTATTTTGTATGGCGTGTAACTTACTTTTTGACGGTCGAATACCTTCTCCGCTAAACTGATGTCCTAAATATTCTATGGTTGGTTGTAAAAATGTACATTTGTTTAGTTGAACCTTGATGCTTGCGTTACGCAATCTTTTAAATATTTCAGTTAAATTGTTCTAATGTTCCTCATCATCTCGTCCAGTTACAGCAATATTATCGAAATAGACAGCTGTGTGAGGAATTCCTTCTAGAAGGTTTTCAATGTATCGTCCAAATATGGCTGGTGCGTTCGTAATTTCGAAAGGTAAGCTGTTGTACTGGAACATATATATTTGCGTGATTCCTTTTCAATTTCGAGGTGTAGATAGGCATCTCTTCAATCGATTTTAGAGAAATTTTGGCCGTTGGCTAATTGTCTGCGTAAGTGATCGAAAAGTGGTACTGGGTGTTTCTCCGCAATGAGTACCGGATTTATTGTCGTTCTGAAATCTCCGCAAATTCTGATATTACCTAGTCTTTTGGGCACGTTTACCGTCGCTGTCGCCCATTCAATTGTCCTTTCATTTGGATCCACCTGCGAAATGATTCCTTTTTGTAGCAAACGTTTGATTTCGGCTTCGACGTTCTTCTGAATGCCGAATTTGATTGGTCGTGCAGGGATGTGCACAGGTTGTGATCTGGTTTAATATGTAGTTTGAACTGGTAGTAATTTTGCCTAATATGTCTTCAAATAATTCCATGGCTTCCTATCCTTGATAATGGTTTCCAAACGTCTCTCGTGCTTTGCTAATGTGTGTGTATTGCGTTGAGGTAGACTACTTATTGTATATACTCCTGCTGGAAATGGCATGTTGAAAGCTTCGCTCCATGGCAAACCAAATAACATTGAGTCAGCATCGTTCATAACAATTACAGTGAGAGACTTGGTTGTTCTGTTAGCAGTGACGTTAACTGACGTTCTACCCATGGCTTCTAAACCAAAACCGCCATATGCTTTTAACTTCGGTGCTTTGGACAACATTGGTTTTCCTATGGCGTTCCATAGCTGACTGTTTATTATGGAGTAAGTAGCTCCTGCATCCCAAACCATTGTGCAGCGTATGTTGTTGATTTTGTCTTGAATATTATTCCTTCATTTTGATTACTTCCGTTTTCTGAACAGCGTGTTGTGCTGTTATCGCTTTCCCAACGATGTGTTGTTCTGTGAATTCTTCTACTGCGATACGTGGTTCTGTCTGAAACTCTTTGCATATTATTTTTGTGCATTACTTTAGCCTTACCTCTCCTCAGGCAAACTGCTTCCCAGTGACCATCCAAACTACAAGCTCTGCATTTGCAGTTTGCTGCTGGACATTTTCCATTTTTGTGTTTTTCCTTGCCACACCGCTTACACTGTTCCTTTTTGATCAACCCGATTTTTGTTTTTCTTTGTTTCTTGTTGCTTTTCCATTCGATCGTACTTTGTTAGCTGCATTACCATCTTCACTAAGATTATCATAATCTTTCTCTGCTGCTTCGCGTGCTTGAACCACTTCAAATACTTGTGCGAACGTTACTTCTTCTTGTATTCCATCAATGATAATCTTCAAACCAGGCCACTTCTGCATCATTTCGATTTCAGGTTTGGTGTGATTAAGCCCTGTAGCAAATCTGTCTATTTAGCATCTCGCCTTCATAACCACAGTGATTTGAAATTTCTTTTAGTTTATTTGCATAGTTTTCAAATGATTGATTCCTTGCGCGCGTGCAATTCCAATGATCTGTTAATGCTTTGAACCGTGTTGTTTTCATTTGGTATAAATCCAAAAATTTATTTGATATTTCCTTATAATTCTGTTCTTCGAATTTAGGTGTGCTGTTGGCAAAAGCAGTTTTTAGTTCTCTGTACGTGTCTGGTTTTAGGCACGACAAGAATATTGCACGTTTTGCATTAATATAATGTTCATCGTTTAGCTTACTGTTTAGCTCCCACATGCGGCACTGTGCTTCAAAATAATCGAGGTAGGTCTCTGCGGTAGTACATTTGTCGAATTTCTCACAATTGAAATTTCTAATGATGTGCTTTGTTTCATATTCGGATCTTCTCGATTCGTCATTTGCATTTGTGTTTGTATTACACTGTAATGAGTGTGCTGCCAATCCTTCTACTAATGATTTGTGATCTGTTGTTGTTGTTGTGTTTGTATATTAAGAAATTGGTGAAATTGTTCAGCGTTCATATTTCAGTATATAATGGTCCACTTGCCTTGATTTTTAGTACAATCCTCGTCGCCAGTATGTTATGTTCGTGGTGAAGACGTGGTGAACAGGCGTGGGTTGGGAAAACGTCAATAATGCACTAATATAGCATCAACAACTATTTATTGTTTTTATGTTATTAGGCATTCATAACTATCTGAGATATATGCAATATAACAAAATGTGTATGCCACAACTGTTACAGATATATGTACATAATTGAGTTCTGAACTCTACAAATGCTGTCTTTTTTGGAATTCATTATTAAGTAATTTCTCTGTACCTAATTCTCAATAGTATTCAGTGTGTATTCAGCAGTTTCCATTAAGTCAGATTTTTTCGACACTTACCAATATCGACGTATCGTCAGCAAACAAGACACTTTTGTCCAATTTAATGTCATTCACGTATTTCACGTATAACAAAGGCCCAAGAATACATCCCTGAGGCACCCCTCTGCGCTTAATTAATTTTAGATAAGTCCTAAACTATTCCAGTATGTTTCCTTCTATACCGTAAGAATATAATATCTTAAATAATATTTCGTGATTTACTAGAACGAACGCTTTATCAAGATCTAGGAATATGCCAATATTATTTTTTGCAGGAATTTTAATATTCTATTTGCCATTGTTTTTCGAATACTTTTGAAAATGAGTTCAATGAAGATATCGGCCGATAGCCCGCAACAAATTGTCCAGTACTATAATAGGCACTGTCAAAGAATTTTCTGAGGATAAATTTATCGTAGAAGCATTTAAAACCATTCAAACTACATAGGAACTAGGAATATGTTTTTGAAACCATGTTTAAATCATTGTACTTTTGTTTTAAAGAAATAAGATTCCCAAGAATTGAGGTAAGCATAAACCCAGAACCTGATACAAAAAAATCGCAGGGAAACATTAGAACAGAATCATATTATATAGAAACTGATATCATTTCTTAATTATATAGACTAAAATAAAATCCTAGAATCAACATGAATTGCTATTATGCAGACATTTCTGTGGAATTGAATTATTTTTCCTTTTATTTCTTTTTCTTTAGATTCTTCAAGCCAGAGGCAAGAAGCACAACCTATACATATGTCAATAGTTATCTTTAGGGGAATTGTGTATTACTTATCACGGACTGCAGCCGTAGACTTATTGTTAAATTATTTATTAGGAGTTGTCAGCACTGTGTAGTCAGTTCGTGACGTATGTACATATAATAATACAGCCTTCCCACCAGATATATGTACAATCTATCCTTGGCGATAGATTTGATCAAGAATGGTGGCTACATCTCATAGACTAAAACGATATTGACACACCAAAAAATTGATCCAAGAGCATCCTTAACTTTTTCAAAAACCAACACCAGTTTTGATCTAATAAATTAACAGCTTTCGGCTCACTTGATAAGATCTATTCCACATGATCAGAATGTGCTGCAGTGATAATGGAGGTGTCAAAGACTCACAACGAGTAAACATTCCAACCTATTTCATAGCTTCCAGAATCATGGTATTTGTCATACTCGACAGACAGAAAATAGAATATGTGTTCATTGGTGAATTTCTATGCCGCTCAAGCATAGTTCTACAATGTTGAAGTGATTGGACGATGAGCAACTAAGTTTGGGATAAACACTCTAAGGGCCCAATCTGTCCTAAGTCATAATAGGAAGTATAGATTATGCAACATACATTTTAGTAATTGTACGTGGTTTATCAGATAACTGATGTCCGATCAGGACGAAATGAACTATAAGTTGAGAAAGTTTGTGCAAAATTCTACCCAAATTAAAATGCTCATGTAGCAAACTGAAAATTTGGCCATTTTTTATCAAGTAGTACTAATCTACCAATAGACGGCGACAGTTAAACAATCCAACGGCCAAATTTATTTGTGTTTAAACTATATTTCTGTTTGTTACCAGAATTTCATTTTATTTTAAAGTTTTGCGATTGGTTTAACCATTCCTCAATCAGTGATTTCGATTTACTATCCTATAGATTGACCATAGCAATGGTGTATAATATGGAAACCTATTTAACTTAAACTTACTTAACTTAATCCTGGAGTCTTTCTCCCTTTTGGTATAAGGCTTGCGTCATATTTGCTCCCTCCATATTTCCTTCAACTGTGCTCTATCTTGTACTATCTGTTGTATGCTGTTTTATCTATATGTATTTTTATATTTGTCATTTTATACATGTCATCTGCATAATAAATCTGATATTGTTATGTTGTATTGTTACCTCCAGTTTTCTACGTAGTACTTATTTAGTTTATTTCTGCAGTGTTTTACAACTTCTATTGAGAACTGTGTTGAAGGGCAGAGAGCAGATAGCAGAGAGCTCAAAATGCACCCCTTATTTTAATCCCGTTTTATCGACTACATATCGAACAATTAGAACCTTCGTCTCTTGTTCTTATGTAACTGTTATTTTAGTGCAGACTTTTAGCTATGATTTCTTTTCCAGTATATTGCATATTGTAGTATGAATTTTAGTTAATTGTATAGAAAGCAAAAATTATTACAAATAATATTTATAAAATTTTAGTATTATATTAACAAAATAATGAACAATATAATCAAAATATATTACCTAGTGTGTGTATAAGTGTAATTTGTTTTCTAATTTTTAACTTCTCTCTCTCTCTTGAATTCTTTCTTCACTTCTTTTCTTTGGTCTTTTCCTTTTATTGTACTTCTATTTTCTTTGGTCTGTTCGTCGTTTGTAAACAACAATTTCTTTTTTGATGTGGTCTGCTTCTTTTCAACCCTGGTATTTTATATAACTTTTTATCTGACTTTTTGTCGACCATCCCATTGCGTTGTTCATAAACAAAACTTCATTTCTTTTTTTCTCGGCACGTCGTTATAGCAATTTGGAATTCTAGATCTTGAAATTTTTCAAATGTATGTGTGTTGTATATGTTTACAACGCTTTTCTATTTCTTAAAGAATGCTTTCTATAAAATTTACATCTTTTTATTGGTAATTTTACTAATGGAGTATTACCATACTACAATATCCTCTCTTTCAATTCTATCGAAGATTTTTTCCATACCTGTATAACATAGAAGTATCTGCCGGTTAGTTACTATAGCTTTTACTCATTTGCCTTAAATTATATATCTGACCGTGCATTCCCTTTTCTTTCCTAAATCCCGTTTGTGTTCCCTTCATCTGATCTACTCTTTCTCCTAGTATTCTTTGTAGGATTCTTGTGTATACCTTACCTACTGTGCTAGTTACGGTTATTCTCCTACAATTTTTACACTTTTTATTATCATCTTTGTTATAGATTGGTATTATTATTCCCACCCTCCACTCATTTGGTGTTATCTGCTCTGTTTTAAATTGGTTAAATAGATCAGGTGCTTCTTCCTTCCTTATTCATTCAAAAGCTTTTTCCACTCATCTGATTTTCTCCTATCGCTCTCCCAAGTTCTATTCTTCCAATGCTTTCTCTAGCTCTGCCTCAATTATTTTGTCTTCTTCTTCTGCTGCCTGTTGTTTTGGTCTTGTTATTAATCTTTTCTCATTGTATACTTCGTCTGTATCCTGTTAGAACTCTTCAAAATTCTTCTTTCATTTGTTCATAACATCTTCTTCCTTGGTTAGTATTTTTACGAATTTATTCTTGTTTATTCTTCAGCATCCTTGGTTTCTCATATGTTTCAATGTTCCATAGAAGAGCATTTGGTTCTCCTTGTGTGTTTATACTATTCCGTCTCCCAATTATCTGCATGATAATTGTTTGCTATCTTTCACTAAATTTTTAGCTGTTCTTCTTGTAGTTTTGATGATCGATTTTTTGTTTGTTATTTTCGATTATACTTGGTATTGTGTCGTTCAGATCCACCAGACAGTTCCTTTTCCTCTGTTCTCTAACTTTGTTAGTCTACATGATTTTTCTGTCGGTTTTTAGGCATTGCTTAAATTGTAGCCAACTTCTACATCTGTGTTTTATTCGTCTCTGAATTTGTATGTTGTAACATGCTTCTTTACTATTTTTCTTGAATTCTCTTTTTAAGATATAATTTTCATCTATAACTCCCATATAATGATATGTGCCCCCAAAATCTAAATCGTTTCCCCTTTATGTCTGTAATTTCTTGAGGGATACTCAAAAATCGGGTAAACATAAAATAGTATAGAAGTAAATGAGAACATAAAATTAAAGAGACGAAGGTACTAGAGAGAAATTGTACAGGTGATTGAATAAACGAAACACAGATGCAGAAGCAAGATGAGCACAATTCAAAGAAGACTCGAGAAAAATCGCAGCTTGGAATAAATATTTGACAACAAAAAAGACCAAAAATTATGAAATCTAGAAAAATGGAAAGACAGTAGTTAAAAATCTAGTGAATTATAGCAAACAAAAATAATGGAATTCTGAATTTTATTATCCTTGAACTTGGTGTCGGCTACTATCAGATCAGTTTCTATACAAAAATCTCTAATTATATGTCCACTCTCGTTTATAACATCTTCTCATTCTCTTCCAAGCCAACTCTCCAAACCTTTATTGTTTTTATTTACTTTTCCATTTAGGGCATAGTGTTATTTTTCGCTTTATCGATTTGCTCTTGTATCTTTTTGTGAAAGGTCAATTAATCTTATAACTTTTCATTATCCTTTGACGAGTATTCTAGTATGAAGTAGCATGCATATTTTCCTATCAATATTTCTGAAATTAGTATTTTCTCGCTTGTATTTCGGATGTCTACCATATCTTTAACTTTATCCTCTGCAATTATAATAGCTACACCTGCTTGCGCATGTGTTGACAGCTCCACTCCTGTCTATTCCATTTGATAGTTGTGCTTTAATATCTCTTCCTGTCCTTTTGGTTTCAGTTATGCGCAATATTTTTGTATTAATTTTTTGTGTAATTTTCTGTTCTTTCAGATTTAGACGTTTGACATTCCATTTTCCTACGTTAATCACTGCTCCTTTTCCGCTTATTTAAACCTCCCAAACAAGCGTCCACTATATCCAAAATACTCGTAGTTCTTTCCATGGCTTTGTACTCCATTCGGTTTATTGAACATTGTTAGTTATAGAACATCACCCGTTTTTGTTTTAAAAGTTTCCGCTCCTGCTCAAATCCGACTCATTTGCATGCTTTGTTATCAATAAATAACTTCATATATCCTATCCTATAAATGTTTGCCTTTGCTATTTTCTTGCTTGAACTCTAATTAATTTTTGTATTTATGTTTTTGTTTCACATGTAGGGTTCAATAAATATTCTGCATTACCTTATATTTCTGAGTTTGTACTTATTTCTTAACATTTCCAGCTTGTCTGTCATGTTTTCCACTTCAATTACACATATGTATATTGGAGTCGAAGTGCGAAAAGTGTCAGAACATGTTAATAGATTGAGACACATTGGCAATAATTGCAACGGTAACAAAAAATCCAGCAATATATCAAGAATATTGCAAAGTGAATTCTATTTACAGAACAGCGTGGGATAACGAAATAAGGGATGGTTATAGGAGCCAGATTGACCGATCTGAAAATAAACAGAAAACAATTAGAAGTATAACCGATGAGTTCACAGGAAAGAATGCTACTAAAAATATAGCACGCAATTGCCTCTTGAGATAATGAATCAATGTTTCACAAACAATGGAAAGCAGACATTTTTAGTCAGTCTTCTATTAATGCACATAAATTGCTACTAAAGGAAAATAGTTCGTCCGCGAGATCATGTTTCTTCACACCAGTAGATCATTTTGAACTGAAGGGGATCATTATGTAAATTAAATCAAGCCACACCCTGGATCATTATGGCTTCTGTACGAGGTTAATAAAAGCAGTTGTACTTAGTGTTATTGATCCACTGACCAACATAATCAATAAATGTCTTGAGGAGGGAGTCTCTCCTAAGGAACTAAAAATTGCCAAGGTGGTGCCAACACGTTAAAAAGGGGACACCAATGATCCGGAAAACTTCCAAAACCAATATGTATATTGCCAGCTTTCTCAAAAATAATTGAGGTTGCAGTTGCGAATCGACTAACGAATTTTTTGGGCAAGAACAATTTCATTACTACTGCTTAACATGTATTTCGTAGAGACAAATCTACTGCAATAGGGTTAACACAACTAATGAATGCGATAGTGGCTGCTATAGATAATGAGGAATATGTGAGGGTGACATGTTATGATCTTGGTCCCGCTTTCGATACTGTGGATCATAATATGTTGATGGATAAGTTGTTCTATTATGGAATACGTGGGAGAAGTTACGATCTGCTGGCTCTATACTTCTCCGATAGATATCAATATGTTGAAATGGATTCACGCAGATCAACATTGGTGACCATAAAATACGGTGTTCCCCAGGGATCCATTCTTGGATCTTTACTTTTCGTTGTATATATGAACGATTTAGTAGTGAATATTTCAGCTGAAGCAGTTTGCTTATACGCGGATGACACATCACTGGTGACAATAGCCGAATCCAAACAAGATTTATTAACGAATACAAGTAAAGTATGTAGTGAAGCAGAAACCTGGTTAAATTCCAATAAATTGAAACTTAACCCAAATAAAACACAACATCTAGATGGGTCACTAAATAGAAGAGATGTCCTACTACCAACATCAAATTATTAGGTATCCATGTTGACAGTAAATTAATCTGGAAAGTCTACATAGACGAATTGGCAGGAAAGCTGTCTGCAGTGGTCTATTGTGTAAGAAGGGTGAAGCAATTATCTACTCATTAGGCTGCGAGACTGACCTATTTTACAAACTTCCACAGTGCTGCTGTGTATGGGGGAATCTGGGGAATGTCCCCGGAGACTGACCGTGTCTTTCTTCTACAGAAACGTGCTGTGAGAGCTCTCTGTAGCCTGAGGAAAGACCAATCATGTAGGCAAGTGTTTGTGAAAGAAAAATACTTACCTTAACAAGTGCATATATACTTACATTGGCCAAATACATACATAAAAATCAGAAAAATTTTGTCAGGAATGGTGATACACATTACCATAACACTCGCTGTAAGGATGATATCAAAATACCCTATCACAGAGTGCAGACTACACAGAGGCATGCCGACTTCTGGAGCCCAAAAATAATGAATTCACTGCCAGATAGTATGAAGCGCTTACAACATAATAAATTTACAAATAGACTGAAAAATTATTTAAGAGCATATGCTATTTACTCGATGGATGAATTTTTTAACTGTACTCTTATTTCGGTTTATACATACATACATGTTGTTTGTTACTACTGTGTAATACAATGTCTGAGTCTTATACGCCTCTCTGAAGATATCGATATGTAATTCGTTATTTATATTTCATCTTATTTTATTGGTGCTTTTACCTTTTTATGCTTTTTTTGCTACAGTTGTTACTGTACTAAATAAATACTTACTTACTTACTGCACTGTATATTTTAACACAAAGCTCTAAATTTCGTGTTATGAAATATTATACCTGTTGCTCCAATTCTCTTCCGCTTACTTGTTCGATGAGGATTCCCTTGCCGATTTGGACATTTGTACGTGATAATTCACGCAAACGAATTTAATTCTCGTCGACTCACAACCAATCATTTTGGCCTCCCAAACGCAACCAAGAAACCAACCATTGAAATTCCAATTCTTAACTCCTATTCTACACAATGATCGCAGATATGGAACAACAAAGTTTCTTATTATCATGTCACAAAAGATTCAAGCAAGATAAAGTAAGGAAATAGTCATCAATAATCGGTTTCTGAACATTCGGTTCGGATACGCTTATTGTTCCGATCCTCAACATTTGCCTTAATTAGCTTTATTCTTCCTATTTAAATTCTAAACCGTCAAGTGTTAGATTAACATAGTTAAGTATTTATCACTAGATTTGGAGTTACACTTTTTCTGTTGGCCCAGTGTTTAGAGCCTGTGTTCGATTTATGTTTTGATGCAGCCACTGTCAATCAGATTGCAATGATTTTTATGTATTCGTTTTTGAAAGGTTGCTAGGTGAGAAACCCAACACATGGGTAAAAAATATGAAAATAGTTGCAGTTCCACATTCAACCCTCATGCGCCTTACAAGTATTAACATACAAATTAAACGTTTTAATTATATTCCAATTAATGTGCATAGTCAGCAAGTGTTTTATTCAATTTAAAGACGCTATAAAGAGTGAGAACCCAGGTTTAAGATCCAATACCTATTAGGACATATGAAAACCTTTGAAATAAAGTAATTAATTACCTTGCTAAGAAGCTACATATAGACGGGCAGTCCCTAATAAAGCATCTGAGTGTGAATCAGGTAATACAACGAGTTGAAGGACTTTCTAATGGATTACTACTAAATAATGATGGTCAGTCACTAAAAGAGGACTATATCTCCTAAGTAAGAAACGACCTTTTATTCCGTTTTCTATGCTTGGCTGCTGCTGCAATTTTGGGAAGGAGCAAGTCACCTATAATAAAACTCAACTTGATATGCCATCAATCATCCATTCTTACTTACTTTAGTCCGTAGAACTTACATCCAATTGGACCTAACCTTCGCTGTCACGTTACTCCGATTTTATATTGATCTGACTGACTATATTGTAAATACATCCCTAACAATGACGGTATGATCACATAGACCTGAGTCCCCAAACTCCGTATACTCTCAATTCGGTCTGAAACAAGCTATTGTATTTTTCTACATATGCTACTGGTATTGGTTTTGTATTTTGACGAATTAAAGGGACGAATGTAACCACAGACATCCACTAATGGATACTTGGAAGTGCTTCGTGAACGAATAGCTTTCGTGGCGTTCAGTTCATCATAGAACACCGGAACAATGGACTGTTGCTTAATTTCCGGTTCATACCAATCCGTCCAAGTTTCGTCACTGATTTTCCACTTCTTCGGTTAAGTTTCTTGAGTATTCCTTTACACCAATTAACACGATTCCATTTTTCAACTTCGGCCTAATTATTCGGAATCCATCGGAAATAGATCCTTTTTACAGCAAAATTCTCATGCAAAATCGAATATATTGTAGTTTTCGATATGTATAAGAATGTATCTTTCTCACTGTAAGTCACATGCCGATTATCTACAATTATGTTGGACACAGCATGAAGATCATTTGGTCGACCTTCAGACAATTCGTCACTGATGGACGCATCACCACGTCCAAATTTTACAAACCAATTTTGTTAGTTTTTCTGGTGGTGCTTCATTACCAAAAATTGAACGAAGCGATGCATTGTTGTTGAGTTAAGCCATTTCGGAAATCGTAAAAGTCATCCAACGACAACCATAATGTCAAATTTCCATTCTTTCAAAAAATTACCTTTTTCAAATGTTTATTGCTCATAAGCTATAAGGTAAATTCCTAAGGTGCCATTGATTTTACAATAATAAATATATCAAATTTTACGATTTAGTGGTCGTGTGTAAAAGCATAAAAGGCGCCCCTCGTATAACCACGATCAATAAGTCGTTATCTAAATTTACTCAATTTTATTACAGTATTTAGTACATTACCAAAATCGTGTATTGAGAATTGTACATTATTGCGTAATATATGCAAAAAATTTAAAAATAGGCCACAACCCAGTAAAACATATCAAACCCATAAGATATGGACTACAGTGTCTGCGCGCACTGTACTGACAAACCCTGGTGATCAACTTGTCATGTCCATTTTTAATTCACCCAAACATATGTTGAATGAAGAAATGAATAGCATATTGTCATACTTAATGATGAAAAACAATAAATTCAAATAGACCGAATGGATTTTCCTATACTATTGGTACGATTTTTGAAAAGGGAGAGTAATATTTTTCCAAAGATAGCGGAGATTTCAACTAACTAGGAAATCTACTGATCATCAAGGGCACATAGAACTCAAAAGTATACAGTTTTTAGAAGGGATAGAATACAAATTTCCTGTGTCCTGTGATTACGCGTTTCGGTAGGATAGAGTACCATTCTCTTAGTTCGCGTTCTAAGAGCCTGATTTAGGAAACATAGACGTATATGGCATACCGTGTTTCTGAACTAATAATTCTACCTGTCATGTTAACATCTTCGGAGATAGTCATAGTCTCAAAATGCGATCACCTTGTTTTAAGTTAAATGTGTGTTAAATACTCATCTTTTGGTTAATCTTCGCCACTTGTTAGGTCAATCAAAAACCAAACTTGAATTTAACCGGTTATCTTTCAGTACAGGAATTAATGCCTTCTTCGTACAATCTTCGACAGTGAAATATAAAACTATATAAAGAAAACGTTTATTTCTAATTAAAATATATTGATAAAAAAGATCTGTAGTAAATTTATATTGTACATTATTATATTGAGTTGATCAACATGGCGATAACGTGTGCGTGTTGTCAAAAGAGTATGACTCGATGTGACGAATATATTTGTTGTAGAAATATGTGTGATAAAAATTATCATACATCATGTATATCACTTTCCGAAGAAAGATTTGCTGAAATGAAAAACAGTGGTTTATTAAGGAGTTGGGCGTGTCCTGAGTGTTTGAACTCGCAGCCGACATCACTAAAGAGCAGCACTACTGTAAGTAATACTGCTACATTAGAACAGTTTATTACATTTAAAATTGAAGAGGCTGTAAAGAACATAATTACTAGCTTCCAATTTGAGATGGATAAGTTATATAACGAAAACAAAAAACTTCGTAAGGAGATCGGGGACTTACAGGCTGTAAGTAAAATACAGCGTTCTACATCTGATTTATCAAAAATTCAAGAAAATGTCGCTAGCGAAGGAAATAAATAAAATATCCCTGAAAGACCTTCAGAGCAGAACAAAAGACTGCCTGCAAATAAAAACGAACAAAATACTCCTCACAGTTCGATGCACTATGCCGGAGTTTTTAAGAATACGAGTGCACAAAAAGACATCGAAAATCAAAATAAACAGGTGGAACATATAAACAAACAAAATAATGATGGTTTTGTAACTGTTACTAATAGAAGGAAAAGACGGAACATAATACATGGTGAAGCTACACAAAATATGTCAATCAAGGGTGTGGATAGATTTGCTTATATTCACATCTATGGTTTGGATGTGAGCACTTCGGAAAATGACCTAGAGAGACACTTGGAATGCAATAGTGCAACACAAAGTGTGAGAACCTACAATCGCGACGTTCTTCGGAATATGCTTCTTTTAAAATTACCTGTAAATTTGATGAATTACAGATGGTACAAAATACAGCTATATGGCGGAGAGGTGTTAAACTAAACCGTGTTTTTATTCAAACGGAATACCAATCAACAAAATACAATAACATAATCAATCATAACAAAAAATTAGAAAGACAGCAAGAACTTGTTACAGATAGTCTGAAGGGGAGTTCCAGAAGTAAGCCTGACAATGGAATAATCATTTACTATCAGAATACACGTGGATTACGTACTAAGACTTTAGACTTTCATTCAGCAGTTAGTGATGCTAACTATGATATTGTGTGTATTACTGAGACCTCACTTTCTAAGGATATATTTGATGTTGAACTTTTCCCAACCTTGTTCTGGAATCATAATCTGCTATTACGAATAATCCCGGGAGTTTTTGGCGATACATTAACCTGAGACGGGGTAATATAGGTATTCCTAATTCAGTTAGAAATATTAGCAGTGAATTTTTTGATAATCTTTCTTCTGTAGTCAATGGCTTCAGGGATTATTTTGAATCAGTTTACCAACCTGAATTAGATTATCCAACACATAGTACATCAATTTCTTTCAGTAATTTAGTAATTTATGTGGATCACATTACTGAGACAGAAGTTATTTGTGTCCTAAAAGCACTTAAAAACAGCAATGTCGCGGGTAACGACGGGATACCGTCTTTTACACTGAGAGATTGCTCTCAAGTACTAGCTCGTCCTCTGTGTCACATTTTTCATTTATCTTTAAGGACAGCCACATTCCCGGATGCTTGGAAGGTGGCGAGACTCGTCCCTGTATATAAAAAGGGTGACAAACAACTAATTGAAAATTACAGGCCAATTGCTATCATAAATAATTCTGCAAAAGTTTTTGAAGAATGCCTATACGCCAGGATTTATCCTCAATTAAGGCATTTGCTTTCTGTCCATCAACACGGGTTTGTCAGTAATCGATCGAATGTAACGAATCTGACAACGATTACTCAATTTATTTCCGACAACATCGATATGAATAACCAAATAGACGTAATTTATACCGATCTAGGCAAAGCATTTGATCGTAGTGATCACTCAATACTTCTTAGGAAGCTCGATGCATTTGGATTTTCTCAGTCAATGGTAACTCTCTTTTCTTCATATCTGAAGCAAAGGAAGCATTATGTAGAATACTTGGGACACGAGTCTCACCACTTCTATCCCTCCTCAGGTGTACCACAGGGAACAAATCTGGGACCCCTTTTATTCACAATCTACATAAATGATGTATGCGATCTGCTACACTGCTCAAAGTTGTTGTTTGCGGATGATTTAAAACTATACAGCGTAATTGAAAACTCTGACGATTGTATTTTTCTTCAAAACCAACTCAACGAATTACAAATATGGTGTACTAATAACGGACCACATATAAATACAGACAAGTGTAGTGTTGTGAGCTTCACACGTAAGACCCATCCTATACACCATGCATATCACCTTAATAATAGTTTGCTGCCAAGTGCTGCATATAGATGCTCCCGAATTGTTGGGCTGGCTGAACTTTCTTGTACCTCGATCCTCAACTAGGCTTCGCCATACCTTTTACATATCGAAACCTTGAACAAATATAATGATCAAATCCCCTATGTATAGAGTATGTAATGCTTACAATTTTATAGCAGATGATACAATGGATATACACTATTCATCCCTAACTTCTTTGTTAAGCAAGTGTACTTCCAAAATACACTTATTATACTTATAAGTATGTTGTTGGATTGATCACCATTTACATATCAATCACTGTATTAAATAAATGTAAATAGAAAAAGGTACGGCACACACTACTTAAGCAAGCCAGTGGCCATTGCTATTATCTGTCCTCTCGCTCGTCCGTCACATGCGCACACACCGGTGGTTAAGGTACAGACGACTAGAATTAATTTGTGTTACAATATTTATATAGAGTATTAGCAATGTTACTAGATATAGTATTTTTGTATTTAGTGCATACTGAACGTATTTTAAGTTAATCTATAATTTCCTGTAATTGGGGGTTTACCTCTGTTGGAAATAAAACAATAAATAAATAAATAAATAACATTTTTATTTTTATGTGCGTCGATACACACGTGCAACACATAAAGCCGTAATAAATCCCTATACCAAAAATTTTAAGAGAATTGTGGATTTGAAAAAGAATTCAAAAGCTTATTTTAAATTAAGCATCCTGAATAAATATGTGGCCATATTCGTGTGATTTGAAATATATATTGCTTTTTGCTGACTTTCTAAAAAATCTCAGCACATACGTTACTAGGGGTCCCATCACCGAAATAATGGTAAAATAAAAATTACATATTGCTTAATAGAATCCAATGCTGTTGTAATGTAATTTATTCAATTCAACTTAACGGCATATAGTAACACATTGTAAAAACAAATTTGCAATCTACCTGCCTTTTACTCCAGTTTATGATACTAAAAGAAGTTGATTAAGTGGAGCAACACCTCATATTGACCAAGTAAATATATGCTGCTAAAATAAATACCAGCGTTCACCAACTACGCAGGCAAGTAATACATGGAAGGATATTGCTCTATTTTTCACGTATCCCGTTTATTTACTGCATAGTTTAGTGACTTTAATGAAAAATTAAACGGCTAAAGGTTTTGCCAACTTAACGAGTTAAACTACATACGCGCATGTAATAGGCTCGATTCCTCTGCTTTAATCTAATTTCTAGATACACGTTGAAATTTTATAAGCATTTAACCTATAAATAACGGTCAAACATAAATCTCCTATGATAGTTATACATGTGGCTGGGCATATTACCTTCGCTCTAAATCAGGCATGGGCAACCTTTTTTGTAGAAGTTTTATGCTGTGAGTAATCTTGAAAAATATACATTTTTGTAATATCCTTATGATTCGTTATGAATTAAGTTTAGACGGGCCGTGCTAATATGCAACGAAAGAATTCAGTAGCGGGACGAACAAACCTTACTCGAGGGCCGCATGTGGCCCGCGGGCCGGAGGTTGCCCATACCTGCTCTAAATCAATAGATCCGATAGTTGATAATTCGTGAGTAGCCGAATCCTAAGTTGTGTTCCATTGTTGTTAAAAATTCGGGTGTAGTTTCCTCCGTAGCTTAAAACGTGGTGTCTCTTCGCTCCTCTTCTTTATCAACAACCCCTTAGTGATTTAAAATCTCCAATCTTTTGTTTTTTGATTCAATTAATAGAAAATTTTGCCCTAAATTCTATTAAATCTATTAAAGAAATTCTATATCTAATCCCATTTTCATCAATACTTTGATATTTATAAAAGATTATACACATAAGGAACTTAAATGTTGACAGAAATTAATGGGGATTGCATTTCCGCCAACAGGTAAGTTCTTAACGAGTAGAGCCAATGCGTCTGCCCATTATACACATATACCGTTTGTACATTAATCACGGATCTTACAAGTTAAAACTAAGTAAACCCTTTACAGATATCAATCAAGTGTGACCCATAAATAGAGGAATTTGGCCTAGGGATATGAAAAGTTCACTTTATTCCGTTATGGATTATCATATAGGCACAAACATAGCAGTAGGTTATCCTTTGTACCTAAAAATTTTTAAATAAGTAATAAGCTTTAAGTTCTTTAATTTTTCAGAATAATTTTCTTTGAATTTATAACTGTTTCATTCTGTGGAAGTGGTTTCTAAAACACCTATTCTATTCTAAAGTCTGTATCTCAGGAACATGCTTTTCGAACGTTTCTACAGTCTTCTTAGACATTGAAGAATACTAATCACGGTTTGTTTTTGTTGATTCGAAACAAAAGGATTCGGTAGATGATAAATTCGCCATGCTACTTGACTCCCAAGTTTAGCGTTGTACGCTTTCAGTGGTCGATTGTTTGAGTTTGAGCAACTGTACGATAGCTGGTATTCTCGTAATGAATGGCTTTAATTGTTATTCGGTTAGAATTCATTATTTTAATTTATAAATGGCCGCCTACTACTTTATTTTATAGCCTTTATGCTCCTTAGCATAGTTTGATTACAGTATCAGTTTATACATCGCAGTCAATTTTAAACTGTTGTTGTTTACCTGAAAATGAGAAACTTACATGTAGAAGAACTTAGTATGGTCCTGAAATTTATACCTTTCCATCCAGTCCCTGTTGTTGACGTATTAACACGCAAAAGAACGTGTGTACATACTTTACCAATATACATACATTTTACTTCTAGGGGCCATATTTACAGAGGACCAGAAAAACAGCACTACAGAATTAGCTTTCAAATATGCCGTTTACAAAATCAACAAGGATAAAACCCTCTTGCCGCACACATCCCTCGTTTATGACATTCAATACGTTCCAAGAGACGACAGCTTCCACGCCAGCAAAAAGGGTAAGTCCTATTGTTTACTACGTTTGGAAGGAGAAACGCTCATTTTCTTGAGGTCGTGATTAAACATTTCAAGAAAATGTGTTCGGTGATTAATGAATGTATTTTTCTACTTGTCAGGGTGCAAAATACAGCTTATTTCTTCTTGTGTTTGTAAGGGTTTTTGTATTAACGATATTTTCTGAATTATACTAAACGCTTTATTCAGAAAATTACTTGCATGATTTATAGCGAGACTATTCTTTTGATTCAAACCATCTCGTCGATTTGGACAATAGGAGTATATATGTATATAAATTTCGATTACCTTTGTCCTGTATTTTCGAAAGTAGGAAATCAAATAAATTTTGGTGTTACTGAAGACAGCTTTTTAGCATATATAAGGAGGTATCTACAGAGATTAAAACTTTGCTAAAATAATTCTTTGGGAATCATATAAAGTTGCATTCTCCCTATTAAAGTATTTAGATGTACAGGTAAATTAACGCCATTGTTAAATACAAGTTAAACACACAACGAAAATCTACAGGGTCAGTAACTTATTCATAATTTGAATATGTTCTAGTTTTTAACTCAGTATCAACATTTTAAAAGAAGAAACCCTTACCTATTTTTTCTCCTTTGTCTAATCTACATACATATAGATTAGTGTATCTACAAGAGAGATATGTATATATTACGTACAGCAGGCATAATGTACTTAAAAGCATTATGGGAATGAAATTAATTTAATTGAATTCTACTAATTTATATAAAGGTCAGGACAGCAACAACTGGATTAAATTAAATTAAATATATTAAAATTTATGAATCAAAGAATAATAACTTCTAAAGTTGGCTTTTGATATAGGGCTGCATGAGTAATTTTAATTATATACATATGTAAAATATGTAGCTATAGCGTATATCCCAAATTTGATACACAACTTTGGTATCTTCGTTAGTAGAAATAGACGAAAGGTTAAATGTGAGGCAATATGTCAATAATTTTGTTTTTAAGGAACTTAAGAAAAACTATTTTGATTTTGTTACAGACCGAAAGGAATGTGCGATAGGAGTATTGTCATTAATTTAATACACAATTTTATCTGCAAACAACTATCATAGCAAAATGGGACAGAAATTTTTAAATGCAGAAAAATTAGATCTGCTGGAACATTATTTTACAGCAAATAGAAATTCCTAAGTTGCTTGTGGCAGGTAGTACGAAAACTTTCCTGAAAAATACTACCTAATAATTATTGGAAAAATAAGATGTAACAAATACCATCCACATGAACCAACAATTGTTCAACAATTAAAAATCAACGATTACCCAAAAGATTGCAGTTTTGTCGTTGATTTGCCAGAAATTGTCTGCTATATGAAACCTCTCCCTTGGTAGACAAATTTCGGTTCACAAACGGTGGAGTTTCCGATAAACACAACTACTACTATTGGACAGCAAAAGATCCATATTTAATTAAGCAACAAAGACAAAGGTTTGGTTTTAATATCTGCTGTGATATGCTAGATATGACCGGAAATTAGTAGGTATTTTTCTATTACAAGCAGTTTTCGTTTTCTGTTGAGATGGTTATTTAATTGGTTCGTTTATTTTTGAGTACAATCCCACTTGGTCTAAATACTTAGATTAAAAGAACCGAATATATAAGAGAAATCTTGACACTTAAACAAACAAGCGAAGTTTGGTTATAGCAAGATGGTTGCCCGGCACACAACACAAGGAAAGTTAAAAGATTTCTGAGTTATATTTCCAACGAGCACACAATTTCAAATGGCGGTCCTGGCCTGCTCGGTCACTCGATCTTATTCCAATGGACTATTACTTATGGAGTACTACAAAAAATGATTGAATTCGATCGTTCTAGCAATTTTAAAAGAATAAATTAGAAATGTCTTTCGGTTTTTCAACAGTAATATACTTCGAAAAGATTGTAACTCTGCAAAAAGTAGATATCAAAAGCATTGAACAATTTTACAACGCTTATATTAGTAACATCGTTCTTGATTATCAATTTAAAACATTTTCTTATGTCAATAAAGTTAAAAAAGTTAATACAGTGTCTATGATTCTTCCAAAAATTGTTACGTTGGATTGTACCCTTTATTAAAAGGAAATCTAACTTTCCTTCTTTGCAGAATCTTTGTCCCACTTTATTGCCGGTATTAAAATTACTTAACCTTCCTATACTTCACGCATACGGTCTGTGAGACCGATTTATATAGTATAGTATACGTCTTTCATTTTGACGTGAGTATAGGAAGGTTAACTAGTTTTGTGTGAAATTAATGACAATACTTCATGACACAGTAGTGTTTGTCTGGAGCAAAACCAAAATAGTTTTTCGTAAGTGTTTTTAAAATTAAAGCTCTTATTGCCATTTGATACCCCATTACTCATTATAAAGCATATATTAGACCGATATAAAATCTAATATGGCAGCTACAAAACAAACAAGAAAATGTGTAGGTAATTAAAAGAATGCGCTAAAGTCCCTTTTGACATCATAATAATCATTTTTAGAAGATACTCTAATAATATACAACTTTAAAAAGTGTTGGACTTTGAACTACCATGGTCTTGGCTAAAAACGAGAACGACGTATTTCATTCTTTCTCAAAAAGACCAAAACTAAACCGCATAGGATAAAATAGAAGAAATATCTATAATCACAAAATTATGAAAATCTTCTCTAATTTATGCTTTCTTCTATTTGTCATAGATGTTGAGCATCGAAATTGGAACACACGGTATAGTAACATTTATCTTAGTACTAAACTCATCTTGTTTGTGTTGATATCCTATTACATTTCGTATGTCCTTATTGATTCGTTTTTCGTGTACGATTTCGAGTATATTGTGTTATTTCACCCGATCAAATTCCTCTGTCACATTTGTAAACATGAATAGGTTTAGCGCTGCGTATTCGATCACTTTTACAACTACTTATATTACATCCCTCACTGAACAATACTTACGGACCCGTTGTTGTTCCCTTATTTGCAAGCGCGAGCTTTGCTATACCACTGTTAGGTCATTGAAAACCACAAATGAATTATACACAGCATATTTTAGAACATTCCCAGGACGCTTTCATAAATTACACTTCATAAGTGTCAAACATAATTCTATTTAACCTTGTTCCTCGAAACATCGTTACTCTTTGCAGACTTTCAGTCCACCGAGAGCTTTCTCGTTCGCTCTAAAAGGACAATTACAATTCTGAGATACAATATAGTTACATAATTAAGGAAGCAATAGAAATTATTTCTTATCCTAGTCCTAATCCCTTTCTATCCTGTTCCTACCATCTTATCTCCTTCCAGCTTATTTTTCGTCTTTCGGCCACTTTACACGCTTTCTCTATCTAGTTCCATCTAGATCTTCTGCTTTGTTTTCTTTTGACTGATTAGGCTTCAAACATTCCTCCTGCTATCCTTTCTCTTCTAATTTTCATTACATGCCCCAACCACCTCAGCTGACGTTCTTCTATTCTGTATTGTATGGGATCTATTTCCAATTTTTTTCTCATTGTTCTATTTTTTACTTTATCCATTTTCATTTTGTCATCTATCCTTCTTAGAAACCCTATTACCGTACTTTGTAGTTTTAGTTTCTGTTTCTTTGTTGTTGACCAAACTTTTGAACCATAAGTGAGGATTGAAACCGTTTGAAGATCTCAGTTGGTTCATTTCTTCCTTTACCTTTTCATCGAATCTTCAACCAGGATTGTCCCCAAGTATTAGAAGTTAGTTACCTATTCCAATTATCTTTTGTTTTGAGATATTTCATGTTCCATGTTTTCCTTACTTATAATCATGGTCTTAGTCTTTTTCCATATATTTCCAAATTAGGTTTTTCCTGGTATTCGTTGTAGGTTTTAGCATTTTTGTTCAAAGTTCTTTCGTCTTTTGCTATGAGAACTATATCATCGGCATAGGCTACTTTCGGCATCTCTATCATATCCATGTTCCAGAATCCTATATTCTACTATTTTAGCTGTCCTTTGGCTTCTTTGATTACCTCATCCAGAACTACTGTGAATAGAGGTATAATTCCTCTATAATTTTTACATTCCCTCTTTAGGTATTGATACGATAATGCCCGTTTGCCAGTCCTCTGGCGCTATACCTGCGTCCAGAACATTGTTCATTAGCATGTCCAAAGCTTTCAACAGCTTATATCCTCCTGCCATTATCATATCCGACGTTATACTATCACATCTAAGAGCTTTCCCTGGTTTCATTGTTCTAATTGCCATCTTGATTTCTTCGATAACCTTGTTTGGTGTTTATTGTTTCCTTGTTACTCTGTTATATGTTTCTTCCCCATTTCCTTGATCTATCGTCATTGTGTCTTTTCCCTCTCGCAGATCCCGAAAATACCTCCTCCATCACTCCATCATTTCCTCTTCCTCCAGAATAATATCTCCATTTTCGTCTTTTGGTTGTCACGTTACCACGTGTCCATTTTCTTATTACACTGAAGAACATTTCCTGATTTTCTTCATAGGCTATTTTTATTTCTTGTCCAAAGTCTTACCAAGATTTCTCCTTTCCTATTTTTACTAATCTCTTAACTTTTTTCTCTCTTCTGTGTAGTTTTCGTAGTCGCGTTGTGTTCGTATAGCTATATATTTTTCCATCTTTGTTTCTTTATTTTGACTGCGGTTTTAATCTCATCATTACATAAATATGTCCTTTGTTCCTTTCTGTTTGAGATTTTTGTCGATCTTCATGTCTCCTCTTATTGTTAGTTTATTTACTAATATAAACCAAAATGAAAAAATATTTGGGGAAGGAAATAAAAGTTGAACTCAGTCTGTATAACAATCTAGGCAAACATATGCATATATGAAATTTTTTAAATCTAGTGATTTTTGTGTTCATACGTTTATAGTGTACACATATTACTAGGAGCCTACATTACAGAACTACTCGCTCGATTTAGTACTGACTAGAGTGGGGCGTCGACGATGCTGTCGTAACTTATTTCGTATTTATAGCCATAGAAACCACAACGATGTCCAGTACTGGAAGTGATTCAAAAATTGTCAGCAAGCTTTTCTTCAAATAATTGGCTTATTCGTATTGTAATACTCGTAGGGAGATATCCAATTAAGAATTTTCCCAACGTGTATTTAAATATGCATTTTTACAACCATTTGCTTCTACAGAAGTGGACAACTCAGTTGCCACAGACTCCTAGATATCTCATATGTACAAAAATCAACCGTCCTTGCATATATAGTGCTGATATAGAAACGAAAGCTACATATCACAAAGTCGTACTGAACGTATTTGTAGCTTTCTAATTGCAAATTAGTGGTGGGTTAGCCGAGAAGCGCAACTGCAGCTACTGCAGGAGTCTGTGACAGCAGTTGTCCATCTCTGTAGAAGCAAATAGCTGCAAAAATGTGTATAGTACACATTTGCAGTGACAGCGTGGTAGAAAAATAGCTGAAACTAATAGCTTTAAGTTATATATAATAAAAGCCTCTTTATGTATTGGTGTTTCTTTGTAATAACCAAGGTTACTTTACGAATTGTCTCGATGCAAGAGCTTTTATTTTCTATAAACCACGAAATAACGAAGACTTCGCGACTTCAGAGGCTTCAAAACAATATATAATGTTTTAAATTTTGTTAAGAATGTTGCTTTGGTTATAAGTGATGTAAGACAAACTCTAAATGCTTGCTGAAAGGTAATATAGTCACTAGTAGTTGCACCAGGCAATACTGTCCCGGCAGCTCCTTCGTCAGTTATCCTGTGTGATTACTTTATCAAAAGAATTTGAAAACGAAAGCTTGTACAATTTAAACGTGTGTAACATTAATAATTTTCTGGCAGATTGTGAATTAACTTATATCGAAAGTTGAACAATTTAAAAAATTGATTGATTATTTTAAATTACACATTGGTGACAACAAATACCATAAACATTACTTCCAGTTTCTGTATATATGTATTTCTAAAACATACCAGCTTTTACTTCGAATATTTTTTCTTTTGTACTAATAGACTCTATTTACGCGATTTTCATTACGTAACGAGTAACGGAAGGCTAAATAAAACAGTTGTTTATGTCTTAATGGCTGCATATACGCAATAGGAAACCATAATTTTAAATTTTGTAATGTCCCCTCGCAATGTTTTTCTCATTTTTTAATGTTGATATCGGCAGCTCTAATTCTTTCTTACAATTTAGTCATGTTTGTTTTTACCTAGTCCCTATTCGGATTCTTAGGCATCACAGTCAATATTTGGTAGTGTATTTTATGCTGTGTACATGTTCAAAAAATATTATTGCCATCCATACTTCTATATCTCCATCGCTTGATTTGTTTTCGAGATTTTCTATTTTGTAACGTCTTCTATGCTCATTTCTGTACGCAGTAAAGTTTGAGAATATTATCAGTATTCTTCTAGTAGTTGGCTTATTTTCTTCTTAGCTGAGTTTCACCGACACTATATCACATTGGTAGAATTCCTCACCACACAGTTATTTATTACATCTGCCGTATAATAAATTGTTATGTGCTGAGTTTTACCGAAGTGGTGTAGTGTCAGTAATGCTCCACACCACAGTCCAGCAATCACCTCATGTTCCTTTCCTTACGTATTTATCCTTACCCCCATTGATTTAAATTTTTAGTGCACTTCTTTTACAGACTATTTCTTTAATTCCTTCCTCATATCGATTACTTTAAGTAAACTAGCAACAGGAACTGGCATAAAGGCTAGCTGACCTTCACGCATCATCATGGACAAAATAGTATATAAAATGAAACAAATGTCAGGGTATAAAATAGAGCACGATGTAAAAGTATATTTTGCGGGCAATGTCATACTATTGATGCAAGGTGTCTATAATGGCCGAATGATAGGGCAAGCGATGGCGTCTCGTAAGAGGAATGGGGCAGATAGTAAAAGGAACAAAGGTATGTAGTCAATTGAGAGACACCATGTGAAGAAAGGAATTCTAAAGACAAAATTGAGAAGAAAATATCACAATTCGTCACGTACAAGAACAACAAATTATGCACACAGCAAAAAATAAATATCTTGAAATTGGTAATAAGTGAAAGAGGAATGGATATAATCTCAAATAAAAGCGTACGAACATGGTATATTAGGGATATCGTCAGGTTTACCAAGGAGGAGAACGAGCAGTGGAATGTCAGAAGAAAAGACAAAAGAAAGTAATCAAAATAAGTAATATAACATACCGATGGTCAAAAGAGTGGTTAGCCATCGATTTTACCAATGTATAAGAGAGAGCTAGGCAACTACATTTGGGGACATTTTATGGGTGTGGTTTATGAACAGTGAAGCATCTAATTACGGAAGGAGTAGTTTCGTATACTTTTCCAAAAAAATATATGCCGTAAATTGACAAAACATCAGGAAACTATGTGTATTAAGAAATGAAAGCATCCAGTATTTATAGGAATAAACTAATTCTAAAATTCATATAAATATTTTAGAATTGCTTCCGCTAACATTGAAAATTTAGAATTAAAGTATAATTCAGACTCTTAATGATAAAAGCCCAATATCACACGCTTCAAGCAGAGAGGTACAAAATTGATTGTTCTAAACGATATCAAATTAGATACATATATTTGCACCAAAGTTTTCTGAAATTCAAACATGTTGCAAGCGTACTGAGAAATATCAACGAGATCTAACTGTGATAATAATGTGTTTTATAGTCATGCGGATTGTACCCTATGGAATCGCTGAGAAAACCATTGCACTGGTTACGGTGGTACGTAGAAAATAATTACATAGTAAAAGCACGATATCTTTTGTCTGTATACTTTTCAGATGATTGTATGATGTAAATAAATGTAATAGGCGTAAATAATAAGAGTTTAGTGATTTGATCTAATATTTGCAGTAAAGAAAATACGTATTATATGCCGGACATACCTATTGTAATGATACCGATTGCAGAAAATCAAGTCGCATAAGCTATTCAATATCCAGTCAGCATCTAAAATTTACGCGAAGGTCTCTTCAGAATGCTTCTCTCAAGTAAGGTACCGGCGTTTCTTTAATACCTCCACTTATATAAAGAAATTATATCAAATAATTTATTTTACACGTGATATCTGCGGTTATTTATTTTCTAAAGTACTCTCGCCTTTTAGTAACACTTAGGAGTAAATACAACTAAGTTTCAACTTTTTCTTTGAATATGACGTTTATGTTTTCATTCAATTTTACCTCAAACTATTCTATCAACCGCTATTACTAGTAGTTAGCAAAGCACCAGCTCATGACCAGCTCAGACCAGATTATGTATAACACTTTAGTTTTAAAGAATTCTCCACCTGCAACAGTACAACTTTTTAATATACACCAGAAATAACGCAACGTTAAAATTGCTTAAATATATGTCAAAAAGATTTCTTATAGAAACGCTATAGCTTTTACAACTTTGTTCGCGTACCGCATAGAATCAATATTTATAACTGGTGAACGGCGCTGTATATTTTTCAAGTGGGTAGCTGCAAACATAGATGCAAGTGAAACTATGTATGCTCCATGCATATGCAGCAGGAAAAACCTTATCATACAGATGATCATAGTTTGACGAGACTGACTCGGTTACGAATGAAAATGATAAAATAGACGTGTGTAACCAGTACAGTAATATCTGCATAAGAACGCTTAGATCGCAGACGAGATACACTGACGCATATTGAACCCGAACCGCCGATGGAAAAATTAACGCTAACGCAAATAAAATATTATTTGCCATTCACTTTTTATAATCAAGTTTTTATATCCGCAGGAGGCCTTGCAGACGTTTAGCAAACGCTTTACATAGGTTACTATTGTTTCTACTACTTTAATCGGAGAGTATAACATTGACTTTACCAACCGAAAAGATTCGGATCGTATGACCATAATATATAATATAGTATACCTAACTACCACTACTGACCGCAAGTCCATAAGTAATGTGACCCACACATAACTGCACTTAAGATGGCTGTTTTTATTTTAGAAAATAAATCCTAGATTTCATTAGTATTCATAGAAACACAGACTGATTCCAGCAAAACACCTCTATGGTCTCTAGAAAAGGCTATTCTCTATCACAATATACCATCAGAGTAAACCTCCACCCAAATATCTACATTAATCCACTTCAAGTATTTAACTTTTCGTTTCTTCTACAAACTTTTATATTTACACAACTGCTACTGTGATACTACTTCTACTTATACAAATGTTTCTTTTTTACCTATGAACAGCAAGTATAAAAATACCTTACCTACAAATCAAACACGTAAAATTGACCCATTTAACATTTTCTTCACATATACAATAATTATTAACTTATATAAATAAGTTACTACTATTGTGGCGGGATGCTTTGTGTTACTTGCTCGATTAATATTTTGGTAATGGTATGTGGACTGTTCATCGCGAATTTCTGATTACTGCTACGTATCCAGAATGTGGATAAGTAATTTTCGAAAAATCTAGTCCTATGTACTATTGCGGCTACAATAAACCGGACAAGTATTATACGCTATTTTGACTGTTTTTAGCAGTGTAAACCAACCGTTTGTCATGATCATGTCAATTTTCATGTAGCCATTTCTTTTTGAAGTCGTGAATAGTGCCTGTGGGTATTCCAAATCTGTTACCTAGTCTTCTTATGGATAATTATTCACCAAGTAATATAATTACTTGCATTTTTAGGAGCACTTTAATGCAGTATGTCATATGTCAATATTGATTTTTAAGTGAAATAACATTTGACAAGGGAAAAGCTAGATTTAAACTACATTATCTGCAGTGTCCGATTTTTTGTTGCCGCAATAGTACGTAACAATAGTCAGTACCGGAACTTCTCACACTCTCTATAACAGGGGTCTCCAAACTTTTCAGCCGTGTTTCGCTCTTTTGCCAGTTCCTCTAGGACAGGGGTCTCCAAACTTTTCAGCCTTGGGGTCATACTGATTACTTCAGTGAGTTTTCTGCGTATTATACTTGTCATTAAGCTTTACCTAGCAAGTAAATAAATCCGAGTTATTATCATTCTGTGTTTTTTTATCCAACTTATCACAACAACAATAAGCTATTAGCTGTCGCGGGCCGGATTGATGACACTGGCGGGCCGGATTTGGCGCGCGGGTCGTAGTTTGGAGACCCCTGCTCTAGAACATATGGAAGCGCCGATCGCAGATATTGCGCTTCATATGGTTTTACTATCTTACCATCATTGAAATCATGATGATGCTTGACCAATCCAGATATCGCTTTTTGTTTAAAACTAGTACTAAGAAATGAGCTGTCACATATTTTTTGCTAATTTGAGAAGTAAAGTTACATAAACTGAGCTTTTATTTTCCTAAGCTTATGTAATTTTACTAAATATATAAAATAAAATGGTAATGTGAAATTCTGAAGAAATATTTTCAATATTTCAATTTGTAGTAATTAGCTGCATTCGACTACTAACAATAAGGAAACTATGTAGACTCGATATGCATACTATTCACGATTTATTGTTGAGAAGTAGAATGGAAATAACTTGACAGAAAGATATTCTGATTTATTCACGTAAAGTTATAATTGAACTGAGTGTTACAAAGTAAAATATACATTATTAACAACAAAAAAAAAAATTAACAGAAACTAAATGTGTCTAGGATGTAAGGATGAAATCCCAGTTTTACATGTTTTCAACTTTTCAAGAGTTGTTTAGTTTAATTCGAATGTACTGTTCCCTTCTCAATACATCACTGACAGTGACATCTAATAATGTTAAAGTTACACTGAAAACACCTCGGTGAAAAAAATAGAGAAATTGAAGTAAGTTTCATATCACTTTAGATAGATGTTCCAGTGGATAATTTCAAGTCAAGTAACCGCACACATAAAAATTAACAGTACGGGTCCTCCTAATGAACTAAGAGCAAAGTTGTGTTGAAGACCGCGTAGGTCATACAGGCACTAGGAGAAAGGGGTTAAATTACCCATTTATCATCTACGATAGGATAGTATAAGGAATAGACACCATTAAGCACTAAAATTTAACACTAAACATCTAAGATGATAATGTATTAGGATGGATTAACTTAATACAAGCGAGGAATCTTAACTAATCTCATATTTATACCTATTTTGAAATCTATTCACACAAATGTTACACAGACAACTACAATTTCTTGTAGATACATACATACATATATTTCGTTCACTAAAGGTAATCACGGATCGAATGATGAATATTAATTGAATCGATACGATTCCAGATCTCTACATAGAGATTTCAATTCAACTGAGTAAGCAAACATATTTTTCGTTCCAATTACATATATATATATATATATATATATATATATTAGGGCGGGTCAAATTGTATGGAACGATTTTTTTGATGAAGCGTATAGCAAAAGCGTAATCTATAGGTGATTCTGAGAAATTTTGCTCCAGAGACCATAGCTCTAAGTCGGATTTGGAGCCTCCCAAAATTTCAAAATATATATTTTTCCATATATACATAGAATAATTTAATTAAATTCGTCATAAAATCGGATAGAATTATAGTAGATTTCTCAATCTGGGCTTGTTTAAAAGGTATTTTTATCACCTTTCAGAATCTGTATTGATACCAAAAATTTCTTTTATTTTTAGTAGAGATATTAGGAACTTTTTTTGTCGAAAAATAGCCTAAAATGAACTTTTAACTAATAAATTCTGAATTTTCTTCGATTTTTTTTTTTTTGCAGATTTTAATATTTGTTAGTCATATACGAGATATGACAAAAAATATGAAATTAGTATAAGAGTAAAGTACCTTTATTTTCAATAATACTTAAAATGTTATAAGGAATAGACGTTCAGAATTGGATATTATAAAATTTAAATACAGCATTTACACAAAAGAAACCATTGAAAATGTTACACAAATGCTTCAACATATCCGCCTTCTCGTTCCATACATGTAACGGTTCTATCACAAAAATGCCTTAAAACCCTTCTAATTGTTTGTGGAGTTATTTTACGGATTTCTTCTCTAATAATACGTTCTAGATGGCCTACATCCGTAAACGGCGCTTGAATATAAACATGTTCTTTTAAATAACCCCACAAGAAAAATCAAGTGGGGTCAGATCTGGAGACCGAGGTGGCCAACGTATTGTGGAAAAGCGGTGTATAACCCTTTCGTTAAAACAATCTTCAACATATTGCCTTACGTCCAACCTGCTATGACAAGGTGCACCATCCTATTGAAACCAAATATGTTGGCGTTCCAGCAATGGAAGATTGTCGATAAAATTACTAATTTCACTTTGCAAAAAATTTAGATACCGGTCGGCATTCAAAGATTGGTGAAAAAAGAAAGGTCCAATTACATAACTTTTGTAGATTCCGCACCATACATTTGTCTTGAACGCATATTGACTTCGAGTTTTTATTGTAAAATGTGTGTAAATTTGTCTCGACACAAAAGGATTATCTGCTAATATTGCCTGAATATCGGCACAAAACTCCAATCGTCTGTCATTATCACTTGGTCTTAGTGTGTGTACAAATGTAGGCTTGTAGGGATGAAATTTGTTTTTTTTTTAGAATTTTAGCTACCGAATCTTTGCTTATAGTGTTTGACATCAACAATGCTCTTTTCCGCAACGAACACCTCGGTTGTTCTATTGCTGATAGCATCACTTCTAGTTCCATTTCGTTATCAGCAACATGGGTTTGGCGTTTGTTGTTAAATCTGTTTTCGACATTTCCGAAAGTCTTAAATTTTCTTAAAAGTTGTCTTACCGTCTCGTGGTGAATATTCTTGTCAGGATGCCGCTGATTAAAAATAGTTGCTACTTCCCTGAAAGTTTTGTAATTATCGCCCACTATTAAGACGATTTCAATTTTATCTTCTTTACTTAATATTACAGGCATTTCTACTTATTGTATTTTGACAAGCGTAAGCGATGATAGCGACAGATTTAGTCAAACATTGTTTATCAGAGTATTCTAGATTAAGATTAAAAATGTGTACATCAAACTGTTGACTTTGTAGTTGAGAAAAGTGTAAGAATTAAAAAAACTAAATGTAAGTGAATGTGATTGAATATTAAAATCTGACAATTTGAATTTAAGTTTTGGATGAAGCAGGACTTTTTATAAAGAATAACTTTTTTTCATAAACCCAAGAATAAAAAAGTTTTCCATTTGTCGCGAACTTAGCTAGACACACAGTATATATTGTTTTGTAGAGGAAAGTCAACAGTTATTAGCTTGTCTATCGTACCGTAGAACATTTCCGATGAGCATGATGAAATTAATAGTGGCATCTGATATAAACAGATTTTACAAAAGCCTTTGATGCCATCAATCATCAATTGTTACTGCATGACTTCAACGTTTTTGGTTTTTTTGATGCATTGCTCCTCTCCATTTATGTAGTTTTAAAGCAGACTCTACTATGTACGCTGAAACGGATATCGATTTAATCCGCATAATTCTAATAAGATCGCGGTCCGTTGCTATCTACATTTCTATTAACGACTGTCTGACTTCTATTAGAAAATTTACGTCCACGTTTAATAAAATAAATTTAATCGCATTATGAAATGGTGTTATATTCATCAACCTCACTTCAATCTAACCGAACGTTTCTCTGTTTATTGTTACAATAATATGAAGAATAATCAACTACGTATACGTTACTGCACTTTTGTTTCAAACATCTCGCCGCCATTGTTATAAACACCAAAAAGTGTCACCATTTCACATCATATCTCCATACATAATTGAAAATATGTGTTTAACCAAAGCCAAATATGTACTATGAAGACTCGACAATAACTTCCGATTAGCAAATGCTTTCAAGCACCATTGTATATTTGTACATATTTGGAATAACCAGAATTTATCAACATTTCAGTACCTGCAGTTCACCTTATATCAAGCATTTATTAGAAACAAGTTAGAATATGCCGCTATTGCATATAGTTTCCAACCTATAATGCAGGAAGTAAACTTAGTGAGTGCTTAGAGCGAAAGTTTCAGATATATATTTGTTTTGGTAAGGGTCATGACCAGAAATGGAGTATAATAATAATAATAATAATTTTTCGGCCATGGGACCGTAAGGATATAGATCCTGGCGATATATACAAGAAAGTAAACAAATATAAGATAAATACCATATGTCTAATTACAAAGAGAAAAACAAACACTATTGGGAAGACAAACTTAAGACAGACACTAAGCGTAATATTAATATAAAATATTGCTCACGCAACCATGATGACTACCATAGGAACTTGTTACAGTAGTTGTCAATCAGGAATGTCTGAGATTTTATACTGTATGAAATTGAATATTTGATGTAAATGAACAGGAATTTTATTTTCATATTTTTTACACACATACGGTAGGAGTGTAGGAGAAAATAAATTAATTAAAGAAATATTGAGCAAGTAAAAGTATTGTTTTAAAAACATTGAGCTTTGTATCGTCGAAACAATTAAGAACACGCTGTTCTTGATATATGACTCAAATTTTGTGAACGTCTATATCTCTTTCTCTAAATGGTATGGTAAAAAGAGTACGAACCGCTTCACCTTACTCCATATATGACCCGACTTTTAGTAACGTTACGTTTCTACGTTTAAATTGTAAACATTGTACTTGACCCCATATGAGATCAGCGTTTTTCAAAATCTTCCATGGGATACTTTAATATTGAAGAAACTAATTACGACTTTCCTGTGATAGTAGGAAATTTTCCGTCACAAATTGTGTTTTATTTTATTTGGACTGTCTTCTGTTTCATTTGATGTATGTATAAAACGGTGTACAGCTCGTGCTCCTTTCAAACATAGCAGTCCTGTCCATATAATTACTTGGCATTTTTGTATTCCCTGTGTTATAAGTAATGTTTATCTTGCCACCAGGTACAAATTCGGATAGTTTTTATATACCTAAATAATAATAATAATAATAATAATAATAATAATAATCTTTATTTCAAAAACGCAATTGCAATCCACAATGTTTTGAAACATGGTCAGTTTATTATACAAACGTATACAAATAAATACAATAATAGTCCCGAGTACATGCAGAATTATGCACTATGTCAATGGGCTATGAAATAAAATATATTACAAACAAGCAAAATATGAATAGACAAACAAACATTTAAATAGATAAAGGAATAAATACTAAATACATAAAATAAAATAAAATAAATTCTCACCAGCAGAAACCAAAGAATTCGTCGATATCGTAAATTGCCCTCTCAATTAGTTGTTTTTTATAGTATTCTTAAATGTTTTGAATGTAGATAAAGTTTTAGTTTTAACTGTTAATTGATTGAAAAATCTACAAGCATTGTAATCAATTTGTTTTTGGTATTTTGCTGTGAAATGCCTGTCCACAACCAGTGTATAATTTTTATTACGGGTTTCGTATTGATGCTCTGCCCGCAGAATTTTTCTTTATTTTTATAGACAAAACATAAGCACTCGTATATATACATTGATGGTGTTAAAATTTTAAGTTCTTTGAACGCATTCCTGCAGGAATCCCGAGATCCCAGACCGGCCATAATATGGATTGCACGCTTTTGCAATATAAAAATGCGTTGCGTACCTTCGGAACGGCCCCAATGCACAATTCCATACTTCACCATAGACTGAAAACATGCGGAGTATTGTGCCTTCAAAATATCCAGATCACAAAATTTGGATAATATTTTCAAAGCAAAGCCCACTTTTGCTAATCTGCCAGATAAAGAATTAACATGTTCCTTCCACTTTAAACGATCATCTATGGTAAGGCCTAATAAATTAATTGAACTTGAGACCGGAACCGATGCATTGCATTGATCCAAGCAGACATGCTCTAACAGATATTTTTACTGAAATTAATGATTTTTGTTTTGTCATGATTTATAATTAATTTATTTTTGAAAGTCCATTGCTGAATACATCTAAAAGCTGTTCTAAGATTAGTTAAGATTTCATTTTCGTTTTGTCCCGTTATTAAAACATTAGTATCATCAGCATAATTTACGACTAACATGTTTTCATTTTCAATACAATACAGCCAAATCGTTTATGTATAATAAAAAAAAAATCGGTCCAAGTATGGAACCCCGAGGGACTCCTACATTCACTGCGAGATCTTTAGATTTACAAGAATTCACCTCCACATATTGAGTTCTACCAGTGAGATAAGATCTGAACCAATCATGTGCGACCCCTCTAATTCCGTAACTTACTAATTTATTTAATAGAATTTCATGATCTACTGTATCAAACGCTTTGCTAAAGTCTACAAAGAGGCCTATTGGTATGAGCCTCCTATCCAATACTGATACAGCTGTTTGTATGTATCTCTCTAGTGCTGTATTGACACTTTTACCTGATATGAAGCCATGCTGAAAGGGTTGCAAAATATTATGCCGTCTTAGGAAAGCATAGAGTCTCTCGGCCACAAACTCTCGATGAGCTTAGAAAAACTTGACACTAAGGAGATTGGACGATAGTTTTCCAAAGATTCTTTATCCAGTTTTTTATGAATTGGTATGACTTTAATATGTTTTAGTGCTACTGGAAAACGACCTTCCTCAAACGATTTATTCACAATGTTCACTAAAGCTACGGAAACATGAGATTTTACTTTTTAATCAAACTGTTCGAGATGTTATCTGCACCCGCGGACTGTGTACATTTTAACTTAGTGATATGCTGTTCTATATCTTCTCGCGTAACTGGTGAAAAAAGAAAGAATCTTTCACTTCTGTTCTAGCCCGAAATTCATACGGAGATTCTCCCGCAGTCGGTGGGGATCGATTAGAAACATCATCAAAAGATGCGAAAAGGTTGTTGAAGTTTGTAAGAATTTCCTCGTTAGTGAGATAAGAATTATTTTGCTGTATTTTAATGAGGTTACTATTACCGCTGCTTCTCCCCGCTAGCTCCCTATTTATAATACCCCACATACACTTCGTCCTGTTTGATGAATGGGTCAGGCTGTTGTTAAAAGGAAATTGTATCTTTGATTAAGTTTTGCGAACGTGTCCCTAAAAATAGGATATTGTTTGCTTAGGCTTCCAAGCAAGGACAAGTGCTGCTTGACCTCCAATAATTCCGGCGTTAGTTTAAGGTATTTTTAGTACCAGACTGAACGTTTTTTAATGGAAAACAGTTTTAAAAGTGATGCTGAACAGTCTGATTAAATTTATTAAAAGCAAAACTAGTATCGTCCTCGCTCAAAACATCAGCCCACGATTCACTTTCTAGACAATGGCTGAAATCGCTAATATTCGATGCTGAGAATAACCTAGTTCTACAAACACTAGTCCCAAGCTCATCGGAAGACAGCTGTAATTTCAATAGTTGACCATAGTGATCCGACATACATGTTTTTACCACGCTGGCTTCGTAAGGAATATTGAAAAATTCATTAATTAATATGTAAAATAACACAACATTTATATAAAAACATTGATGGTAGAAACATAATTCTGTGGGTTTTAAACAGTCGCAGACAA
Organism: Chrysina gloriosa; assembly: GCA_038088585.1. Taxonomy (NCBI): domain Eukaryota; kingdom Metazoa; phylum Arthropoda; class Insecta; order Coleoptera; family Scarabaeidae; genus Chrysina; species Chrysina gloriosa. The sequence goes on from CM076087.1 coordinate 51,427,361, forward strand.
GAGTAAATTCTACCTAGCAGAAATATGCTTCTAATCATTCTTTTCGGTATGATGAAACATTGAAAGATGCTCCTAGATGCTTCCCAAAGTATTAGAATCAGGATATTACGAACCTAGGATAAGAAATAAGTAACGAATCGATTCTTACATTATTTTTCAGTTATCTATTAATTAGCGCAATTAGTGGTTTTGAAATTTGATAGGCTGTATGTTTCAACAAGTTTCAAGAAATATTATCTGTTCCAGTAGAAGCTTCGTTTGCGATTGCCATAATATGGTACTATTAAAAGCGTCTCCTCAGCTGGATACTAAAACAAATTGTTAGATACAGAAGCTTGTTACATGTTATGAAGAGAATCATATGAGATGGTTCTTAAATATATCACATAAAGGCAGCAGAACTGTCAATCAATTCACTATCACTCACCTTGATTGACAAATTTCTATTCACCCTATCACCAATGATTTTATTATTTATGATATTCCACGCACACTTTAATTTATTGTTCGAGATCTTAATTCATATGCCGTTGCAGTTTTCTTGCTTCACAAAGTAGGATACTATGTTGCAGTATGTTTTTTATTATTATGCTGCAGTTTGTTCCCACCTATAATTTTTCCGTGACAAAATTAGGACTTACAGCTCGTGTTTGAAATAGTAACTCTTCGACTACGCCGCTTGGGACATGTATATCGCAGGTACAACCATAGGATAGTGGAAAAGTAATTGAGAGGAAAATTAAAAGGAGGAAGAAGAAAAAGAAACTAAAACGAGATGAATGGAGAACTTCACTAAAGATATAAAACTTCGAGTATTGAGCTGAGAACAATAATCCCGTAAAGTAGAAGAATATTACAGGGAATTACGGAGGGCAAAGACCTAAACGAACAGAAGTGCTACGAATGAATGGAAATGACTTAGGACGCAACCTGAGGACTTGTGTACATATGTTTGCAGATGACAGCTATATTATCATGTTATAAAGGCTTACAAATTGCCGTAACTAATTTCCAGCGTGATATTACTAGCTTTTCATGTTGGACACACAACAAAAACTTTGCAGTCAATTGACAAAGTACATTAAACCTATTGCAATTTGCGACAAACATGAGTGCCTTCATAAACATAGGAGTTTTCACATGACAACTTCTGAATGCAACATTGTAATTGTACGCGTGAGTGAGTACATCTTGATAGGATAATAGGAGCGCATTCTTTATGAAAACTACATACCTATACATTTAACCAGGAAATTGAGACACACACTGAATTGCGTCTATTACCTACAACCATTTTATTCCTAGTATTATATTAAAGACAGCGTATGTGGTCCATATATAATCAACAACTTCATATCGATTGGTACTTTATGATCTTGATTCTGACTTAAATCTGGGTATTCGTCTACATATACAAAACATATATTTTAAATTACTCGATCTTATTTTATCTACTTATCTCAGCGGATATAAAACTACCACCCTTCTAACTATAAAATCATTATTTGTATCGCGACCGGTTTCTACTTATTTTAATAATGACTATTGTTCATGACCCCGGTACAATTATGAATATGTTGATATGTATGCACGTGTGTTTTAAGGTAGTGTAAGAAATTTTTGATGATGACGCCTATCGGATACAAAATTGGCACTATTGTAACTGTTTCTTAATTCCTCTTTTAACATAATAACCTGTAGAATATGTATTTTTTCCATTCCGCTGCTGAGAATGATAGCTGGACTATTATCCTAGCGTGTGTTCTGCGTGTGTGTATTTTGTCACAATAAAGCTTATATTGTTAATTCTGCTGTATGGTGACACAAATTGTTGCAATGACGTTGCAAGCTCTCTGTAGCATTTTTTCTTTCTCTTCCGCTGTAGTGATATTGCTTTGACTTTGGGTACTATATTGTATATATATGTTAGGTTAAGCATTGTGTATTTTTTATTTACTTCAACCATTGCTTTGTGGAAGGGTATAGCTTTATCTCGGAAATATTTTCTTAAATTGTCGCGTTGTACGTTGTGTAGTGTATTTAGTTCTTCCAGATCTATATCGCGCTATTTAATTATTCCAAAAGAATATGTTAAGATAGGAATGGCATATGTATTAACGGAATATTCATTGAAGTCAGTTTAGACTTGAAGGAGGAGTGTGAACAAATCTTATTTTTTTCTTGATTATGTTTCTGTCACTTTGATATATACTTGTATTATTTCGATATCATGTATTTATGTTCCTTCCATATAGTTTTTTACATTTGTCGATACCAAAAAGCAGATTTATTAAATCCCTAAAATATAATTTTACTATTTATTTTACAATGATTCCCATCTTTTCTTCAGAGTTTCAATAGTTAATTTTCGAGGTATATTAGTAAATAGTTCATTCCAAACCTCCCATATAGTGATATTTTGTTCATTAAAAATTGAAAGTATTATTGATATAAAAAAATTATTTTGTTTTAATGTTGGTCTGAAAAGAATTTCATGCATATTTTTACTCTTTAGATATCAAGGCCGTCATGACAAATGAAAGGAAAAACAATTTGGTTGTAGTAAAGTGACCTTTCGCTCAATAATACGGCAAAATATTATTGAAAAAGGTTGTTGAGAATATGCAATTATGACCAAATGCAAAATTTCACAATTATCGAATCATTTTGATTAAATCATCATTTGTTTTGTATCCTTGTAGATAAGCAAGTATTCTGTATAAGTTGTCAAAAAAAAAACAAATTAATGTAAGTTTCTAATAAAATATTTTATTGAGAAAAAGTATATATACTGTGTGTCTAGCTAAGTTCGCGACAAATGGGAAACTTTTTTATTCTTGGGTTTATGAAAAAAGTTATTCTTTATAAAAAGTCCTGCTTCATCCAAGACTTAAATTCAAATTGTCAGATTTTAATATTTGTTAGTCATATACGAGATATGACAAAAAATATGAAATTAGTATAAAAGTAAAGTACCTTTATTTTCAATAATACTTAAAATGTTATAAGGAATATTCGTTCAGAATTGGAAATTATACAATTTAAATACAGCATTTACACAAAAGAAAGCATTGAAAATGTTACACAAATGCTTCAACATATCCGCCTTCTCGTTCCATACATGTAACGGTTCTATCACAAAAATGCCTTAAAACCCTTCTAATTGTTTGTGGAGTTATTTTACGGATTTCTTCTCTAATAACACGTTCTAGATGGCCTACATCCGTAAACGTAAATTCAAGACAAATGTATGGTGCGGAATCTGCAAAAGTTATGTAATTGGACCTTTCTTTTTTCACCAATCTTTGAATGCCGACCGGTATCTAAATTTTTGCAAAGTGAAATTAGTAATTTTATCGACAATCTTCCATTGCTGGAACGCCAACATATTTGGTTTCAACAGGATGGTGCACCTTGTCATAGCAGGTTGGACGTAAGGCAATATGTTGAAGATTGTTTTAACGAAAGGGTTATACACCGCTTTTCCACAATACGTTGGCCACCTCGGTCTCCAGATCTGACCCCACTTGATTTTTTCTTGTGGGGTTATTTAAAAGAACATGTTTATATTCAAGCGCCGTTTACGGATGTAGGCCATCTAGAACGTGTTATTAGAGAAGAAATCCGTAAAATAACTCCACAAACAATGCTATATTTAAATTGTATAATTTCCAATTCTGAACGACTATTCCTTATAACATTTTAAGTATTATTGAAAATAAAGGTACTTTACTCTTATACTAATTTCATATTTTTTGTCATATCTCGTATATGACTAACAAATATTAAAATCTGACAATTTGAATTTAAGTTTTGGATGAAGCAGGACTTTTTATAAAGAATAACTTTTTTCATAAACTAAAGAATAAAAAAGTTTTCCATTTGTCGCGAACTTAGCTAGACACACAGTATATATATTTCATGACCTTTTTATACTTATCTTATATGATAGACCTCTACCACTAATAGGTCAATAAAACAAGGCTGGTTTGAACGATAGTTATATTTTCAGAACGTTTACAAACGTTTTCGGAACACCTTCGTCAGTGAAAATATAACTAGATAAATATATAAACAAACTTTTGTTTTTTATTTGGGAACTATCAACAAAATAACTAATGACTTGGATTTCTTGATATAGAGGATGTGTAACCAACTTTTATATATATATATAAATTATAAAAACTAAATTAATGTGTAAACATACATGCAAATTAAGTAAAACCTTATATCAAAAAATCTTTGTCGAAACCTTAACAATTCTGTTCAAGGACTAGGGAAAACCCAAATTTAAAAACCTAGCCAAAGGTTTCCTTCTTAAGAAATGCAAATGTCATTTTAACAAATTGCTATATAATAATAATTTATATATATATAAAAGTTGGTTACACATCCTCTATATCAAGAAATCATAGTCATTAGTTATTTTGTTGATAGTTCCCAAATAAAAAACAAATGTTTGTTTATATATTTATCTAGTTATATTTTCACTGACGAAGGTGTTCCGAAAACGTTTGTAAACGTTCTGAAAATATAACTATCGTTCAAACCAGCCTTGTTTTATTGACCTATTAGTGGTAGAGATCTATCATATAAGATTGAGAAAAAGGAAATTACATAACAATGACTTCCACTTAACAACTGCTTTCAGTAATATCTTATTGACTAAAATGACACTTTACTTGGACAGAAAATGTTGTTTTCTCAATTATCATGAACACCTTGATTTTTTAAAGTAAAATTGTGCTTAAAACTTTTTTAAACGACGTAAAGCGGCATTTCAAAACAAAATTAAAAAATTGGGTTAAATATACCTATGGTAAAGTCAGCCGAGGACATACTGTATATCGAATATTGATCTCCATTTTAGTGTTTGGAACGGGGATGATACAATAAAACCCCATAGCACTAGGAGAATCACCTGTAATATTATTTTTGTTTACTTTTATCTCATCTGTCTCCATATCTGTGTTACCTACTGAGGTGTATTGTTGTTTTCCAATTCACAATGGCCTTAGTTAGAAAATTTGGTGTGTTCATGGAATGGTTAAGTGCTTGTGCCTGGTCATGGCTGAATGCTGGAGCAGATATTGAATACTACTATAAAAGATCTATAAAGGAAATATGTAGGAAATATAGCGAGATCTGCAAATGCAAGTTGACTTGGAGAGAGGGAAAATCGAACATTGCTTACTACAGACATAAAAGAGAAAATTTATTTTATAAGCCACATGAATGAAGACTACATACATAACAGAATTGACAAGGAATATTATAAGGCATATTGTAAATCACTAAGAAAAGAAATGCAAAGTGAAAGAAGAAGAAGTAATTCTGAATTTATTACCAACTCGCATAATAAAGTTAAAGCTATGTGGAAGCTTGTTAGACTAATGACGTGTGTAAATAACACAGATGATATCAATATGGCGGCCATTACAGATGAAAGGGGAGAATTTAGCAGAGAGGCTTCTTTCTATAAATAGGGAACTGGTTGCAATGTGCAGTAATGTTAAAGTAATTTCACCCGCTATATAAGGAGCGTCACATACAATCAACATACAGTGATGTTGCATCCAACTAACACGGGCGAGATACGTAATATAATCAAGAATCTAAAGAATCCCTTTGCAATAGGTAGTGACGATATACCCATAACGTTAATAAAAGGATGTGCACTAGAACTATCTGGTATATTGGAATCTATAATTAATAGGAGTGCCCAAACTCGCACTTTTCCTAGTGAATTGAAAAAATCAATGATATCCTTGATTTACAAAGAGGGTAATAAGGCGGATATTCGGAATTATAGGCCAATATCTACTTTAATCTATTTTTCTAAAATATTTATATTATATATATATTTATATTCGTTTATATTAATATATAAACGAATCTGCAATTTATTCCAAAAATATGATGCCAATAGCCACTTTCAATGTGGTTATATTGCTGGGGAATCCACAGCGGGAGCAATCTAGCAAGTGCTTTCAGAAATTGTTGAAGGTATCAATAGTGGTCAGTGCACAATGGCAGGTTTTATGGATTTGCAGAAAGCTTTTGATTCTGTCGATTACAACATTCTCTACATAAAACTAGAAATTATGGGAATTAGAGGTGTGGCATTAGATTTAAGAAGATCGTACCTGTGTGACAAAAGGCTTGGCGTGGTGGACCGAGAAACTAGGACCAAATCTGAATGGATGAATGTTCACCGGAGTGTACCACAGGGTTCGGTATTGGGGCCTCTACTTTGTCTTATATATATAACTTGTCTAAACTAACTGAACATCAAACTGTCTTATTTGCTGATGATACCACCGTTATAGTGAGAACTGCGAAGGACTTAATTGCCAGCGAACCACTATCTATTTTAAGCGAATTTGATAATCGGTTTGTTGAAAATGACCTGAAGCTAAATGTTGAGAAAACATCTGGATTGCAGTTCTCCTACTTTAAGGCAAGTCAAGTGACGTTTGGGCATGAAGGCAAAGAACTGGGAACACGGAACACTGTGAGATTTCTCGGCCTACATATGGACTCGCAACTTAATTGGAAAGCTCATGTCGACCACCTGCCATCAATACTGTCCTCTTTCAATTATGGTCTACGTCTAATATCCAGGACAGGGAATACGGAGGCAGGTCTCAGTGCTTATTACGCTTAAATCCATTCAAAACTAAAGTGTAGTGTAATGTTTTGGAAGATATTAATGGAAACACTACGAATATTCGGACTCCAAAAATCGTGTGTTTGGGGGAAAAGTCAAGAGTTCCGACTTTTTAATTCGAAGATCCCCAAACACACGATTTTTGGAGTCCAAATATTCGTAGTGTTTCCATTCCATTCCAAGCAATGGTTTGAGGAGTACAATATAATGACACTAACAAGTCTATATATCTATGAGTGCGTAGTGTTAGTTAGAAAGAATTATGACATGTTTCAAAATCACCTTCATCAGCATGCATACAACACCCGTGGAGGGAAATCATCCCACTTGGTTCCCATACAAGCCACAGAGCTATGGTTGACCGAAGTATAGCTCGGCAGATTTTGAGGGTGTATAATCACTTGCCCATGCCCATAACAGAACTCTCAACTCAAAAATTAAAAGTTAATCTAAAAAATGTACTTTTACAAAAACCTACAATATAGGCGACTATTTTGCTTATCAATTTTAATCTATTTATTTGGCTAATTGATTACATTTCAATTTTACGTATGTATGTGTGTTGTCCTGTATTTTTAATTATTTATATTATTCATTTATTTAATATAAGTATAAATTATGCAAAGGCATAAATTATATATATCACACTAAATAAAGGATATTATCTATATATTAATACACAGTGGGTCATCTTGTCGTACATATTTTAGAGTGTGCCCTCCATGTATCGCGATGGTACATATATCGTTGTTTTCGTATTACAATGTAGATTTGTCGAATGTATGTATGTTTCATCGCGACGCGTGCAGTGGAACGCAGGTGAGAGTCTGTAACATATTGCATATATTACAATATATTACATATTGTAAATGAGCTTAAATGACAGAAATCCAGCCATCTGTAATCAGAATGACACACGCATCGTGATATACGTCAACCACGTCAAGTAATGACATATTATTATAGTAAATACGTTCGAGAAACGGACAAAGATTGTGTGGCATAATATTGATTGCACAAAAGCTGATTAAGTGGATTAAGTTGTCGTCTCAATACATTGCGAGTGAGTAAAATAATTGTATGTTCAGCTCATCCGTTGGTGTCAAGCATTTACATTTGTGTATTCGTCGCTAACAAGCGGAACACCAGGATTTTCATGGGTCTTATATATCTAGGTATGAGCTTTTGTCCTAACGTGCTTTATTGTTTGAGAAAATCGTTGAAAAAGGAATTGAAGTTTCCTATTTGTCCTTTATATCGTTAATTTTAACTGTTGTTTTTTAGCGATCGTAATGCAGTGGATAAGGTCTAGAGTTTACACCCGTGGGGATGTGTGTTCAAGTCCTCCTCATGTCCTTTGTTTTTCAATCTCCTTCTGCACAATATCAACAAATATATTTCATTTCATGGAAAATTATTCAAAAATAATATATTTCGCCGTGGTAATTTATTCGGAAAATTACCACGACGAAATATATTATTTTTGAATTATTTTGCATAAAATGAAATATATTTGTTGATATTGTGCAGGAAGAGATTGAAAAAGAAACACACGAGCAGGACTTGAACACACATTCCCAGGGGTGTAAAACCTAGATCCTATCCACCGCCCTACGATATTTTGAACAGCACTTAAAATTAACGACATAAGAGACAAATAGGAAACTTCAATTTCTTTTTCAACGATTTTCTCAAAAAGTAGAGCGCGATTTTTATTTTATTTTACTCGAAAATACAATAAAGATTCAATGTAAATCAGGTGTGATTGTTTGTATTTGACTGCGTATTAATATATAATTGTTGTAGGCGAATTTCGACCATCGGGCGATGCTAGTTATTATTATTAACCTATATACATATGTATGCCCAGCATTTTAAGCAGCCAGCTCCGTTATGTAGAGTCTAAAGCTTCTTTATATAATAGGTAACCAGATTTCGTTACTATTATTTATACTGTTATATTATTACTGTTGGTTCGTGATATTTGTTCCAATTGTAATAAATAATAACCAGTACACTAATAACAAAATTAACAGAATGTGATGTATGTATGCTATAGTAAGAAGTGATGCTAGCACAAAATCTTACAGCTGTGGTCGATATTTCCTACTTTCCCGTTGAAAAATATTGAAATTTGGGAGAGTACTATTAATTCTTAAGCATTGACAGTAGTTGCGTAAGACTTATTTATCCATTCTAGATTTTAAATCCATCGGCAGAACGCGTTACTCGCAAAGTCGAAGTTCGAAAGTTAATAATTCATCCACGACCCCTTTATTAATACAGATGGTCCGAACTTGGTGGGCGGATGACTTCGTAACTTTAGGAAGAAAGTTTATTGCGACAAAAGGATTAGGTAGTCCAGCGTATACAACATGAATTTGAATCGAAGAAATGTCAGGTTGCTAAAATTAAGTTCGTCAAAGATTTATTGTTGATGTGTATATATTACGAAACTCCTATTTGGAATTTTGTCAAAACTCCATAATTACGCAGTTGACTAAATTGAAATTCTATGTATGGAGCATATTTAGATGTAAATCTCTTCCTTTTCATTAACTAGACGCGGGCGGAACGTAAAGCGCTGAACTTAAAAATACCCAATTTAAAGTTCTGTAAACACCTATGTATCTAACAGTAGGTATAGAAAAGAAGCAGTAGTTGCTATAATGAAAAGCTTTGTATTAAAAGCCACTCACAATTTCAATTTATCTTAGTGATTTTGTGATTGTAATTCCATGCGGAATAGGAGGGTATTATCGATCACCTAAATTCCCATCCTATCTTGTAAATGAAAAGTTTTAAAATGGACGAAAACAATGTATTGTGCGATCGTAGTAACGCCTATTATGTTAACATTTGCCGTTCTTTTATTGAACAAGTTAATGATGAAGTTGTTGTTTCCTTAGTTTTGCCTTTTACTGAATTAATGATGTCAGATACATAGGTCCTTACATACTTACTGTTAGTGCTCCTCAATTTTTTACCGGGCGCTATAAAGTCAAGATGGGATTGATTTTTGATAGCTTGTATTTTTCTCTACTACTTTTTTCCTCTGCATAGTATTTCTAACTCCTTCCATTTAACAAGTTTTATTTCTACTGCATATTTATTATATTTTCTGTTTGGACTTTCCTTGGTCTAACCCGCATTTCTTTACTTCAAAGATTTTTCTCAATTATCCTTGCTGTATGATTATTTTGCTGGTTCTACTTCTAAATTGTTCCTGTAAATAAATATCGTTTCTAATTCTTCTTGTTTTCTTTCCTTATTGATATGAGGTTCGTTAATTGTAACGCCTGTTCCATCAGTGGTTTTCGACCCATCTATGTACTGCTCTCTAGCCTGTGGTTTAAGAATATATTTGGAGAATTCGTGATTATATCTCTTTTTGTCCAGCTACATAAAATGGTTTCCTCGAAACTATATCTCCAAGTAAATCAATGCTGGGTAATGTTAGAGGAAGAAGGTTTATTGCTAAGCTATTGTTTTGAAAGCTGGGCCTGACGTCATATTTGTAAAGTCATTTTGGTTCTCGGCCCATACTACTGAAACAGTTTTCAGCATTTTACAATACTTTTAAAAGAAGTACAGTCGATTAAAAGTTTTCAAATTGACACCTGTGTTGATTTCCCTCTTACTTTTTTATAAATTTAGAACATTTTTAAAGCAGTTTTCACTGAATCCTTTTTGCTGCTATATGGGTTTTTGGACTTTGACGCAAACATCGAATATATAAAAACTGTGTGTACCTTTATATGGAAAATATCTATTTGTGTATCTCATAAGCTGCATCCAATCTGCAAGTAAGAGGTATTTATTAATATATGAAAAGCTAAAACGAAAGACGTAAATGTATCCTAGTCCAATTGTTTTATTCAACTGTGCTAACGTACCTATAAATGCTGCATATTGTTTTATGCTAGCAACCTGGAGCGCAACTCGCTAGGGAATCAAATGCATAGAATTTTCCGGCTTCGGGGATATAGCGGGTGGAATGGGATTACACCGACCGGATTGCATCATGCTTTTACTTGTCTAAAACTCAAAACAAATTAATTGGACATTATATAGTTATAAGTTCCTCAGCCAAAGCACTACGCACAAAATACAACGTTCTGTAGTTTCCAAAGTTACAACAATGAATCAACGCTTGATATTCAGATTTTCAATACATTTATCCATTGAGTGGGTAAATGGTTTTGCGGTTTTTGCTTAAATTATACAACACAACTTTCAAAGAACTTGTCGGACATACGCGATCGGTCAAATAGGTATTATTATTAATTATTGCGGTCAAATTCTTTTGTTGGACATTGTTTCCATATGAAATGTGCGTAGATTTAGGTATAATTCAGGCATGTTTACTTTAATGAAAAAATCATGTCTAAAGCATCAAAGTGATGTTTTAGATAACACTCTACTTGTTTTCTTAAAATTCATTATCCTTTTTAAAATGAAATATATAGATATAAGTTTTGTTTGAGAACATGAACAGAAGCTGTAACTAATGATTATTTGTAGCATTTGCGGGAAGTATAGGACAAATATTTTTATGCGCATCAAATTAAAACAAAAGATAGTTCAAACAAAACGAAACAAAATTTGTAAAAGAAAATAATTATTTCTTCGATATTAAAGTTTTATATGCAATATTTGTACTACCCCTGATATCAAGTACCATGTTTATACTATAGACGTAGAAACGTAAACGCTAGTAAATTCAAGTAGATCGTATTTACTTTGCCGCCTTTCAATCCGACGAACGTTGACTCGACACTTTCGAAAAAAGAAACCATGTAATGACAACATTGGCAATCTTCAAACGTAATGTAAAGAAATTTTTTGACATGTTAGTAGATGATTAGATACATAACTATAATCCAAAAACAAAAATACAGTGGAGACAATGGACTTCTCTCAAGGAGCGTAGTAGTTGGACTCTTTTTATCATTTTAACTCAATTTGAACGCATTTTCTCATTTCAAATTTATTTCCATTGGATGTGTCCAAAATTCTTTGTTTTTCACTTTCTTGTTACTTTTAACTTAGAATGTATGTCGCCACGGAAACTGTAGTGTTAAGCACTTATCTTACAATATTTATATGCTTGTACTTTTTAACATTTTATTTTACCTATGTATTGTGCTAGTTACATGATTTGACATATAAAGCTATTGAGGATCCAATACGCAAGCATAAATGGAAGACCCTGTATACTCCCAAATGCATCAGCATTTAAAGTAGTGTTCAATTTACTGGTAACAATGTTAATTGGAACCTAATTACCTTAAATCTAGAATGAATGGAAACCAACGTTCTAAATTAAAAATCTATTTCCGCCCGAATTGTTTCCAGTCTGTAAAGTCACCAACCAGAGGACGTTCATCAATCACGGATGGTGTTAATTATCGCGCATAGCACTAAATTAATAGAAGCAAGTGACTGGAAGATTAGCGTGTAGTACAATAGTGTAATTTGAACTAATTTGTAAAATGTTGGGCCGACGCACATCGATAGATTTGATTTAATTCTCATAATTTTATTGCGTTATTAGAATTATGTTCCCTAGAAATAGTATATAATAAAACATTATTTGTGAATTAAGTTCCTCATTCTATTTCACCACGGTATTTAGTTGCAAACCGAAAAATCGCGGGGAACATCTAAAGTTTTTAGATGTCGGAGATTGCGTACCTACATACATCGAACTGGAGAAGATTCGGCTTTATCTCGTTTAGATATTGATAAAATGTGCGGTATTCAAGCTCCGCACGAAAACAACGGGAAACGTTATAATACAAATCCGGAGTCTCCAACTTCAAGAAGAATAACATATACATAATATAGATAGTTATCCGCATTGAAAGTTATTTTGTCCGCGACCTTTCTGACTTTCCTGTTTCCATTCCGTTCAGCATCCATTAACCGTTCTGTTTATCTCAACCAGGTCAATAAACATATAACAGGGGTAATTTTCCTTTTAATGTGGAAATATTGACTTTTCTGAAGCACTAATGTCCTTTAAGTAAGAAATTTCGGTAATATTTATGTAGTCTTATGTAATCGTCCAAAAAAATTGACTATGTGTAACACATTACTAGAGTGTGTTAAGAAGGTGAATGATGTGTTAACTGACGATGCCACTTTTACGAATTTTATTATTCAATGATAAGTTATCAATGATAATTATCATTGAATAATAAAGTGGCATCGTCAGTTAACACGTCATCCATCTTTTTAACAAACTCTACACATCACTCAATAAGTTCGTAGGGTGACATATAGATACCGTCACTACTGACAACTATTTTTGATTTTTGGGAAGTGCCAACCTTCAAATAATACGTGTCAAAATTTTATGATAATCTCTAGTTTAGTTCACAAGTTATAGTTCTTTTAGTGACACCACTTTTGTAATTTTTAAAACAATGGAAAAATCTGAACTTCGTGTGTTTTTAAAGCATTGTTTTTTAATGGGAAAAAGCGGCAAATTCGGCAGTTCTTACAGAAAACATAAAAAGTCCACAAAATGGTTTTGGCCGATCGTAAATTGAAGTTGCGTGAGATAGCTAGCACCCTAAAGAAATCAGAAGGCAGTCTTTTCACTATTTTGCATGAATATTTGACCATGAGAAAGCTCTATTCGAAATGAGTACCGCGTTTGCTCACAGTCGATCAAAAATAAGAACGCGAGCGAGCACTGTTTGGAGCTGTTTCAGCAATTTTGTTATGCCATATGTAACAATTTACGGAACATGGATCCATCGCTACACTCCAGAGTTAAACCGGCAGTCAGTTGAGTGGACAGCAAAGGATGAAAACCGTGTAAAGCCACCAAACACGCAAATATCAGCTGATCAGCTGGCTTTTGGCCTCCATATTTTGGGTTGCGTGCGGTATTTTATTCATCGATTACCTTGAGAAAGAAAGAACCATTAATGGTGAATATTATATGGCATTACTGGTGCGTTTGAAGGAAGAAATTGCAAGAATGCGACCCCCAACGACGAAAAAAGTGCTCAGACTGTCATAAAATTTCAACATGTATCGTTTGGAGGTTGGTCCAGCCTAAAAATCATACGAAATTGTCCATAGGGGCGCCATCTATATGTCATCCAACGAACTTATTGAGTAATGTTATGTTATGTTTAAGGTTCGACAAACGAGTGCATGATAAATAGTGTAAACCGGCCTGATGCTGTCACTTTTCCGGACTTTAATTTCGCGTCTTGCACGTACGTGGGGAGAAGTGGTGAAGTGACAACGTTTACACTATTTAATGATAATTTATCATGCACTCGTTTGTAGAACCTAAAATGAAGAAGAAACAATGTATTTTAACGGCAAACATTGGAACACTTGTTCCATGATACATTTGCATGACATTAGTTTTGTATTCATATTAACCTCATTTAAGACATCAAAATTGAATGAAATTTGTATTACATATTACTTTTTATTTCAAATGAAATGCTTATTAGCAAAAGAAATGTTGTTAGTTACCTCAACTCTATTTCTTTCAAATTTCGAGAGCTTTTTGCCGAATAATGTTATTTTTGTGTTCGTTACTTTTAAATTTCTACAGAAACTTAGAAGACAAAGTTCCAGATGCTAGAAAAGCAATACCATTTACGATGAATTTTCAATGTTTGGAACATATTTTCTCAAAATTAACCACACATTTCAGATAAAATATAGCGAACACCTACCTTGTTTCTATAATGTTAGGAATATTAATAATTTTATTGCCAAATGTTTGTTTTATTCAATTTCAATGTTTGCAACAACTGCAAGGATCTTGCAAGGATGTTAAACAATATCTTTCCGGAAAATCTGACATGTGACGGTCAGAAGAAAGAAGAAATTACTGAAAACGGCGTGGAACTGACAAATTTAGATATTCATGAATACTACCCTTAACTGCAGCAATATTTTCGGCGCTACATGATGTGTTTTGCCTAACGGGTGCCTTGGTAATGTGTACAGTATATTTTCACTTAGACTTTGCAGCAACGTAACGAATAAGCTGCTTACAAGGACATCGAAGATCCCTATAAGTTTCACGTACTGACTTGTTACTTTTAACATAAGCTTCCATTATCTGTAAACACAATTTCAACGGAGTAAGCCTCATTGTAACAAGTGGCAAACAATACTGACAAGGCATGTCAATTTGGTTTGATGGAAGAGAGTTTGTGTGGCCGTGGCAGACGTTCTAAGTTCTATCATTCCAATTGAGAAATCCTATATATTTGTTAGCCGCATTGAACATGTAACAACTAGCTTGAAATCTCAAACAATATTTGTTGAAAAGGATCATGGCCAGCTAAAGACGGTCGGCGAAAAGAGAACATTCCTGGTATAATTTGCTATACTTAGAAATAAGTTCTTCGATCATTTCACTCATATAAACTTCATATCTGAATATTTATTCATAAAAATATATAACGTCACGTTTTGTTGCATGAGGAAAGAATTTTAAAGAGGACCCTGTAGGGCGGTCTCCCTATCTATTTGCTGAACGTGTTTCATTTAGCAATAATAAAAGCCCATACCACTAATATAATAATATCCATTAGCAACCAACCGCAGCGATAAAACACACGCTCAGCGACCAAAATCAAGGATCGCATATGTATTATCTTGTCTCGATGTGTTCTGCTTTTATTAGATTTACAAAATATAAGACAATCCCGTTAGGAAGTTAGACAGTTTCTAATAAGACTTTCTTCGCGAAAATCTTTCCTGATATCAACATCATCTACTTAAAATATTGGATATTGTCGTTATGTATTTGTTCACAAGTACTGGAAACCTGATATGATTCCTGCAGTAGATATACAGATACACAGCTCTTGCAGCTACAGGATACCGTAGTGTAAGTATTAGAACAGACGAATGTGAATACTTAACTTCATGCAAAGGATCAACTCCATCTCTCTACCAATTCTTTTAATAGACTCCGCAGGAAAAGAACTCACCATCGTCGGAAAAGCTTATTCCCTCGACCAGCCCTGAAAAATTCTCTAATTGGCACCTCTTTGATCTGAATTGTAACCTCAAAAGTTGACAATTGCTGGACATATTAGGGGTACGGCTCCCCTCCTGCGCATTTATATATATATAAAGAAAAAACAAATAAAGCTGGTAGTGTTCTAAAACAATCCAATCAATTAACCCAAACCCAGCACAGATCAATACTATTATACGAGTACTTTTCCTAGACGATTACACAGAAACAGACACATACATACTTCAATCAGAGCGAAAACTTAAAAATATCAACAGCAAAATAATCACAAGCCTAATAATAATCGACATACATAAATGGACATATCCCAATTTGGATTCAGCGAGTAGACCTATCCCACATCCGGAAAAATACCAGTTCCAGTATTTAATAACCTACAAGTATTACTAGAGGATGATGATGAAATGTCTTCTTGCGAACATGACAATAGTAACTTTGAAGGAGACTCAACATGTCCAGAGAGGTTTAGCCAAGAAGAATTTGACTTTATTAGAGATTTAAACCTTTCAAAAAAGTCTTCGGAGTTGCTTGCTTCTAGACTTGAATGAATGAAAAATCTTCTTTTTCGGAAACAAAAATTACGTATAACCGTAACAGAGAAAAAGATCTGCCACTTTATTCTCAGCAAGATAACTTGGTATTTTGCAACGACATAAAAGGACTGTTACAAAAAATGGGTATATCACAATACACATCAACTAATGGGCGACTTTTTATATAAATGTAGTTCCAAATGAAGTCTGAAGTGTGTCCTTCTACACAATGGAAACAAATATGGAAGTATTCCAATTGGGCATTCCGCAAAGATGAAAGAGATTATAAAACAATATCTCTATTTCTGAAAAAAATAACTACAGTACACGCTCGATAATCCGACACTATAAAAATTTGCCTTTGTCGGAGTAGTGGAAAGGCCGGCTTACTGGACGTATACAAAATAAGAAACGGTCCCAAATACGTAATAACTCCACTCGACCTTTTTTGAATCTTGTTAACCAGCCATAATTTGCTCTACAATCAGTTTTCTTGTAAATCCTTTCATAATAATACACCGCTTTCGGCGTAATATATTAGCTGGTATAAGCGTATTACGTTAACGTTCTTCGAGAAGCCATAAATAAAGGCAGTCTTCCATCTTCTGATGTTCTCTTGTTTTCGCAGTTTGTTTCCCGTCCCATTTTCTGCCGATTTGATAATATGTTCAATTTTTTCACGACTTTTCCGTATATCATAAATTGTTACACATCCGACATTGTAAAATGTCGCCAAAGTAGCTATCTGAGGACCATTATCCAGCTTACGCAAAAATATCCATTTTTTCAGATAAACTTAGTGTTTCATGCTTAGAATTTCTCTTTTCTTGTAACATTTTCTAACAATTTTTAACGTTGTCTCGCGGAGCGACAAGTACTCCTCAAAACAAAACAGCGCACTAACAATAAGTCACTACCGGTCAATTCGTTAGACTACAGAGTAACCACGTCGGATTACTGAACTGATGATGGTTGGAAGGTCGGATTATAGAGCGGTCTCGAAATTCTTAATAGCTAGGAAATACAGCGGATTACTGGGCTTGTCGGATGAAGGAACAGCGGATTGTCGAACTTGTACTGTATTACACAAGTGGGTGAATGATATGTGTTGGTAAATGTCCTTTTAGGACAGCCATGTGGATCTACAAAATATCCTTGTTTTTTTTTGTGTTTTTGGGACAGCAGAGCGAAAGATCAACATTGGATAAAAAGAAATTGGAACAGAGATGCTCCAGTGGAGGGAAAAGCCAATGTTATTAATAAAGCATTAGTACAATGAGAAAGAATAATTTTACCCCACTTTCACATTAAAATAGGACTAATGAAACAATTTGTGAAAGCTTATGATCAAGATGGTCTTTCTTTTCAATACTTGGCAAAACAATTCCCTGCAATCAGTACTGAAAAATTAAAACCAGGAATATTTGATGGACCTCAGATAGGGCAACCTATGAAGGACCCACACTTCACAGAATCAATGACTGAAATTGAGTCCAAAGCACGGTCTTCTTTTGTTAAAGTTGGGCAAAATTTTCTTGGTAATTATAAGTCCGAAAATTACGAACAAATAGTGGAAGATATGCTTAATAACTTTCAAATTTTGGGTTGCCATATGAACATTAAGGTCCGTTACCTCCACAGTCATTTACAGAAATTTCCTGCAAATCTTGGCGACTTTAGTGAGGAGCAGGGCGAACGATTCCACCAGGATATCAGAATAATGGAAGAAAGGTACCAGGTCAGATGGGATACGCACATGATGGCTGATTACTGCTGGAATATTAAAAGAGACAAATTCTTTCAGATATACCCAAGAAAAGGAAAGAAAGTTTATAAATTAGTTACCAACTACTGTAAATATTTATTTTGGGTAATAACATTTGTAAATATTTGTTTCATAGAATAATCTTATTTTCTTTTGTATTTGTGCGTGTTTTATAGGTTGTATTAGAACCAATACTTATATGCAGGAATAAGACTAGCTAAATACAATACGTGCTCACATCTTTTGAAGACGAGCTGATAAATAAAGTCTGATGGTATTTCTGGATTCAGCTCACCCAAATTAGTTAAAAACAGTTAGAAAGAGTCCGGCAGCAAAACATGTGTTAACCAGTGTAATAAATAATTTCACGAATACATTTTATTCTTATTTGTTTTATAATTGTAGTGAGAACGAATTAATAAAAAATCAATAGTGAAATTGTAGCTTTCAACACACATTTGATTGTAAACGTAAATATTGAAAGCGTGTATTACAGTCACCGATTATCATTCTTTATTATTGATTTATATTTATGTCTTAGAATAATTGGTATATCATTTGGAAGGAGTTCATCGACAACATAGTTATCATAAGTCCCTCCTAGAATTTTTCGAATCACCATTAATTCTGATTTGTGAATCACCGTTTAACCCTGCCAAACGTTTATCTTGTTTTTTCTTTTCAGCTTGCAATCAGGTCCGTTTCGGCGTCCAAGCCGTTTTCGGTCCTTCCGATCCTCTCCTAGGCGCTCATATCCACTCGATCTGCGACGCACTCGACATTCCCCATTTGGAAGCCAGACTAGATCTCGATACTGACGTTAGAGAGTTCTCAATCAACTTATATCCCGCCCAACATCTTCTTAACAGGGCTTTCCAAGATGTCATGACGTTCCTCAATTGGACGCGCGTTGCAATAATATACGAAGAAGATTACGGTTAGTATCAGTACATTTTGTATATGAATAGTGCCCGATTATTGATGTCCATTTATATGAAATCACATTTTTCATTACATGTAAAAGTAATATCTGTAAAATTTGATTCAAATGAAATTACGTCAAAGGATTCCTTAAAATCGGACGAACTTGAAACGTTTACTGTTATTGTGTGGGATTTCTTGCTTTCACTTATATCTTCGAGGAATAATTTGTCCAAAAGTACCGTCGTCTATTATTTGTCATAAATTGTACACATTAATCGCCACCAATAGATAAGTTAAGTGTTCTTGTTAAAATGTACGCGAAGTAAAATTACTTACCGGAGAAAGTGTAAAACATATTTTAGGAAACACTTGTATAACAATCACGATTCAACCAATACTGTATGGAAAGACCTGCACTTTTTCATGATACTTGGAAATGATAAAAACCGCCGCTCAATCAAGCAACAATCTTAAGAATACGCGAAAATCATTTGAATGAACTTTCAACAATTCGATGTTATTCATACGCAGACGACATCAGAAAAAAGCAAACATCATTTTCAACTATATATCATTTCATAGCGCGATGTACCATCAAACCGATTGATTTCCGAAGACAGTGAAAAGTTGTGACAAAAATTCTCACTGCACTGTTGTTCGCACATAAAATCTTGGAAATATAAATTCTGAACTTGAAACTACACTGTATAATTGTATGAAATTTGGTAAATGTCATTTCGAGCAATACATTGGATAGTTATAACTTTATTATCATGTTATTGGTTTCCATGTTTTTCAATTTCAAGAATAAGTTTCTCGGTAACGAATCTATCGACTTTTATAGGAAAACTGCTGACATGAGAAATATAAAATGCATTCAAATGGGAAGTTATTTAACCACTCGTACTATTTAAAATGTTTGAGCTGTTATCACTAGATCCAACAAAAATATTTACCACCTAGTTCTATTAATTGCTGAAGGCTTAAATTGAAAGCTGAAAGTTGTTCACAGATGTTGAAAATTGCTTCCTGTTCCTATAGGAAATTATATTCTGAACCGATTAGCTGCATTAGCGTTAAGCGCAAACGGCAAAAGATTTATGGGAACAGCTTTCTTAGAAATTCCTTCGAGTGCATATTGAGCAGCTACCATATGCGAAGCGTTTGATGACTGGAATCAAAGGAATAAGGCTTACAAAAAATTACATAGAATTCTTTCCCTTTTCTACAGGTATTAGGTACTTAATAGCGAAATATTTTTTCAGTGATCTTATATAAAAACAGATTTTCAGAAAGTAGAATCAGAAATTTAAACTAACCATCTGTGATATTAGAACGATTTAGACGCCTCACACCAACCTGAAACAGTAAATGACTCGGCTAACAGCTGAGTGAAATTAATTATGGATTATAACAATATGGTTACTAAAAGGGAAGAACAAAAACAGCTTTTAGTTCAACTAGTGATTATCGACGAAATTACTTGGACGTAAAAAAGGAACCTTTGATACAAGCACATTATTAAACAATTTCATAAATCTACCTTGAAATATTAACGAGTGTAGTATCTTATACGTATACGTCTTCTTATACATACTTTAAATAACGCTGACGAACAAACAAACAAATTTCAACTAGATAAATAACTATTAGATGCAAATTATTAAATAGAATTTGATTTTATTTATTTTCATACTGTGGAATAGAAAAGTACTTTTTGCTTTGTTCAAATTCGTTGGAAAAAGAGAAACTTCTTTCTTAATTTAAACGACCAACATTAGAGTCTATTCCGCCAAAAATTAAAAAGTTCTGTTCCATGGATCTGCCTTCTGTGTAGGGTATCTTCAATTAACTATTTATGATGTGCTTTAATGAGAGTTGCTATTCTTTTGAACAGCAATTATAACGGATCCACTTTTAAATGCATTACTTTTTAGATAGTTTAGTAAATATTAAATTTAATACTTTTGTTTTACATAGGGTAATACTTTCTAGCTGGATATAATACTAATTATCGCCAAAAGTTAATCACCTAAATGTGCTTTTGATTCACTGTATATATCGATCCATGTACAGCAATCATTATCTGCTACATAGGAATGATTAATGTAAATATTAAAGTGGAAATTGCAATCACACGTCCAATTTGAATTTATGTTTGTACCATTCTTGGTATTCACATTAGGTTATCTATCTCTATCACTTCTCTACTGCAGCGATATTCCACACGTTTCGTTATGTTTTAATTTCTTGCACGTTTATATCACATGTATTGTGGACGTGAAGGTTGAAACAAAATCAATAAAATCTGTAAATAGTGAAAAAACGATCGGACACGTCAACCTTAATTTTTGAAGGCGCAAATTTTTACAAATAACGTATTTTGTGACGTAATTATTGCCACAGATATGACGTCATCTCATTTTCTTTTAAATGGTAACCCCAAATTTGATGACGCCATTTATACAACTTTTTCTGCATACAGAATTATTATTATTTTTTGAGAACAAAATATTTTGAGTATTCTTAACATTTTTAGTTACTTTCAGTTATAATTTTTTGTTTAAAATCTACAATTTAAAAAACCCAAGTTTATTTCGAATAAGGTCCAAGCAATGTTCCTTAAAGATTCAGTTTTTACTCGTTTCTTGTAACAATTCGGTCGTATTGTGGGATTTATTTTGTTTTAACAAAAAGGTAATAACTTTCAACGTAAAATGTATTGTTGCTTCTGTGCGTTCGGGTTTGACAAACGTTATTTGTCTTTTGATTAAATGACATAAAACTAAACATGGCACGTTTAGGTACGAGATTGATTTTGACAGAAGAGTTAAATTTTGTGACATAATGATGGACTGACGTAATAACAATTTGGAATTTCCAAGACGCATATTTTTTTCGATGAAGCTTCTGCCTAAACGCACCTAAATTGCTGCATCGACACATAATACCCCCATAATAATTGTTGCTTTCCATTCAAATACAGAACATCCCCTCTTGCCGGATAACGCCTTATGGCTCCAGCAGAATCGTGCGCCGCCGTATTATTCTCTAACTGCTCGTAAAATTATCTTAGTCGGTACCATTCTCCCAAACAAATAGATAATAATAAATAGACTCAATTGAATAGCCAGCAAACTCTCCCGATCTAACTCCACTCGATTTATTCTTGTGGGGTTACATCAAATCCAAAGTGTATTTAAACTGACCTAATACTATTGAAGATTTGAAGATTAGAATAACCGAGGAAATCAGATTAATAACTCCCCAAGTATTAAATAATGTCCTAAATGAATTTGAACATCGTCTTGCCCGTAGTCAACACGTAAATGGTATGCAGTTTTAAATGTTTAATTTGAATAGTTTTAAAATTTGTTTGTAACTTTTGACTTTATAAGTAAACTTTGATTGTTAAATTGAGTAATACACAAAATATATATTTCCCAAAAATTCTTTTATCTAACCTATCTCAGAAATCATCGTTCTGTAAACATTCTCCCCCAAACAACGTTATCAGAAATTAAGGTTACCATTTCAAAGAAAAAGAGGTAACATCATATCTGCAACAATAACGACATCACAAAATATGTTTTTTGTTCAAATTTGCGCATTTAAAAATTAAGGGTGATGTGTCCGATCGTTTTTATTTCTCCTACTATTTACAAATTTTATTGATTTTGTTCCAACCTATATGTCCACACTGTATGTACATATATGCAGATGTTGTTTATACTGATTTTAATCGCGCCTTTGATACGATCGATCACGGTGTCCCGCTTAGAGAGCTTTCTACTTTCGGATTCAGCCCATCTTTACTTCAGCTGTTACATTCTTATTTGACTGATAGATGCAATTATGTTTTTTACAATGGTTTTAGATCTCGTGAGTTTTGTCCTTTTTCTGGGTTCCGCAAGGTTCTAAGTTAGAACCATTGCTTTTCATTTCATTTCTTAACGACCTGCTTGGTTCCTTGACGTGTCCTATTCTGGCATTCGCCGATGATCTTAAAATCGACAATCCAGTAAAGTCCTAGAATGATGTATTCTGCCTTCAACATAACTTAAATATCTTGTCTCAATGGTGTTCTAACTATAACTTAAGTTAAATATTGAGAACTGTTGTTATATGTATTTCACGCGGAAACTTAACTATCTTAATTATATTTACTATGTAAATAATGTTTCCTTAATGAGGGCTGAGAGCTTTCATGATCTTGTAGTGCTCTTCGATTGCAGATTGAGTTTCTCTCATCATATTTACTTCATTTGCTCTGCAGCTACGAGCACCTTGGGTTTCGTTATGCGTTGCTGCAAGTTCTTCAGTAACCCTGTACTTTTGCAGACTTTATATTTCTGTCCTGTCGTCAGTAAGTTAGAGTATGCGTCACAAGTTTGGTCTCCACAATATACATATGTATCTACAGCTCTCAATTGAAAAAGTTCAGCGGCGATTTTTGAAGTACCTCTCCTTCAGGATTACGGGAACTCATCCTCAACGTGGCGTTGACTACAAGTCATTATTGGAAATTCATGGCCCTCCAGTCACTAAGATACCGGCGTGATGTGCATGGTGCCCGATTTGTATGGAAGCTTACCAATGGACTAATTGACTGCCCCTGTCTCCTTTCGTCCCTTCATTTTATTGCTCCAAGACTATCCTCTCGCTCCTGTTTCACATTTCTAATTCCTTTTTCCAGAACAAACGTACTTCATGGATCATCCCTCTTTAAAAGGTGTCGTTCCGCCAACTTCCTTTATGAGGATATCTTTTTCAGTTGCGGTTAGCAGTGTCTTTTTTGTTATTATCTTTTTTTTTTTTGTAATTATATGTATATACCTTACCTTTGTTCTATAAATATTGGACAAATAAATTATATTATTATTACTATTATTATTATTATTATTATTATTATTATTATTATTATTATATGCGCTGCACAAGAATGTATCTGCGATTAAAGCGTAATCTACAAAATCGAAACGTGGTATCGCTCCCACTTCAGTTATTTCAATTCAGCATCAAATCAGCCAAAGAAATTTCATGACCTTCCGCCTCCTTTAAAAATGTGTTCACTGATCTTTAGTTTTAATGTACCGCGGTAGATCCGTATCTGATCAACGCTCAAAAAAGCAAACCATCGACAGGTGTCATACTGACATATTTTTGTACCCAAATTGTGTAATCCTTTAAACACAGCTTCCTACTGAATTCGTTCTTCCATCAATTTCGTTCGGCTGTTAAGAAAAATGATATTGCGGGCTTTATTGCTCGTTGCCTCAACAGCCACCTCAGTCGGACCATGTAGGTGCTTGTCGTTAACAATAATTATCACGTTTTGCATTCCAAATACAAGAACCAAGAAACACAAGTATATTGTCTATATAAAATCATTGTTCCACAAAAGGAGCAATGGTTGACCCTTAACCCACGCGTTCTCAAGACAGGGATTAATTTGATTTACAAATGGGTCTCTGAACTTCGGTTGGTCATTATCCTATTGTCTACAAACTCGAGATAGTTTCTATCATGGGTTATGCCCAAGAGAACCTCAACAGAGGCTATTTTGTTAAACATATGCACTTATGTATTGACAGTCAAGTGGCCCTACTGAGCCTGAAATCAGCCAGGGCTGACTCTACACTAACATTTTACTGTAATTGAACAGTATAAAAGGTTTGCCACTACTAAGGTTTATCTAATTTGAATACCAACTTATAACGGCATTGAAGGCAGTAGCACTGCCCTTACAGTACCAGGACATTCTTTCGAAATTGCCAAATCCTCTAGAAATGTGACGATTTCAAGCAATACAGGACCTTTATATAAATTCCATTGAGTTGTAACGAAATTACCAATCTTCCAAAAACTAAAGAGGAGTCAAATCAGAACCATAGCAGGCGTCCTCACCGGATATTAAATGGTCAGATATCATCTACGCAAAATCAGGTTCAACACTGAATTTGAGTATAAATTCTGTAACCAAGCACCTAGTTAACAAGATCCTTCTATACTCAAGATGCAGATATCTAGAACCCACGAATGTAAGACGTGCTTGAGCAAAGACATTTCACCCCCTCTTAAGGAAGGTAGGACACTCGGACTGATCCGTCGACTCGAAAAGGTTAATACAATGCACTCTAATTGGCCTGAGAAACTAGACTAACAACGGTCAATCCAAAATCAATCGATGATTTGTCTAACTTTACGGCGGAAACTTTTATATTATGGTATACTATAAATCAATAGGGAACATGTGCGCAATAAGAACAATTTAGGTTTGTTTATTGCTGAGTACAGTATAGTACTAGTACACCTAATATATTGTTATATTTCTAATTGCCATTTGCTATGTGCATAGTATAGTCCTATCCTACGACTAAAGTGATTAGTATGTCGTTTTATAGTGTGACGCAAAGTAATAAATAAATAAATAAATAAATAAGTCTGTTCTGTATTGTTTAAAATTCATTCATTTTGTATTCTTTGTATACTCTCTTAAGTGTCTTTTGAAACTAGTCTTCAATTAAATAAATAATGATCAACATACATTTTTTCAGGTTTAATAAAACTTCGTGAATTGGTGAGGTCACCTCATAACCGCGATTTGGAGATCCACATTCGTCAGGCTGATCCAGACACATATCGTCCCATTTTAAAAGAAATTCGAAGCAAAGAGATACACAATATTATCATAGATACGAAATCAAGAAATATGAAACATTTTTTAAAAGGCGTAAGTAATTCCTTTTAAAGTTTTGTAAGTGAAGTAGTTAACCACAAAATATTTTTTTAAATTATCACATCCCACAAATTGAAAAGTAGTATTAATAAGTTAAGCCTAACATACATGCTTTTCTAGCGCTGTTTTTCCAGTAGAAATTTTTTAATATGGTTAAAGTAGCTATAATAGCACATGCTTGCATTCGGTTAATTTACAAGAACGGAATATTTCGTAGTACCATTGGGACTGTATATACTTCACAATATAATACAAGTTGCTAACGTTTTCCCAAATCCATTCGAAATTGTTTCCACCTTAGACTTTAAAATTTGCTTAGGGTTTATGTTTACGTTACTTATTATGGATTAAACATTAATTTGACTAGTTTTTTGACTAGTGTAAATTCCTTTTTGGCTCTCATAAACAATTTTAAAGCCTAACATATTGAATTTTTCGCAACCTCGTTCAATCTCAACAGTACACTATTTATTTGTTATTATCTTACTAATATTATTATACGTTATTATTTCTAGATATTACAACTTCAAATGAATGATTACAAATACCATTACCTCTTCACGACATTCGATTTGGAAACTTTCGATTTAGAAGATTTCAAGTACAATTTCGTCAATATGACCGCGTTCCGAGTAGTGGATACTGAAGATCTCTCCGTTCAAGAAGTTCTACGAGACATGGTCAAATTCCAGAACACTTTATCAATGCCACCGATGCTAAACACCAGCTTTATCCAGGTTAGTTTCACATTATATACTCGTTTATCCATCTTTAAACAGAATTTCCTTATTTCTCCTTATTGTACTGCTTGTTTATCTTAAATGAAACGATTTAGAGCGTATTCCTAGGTGGTACTTATACTATAATTTATACGAACTATGTGCATAAATTTGCCGGTTAATTATAACTCTTTCTCATAGCTCCAAACTGTCAGCATTGATAATAACGTTTTAATTGATTATGCGGTAGCGTTTGTAAGATGCACTACACATATTGAGCTTGAAGCTTGATGTTATCGATGTATGTTTATATTATACATACATATTCGTAGTGCACTTTTTTCTAGATAGTATTAAACCAATTCATTTGAAACATCAATTTCCAACGTACATTAGGGAATGCATTCGCTTGATGAAAACATACCGAACAATAAGTCAATTTGTTGAATTGAAGAAATTTTGGTAGTAATATTTTAAGAACATCGTTGGCGGGTAACATTCTCTTTCATTTTCTATTCTCCATTGAATATTTCCAATATATACCTATGTATATATATATATATTGAAAATCTTCAGTGGAGAATAGAAAATGAAAGAGAGTGTTGTGTGTGTGTTGAGAGTGGTGTAGCTGTTCCACTGCACACCTGAGAATCATATTTTCCTTCTAATATCCACATCTCTTCCGTTTCATTAATTTTTTGCTCCTATTTTTCTGCACAGTTCTTTGTATTGCGTCTCATCCCTACCCTTATATTTTCTCTTTTCATCCATCGATCTAATATTTCAATTTCCATCAACCGTTTTCGTCCCGCGTATTTGTGGTCCTCTTTAATTTTAATCGCATATTTGCTATCACTAAATTATGGTCAAAGTTTACATCAGTTTCCGGATATGTTTTTATCGACTGGGTTGCAGGTTCATGCTTGAGTTTTACAAGGATGTGGTAATTTTTTTCAAAAATCGATATTAAGTATCTGCAAATGGTTTTCGAACTCTCCTTGCCCAATATATAAAGCGTAATTTGAATTTCAAAGGTAACAGACACTTTTATTTTGTTTATGATCAAATTTTCTTTTTAACAAAATTTTACAAGTTTTCCGTCCTTCCCAATCCTTTTCCTCAAGTTATTCTTCCATATTCATCCACTTTACCTCTTTCAATCTTTACATTTTTATCTCATGTTAAAACATATGATATTCTCTTTCTTTGTTGCTTTCTGGATTGTGTCTAATTGTTTACAAATTTGTTCGAATTCATTTTCTATTTTATCAGCAGTTGATAGATATTTGTACTATATTAAAATTATCTGTAATATAATCAAGACAACTCTATCTGAAAGGAGGGTAAGACTAGTAACAGATTGTTTCCTTTTCAACAATCGATATAAAGGCCCGTTTTCCCTGAATAATAACACTGTCCTTTTTCCTTCTTTAATTTTCCTAATTCGCTTGTCTTTTTGTATCATCTAACCCACCCTCTGATGGAAACCCGATTAGAAAACTATAAGCTCCGTAGTATCTTATTTTGTACTTAATCATGGTAAAACACATTAGCTCTTACTCCTACTACATGGATTTTGCCTAGCTCCAAATACACATCCTCAATAGAGCATACAGGCAAGCATCAATCGCGAACTTTTGTTAACTATGATCTTAACAGAACCCAACTCACCATCTCGTAATCAAGATTAAAATTTCTTTAATAGCGCTGCTATGATGTATATCTAGAGACCCAGAAAAGTTATTTGTTAAAGGACAAACTTCTGGTAACATCCCAATAGATACTAATATAAATTTGGTTCCAAGTAAATCTAGCTTCAGACGACCAGATTTACCGCCAACATTATTATTGACGGTATACTGATCAAAAAGTTTTACGATTCCACAAGTATATCACTGAATTGACAGTGTATCAACATTTGTCCGCAGACAATCGGTATTTTCAATATTCTCAAATATTGGCAATAAATTAGATCGTCCGAGACCCACTTAATGCCGAAAACCAATCACCTCTGCTCACAGTATACTTACCCCAATAATTATATATATTCCAATCGGTTTATAACATAACACGTCGTCTAATGCCAGATCTCCATGTTTGCCTGTCGCTCCACATATCGTCTCCCAAGTTTCTTTCCTCCATTATCTCGTCGATGTCTTCCTGTTAACTTCTTCTTGGTATTCCAGGTATTGTTCTCCCTGTAGTTTATAACTTGTTTTGGTCTCAGGCATTCTCTGCACATGTCCATACCATATGAGTTGTCTAGTTTTTATATCGTGCACTATTGTATGCGCTACTTGCATAATATCTCTGATGCCCTCATGTAATACTCTTTCCGGTCCATCTCTGTAGATTCTAAATTCGTTTCGCTGGCAATATTTCACAGCTATATGTGTTTATACTTTTTATGATGGGGTAATGTATTAGTCTTTTGTTACTGCTGTTAATGTGTCTGTCCCAAAGCATTCCGTTTAATATAGATTTCTTCTCCAACATATTTCGTTCTTTTATTGCTGTATCTAATCTTCCCTCATTTGTGATTTTTACTCCTAAGTATGTGTGTATCGCGCTGCATTTGATTCGTTGTCAATTTTCAAGTGCTTCGTTGTTCACCTCCGACACACATATATTCTGTTTTGTTAACGTTGATCTCCAGTCCCCATTTCTAGTACTCTTCTATAAGCTTACGCATCACATAGTTTATGCCGCCATAATTGCTATCAGCATCTGGTCGTCGGCGAAGTATAACATATACAGCATGTTGTTATCTGTTGATAATCCCATATGCTACATTTCCTTTTCCAACCTTTAAGAACTAGTTCTAAATAAATCTCTGGTTTAGACCCTTGGTTCTATTGAATGCTTTTGTTATTTTTTTACCGATTTCAATACTCAATAATTATAGTAGTAAGTAATAATAAATAAACTTCATTGTGTCCAACGATATAACACCACTACAGACACAAATACAAAGAAAAATAAAAACAAATTTGCAAGCTGCATACATATGTACAAGTTATATATAAAATAACTATGACACTAAAATACTAACGTTAAATCAAAAACAAATCAAAAATCATTATCATAATCGTTCGCAGAAGCACACATTCGAAATCACAGGTACATCACTTGTAAGTGATGCAGCGATAATCTAGAAATGTTGAACGGTATACACAACAACAATGTAGGATAATCAATTTTATCTGTGTATCAACTTTTCGAGAAATGGCACAAAAGATTTCTCAGGTCTTTTCTCTATTAATTCCATATCATGTAAGCCAAGTAGATGGTGCACATCAATATTACACTCCGGGTATACACCAGTGACTCTAAGGGCCGGTTCTACAGTGACAGCTTAAGCGCTCGCTTAGGCTTAAGCCAAGGCTTAAACCTTGGAACCGTTTTACATACAACACTTGGACGCTTAAACCGACCGAAAAAGGTCGAAAGCTTAAGCGTTAGAAACGGGGTAGCTTAAGCCTTAAGCCACGCGAATGCAGTACACATTTGACTGGATATTTGTAGGTTAGGCGTTCAACCGAGTGTGTCTTTTTAATGAGAATGAATTCAGATTCATTCTTCAGAGTCAAACAGTAAAGGTCTGATTAACTATACGCAATAGTACATGAAGTGACGTTGCGCTATTTATTGCATAGCATCATCAGACTAAAATTAAGTCATCAAAGAATCGCCGCAGTAGTAATTCTACCAATTCATACCTGATGTACTGAAAGTTAAATTTTAGAATTACATGTACAACTAATAACGGTCCATGTAATTTAATTAATGTGAACTTCAAATTTGTTAAGGCGTGGATGTAACCTGTATAAGTATTGTAGTAATACAATCTTAAACAGGCGTGCAATAAATAGCAAAACGTCACTTCATGTACTATTGCGTTTAACTAATCACACTTTTACTGTCCGAGACTCCGAAGAAATAATTTGAATTAATTCCACACCGGACAAGAAACGGATATAATTTTTTAATAAGAATGCTTGCCCATCACAATGATTTTAGTGACGAGAATTATATGAAAATATTGTAGCATTTCAAAGACGACCGAAAACGGTGCGTCGGCGGCCAATTTCATTTTAATATCTAGGAAGATAGTAAATTCTACAAACGTTTCAGATTAAGCTGTCCTTCGTAACTTGCATTTCTCATCACTAAACTTTTTCCGTTACCTTTTTAAACTAATACATCTATTTTTTTAATTTGCTTCCCTGTAAACTTTACTACTATTTGCGTATATGCTACAGTGTCCCAAATTTTTTATTTCCTTTGGCAGTGCATCCTGTCCAATTGTGTACACGTTATTAATTATTATACATTTATACTAATTTCATAAATTGATATGTTTGTTCTGTTAAAATTTACTGTATGTTTTCGGTCGCTGTCGTTATATTTCTATGATATTTCCACATATTTCTTTCAAATAAAACTGACAAAGAGAGAGAGAGAGAGATGAGAGAGAGTAAATAGAAAGGACAAGTGCACAATTGTCACGCACGAGCATGAATACAACCTCTAAACTGTGAATACAACACTACCAACACAAAATCTTTTTCGTATCTCCTAGCTTTACTAAACCACGCACTGTAAAACACATGTCAGTTTAAGCGAGAGTCTAAACTGCGGGGAAGGCTATACTAAGCGTTGGCTTAAGCTGCCACAGTAGAACCGGCCCTAAATGTTAAGTATTTCAGACATCTACGTTGAATTCTCTCGAATTTGAACTGAGGACAAAAATAGTTTGGATACCGAACAATGTTAGCATACTCCAGATTGCTTCTTACTAACGTGTAATGTAACAAATTTATTGTGGCGATATCATAAAAATCTCCAGCATTTCTCAATAAAAGCCAATTAAAAGGGATGCATGCAAACACAATTGACTGACACGAAGCTCAAAAGTCAAATGTAGGTCGAACAGAACTCCTAAGTCTTTAAAAGTGTCTGCCGATACGAGTATGTGTCGTGCAATGCTGTAAGGAACCTCTATAATTTAATCTTTCTACTATAACGTACAACGCAACATTTATCTGCATTGAGGTGTAATTTGTTCTTCTTGCACCACTCTCTAATCGCAGTAAGACCATCTAGAAGATACCTGCAAGCCTGAAGACGGTCATTATTGGAGAAAATATTTATCTTGTCTGCGGAAGTCAACACGTCGCAAGTTGGGGATATCAACAAATCGTTGAAACTGCAATGGTCTCAAGTTTGACCTTTGAAGGAATCCGGAGGTGGCAACAAAAGCCATTCTAGTACACAAAGCAGGTACTTTCTGTTAAATATAAGCGTATAAATTTGGAGAACAATCCGTTCAAGCCAAACGCACTAAGTTTTCTGAGCAGTATCTGATGGTCAATCTTGTTGAGCGACCAAGGTCAGTATTGATGATGTCCAGTTGACTGCGATTATCTATATCTTTACATACTTTGTGCGTTATGCATGCAAGGTTTGTCGTTGTGGAACGCGATGACAGAAAACCATGCTGATGGCAAGAATACGGCGACGAATGATAATAAATGTAGTAGTAAAGTAGTTATTCTAAGACTTTGGAAAAGTTACAGAGACTAGCCACTGAACTGTAATTTTTTTATGTCAGAGTTATCTCCTTTTTTGGAAACAAGTGTAATTCTTGTTCTTTTCCAAACGATTGGAAAAAGAACTTGGTACGTGATCATCACCCGTCGTGTTCTTATTCTTGAGACGACATATGAATTGCATAACATCGTCTTCGGTAATTTAAGATATTCAAATAGTGTTACAACAGGAGAGAATCTCTGATACATTCAAACCATCGGTACTTGAGAAGCCACTCGAAAATACTTCACCAAATACATCGAGGATAACCCGTGGACTACTGTATTCAATATGTTCAGAAAAGACAGGATTCTCCTTTTTTTACTAGTAACGAAACGCCCAAATTGCTTCGGATTAAATGTGATCTTATGTTCAATTCTTCCAATGTAGTTTTAGTAAGCTTACTGTAACACAGTTTTAGCAACCGATCTAAACCAATACAATAATATAATACATAATAACAATAAATTCATTGTAATAATAATAATATATGAACTGTATTTGTTTCCATTTTTTGTGATAGCATCTCTTAACTTTTAGTTTATCTCGTAAGTGTCTAGGCCATCACGGAAAGCAGTCTTTTCGGGATACAGAATATGGAGCAGACTTTTAAAAAATTCCCACTATCTGTTCAGGTAGTTGCAATGACTATACAAGGCGTACTTAAGGGGCTTAATGCAATGGTCTTTTGTTGCCTCACACTAACTTAGCTGCTATTGTTATGCTTCACTTTTATTAAGAATTGTAATTTGAATATTTCAATTTTCTCACTCCAAGGACTATTCTGCCCAAGCCTAGTGGCAAGAGGTTAGCATAGAGTAACGAACTTTTTCCCAAAACAGTTCAACAATAGTTATAGCTGTAATGCAAACATATAATGCGATATACGATTAGCATCTGTTGTCCAAAATATTACTAAACACTCAAAGGTTTTCTTTTTATATTTAAATATTATCTATTGCAGTGCATGGAAACGAATCAATTAAAAATGTACAAAAAGATAACTAAAACAGGAAAAATAATACTACTATAACATCTAAAAACTTAATCGTTCTATTTCAGATTTAAGTTTAGCATGCCAAGATAGTATCTTAAATTATATTAAAATATGTTAAACCACAACACTAATTTAATGTTACAACATGGTTTTTGTTCATCTTTTTCCTTCTAGTTTTTTCACACTGTTGCACCACTTTTCTAAATGCTTCACTATTCTTCGTGATGCTAAACAAACTTACATCCGTGTTTATTCACAGCTTAGTATTGTCACAAATCCATCATAGCAAATGAGTAAGCATTTATGCACTTCAATTCTCCTAGGTGTTTTGTAAGTGTTTACTGTGTCTAGCTAAAAACAAGTATACAATAGTTGACGAATGTGGAGATCGTATTTGGCATTACTTTTCCCCGGATATGATTTTGCTATTTTAAGGAAAACGATGCCTAGTTCGTTCTTCAGCTTTGTTTCTAATAC
Source organism: Chrysina gloriosa (assembly GCA_038088585.1). NCBI lineage: Eukaryota > Metazoa > Arthropoda > Insecta > Coleoptera > Scarabaeidae > Chrysina > Chrysina gloriosa. Next base: position 51,460,811 of record CM076087.1, read on the forward strand.
ACTATTCGGTGAAGTTTGAGTGGCTCTTCGTGCAAAAAGTTCCCCGCTCTAAGGTTAAGCGACCAATGCAAAGCCGCAGTATAAAAAGATAAATGCCAATTTATTAATCTACACATATCGTTACCCTCGCTAGCTACAAAAAGTACAATGGATATTATTTATTCTTGAGAACATGGCCCAAATATGCTGACTTTTGTTTAATAGGCCTAAAGGTTTTCTACTACTGCGACGCTTATTTCGCAAACCTTTTGCATCTGGTTTTACTAATTAATGTAAACGTTACAAAATCATCATGCACCCATATCCCAAAGATTTCAAGTCCAAAACAGTTCAACAATAATTATAGAGCTGTAATCCAAACATATAATGCTCCTTACCTCTCACTTTTTATAAAATTCAAGGAAATTAACACACAGTTATTACGACTAGCATCTGTCGTCCAAAATATTACTAAACACTCAAAGGGTTTCCTTTTAGATTTAAATATTATCAGTGGATAGAAACAAATCCACTTAAAAAATGTACAATAAAATGAAAATTTAATCCTTCTACTCCAGATTTAAGTTTAGCATGCCCAGCTAATAACTTAAATTATATTCCCAACTCGCTTCTTTTTTAAGAAAGTTCTGAAATAATCAAGACCTCTTATATATAAATTAGTATCTGCAGAAGAGAAGCGTCTTTAAGATGTCGTGCCTTGTCAACATATACCGGCGGTCTGAGAAACACCGCTGAAACAGAACCAGCAAATTCATCTTGACTAACTCAGTTGTCAAGCCATTTCCAATAGGTACCGGATACAAACAGACTAACTTACGCAGACGCAGAGAGATGGACACATTTCTTGTGAGAGAACGATCCGCACGTAATGCGCAAAAAGACCAGACAATTTCTTGTTCATGCAACATGTACATTTTTTGCAAATGATGGAAGACGTCACTGGAGCAGTAGATAGAAATAGCCCGAACGCACAGAAATGTCTAATCACTCTAATCAATACCTACGTAAGAAATGGAAACTCGGTTTGTAGTATGTAATTAACACATCGGCCCTTAACTACCACAAACTGAAACGCTAAAATGACGAAAGTTTAAGACATGCACTGTAATATCCTATTACGATTACGTAGAATATCTTTTAATTGCGTACATATTTTACACTATACTTTTGTAGTTAATAAACCATTTAAATATAGTGTAAGTCTACTTATTTTCGAAGCATATTCGCCGAAAGTATTTCTCAGATCTAAAAAAGACACATTTTGCATTCAAAATTACCAAACTTGTGTTACAGATAAATTGGCTTTCCTTTCAAGTAGTTCGTATAGCTGTACCACCATTGGGAACGTTAATATGTATCTCAGGTACCAGCTTTTTTATTGAAATATATAATGAAATTACGTAGGCTTCCACGACCAGAGTTAATATCAAAAGTATTGATGAAAATAGAATAATAGAAAATAATGGACAAAGCAAGAATAATTGATGGAACTTAAAACAAAATAATAAAAGGAAATGTAAAAACAAACTTTATGTTTCGCCACTATATAAGCAGCTTCTTTAGGAGTTGAAGGAAAATTCGCAACGAATCAAGCACGAGGATACAAGATAGTTCGTATAATCCTATTAACCATCTCATATCCTAACTGGATCGTGAAACTTCCATCGTTATCAAACCGGGGATCCCGTCTGATGTTCAGCGGTCATTAATTCCTCATGCCTGGAAGCCTGCCCAAATTTGAGGCCTGTCTAAAGTTCATAAGAAAAAGTTCTCCGGCGACCAACTGTCAGTACCATCGATTCCTCGACCTAGAACTTTAGCTTTTGACCAAACTACTCATAAGGTGCACTATAAAACCGCCATCTCGTACCTTAAACCCTGCCCATGTCATCAGGATAATATGTAATATCAAACGTAATCCACAACATGTACTTGTTAATTTTGATCTCATTTCTGTATTTAAGAAGATTCGCATGAATGAGTATTGAGATCATCATCACACTTTCTAAATGACCATAAACCCATGAGTCTCACTCATTTAGTTGAGAAATGTCTGACCTCTACAAATTTGACATATGATGGTCAATTTTATGAGCAAGTTTCAAGAACAGTAATGGAGTCTCTGCGTTTTACATACTCATAGAGTCCTTTGAAATCATTGCTTTAGTAAGCGATGAATAAGAGCCAAGTTTTGCTTCCGTTATGTCGATGACACATTTATTATCTGGCTTTATGGTATAAACACTCCAAGGACTTTCCTAAACCACACCAGCAGTCAGCCTACAGATATCAACTCCACAATGCATTTTTTGACGTTTTCCTTGGATGATGGTGGTCTTAGTTATTTGGTCTACTGTAAACCGTCACATACTGATCGGTATCTTCATGTGATGAATGTGATACTAATACGCATAATACCAATAGTATAAATAATAAGATTATAACATCAATTCAGACAAGGCTTATTGCTAAGAAGTCGTTGGAAAGCATTTTGAGAATTTGATTAATAACTTATATTAAAGACCTTTGCTTTTCCGCATGTAAGCTGTAATAAAGTTGGAGATGAGTGATTTAAATTGCATTTCCTTTTCAAACATTTTCTGTTACAACTCAAAATTCTGCCAGAAATGACCTGAATTTTCTGTTCACTCTATACACATATTACCTACAGTTTATATCATTCTGCTGAAATACGCAAAATCCAATACCAATACCAACGCTTACTGTAAATCTGAAATAAGTGAGAAAAGGAAACTGTGAACCTCAGATTTATTTAATTAAAGCGCAGGCAAACATTTACAAAAGACTGCAAATTTGATTTACGGGAGCTTACGGAAATTGCCTGTGTAATTATATTTGAAGTGCCATCGAAGTTTGGGAATATTAAATATTCGCTTTAATAAGAATTTCTAGTAGCAGATAGAGAAAATGGTTGAACTACATGCCTCCCTTAAAATGTGAAATATTCAAATACTAAAGTTCGCAAAGTTTGCTAATAACTAACTTTAAACGAATATTAACATCTGTCGATATAGAATTTATCCATAAGAAGTAGACATTCAGAGTTGTATGAAATGGTGTTTATTGATCGAATTGGTGCTGAACGAAACGGTTTTTATGCAAAGGGTTAATTGACTTACTCAGCTATGGGGGCTAAAATATTTAATAGTATTAAGCATACCGTTCTAGACAAGAGGAGGATACGCTAAAGACATATTATGGAGATCGAAAATCTAAAAACTGAGTACGGAGTGTGGTCTTGCATATGATCGTTGCCAATGTTTTTCTTTTCTGTACATTGGAATTAAATGGCATCATAATAATGTAGTGACTATATACTTAAACTATGCAGGTATGGAACCAGTTCACAACGTGAAACGCTATTTACAGAAAAACAAAAAGTTGCTTCAGGTAAGAGGACTGATTTGCAAAGCTTGTTGGTTTTCTTTCTATTATACCTACATGTCTCTTATTACCTGGTACTGGTACCAAAATACAAAATACAATATCAATTCTCTGAAAGTGGCATTTTCCACTAATACTTCATGCCATTGACATAAGGTCCCATAATGCGTAGCAAATCCACCGAATTATAGGAGGAAAAGTAGATCAGCTGAGCTTTGAACAAACTATAGCTAAAGCTTTATTGATTCAAAACGAAACAAAGCCGATTGGATAGGTTGGATCACTATGTAAGACTTGATGAAAACAGACAAGATGTGGTTCATGTCACGAAATAACAATCACGATGTTTCAAGTTAAAATTAATGAACTATACATGTGAAATGTGATATATGTGCATAGGTAAAAAGAAAACAACCAATATATCTTCAGAAAGATTAATTCCATCCTCAAAGGGCTAACCCTAATTGCTGCCAATATTACAACCTTCTTATTGTTTTCCTTTCTTCATCTAGTGTTTTCACATTATTTTGCGTTGGCCGCCACTTCTCTAAATGTTCCACTACTTCGTGATGCGAAACAAACCTACACCCGCGGTTATTTGCTCCTTAGTATTGTCACAAATTCATCCTACCAAATGAGTAAGCCTTTATGCACTTCAATTCTCTTAGGTGCTTTATAAGTGTTTATTCTGTCTGCCAAAAAACAAATATGCAATAGTCAACGAATGTGAAGATCGTCTTCGTGTTACTTCTTCCCAGATATCATTTTGCAGTTTTAAGAAAAACGAGAGGTGCCTTGGTCGTTCTTCAGTTTTATTTGTAATAAACTGTTTAGTGAAGTTTGAGTGACTCTTCGGGGAAAACAGTTCCCAGCTCTAAGTTTAAGCGACCAACGCAAAGCGGCAATATAAGAAGATAAATTCCAATTTATTAATCTACACATATCGTTACCCTCACTGGCTACAAAAAGTACAATGGGTATTATTCATTCTTAAGATAGTTAGTAACTTTTTATTCGGCGCTTTTTCTCCCCTTTTGCAAGTGAGTTCTTCTGTCTTTGTCGATATACACTATTGGTTATAGGTATTGTAACGATATTTTTCCTTTTTGACCGTTGTTTCTGTCGGAGTTCCTTACCGCTGCCTATCTTTTCCTGTGTGCTGTCTTTTAAAAAGAAAGTCGCCTCGACGGGCACCGTTGGCGTGAAGTGTGTGTCCCTGTCTTATCCTGTTTAATCTAATAACGCATACTAATATATTTGGCTGTTCAGAATGCCTAAGTGTACTTGCTGCAAGGTTGCTGATGAATCGCATAAATTTGTGAATTGCTGTATTTGTAACAAGCCATTTAAAATTGATTGTGTTGACGTCTCCACTTCGGAAGCGCGCAAAATTCATTTGAATTCTGGCATTACATGGACATGTAAAAGCTGTTTGAAATACGGTAATGACTTGAATAGTCTGAAATCTATCTTAGCTGCGCTTCAGGACGATGTTAGGGTTCTCAGGGAGTCAATTCTTGAGTCGTCTTCATCCGGATCTCTTATTGATACTGAACGTATCATTCAAGAGGTTCAGGACCGCGATCAACGTAAGAATAACATTGTTATCTTTGGGTCTACTGAGATTGCGTGCAAGAATAATAACGACCAGATTGCTGTTGACGTTGGCATGATAAGTGAAATTTGTTCCTCGTTAGAAATTAATGACACTAATCTAAAGGTTTCCAGACTCGGTAGATTCGATGCCTCCCTTACTAATCGCTCTCGTCCAATCAGAGTTTCGTTTTCTTCTAGTTCTTCTGTCTCCATCGTAATGCGAAATATTTCCAAATTAAGAACTATGCCGAAGTTTTCGAAATTATCTATATATCGTGATCGCACACCAATGCAGCTACAAATCCATAAAAATGCTAAAGCTGAATTGAACAATCGTTTGAAGAATGGTGAATCAAATTTAAAAATTAGGTATATTAAAGGTATACCTACAATTGTAAGTTCTTTAAACTAAGTAGCTCCAACGGTACTCCTATTACACTTGATGTTTACTACCAGAATGCCCGTGGTCTGAGAACAAAAACTCATTCATTTTTTAAGGCTGTTTGTGAGTCTCATTATGATATAATTGTTATTACCGAAAGTTGGCTTGATCATTCGATTTCCAATTCTGAATTGTTACCTCCTTCTTATACTGTTGTCCGATGTGACAGACAATTTGGTGTAATTAATCGATCTACGGGTGGTGGTGTTTTTGTTGCCCTCTCAGATGAAGTATCATTTGAAATTATTGATACTAGTTTAATTTCTTCTCTTGTTCCTTTAATTGATTTAGTTATTTGTAATTGTAAATTTAATTCAATTTCCTTTTATCTTGTAGCTGTGTATATTCCACCTAATATTCCCCACCAGGATTTCGATCTATTTTTTGATATTTTGGAAACTATTTTGCTTGATAAACGAGTGCTTTTAATTGGCGATTTCAATTTGCCAAAGTTTGAAATCAATCCCTTGTCCTGTACTAAATGTTGCACCTTTAAATATTTTTGTGGTCTTCTTAATTTAATACAATTTAATAATATTACTAATTGTAACAATCGAGTTCTTGACCTTGTTACTGGAAATTTCAATTCTGATATTGTTGTTTCACTTGAAAATTTTCCACTTGTTCCTGCTGATATGTATCATCCTCCATTATCTATTTCCTTGCCGTTTTCTGTGTCTTTTAACAATCCAACTGTGTTTCCTTCTAACATAAACATTCGGTATAATTTTCGCATAAGCAAATTTTCATCAGCTCTATAATGATCTTTTAAATGCTGATTGGTCTTTCTTGGAAACTTTTACTGATGTCAATTGTGCTCTTGAGAAGTTTTATAATTTTCTTTATAATATTTTGGATAAATCCGTTCCTAAATTTTCATCCACCTCCAGAAAGTCTAAATATCCAGTGTGGTTTTCTAATAATATAATTACCAACTTGAAATTGAAGGAATACTATAGGCGTAAATGGAAATCTACACATAATAATTACTTTTATAATGAATTTAGAAGAGTTAGAAGTATTTGCAAAACTGATATTGCTTTGGCCTACTCCACTTATCTCGCACAGGTTGAGGAATCTATAAAAATCGACCCAAAAATGTATTTCAATATATTCATGCCAAGCAAGGGACTACACGCATTCCTAAAGTTTTATTTCGTAATGGTACCCGTCTGGAATCACCCCAAGGCATTGTTGATGCATTTGCCAATGTGTTCTCGTCTATACATATTATCAGCACTGATTCTTGTTTTAATAATGAACATTCCGATCATGTTCCTTTTACATTATTACCTGTTACGGAGGAGGAGGTGGTCAAGTTAATGGCCGGGTTTCCACAGAGACATATTTCCGGCGATGATTTAATTCCGAGCTTTCTTTTGCACGATGCAAGGATTGCATTTGGAAGACCATTGACTTTCATTATAAACTTAGCAATTAAAACTTCTACTTTTCCGACCGCTTGGAAGCGTGCAAGAGTAAGCCCCGTATTTAAAAAAGGCGATAATACACATGTGGATAATTATAGACCTATATCTATATTGTCTAACTTTGCTAAAATTTTTGAAAGTATCATATACTCATGTGTATGTTACAACACTAAATCATACATCTCACATTATCAGCACGGCTTTGTTCCCGGGAGATCTACAGTTACGAACCTTGTGTCGATTTGTCAACATATTGGCGAGGTACTTGATGCTCGTGGCCAAGTCGACGTCATTTACACGGACTTTAGTAGTGCCTTTGATATTATCGACCACGGAATTCTACTTGCCAAATTATCGTCTTTAGGCTTGAGCACTTCCTTATTATTGCTTATAAAATGTTATTTAAGCAACAGATCTCAGTATGTTTTTATAATGGATTTAAATCATTCGAATTTCTGCCCACATCAGGAGTTCCGCAGGGATCACATTTGGGACCTCTCTTATTCATATTATTTATTAACGATTTGTTAACATCTATAACTTGTCCGGTACTGGCTTATGCGGATGACCTGAAAATATATCTGCCTATTGCAACTTGGGATGATGTCAATCGCCTGCAACATGATTTGGATTTGATTGCTCGGTGGTGTTCTACATAAATTAAAATTGAATGTCAATAAGTGCTGCTTTGTTTCGTTTACAAGAAAGAATAATTTCATTAATTCTACTTATAATATTAATAACTCCATTCTTAAAAAAGTTGATATTGTTAAAGATCTTGGCGTCTTCTTTGATTCCCGCTTAACCTTTGCTACTCATATTAATAACATTTGCATTTCTGCATCAAAGGCTTTGGGATTTGTTTTACGCACCTGCAAGTTTTTTCGTAATACATCTTTACTTAAGACTATGTTCTTCGCTTTTGTTGTAACAAAGTTGGAATATGCTTCGCCTGTCTGGTCGCCACACTATATTTACCTGCAATTATCCTTAGAGAAGATACAAAGGCGATTCTTGAAACACTTATCCTTTAAAATGGATGGGATTTACCCGGAGCGTGGTATGGATTATGGACTGCTTTTGCAAAGACATGGTGTCCGGTCCTTGGGACAGCGCAGAGAAATTCATAGTGCTAGATTTATGTGGAGACTTGTTCACGGCTTAATTGACTCCCCCGATTTACTTTCCCGTATTAATTTCCTTGTACCTCGTATTTCCTCTCGTTCCTCGCTTACATTTGCATTACCCTTCCCTAGAACGAATTTGTTACTCCATTCATCTCCTATCACATCAATGGGTCGTATTGCAGATTTGTTATATTCTGATATTTTCTACAACACAATTAATCAATTTTATTAGTTTTACTTTTTCTTTTTGAATTATATTTCATTTCATTTCTACGCACATAGTAATATTTGTAATTATGAATCTTTAATAATGTATGTATGTTGTTCTATATATAATTTGTCCTGTAAATGGTTAGCCGTTGGACAATAAAGCTATTATTATTATTATTATTATTATTATTATTATTATCATGACCCAAATATGCTGACTTTTTTTAATATTCCTAAAAGTTTTCTACTACTGTGACGCATATTTCCCAAACTTTTTGCATCTAATTTTAGCAATTAATTTAGATTTTCAAAATTGGCATACAACCATATCCCAAAGATTTCAAACCCGATGATGGTATCGACTTTCAACGTTTACGTGTAATAAGACTCCGGCAATTGTACCCATAACTTGAAGAACGACTTTTATTGTTCAACATACCTTTGAACTTCACACAGACCTTCCTTTTCACATAAGTTCTAATTTTGATTTGGATATCTTGGTTAGGTGAGGAATTGGTTTTGAAATTTGGAATTTATAAACTCTTATACTCATTAAGATGTATTTGACAGCTATTAATGGATTTCATTTGTTTTAAGTTGGTCATATATTTTGGTTTGTTTCTATTGATTTCTAATTCTGTCATGGCGCACTTCCTATTTACGCAATCAACTAAAGCTTGTAAACTTTCTGATATTTTAAACAGTACCACTATCATCCGAAAATAGGCATGATGTACATACACATCTCTATCGTATGGTTCTGTCGATAAGTATGTTGTTTATTGCCAAGTCATTAACTTCTATTGCTGTTTAAACCAGGAATAAGCGGATGAACCAAAATTTAACACAAGAAAACAACAACCGTCAAAATATATGTCTTCGTAAGTAATAAAACCAGACAAAGAAATTCAGAAGATAAATAGGTAAATAAACCAAGACACACTACCGGATATAATAGTAACAGCGATAGGGCGAAACCGGACAGCACTACACCATAATCTACGGTGTTATAATACAGTAAAACACTTGGAATTACAAAAATTAGTATTACAAAAAACGGTCATTCAGATGTAGACAAATTGGTGTTCGATAATAATGAAATGTACCAATAGTTAAAATGACATCCATAAATATTCTCATATCTTAAAAGATCCCCTGAATTTTCCATTCACTTATCGCGGAACTATTGGACCGAGACATTCGAACAATGTCATTATATTATTTATTATATTGAACAAGTATCGTAGATTACTGGCTCGAAATAGAATATGCCTGAACGAAGTGGCGAGCTAAATACTTTTGCCGAATTTTATTTTATTTTGATTGATGCTCTCCAACAAGCCATCGCCTCTTTTTAGTTAATCGTGGAAATATTCCACATGAACTTATTCTCAATTCCTAACACTTAATTAATTCATTATATTGCGAAATTCGGAAAGTTTGAAGTATATATTAATTTTTATACTCGATCTTTTCTTCACTTAAAGCAAAAATACTTTAGGAAAATGTTGTTCTGAACTCTTAAAATAGCGATCGGCCGTAGGTTAAGTAATCTTGTTAAAAGCACTATTATATTGAAGAAAATTTACGATAATAGTTTACTATAAACCGTGACACTGTCTAAATGAAAGGGAATTTAGCGTATCTATAGTCATCAACATTTATTACAGACATACGGCAATAGCAACAAACAAAGAGCTGACCTTAAAAATAGTCATGCGTTCCACCCACATTCAGATTTTTATGTTTAAGATTGTATACGGATTAACTAATAAAATGTCTCTGTTCAATTTTCGGAATCTCCCACACTCTCGATGCAATAACTGTAAATGTTTTAGGGCTCCTTAACCCCCTGGAGGAACGCGTCTTTGAAACCGTAGACATCCATGTATTATATCCTATATTAACAGAGATTGTTGTATTTTCATAAACGAGCATAAGGATATACAGGGTTTACAGTCGCCAATCCACACAGGATTTATTTCTGCATACAGATTCAATATCGATTGACATTTTTCTTGTACTTTTCTTCAGACAAGAACGGATGTTACCGACTGAAAGCTTGCAGTGACGCGAGAACAATAAATCTTCCTACCTGATAAATGCCGGAATCTTTTAATGGTTGCTTCCTTTTATTTCAATGCCATAATCTTTCTAAAATCTCGATTTATTATTTGTAATTTGTATACTATTGTAATGTGTTTCGAAATGATTAAAATTATCGTAGGAGATGTAGTTAGTAGCAATAGTTTCAAATCATGAAATAAAGGAGTTTTAAAGTAGCTTTTAATAACGCTACTTTTTGACAATATTGGCCCATGTCACAATAAAACTTCTACTTAAAATTAATACCAGAACGGCCTGCATTTGGATACAACAGCTCTCGCATTGTACCGATCTCTCATGTCCAATATCTGATAATCTATTAATTTGTTTTATTGCCGTTCATCTCCCACTCACGTACGAAATGAAACAAAAGAATAAAATGAGCGAACTCACACCACGCCTAGTTTGAAAGAAATCTAGATATATATATATATATGTATTTTAAGAATTACTTGTAAGATGTCATCTCCAACTACAAAAATTAACAAATTTGGTATAACGCTTGGTATCACACTGAGCACAACGCAGAGGAAATTGAATAACATTTCATCTAAATTCTAAATTATTTTCGAGAACCAAAATCTTAATAAAATAAAATCTGGAAGGCTCTCTATATCACGACCTAATTATAATGCGTTGATGGGCAGCTATCAAGTAACTGTGCAAAACTTGTGGGCCTATCTCACACACAGGAACAATTTTGATCAAATCCATCTCTACAAGTTATCGAAAGATCATCTGGAGAACTACAGTTTGTCAATTGCAAACCGATATACTGTACTGACGAGTCCCAATAAGCACCAATCTAATTAGTCTGCACTTGGGTCTGATTGTGAGATTAACAAAGATTAATTTCATCCACGGATTATTGGCATATGCAAATTGGGCTTGCTTTGTAAGCCTTTTGTACGGTTATTTCCCTATTAACGCAAATATTTTAATTAGGTCGTTATGTAGAGAGTCCACCAGATTTTATTTTATTAACATTTCATCTAATGGAACAAGGGTGTGTGCCATCGGTTGTGCAGTGGTATTCAATGCGATGTTTTGCCAGTTCTATTCAGCACGATAGCTTAGATGACAAAATACGTATCTGGACTTTCTATGATTCTCCATAAGAAATTTCAGGCACGTCCTTCACCGACACTATGAAGCGATTATCTAGAACCGCATTCTATTGAATGAAGCTATGTGCGGAATGCTGTGGAAGAGCTTCCATTCCATTAAAATCTTGTCATGTCATATGTAACCCAAATGTTGCGTATTGTCGTATTGAAGTAATATCCGCCATTTGTTCACCAATGAGTAGTAACCAGCTTTAGTACAGCATCGTCTAAAATATGCAAGCACTGCTCCATCAGAAAGCATTTGCATCAATCACACATGGTCATCAAGTTATTACGAGGAGTGTTTCGAATATTCTAGGAATTTGGCTCTAGTACAATTGTGTAAATCTTATAGGTCACGCCATTGATCAGAGACAAATCTTGGCACGTTTACGCAGCTAATCCGTTATATTAGTTATTAAAAGATATATCACACTACGATCTTGTCAATAATAGGCGATACAAACAAAGAAACAGCACAAACTTTTAGTACAACGTACTATGTAGTAAAACGATTTACCCTAACGTAATTTCTCCCTTATCAGCACAATGTGTGGATGATGGACGAGATGTTATATCTCACTTAAGGGTCTGCTTCATTGCTCACCACCCTGAAGCTTATTGCCTTATTGCACCACTTAGATAATTTAGTTTATCAAGGATGATGTCCTCATGGTAATCTACCATCTTGATGGAATATTTTTATTTCCTCTAGCTACATTTTGTATATAAATAATATCAACATCATTTATATACAATACAGACCGGATAGAATTGTAGCATACAAATTCTGGACTTTATTTGTGTCTGTTATCGTATAACAGAATAATTTTGTAAGAAGATTTCAAAAACGATACCTAATTTAATTCCTTCTTTAGATTTATTAAATTTTGAATTTAACGCTTTTTCTAAATCTATCATAATTTTGTGATATTTGATTTAATCTGGATTCATCTGAATGCATTAGACTGTATTGCGGAAGGCTGTTGTAAGTGTTACTTATTCCAATACACTGTAATATTTACCAGTATTTTACCAAGCATCTTTAAGTAAAAGCTTCTGTTATATTAATGGCCAGAATTCCCAAATCATTAGTAAATGTCGACATTTCATTTTACTAGATTCTCTCTAATAATTCCAGGTACATATACCTTTTTAATATGCACTATAAGTATAACGTAAGACACTATCACTTAACACATAACATAACCACATAACCCATCTTGCGAAAATTCCGAAATGATTTCTCCATAAAAATAAAAATCACAACAGAATTATAGATTTCATTAAACCGCTGCATCATATATACAACAAGAAGATATACAACGTGTCCCAGATAAAATTTCCAACATGGGGCTCTCGCTTATTGTAAAAGATACAAGTTTGGTTAAATTAGACAAATTGTTCCTAAGGACGAATGATATTATGCAATATCCTTCAATTTTCAAATTTCCATTTATTTTAGGATTTATGGTGAAAAAACGAAAAATGTCAAATTTCTTTTTTGTAATAACTTTTTTGTTCTAGTAGATACATAATCTCTTTTCACATTTTCTTAAGATACTTTTATGTAGAATTTAAATATCGACTTGGATTTTTTTTTGCACTTTTCGTTTTATAGTTTTGATCCCTAATTTAAATTTTTCTTATGGAACGCCAAATCGTCTTTGAAATAATTGAACGTGTTCTTTCATCCTCCTTACAATGATATATCACATGTACTATCCATTTTTGTCAATATTAAAGAAAATTGAAAAAAATGTATTTTATTAAACAGTCTAACGAAAAGTAGGCGTGGTACACAAGAGAACAACAAATTTTAGGAAACAAAGGTAGTCAAACAGGTAATGGTAACGGAGATAATTATCTAATTATGAGAGATGTTCAAACAATTGCCCATTCTGTTCTAAACATAATTGTGCCCTGCGTATTGTCGTCGTAATCGCACTACGTAGCTTTTGGCGTGTAATGCTATCAAATGCTGCAAGAACAGCTTCAGGTAGATCTTCGGCATTATTAAATGTTTTCACGTACACCAGATCTTTTACGTAGCCCCAAACAAAAAGTCCAAGGGCGTCAAGTCTGGAGATCTAGGTGGCCATAAAATCGGTCCCCGAATACTAATCCACAAATCTGGAAAACGATTATTAAGGTATTCGGTGATTATGTTTGAATTGTGGGGTGGGGCGCCATCTTGTTGGATGCTGATGCTAATATTTTCAATCAATGGCAAATCATCAAGTCTATTTTCCAAATCAGTTTGTAGTAAATTCAAATACCTTGCACTATTTAGCGTTTCGTTAAAAATATGGACCCAATAAGTTTAGTGCCTAAAATACTACACCAGACATTAAAACCAAATCGCACTTGGTGTCGATTTTCCTTTAGAACGTGAGAATTTTCTCTGTCCCAAAAGTGATCATTATGTATACTAAAAAGATCGTTATTTGTGAATCTGCTTTCGCCAGACCATAAAATCGTAGCAGGAAAATTATTATTATTCTCACATTGGTTAACACACCATTGGCAAAATTGTACTCTTCTCTCCTGATCTCCATCTCTAAGTCCCTGTAGAATGGTGTACTTATACGAGTGATATTTGTGAATCTTTAAAATTCTCTGTGTTGTTCTTTTCGAAATACCAGTATTGTGCTCAATTTCTCTAACAGATGTTGAACGATTTTCAATAACAGATTGTAATACATTTAATGCTACATTGTTATTCACTAACTGCCTATTTCTGTTAGGTTTGGAAAACGAACCTTATTCTTTTAAATTAACTACCAAATTTCTATACGTACGAAGAGTGGGCTGCCTTCTTTCAGCATACAGCCTCGAGTACATCTGTTCAGTTTCTACACTGTTTCTATGACAAAGATGTAACAACTCAACATATCAAATTTTTCAGTATTAGTAAATGAAGCCATTGCTGATACACAAATATTCTGGAAGGAATAATTTCTAAGCGACATTAGAATACTGTTTTCATGTTTCACGGCCTACTTTTCGTTAGACTAATAAAAAATAAAATTAATAAAATACATTTTTTTTCAATTTTCTTTAATATTTTTAAAAATAGATAGTACATGTGATATATCATTGTAAAGACGATGAAAAAACACGTTCAATTATTTCAAAGCCGACTTGACATTCCATAAGAAAAATTTAAATTAGGGATTAAACTAAAAAACGAGAAGTGCAAAAGAAATCCAAGTCGATATTGAAATTCCACGTAAAAAGTATCTTAAGAAAATGTAAAAAGAAATTATGTATCTACTAGAACAAAAAGTTATTACAAGAAAAAGAAATTTGGCAGCTGTTGTTTTTTCACCATAAATCCTAAAATACATGGAAATTTGAAAGTTGAAGAATATTGTATAATTTCATTCGTCCTTAAGAACTATTTGTCTAATTTAACCAAACTTGTATCTTTTACAATAAGCGAGATCCCCATGTTGGAAATGTTATCTGGGACACGTTGTATATATATATATATATATATATATATATGTACCCATATATATATGTATATATACCCGATCCTCAAGACTACTGAAGGAAATTTATAAACCGAGACTAATTTGGCACGTCACTTTTAAATTAGAGGTTGTTTGTATACAGATTTATAGCCACTTTCTACTTTTGTTCTTTAGAAACCGTCGCTAATTAATTAAGCCATGCGATGCGTCCTCCGATTTCAGCTCCAATTTGTCTCTGACTTCGAAGCTGGGCAAATAAGAATTCTGAACACATATAGTACAAGTTAAAAGAGAGAATCACACGTGAAATATAATACAATTAATGGTAGTACTGCTTACTGTTATCACAGCAATGGGACATACATTACCACTCATTAGTTTGGCTGCACAAAAAAATTGTACAAATTGATTTCACTTTTCCTTTTAACATTCTTCTGTTTCCTCTACATCGTCGTTGTTCAATCTTTTACTCATTAACTAACATTTTTTTCAGAACTCTTTTCCCCGCTATTCTTTTGATCTAAAAATACGCAATTTGTTCGCCGGGTATATGGTATTCAATACAAAAGTATATTACATAATATTTCAACAATAGCCATCCGGTTTAGCTGAGCACAAATTACCGGTTTTTCACGCCAGCATTTAGATAATCGAAGATAATTTAACAAACAACTACGGTTCAGCCGTCCATTAGTGTAGATTGTGGATTGTATGGTGGATCGTTGGTTACCTTTCCTGTTCTTTCCTCGAACTCTCAGTCTTTATGCTCAAAGATTTGAACGTATGCTCAAACCATATTTTCCTTTTACCACCGAATTCCTAGACCTTTAGACATTGACACGACCTACCTTCTCGCAGTATTAATGCTTAATATTCTTAATATTGTTAGGGCACATATTCCCTTTAAACGATGCTACCCGTGGAGGTTAATACTTCTGCTATACGGATAGCTAGGATACTTAGGTTATCCAAGTTCAGCATATCCGAAAAAGTTTATATAACCGAAGGTCCCTACCGCTTTGGAGATGTCGACTAGGGCTTTGGGAAAAGTGTATCAAGTTCCTAGGCTGTTTTATTGAAATGAATTCCATAGTCCAAAAAAGCTGCCTGAATATTATGTCAGGTGTGGAGGTTGAACTCGCCGCCTTTGAGCTGGTTGTCCTGTGCTGCATCAGTTGGACCGAGCAGTTTCCATCGGTAAACTCCTTTCGACCATGTTTCTTCTGGTATTCTTAATATATGTCCAAATAATTTCAGACTTTTTAATTTAATTCATTCTACAACTGTTCTTCTTTCTAAGCGTGAAATTCTGCCCGTTCTCTTCTGGTAATCCATTTCTATCGCACTTAATCTCCGTTTAAAAACTTCATTCAAAGTCAATTCCTCTGCTTCATAGCATAATACCGATTACATCATCACTTCACCTATTCTTTTCTTATTTACCTAGGATATGTTTCAATCCCAGCATAGGGAATTAAGGCATTCGAAAACTTTGTGACTTTGTTGTATGCGCTGTTTACTTTCTGTTTCTTCCCAAGCCATTTTTATCAATGTAGACGCCAGAGTACTTAAACCTGTCAACTTGATAAATTCAACATCGTTATTAATTAACAAACATTACAATTTCTGTAGGTTAATAAGGGCTAGACGTCAGTCGAGACCAGGTGTCGACCGTTATAAAATAAACAGATTGTCGATACGAGATCTACCTGGAGTGAGGTCACGATTCTTTCCCTATTTCATGGCTTGTATCTGCTCTAAGTTTATCATGTGAAACCTCTTCTAAACGATGATCATTGATATTAAATTTGCTGATTAAATATACTATGTGCGTTGGGCATGCTTGGTCAGTGAGTAAGTGAGAGTCAACCCATTCACTACACATTGCCCATCGATCATACATGGTTGTTAGCTGTTGCCTGAAATTTAGGGGTTGCAGCTCCTTCGATATTGGTATAAAAGCAAAAGAGACAAGACACTCGGAATTAAGCGCCACCAGAGATATCCGGCTAACGCTCACGAACACCACACACTGAAAATTCAGTGTCAAGAGTGTTTTGGTGTCTTTCGCGCGGGCGTTCATTGTGTGGTATTCATTGTGCATGCTTTAGAGTTGCGTGATGTTCGCCTTGGGACTTCCCCAGTTTTCCCCTGAGGGTGGTAATTTAGTTGCTGAAATACGTAACCGGATTATTTCCGAAAG
Organism: Chrysina gloriosa; assembly: GCA_038088585.1. NCBI lineage: Eukaryota > Metazoa > Arthropoda > Insecta > Coleoptera > Scarabaeidae > Chrysina > Chrysina gloriosa. Next base: position 51,477,915 of record CM076087.1, read on the forward strand.
GGGTAATAAGGGTAGTTTTATATCTTTTATACATTATTTTAACCAGTCTCTTTATTCTTGATTGTAACCATATCAAAATCAAATTTGGTGCTGTGAAAATGTAGTTACACACATGTACACTTAAAGATCATTATACAGTGATCTAAACCATATGTTCTTTCCAAAGTAATTTATCTTAGTTCTTGTTGCTACCTCATCTGCGGTTAATACATTTATATAACTTATACAGCTAATATAAATATGTAAGCCCCAGATTCTGTTTTTAAAAGATCTCCTATAATAAATAATTGATAATCGTTAAGTAACAGCATAATTTATTTCTTAGTTTTATGCTAATCACCTACTACCTACTATTCTAATACAGAACTCCTTCATATTGCCTTATACTAGTTATCCTTTAATCTTATTACAAAATCTATTTCTTAACTGGATTTATTAGAGTTTGAAACACAATTTCCTATAGAAGATACAATGATGTTGCCGTCGAAATTAAACAGATTGGAGAAAACGTAATCCTCGTGAAATTGATATTGTATTTCAATATTACCTCGAATCCAGACTTACACTTGTTGTTCGCATTTAAAATATCATGTGCTTCAATTTTATTTTGGAGAGAACGGAGGAAACGGGTGATCGCATATATGCATTCTACAGCAATGTATTCGTTGTACAAGTTATTAACAGTCCTGTCGAAAGTAGATTCTCTTCGGGAAACAATATCACCATTGCCATATTAAACTAAGATCTGTCTCATTATCAGACAAATGTAAAGATATCTAAGATCTACTTTTTTATTTGTCAAGTAATTTTTATGGTTTGTTTACTACAAGTAATGAAATAATTTACCTTTAACAATCCATAAGACATGAATATATTGTTACGTAAAGGGAATATGTAGCATCTACCAGATACTGACCTAAGCTTCCATTTAATAATCGTAAGAGTGTCACTGTGGCAGGATACCATGATATGCGATGACAAAGGTACCATTGTTTATTGAAAACCGAAATTTTCTGTCGATAAAACGAAAATTTCGTATTCTTTAATATTCTCCAATTCTAAATGATTTTGAGCTATGTCCAGAGAAACTCGTCTATTGCGTGAATTACTTAGGAAGTAACACTAGCGGAGGCAAAATTATTTCCAGAGGGATGATCATTTGTGTAACTTAGAATCCTTGACAGCTAGAAGACACAAAAGCTACAGGTAATTATTCACCAGACCAGATATGATACAAAAGAAACAAAGTATTTCTCAGAGGCTGTTAATTACAGATTGTGCCCTAGAAAGAGGGTATCACTGATTATGAGCCTAGGAAAACCTGTAACTATTTCTCAAGCTGAGATATTTGCAGTAGCATCTTGTGCTGAAGATATCAGAGGGAAGGCTGCACAAAGAAGACTAAACATGATGACTGATTTTCAAGCGACTATGACCAACTCAAAACTGGTGAAACTTTACAAAGAAGTCTTGATTGAACTGGGACGGGACAACAATGGTGTCGTTAATCAGAGTACCAGGAGGTAAAGGCATTAAAAGCAAATAATAAAAATGAGAATTCATATTCTTCATTTGGTGTAGTGACGAAGGTCTTTTGAAAACATTTGTACTAGTACCTCAATGATTCTGTAGTAAATATTTTAATATATTTGTAAGATTTCAAAACTAAAATATTTCTTTAGGGAGATGAGAATAATTGTTTAGAAAAGGTTGAATAATAGATCGTAAATAAAATTAACAAGCGCCATGTATTATTAGTAAAAAACTGTGTTTCAGGCAACCGAATACGAATGATACATACATATATATACATCATATAGGTATACAGCGAGTAATAAATACGCAACGGGTCTTACATTATGATAAATTACCAGCGACCAACAAAGCAGATTATATACTAACTAACACTTCAATTTCATGAAATTTTTGTTGGGAGAAAAGATTTTACAAAGATTTTTGTCTCCACTTTCAGGAAGGGAAATAATATATTACCGTACTTAGGTTAACTAAAATAAATGGCCTATTTATAAAGCCTGTCTCCGCTATTCTACATGTAAGTAATCGTAGAAGACAAATGAGCAGTTGGAGAAAATTGCTCTGAGCTTGTTATTAAAATAGAGAGACACATCTGATTAAAGGATACATCCTGCAGAATTCCACACACGCTATATTTTTATTTATGCGTGAGAGTACAACTTGGAATCCTTTATATTTATGAACTTGATGAAAAAGTATCGAGATTACAGTAAAATGAAGTAAATGCTTACATATAGAATTATATCAAAAAATATAACATTTTTCTTCATATCTGAAGTAAAGAAATATATACGAGATGTATAAATGCCCAAAATACGTACACTCTTTGCTCAACGACTACAATGAGTTATTTGATTTAATATAGCTTGTAGGCCTTGGGCATAGATGAGTTATACATTCAAGTACTTCAACTATTTACATTTTTTTCTTTACGTATAATGGTATATGATGAAAATTTTATACACAAATTCATTTACAATATCTTTAGGGCTTCTTCCACTACTCTTTTCCAGTCTTTAATGGTCTTTAACCTCTTTTCCGTAATTATATGGTTATCCAGTCTTTGAACATGTCTCAACAATCTAATTCGTTGGGCTTTTGCCAATGTTGTTATTTTTGGTTCCTTGTATAGTGCTTCCATCTCTTTATTTGTTTTTCTCCAGTCTTCTTCTATATTAACCCCTCTATATGTTGTTCTTAATACCTTTCTTCCCCATCGTTCCAATTTCTTCTCTTCTAGTTTATTCAATACGCAGGTTTTACACGCACAGATCGTTATGGCCCTAATTACAGTCCTGTATATTCTTTGCTTCTTGACACAAAACTCGACTTCATTAACGATCTCGATTTCCTTTTGTTATTCTTGTGTCTATACCATGTGCTTCATAACCATTTTCTCTTATTTTCATGCCTAAATATACGTGTAGGACGTTTTAGAAACTGTATGTTTGTTTAACTACACCTGTATACAAGTTTGTGTATCATGTTATGTGTCACCCATTATCCTATACTTAGTGTCTTCGTAGTTGCTTTCTTTGCTAGTTTTCTCATAACTTTTTCTAGTTCTTTGTTTGTTTCTATGAAAATTGTTATCAGCAAATGCTATACACTGGTATTCATTTTTAATATTGTTTCTTCAGTCTTTGTGTTACTTCATCTAATTATTACTTCTGCGACTAGGTTGAACAACGTTGTTGACATAGGACCCCCTGTCGGAGTTCTCGCTTCACTTCAAGATCGTTGAACCTTCTTCCTTTGCAATTTATTTCGTTTCTTGTTTCATGCAAAGTTGTTCTTAAGAAGTTTATTAGCTTACTAGATACCTTTAATTCATTCATAACGTAACACATTTGTTTCCTATGTATTCGGTCGTTGGCATGTATAAAGTTCGCAATTTTAACCATTTCTGTCGTTATTGCTGTTATTTCTGAACTCTTACTACTTTTTAAGTTTTTGATTATGCTTTTCGCCTCTTGGGCTTCTACTTCCATTTCGTTCTAGTCTCGTTCTAATTCTTCAGCTATGATCAGTTCTTGTTCGCTATTCTCATTTAGAAAATCGCAGAAGTAATTTCTCCATCTTCCCAAAACTTTACTCGATAATGCTCCTTCTTGATTATTTATATTACACTCTATACCTGATAACCTTCATATTTCGTTACTTCTTGCTAAAATGATCTGATTTTTTGTTTCGGAATTTTCCTTCGATTTTAATCTATTCTCCAACCCTTTTCTTTTCTTTCTGTTGCATATTTTTTATTTCTCTTCTTCCGTCACGATAGGTTTCTTTATTCTTTTCATTTACATTCGTTAGCATGTTTTGCCTAGTCTTCTTTACTTTTTCTGACGCTTTCTGATGCTTTATCTTGTCTTGTCATTCGTAACTGTTTCATTTGCTCTTATTATTGCTGTTTTCATAGTTCCCCATATATGTTTTTACTTTGAAACAATTTATCAAGGATCCAAGTATCCTTTTTGATTGTTAACTTTTATCTGTTGACTATGTCATCCAGATTTGTATGATAACTTAACGGAATCTTAGTTTTGTGTTAAATAATTCAAGGTTTTTCTCCAAATCTGACACCATGCAAAAGTATACTTGTGTGCATAAAACATTGCAACCGGTTTGCGCAATTTGGTACCCTGTATAGCTGTGCGTACTTTTAGGAAGAATACAACGAAGATTTCTGAAGTAGTTTAGTTTCATTTGAGATGTTTACGTCTTTTGACCGAACATCTTCAAACACTGGAAAACGACTAGAAATGTGTGCTGCTAACATCCTACATGATTTAGTTTAGAGCAGTATGGATATGCCAGGTTTTCTTTCATTATAGGTACTCTCACTTTGACAGAATTGAATTTAGACATTTTTTTGAAACGGCAGATTCCAAATGAAGTAATATAAAAAGTATTTACTATGCAACTATTTTGAATACACACTTCTCTACTTAAGTTTACATTCCTCCGTAAAAGATTAAGATTATGTCTCCCATTTACCGTTGTTCTTACCTTGTTCATTTGCACTTTCTCTTTTCTTTTATGTTGTTATGCCTTGTGACGACCTCCTCAAAGAAATAGTTTCAGATTTCCCCAGATTTGGTTGCCAGACGGCCAGCCAGCTAACAGTGGAGACAGGGTGGGTGTATACCCAATACCGTAGTAAAATGAATGGACACCACTTGATCTCTTAACATCCGGAATCCTACCTTTTCCCTAGCAACGACAAGACCAAGAGAGTCATCACTAACTGACTACGGGGGCAGGTATGAAGGGTAACACAACATTTAACTAATGTCCAGTTTAATAAAAGAAGTGAAAAGTGACCACCATAATAGCCACTAACACCCTGTATATAAACAAAGAAAGAGAAGGGAATTTGAGCCGATAAATATAATACAAGTTTTAATGTTTGCTCCAAAATTAATACTTTGAACTCAAATAGGATCAATTTGAAATTCTTAAAGAAGTTTTGTAACTAACCCTATATGTTATCACTAATATTATCTGAGGGAAATAGCAATGCTTAGACTATCACAAAATTGAAACTAAGCAGTGTAAATAAATGAAACGGTCGACACAGAAGGCTAAATCCTGAAGGAAAGAATGTGTTTATCAGCATATATGACTACTACAGTAAATTCCAAACTAAAATAGATATAGGAGGAATAGAAAACGAAAGGAACAATTCGTAAACGAATGATATGAAATCAGCCAGAGGGACCATAAGTAGAAGAGTTCTGTTTCTAGTTGAACAATAAACTTAACCTAACAGGTATCACATGCGCTATGTGCGTCATTTGAAATCCATAATATTGATATTAATGACAAAATAAAAAATAATTAAAGATTAATTCAACGCTGACTCATATCTATATACATACTAGCTGACCCAGCGAACTTTGTACCGCCGAATTAATAAATGTTACCTGAGTTTTATTAACTTGTTTATATTAAGATAAAATTAATTAAGTTGAATAAAAGTTCAAAAAGAGCAAACTCAGGGGGAGCAAAGCATTTGCTTTATTGATTGTAAACCAAGTGATTCGGGTATCGTTGTAGCACAACTATTTGTTGAATGGGTTGCACTCGTCTCGATTATCTTCATTGAAGCACCTGATATACTATATTTTGCGACTTTATCTACTGTACTGAATTGTCGTTGGTGTATTCCAGCAGGGCGTTTATTTGCTCTGATTACGACTTTATAGTTATCACTTGGCATGCGATCCACCGCAGGTTTGAACAACCCAATCAATGCATGATGTTCATGAAGTATTTGCTGCAAATCTTGAAGAATTTCTCTTTTCATTGCGTTATTGATCGTTTGACGCAGATCAAGTTAGTCCTCCATATTGGCCATGAAGTAAATTTGTAACAATTTTAAGCTGTGAGTCTTCAATCGGCTGTAATGATCCAATTCTATGGTGAATTTTTCCTTGTATCTGTATAGTCGAAAGGGAAGTGATAATTAGAGATTTATGATTACCAAAAATAAAGGTTACTCCCTTATTAACAAACATTACCTTGAATGTCAGACTGGATCCGCGTTCTTCAATAATATTTGCTCTAAATGAAGTCATTTGGAAACATGCGTTGTACTTTTAAGCGTCCGAAAGAAAATGCCGTGATTCTTGAGCTTCGCCACGAAGCAATGAATGCAATGGCTCAGGTGGCGGAGGCAACAATGGCGAATGTAACATTTCCACTGAGACAGAACTATCTAGACGTTTCGCCAGCGAACTTTAATGCACCACAATGGACGCACACAACCTTTATAGGGCCAAGCCTAACGAAAGGGTGCGAGCTGTAGTCAAATGTGGAATCGCATTGAAACGCTCCTCGATTCAAATTAATACTTAGAGCACTTCTTCTTGTGGCTCGACGTTGTTGATCTCTGTGTTCTGCTCGACGATTTCTCATTGCCAACCGAGCCGTTTCATGTATGGCCTCTCTTTGTTCTTGTGTTTGTGAAACACGAAGTCGGGCCGTTCAAACACGGCGCCCTTCTCTCGTGCGATTTCTTCTGCATCTGCAGTGGATTGATTCGCAATATTTCGCAGTCAAATTGCATTACGGCTACGTTGTAAAAGATTCGATCTTCTCGCTCGCGGCATTGTAAATAAGACTGTGATGGATATTGTTGACTGTTGCTTCTATTATGACATAACAATTATCATGCGCGCACAATCACAATTGTAATAACCTTAATTGTCTTTGCGCGCACCATGACAACTGTCATAACCTAATCCATCAAACGTCATCAATTTGCTTAAGGGGTAATATCACCTTGTGACCGCCAAATTCCTTACTTACCACAAACGCAAAAAGACATGAAAATATAGGGTTTTGGGCATATGAAAGATCTAGTCTTTAGGTACAAAAACACTATTAATTTAATTAATTATAATACAAAATGGCGGTATAGTAGCACTCTAAAAAAAATTGAAAATCGCTGATGATTCACCTGGGCGCACTGCTACAGGTCACAATTCTTAATCTGGGACAAAAAACGGAACGGTTTCTTAAAATATAGATGATAATAAAGTGAACATCGTAGGTTTTTTTAATAAATGAATTTTAAAAGAAATGGCGTCAATTTGAATCTTTTAAAAAAATTTTTCAAAATAATTGCCCGAAAATCGATTATAAAATCGGTAAAATTCAACGTATCAAAAAAATCCTACGATGTTCAATAGAAAATTATATTTTTAAGATACAGTTAAAATTTTAAGTGAATCGATTAAAAATTGACAGCGTTACCGCCCAGGTAAAAAACATGCTTTCGAGAAAAACGCGTTTAAAGTTTCAAATACTGCTATTTGAATAAAATGTTCGTTTTATCTCTAATCTGCGATGCCTGCTCCATACAATTGCTCGTCCATTTGAAGATTTTCCACCTCTTCGCCCTTTCTTGGCGTACATGCATCTCTGCGAGCTGTTTTAGCCTCTTTGGTGAGGGAACGTTCGGAAAGTGAGATGCGCGTCGCGTCGGCTTTTGCGCAAAAATTGTAGCAATTTTCTCCAATGGTGATGCCCAGTTGATCCATTACTCGCATAATTCCATTATATCCATCATTGAAATGAAGAACAGCTAAATATACAGCTACATCAAGGACCTTTTTGCCACTGAAAATATTTTTAGGTACCACGGACCATACTAGCAAACTTTCGTTAGAAGTCTGTGTAAATCCACCCAAACAACGAAAGAGAAGCTCTTCTCTCCTTAACTCTTCATATACTAGCTTTATAGCTTTAAATATCTCCTTTGGCATAGGAGGGTCGTGCTGAAAATCTGTCATATTTGTACATAACGATTTTGTACTTTTCTCGACGCAATACTTTTTCTCTTAGAAACTGATTGACCGTGCTTCCTTTTCGTGACTGATGTTCATTTGCATCCATGGTAAAACATAACAATTGAAACACAATCAAATGCACTAGAGCAACGATGGACACTTGAGGAAACAGAACACAAACTGTTGTGTATTCTAACAGCTGTTTTTTCAGCATTGAAATTTTATCAGTGGAGACGTGTACTAGTCATATTTGAAGGCTCGAAGCTAAAATTTGTCGGTACATTTCATACAAATAAGAATCCTGAAACATACTTCTCTGCGCAACCAAAATACCGCTAATTTTGATCTACGACTATGCTCGGAAAATCGAATTTTTCACACACTTAAAAGGTTTCCCCCTCATAATCAACTTTTAATATCATTCCTGGGTAGTTTAGGAAGTGTTTAAGCCAAGGTGATATTACCCCTTAATCTCTATTTTTTTCTTAATTTTTAAATGTTTTAATAGTTTTCTTTTTTTCCTAAACCTTCACGTAGCAATTACGAACAAATCCGCAGAAGGAAGTATCCAATTTGGTCCAGTCGTTTTCAAGTTTTAAGCATCCGAACAAACCACGGTCCATTTTTATATATGTATATAGATATGTTATTATTATTATTTTATACTATTATTAGCACGTAACAGCATATATAGTTCTTAAACAATTATTCTCTTAGATCGATATAGACTAAACATGTTTTGGAAGCCAATGAGGTTGAATAGCATGCAAATATAAAATGATACAACTATGGACCATTGTTTCTACTAATAGAACTTCCTATTGGAGTATTGGAACATTATACGAACCATACAATGCACGAGATTTTCACGTCTCATTTATATTGTTGAGAGCGGCCAGCGATTAAGTAATTTGCAAGCAACACATTAACCAAACACCGGCCACTTAGATACTCATCTAGCCGTTTTAGTAGTTCAAACTTAGTTGTAAGCCGGGTATTTGAATGTAAACAATGAATGTAGGCGAGGCATGTAATGTCATTAAATTACGTCAATAAAAGTGGATGATTTACTTCGGAATTCAGGAAAACATTTTTTACGAGAGTATAGTTATTATGTAAATGTGTATTATGGTATTTCCAGATACACATACCAATAAAGAAACCTGAAAGTACTACTTTCGCAAGTAAATAATATAGTAAATTTCTACATACATCGGACTCCACTTATTGTTAGATTAACGAATTGTTGAGGAAATGTAAAAACGGTGTCAAATTATTGAAAGTAACTACAACGGTCTACGAAATTCTTATTTTTCAGTATCAATTACACAGACGATCTTAAAGAAAAGCGCAAAAGCTTCTCCTTCACAAACAGAATATTTTATAAGTGTTCGCAAACATTATTTACTTTACAAATAAATTCGCAACGAAAATTATTGGCAAAAGCTTCCGGTATTAAACTTTACACACCCTTGTAACACCGAAAATTTTCAGTTTTCACTTCTATATATGTTAAAATGTTTTTCCAGTCTTCCATCCGTTTTCGCAACTTCTTTTCCCATCTCTTTCTGACCCTTCTCTAGCCTCCTTTCAAGGACTCAAAACTGACCAGTTGATGATGCACCAGAAATACAATTGATTACCTGTATGAACGTTTGAAGATGTAAATAACTTTTGGTGCTTTAATGTTATGTGAATCTGTATATATAAAAATGGATCGATGTTTTTCGGATGCATAACTTCTTACCATACAGTTTCGAGTCGCCTGATCATAACAACAAACTATTACGTGCAGTAGCTATATCCACTGTTAAACCAGAATTAGAGAGTACAATATTCAAAAATAGGTTCCTGAAATATTGCTTTGATAGAGGATAGTTAATCAAATGAATTAGTACTACCACAATGTTTGCATTTACACACTTTATATTTCTTAGAAGTACATATTTTTATCACGGGAATGGAAAACATGAGACGTAACAAGAGCGCATAAGTATCAAATATTCGTATCTTATATTGCTACTAAACCAGAATATAAATGGAAAGCCACGCCGTAACGGAAGCAAATATAAATTTATGTGCATCCTGTGATAAGGACGAAAAAATTGGGGTTGTAGATATTCGAACTAGGTACGTTTCATAACATACCTACAAGTGAAAAATGCGATGTGTGGGTTTGTGCAGTCACACTATCTGTTCATGCTTTTCCTATGTTTGGACATATAATTTGATATTGCGTACTGGTCTTGTTGTCTAGCAATAAATAAAGCAAAGAAAAATTGAAACATACTAGCACTGCAGATATTTGATTAATAACTTTATATGAATTTTATTAGAATAGAGTAATTGTTGGTAGTTCTTCGTATTCGAAAGTTAGTGTTATTATTGGATATCAAAACAACTTTATGTATATATAGAATCGAATTCCCTCTATTATTTTTACTATTATGTTGTACAGTAGGCGATAAATAGCTAAAAGTTTCATTTCTTCAAGTTTATTAAGAAATAACCATGACTTTCGCTGTATACTCAGCGATTAAAATCATTAAAGTCCATTGATTATCGATTCCTTAAAGCTTTCTATTATTGCCTAACAGTTGTATAATCTCTTTCTTCTCTAGCCCTTGCCTACGTTTACATCTATCTTATGGGGCACTTTTATTTTCATTTAACATTTTCAGATGTATAACTTTCGTTACCAGTGACACCCATCCTCTTCATTTTATGCGCCCTAACAACTGCTGTTTCATTATAGCTGTTTGAATTCTTCATCACTTCCTTACGCCCACAAATCATTCGTTTTCTTTCTGCTCAATTTTCCATATCACATTCTCTTAGATTTTCTGATTTTTTTCTGTTCATGATTCACAACCATAAGCAATTGTTAGTCGTAAGACGTTCTTGATTTACTCATACTTCTTTCTGGTTGTTACCCTTATTTCGAAAGTGAGATCATCTACATCTGTTAACAATACTGCTATATAAAAACTTCCTGTTTCCATCATTATAAATTAACTCTTACCGATCTTGAAAAGATCAGAATCCCAATTTTTGACAATTACATTATCCTCCGTGAACAGAGACGCTAAAGAAAGGAAACATCACTGTCAAATTTCGGTTAACACCACTCTGAAAAGAGCGCATTTCACTATTTCAGAATCGATACTATCAACAATAATCGATAATAATCTGTACATTGTCCTTTTCCTGCTTTTGGTGCTAAGTCGCCATCTGAAACTACATTTTACCGCTGGGTTTCGTAACTCAAGTTTGCCTATAGTAGTTCCAGGCTCTTAATATCGTGAGTATTCAATCACTATAAACATTGTGCGTATATTCATTGTGAACAAAGGGTGATAATGCGGTGGTCTAATAGGTAATAGTCACCACGTATTATTGTAGACTGGACCAAATATGGGAGCGAAGATATGGAATCCTTGATGTTCTGCTTTGCAGATCACGCTCTCGCACCGTTCTTACCACTACTTTACAAAATCGTCGAGAAATTAGTGCTAATTTGTAGATAACCATTTTATAATTAGACATGGGCAACAAAATAAGGAAAACTAATATAAAACATCTATTCACCCTTCGCCATTGAAATGCATCATCTCACACAGCATCACATACTATCAATTATTTAAAGCGACAAAGCGTCTAATTATTTATTAATTCCTCATGTGATCCTGATTAAAATTGAAATAATTTCGTTTTGTCCCCATTTGTCGAAAATAAAATGTATGTTAAAGACTTAAAGGCATTTGTTTTAGACTTAAGGTATATATTTTTTTCATGTGTAATATTGCATCAATACTTTTCTATCAAGATTTATATTTTTTCAACTTCAGTAACTGTCCCTTTTATTTTTAGGATTATATTTTAAAAACTATATTCAATTATTTGTGTTATATATGTTACATGTATCGTATATGTACTACATTTAAAATTATCTCCTGTTTTGACTGTTCTAAGTGCTTATATTCTGTATCAAACGCCTAGCGGCAATACGTGCGTATATTCTAACGTACGTTCAGACGTACGAGCATACACTCGGTCGGTTGACCGTGCGAAGATGGAAAGTATCGAATGTCACCGTCGGTGAGTACAAGTCAATCGTCTGCAGTCCCGTCTGAAAAGATCGAGCGACGAATGAATCATCATAACCCATTGCGTTAGGCCTCTGTTCGAAGGAATCGTCCAATCTTCCAAATAAACATTCTGTGGCTTCGTTCGTATTATACGAAGGCAAGCACACAGATATGAATGCAGGCAAACTAGACTGGGGCTGCGAGCTGAGTATAATATCACTCGAACGCCGGTTTGAACTGACCCGCCTTCCATCGGCGTTCCGCTGCATCCATCGTGCTTAGTACGTAAACTTCGTACAAGTCCAAGTCCCCTAGCGAGACCGAAGAAGATCCGCCCGTCTTACTTCGTACGGTAAACTAACGCGATACATTTTTTTATCTAAAAATTTTACCTTGAAATGATGATCTACGATCGTTTCTTTTATTGTGAGTGTCAATCATATCTGTGTGTAGAAATGTTATATAGTAAGTGTGTGAATTATAGCTGTCTGATGAAATGTTCTTTTATTGTGTATTAAATTTATTACTAATCATATCTATCAAATAAACCGGCATAAAACAGAAAAGCCTGTTTTAATTTCTATATCCACACGCGAGCGGGTAACCGCATGGTGCTTTCTCCAAAAGAGGAGACCGTAACAATGTATGAACGTCATTTCTCAACATGTTGTAAAATCGTCCAGACATCAGGTTTCTTATATTGTGTAAATGGAGAGTGTGGTCGAAAATTGGTAGTAACGCATGCGACAGCGTATTTATTGTAAGATTTTAAAAACAAGTAAATGCATGGTTACGGCATCCTAATTCTGTCTTTAGTATATTTTCGTCCGACATTTTTGCACAGATTTTTGTATATACCTTCTTGCTCGAATTTTATTGCTATTCTTATAATTTTTTAAATGAGAAGTGATTATCTGATATAAACAGGGGTTTCATAAGAAATTGTATACAGCTTTAAAATGTATGAAAACGTTATGTGTATACATATCTGAGTAATACATATAACATATACTACGTCCATAGATATGTATACATACCTCTTCACAGTGCTTGGACGCAGCATAGTTACAAACTTCCCTCCATCCTGTCTTATTTCTTGCTACTTGTTTTCAGTTTCTGACTGCAATCTCTCTATTACCTTTATACACTTGGTTCTTGGTCTTCCTCTCTACATTTTTCCAGCTACTTCTCCTGTTAGTATTTACTTTGCAATCATTTGTTCATTTATTAGTTATCTCATTCTCTGATTTCACTTGTAGTTGTCGGTCCTCCATATCAGTTCGTTGTTAGCCCTTTGTAACCATCAGTCTGTTTTACTTTTTCAAATACCCCCTTCTACCTTTGGTTCATCTTCCATAAGGAGCAACTAGTGGTATCACTGGCTTGTAAACGCTTAGTTTGGTGTAATTTTCTCTATCCTTGGATTTTAATACAAAGAGCAAAACCGATATACAGGCTGTGCATTTTTCTATCCTTTCTGAAATGTCTGACTCTTCTTCTCCAATAAAAACGAAAACAGAATGCAAAAACTGGACAAGGGATATAACAACAAATCGAAAGAGAAAGTAAAAAGAGTGATACCACAACATTCTCCAAAACATACGAGGGCAAACTAAAAGCTACCACGGCAAAACAAATGGGATGAAAGATAAAGATGGGACGATAACTGAAGATGATAAAAAAGACAAAAAGGTATTTGCAGAATACTTTAAATATTTATTGGGAGAAAATGATGCAAAGTAACTAGATAGAGGAGAAAGGGAATGAGGTGCAATCAGGTAAGAACTACCGGCACCAACTTTATAAAAAGTGCACATGCATGGACGGAATAAATATAACACTCAATCATGGTGCTTACTAGACTACACATGTTAACTAAAAAATATGGAAAAACGAAGCAACACCAAAAGACTGGGAAGGAATGCAGTAATTTATGATACACCAGAAAGAAGATCAACAATAATGTTAGAACTACATAGGAGTAACGCTATTGAGCTCACAACACATAAAATTACGACCACTCTAACACAACCAAGATAAGCAGCTACAGCGACGAACATAATCAGAGACTTTCAATAGTGGCTCGATCTCATAAACTTAAGAGTTCAATGAAGCAATTTTGTTGAGACTACTCTAGATTCTTCTTCAAATTAGTTTTTCAAATAAAATTGACCAGAACTGGAAACGTGCTCATGCTCACATTGAATGCACTGCAGAAGACTGTTGAAAGCAATGGCTCTCATTTGAATAGAGGGAGTCGTTATTTTATAACAGCTAACCATGATGAAATAGAAATAAAATGTTTAGTTTGTTTTCTATCACTAAATTCAATAATAGGAAAGAAGTAAAAGTGTTTAGTTTTTATATAATCAGTTCTTTATTTTGTTGCGCTCCTTAATTTTTCAGTATACTTATATTGAAGAATAGAAGCGCATTGATTAACTACGTTATATCAATTTTTCTTTTGGTGTTTGTTTTATATAAAAAGGTATTTCGTCTTAACTTTTACAAGAGATAGTTTATTGACGGCAATTGACTGTGTCTAATTTAGATAAAAAACATAGTACTGTGGTACTAATTGCGTTCCTTATTCAATATCCTGCACGCCCTTGTATTCGCTGCATTCCCTCAACTTCAATGTTTAAAATATTGCAGGTTACATTTTATATGCAAATTTAGAAATGTAGCAAATTCAATTTTTGCAAAGGTAACCCGTGTTACACTATACAATTCATCGCAATGCTTTTACGGAAAAGATCACAGGAATCGTCAGTTACTCAAACGTAAGATTTATCGGTTGTAAAATAGGATTTGGAAAATATTCGGTTCATCCGTAAGGGCTTCCAGTCTCTATCTATATTAATAATATTGTACGATTTCGCCTTCTTTGCCAGCGTACTTGTGTCTAGTGCTATCGAAGTGGCTGATAGCTGAATCACTCAATTAACAGTTACTTCAATTAGCTCCACAGTACCATTGATGTGCCGAAAAGAGACAAGAATGACCCAACATATTGAGATAATTTCGCTGTAGTATTTATTTTTTTAGTAATAGCATACATATAGCTGAACTCATATTTTACATTCAGCCAACTGTCGTAGTTAGGTTAAATTACTGAGTGTTTTTAAATAGGCACGTAGTATATAATTTTCTTCCACTGTTAAAATAGAGTTAGTAATGAATAGGTTGCCGTAAGTAACACTGTATAAAAATAAATATAACCATTTCTTTCACGTTCTTTATTGAAAAAATAACGTGCGCAGAAAACTGTAAAATATATATTTTATTTTGCTATTTTTCCTTGCTTAGTAGCGGGATAAGATGAAATATAACGGGTGCGTGATCGAGATGTTATCATATTTTGATATCAATTTATGATGATAAAAGCTATTTTATCGTGAAAATGTGTATGGAATATTGATCGAACAAACACACATCACATGAAATTGAAAGAACCATCCAGTATTTATATATAGATTGTTTTCAATTTTATTTAACTCGTTTCACCATAGATGTCTTAATACAACTATAATTTTGTATAAACCTGTGCATTTTGAGTAATAACAATGAGTAACTATTTCTTAGCGTTTTAGGATGTAATACCCTATCAATCTATGCGTCGCTATGTATCACTGTATCTATTACCACTTCTTTTTGGTTTCTCAGCTTGCGTATAAGTTTGATATACAGTAATCCCTCATTTACCCTGGATTCGTTAATCGTGGGTTTGCTATCCGTGGTATTTGCTTCCGAAAAATAAACATTGAATTTAGTTCAATATATTGATGGATTTCTGAATATAATGACTTCATGCACTATATCGATTTGTCTTGTTTTTGAACTTTTGTCTTGTTTTTGAACTACATAGATACGTCATCAGAAAAAATTTTACAGTTTAAAAATGGTTTGGAAGTTATGCTAGCGCCGTACAGAGAAATACAAAAACAAAGTAAGAAAGATATAAAACAGACGTCTATTTTTTGAAACTCGTAAATTTTGATTTTGAAATATATAGAATATGTACTAATGCGGCAATAAAAATCAGGACGTGTTATAGGCTATCTTGACTGTTTCTGATCAGTATAAGCCAATCATTTGCCATGTTGATGTCAATTTTGATGTAGCCATTTATTTTTGATGTCATTAATAGTGCCTTCGAACACTTCAAATCTATTTCCTAGTTTTCATACTGATCATTCTTGCCCACCTAATAGGCACTTGCATTTTTTCAGCAGCACTTAAATGTAGTATAATGACATAAGTAGATAATGATTTTAACATGAAATAGCATTTGACAAAGCAAAAATCACATTTAAAGTAAGTTATCTTAAGTGTCCGATTTTTTGTTAGTAGTAGTAAATCTTTATTCACCCAAAAAGATGATTACAATTACAATCATTCGTAAACCTACCTATCTCTTAACAATTTTCCTTGACATATGCCGAACATATTTTTTATAATGTCTTAAGCTACAAGTCTGCTTCATTGCCCATTTCATTATATAACTTAAGTCCCCTATAATAAATACTGTTCTGCGTACAGGTTTCTTTTATGCAGCAGTAGACTAAAATTTCCTACATTTCTAGTAGCACGATTTAGACGTCGGTGTTGCGCACAATAAACTCACTCATATATTTTGGTACCATATTATTAATAATCTTATATATTAGAACTAATGTATTAAAATAAACTCTGCCTCACACCGAGCCACTGCAGTGCTTCCAGCGCCAAGGTTATTTTAGTATACCTATTACGGCTCAAAATGACTCGCATTGCTCTATTCTGCCATATTTGTAATCTGTTAAAATCTCCCTCATATACCAGAAACAAAACAGTGCGCAGTGATCAAAGTGGGGCGCAATAATGGACTTATATACCGCAATTCTAGCCCAGATACTCAGTTTTCGACAATCTTTTTTGCAGCCTTCTTTACTACAAAGTCCATGTGATTTTTAAAAGTCAGTTTACTATCAATAACCACGCCAAGATATTTAATTTCATTAACGCGTTCAATTACAATATCGCTAAATGGACCTGTAGGCGCTTTATTACTTATGTTCATTGCCTTCGTTTTACCTATATTAAGTTTGAGTTTATTTACTTTAAACCATTCTGCAATATTTTTTAGTTCATTGTTCAATGTATTAACAGCACAATGAATGTTATTATTAGCAACACTTATCAATGTATCATCCTCAAATAAATTAATTTTACAGTCTGCACCTACGTTTCCAATATCATTTATGTACAGGATAAATAATATAGGGCCCAGCACTGAACCTTATGGAACACCAATAGAAACTTCCCTCGCCTCCGACTCCTCAGCTTCATATTTGGTTATTTGTTTCCTCCCAGTTAGATAATCCGTAATCCACATAAGAGCTGTGTCCCTTATTCCCAAATTATCGAGTTCTTTAAGTAGCCGTTTTCTATCTATTGTCTCTAAAGCTCTTTTTAAGTCGAGGAAAATTACCACTATCTTATTGTCTTTTTCAATTTTTCTTTCCAATTTGCTATTACCATATTCAAAGCTGTCTCACACGAGTGGTTCCTCCTAAAGCCCGACTGAGCATCCATCAATACGTCATTACTTTCAATGAAATCTTCAAGTTGTTCTTTAGATATGTATTCTATAATTTTTTTTAAGGTCGGCAGCATATTGATAGGTCTGAAGTCTTGGCACCTTCTAGAATTTCTCACTTTTGGGATCGGTGTAACAGTAGCTGTTCTCCATACACCCGGAAAACAGCCGTTCGAAAGGATTCATTTATAATTTGTAGCAATAACCCCCCAACAACAGGCAAAGCATCGCTCACAGCATTCACATTCAAGCCATCAGCACCGGATTTATTCTTCATTGAGTTAATAACTTTTTTAACTTAATCATATTAATTGGTTTGAATGTATTAAATGGGATTTCCACTATTATTTGTAGTTGAATCTAAATTCTCTTCGATATCTTCAATGCTTTCATGTATTTTTATACTTTCAATAAAGTAATTATTAAAAGAAGCAGCTAGTTGTTTGGGGCCCGTTTCCCTACCTTTCGGAAAGTCGATATATGTAGGCTTTGTATTGCCATTATTCCCAACTAATAATTTAAGTTTCTTCCCCATCTTTTTGCTACCTCCTTTCGTTGAGTCAATTTGTTGTTCGTAGTATTTATATTTTGCCGACCTCAGTAGACGGTTGTAGTTATTTTTACTGCTTCTGTAATTTGTCCAATCAGCACCTCGACCTGTTCTTTTTGCTGTTTTATATTTGCTGCGATAGTACTTTATAAACATTAGTGCAAAATGTAGTTTACTCTATGAGTAAGTGGAATGCTGGAAATGTCAATATGTTTTGATGATCATGCAGTAGAAGCGAAAATTATGAAACCAATAAACCAAAGTATTTAATCATCGGTTTACAATTATTTTCACAGAGCAAAGATAAAAATATATTTATGCACATGTCAAAATATTGTATATCTTTTTTATTTTTAAGGTAGCTTACTAATGTTACTGACATCTCACAATTAGCCCTAAATACTCAGTACTTGCTGTAACTCCTACGTATGAAAGATTTAGATACAAATTGAGAAATTACAAGTTTTCGCACAAAGGAAAACACTAGTGGGCGGCTAGAAACGTGGTGTTTCTCGGCCGCTGCCCTTCATCGGTACCGAATATCTCGGTTGCAGTACATGACTTGATCAGTATTATCATTTGCAAGTAATGAGAAAGTTATTGAAAACCCATGCTGTCCAGTCAGTTCGTATCTAATCTTTAGGTAAGAAACCATTAAAAACCAATGGATTTCCAATGTCTTTGCAGATACATAACATAAGATACAAACGTATAAATGTCAAGTTAAGGTAAACTACTAAAGTAAACTATGTAATATATAAGTTAGTAAACGGAAAAAGCAAGATAAATAAGTTCACTTAAATATTATGAAGAGAGCGATACTAATAAAACGTCGCCACATATATGGACACACTAGGAACTGGAGTATTCCGGGAGCTAAAAACAGAACGAGATAATTTTGTAGCAAATTCTAGCACAATAACATAAACTTAAACATGCAGAGCAGATAAATCTTCTTCTTCTTCTCGTCAATCCTTATGCCTTTCAGCGTCGGATTATTTTTGGATCTTACGACGATTTAGTCCATTCTTTCCATCGTGTCCGGTCTGTACTCATACTTCTCATTTCTGCTATGGTCTTCCCTCGCTCTCGTCCCAATTCGTTGACTCTGTCAATCCACTTTTTCCTTGGTCTTCCCTTTTTCTTCTCCCGTTATTTTTGGCTTCTATTATTTTCTTTGTTAAACTCTTTTGTTCCATTCTAATTATGTGGCCGTACCAATTCAGTTAACATTTTTCAATTATTTTTAGTATATCTTCTTGATTTATCATATTCCTTATCTGTTCGTTTTCTATTCTGTCCATTTTTGTTTTCCCCACCATCTTCCTCAAAAATTTCATTTCCATAGCAGATAAATAAATGGTTATATACACCAATTTGACTAAGGACTTAGTATTAATTTTACTTTGTCTGCATTGAGTTAGTGATATGAAAATTTACCTTGTTGGTATACCATCACACTCTATACCATAGTAAAGACAGGAGCCACCTCTTTTGTACACGTACCAGATAACGACTGTACTGCACAATGGAAGTTTTTTCCAGTAACCGCAGTAACAAAGAAATGGATAATAAATTGTAATTAATATGAGAGAAAGTGAACTGATCAGCAAAACAAGTATTAAGATCCACGATTTGTTTTGTTAAGTAATCACTTAGGTAAGAGATACTTTGGGAGCACTTCAAATTATCATCCTGTTTCTTAACTTCTGTAATTTTCTACCTCATCAGGGAACTCATTCCTTTGGTTTACAACTTTCTCTATTTATTTTATTTTACTCATATTCTGCAATTTGTTTCTAACATTTCTGCCAATAGTTTCTTATTTTCTTTCTCTATGGAATAATTTGTATACCGAATTTGTAATACTTCTTAAATAGACATTCTAATCTAACATTTTATTATATTATATATCCAAAAATTATGTCGTGCTGATTTACAAATCTAAGGTATGCTATATATGTATATAGGGATCAGAATCGTTGCCAGAAATGTGAAAATTACTATTACTACGAGATCTTAGAGAAAATATGTGTAGTAGGATAGTAGTGTTTATATTTAGTTCTAATCTTCTATGATTATATAATTTTCAGCCGCCTTCAGGTTTTTAATTCTATGTAGAGCTTGTTTTATCTCTTCTTTGGTCGAAGTATTATTATTGCTCTGCAGTTCTGGTACACCTATCTATGGCCTGAGGTATTTGAAAATTTTCATTACTAATAATCAATACTTCAAAGTATTTTCGCCATTTTTACTTTATTTGCCTTTCCTTGTGATATATGTATGTCTGTTGTTCTTTTAACGGTACTTCTTTCCTTGGTTGGTTGTTTCCTGCTGTTTGTCTTATTTTTGCACATAATTTCCTGCTATCTCTTTGTCTGTAATTAATTGCCAATATGTGCCCCTTATCTATTTCTTATATTCATTAAGATTTTCTTTTATTTAGACTTATGCATCTGTTTATTTTATGGAAAGTTTTATGAGGGAACATTGTGTCACCGATAGATGCCGATAGATAAATTTCATTTCTTTAATCACTAGTATAAATAGAACGCTCTGTTCTTACGTTCCATTACCCTATTGTATCTTTGATAGTTCTCATGTTCCTTTTCAATTTACTTCTTTAGTTTTGTTTTTCTATTTTTCGAATACTTGTCTCTTCCTTAGTTTATTATCTGCGTATGGTTTGTGTTAGTTCCATGTACCATTATCTGTTTTCAGTTTTATATCGATATGTTTTTGGCTGTTGGTTCGAGCTTACGTTGCTATATTCTACTATTCTATCATTTGGATAGCCTACCATTACCCTCTTCCCTTTGTATCTTCCTTCTTCTAATACCTCGCAAGCACAGCACGGTCAGCAATAAAACTATATCAAGGGAATGTAAACAATATATCATACATAACATACTACTGTACTACTGCGCTAGTCTTAATTCATCATTCATTACGTACCTACACACAAAGTGTAATAGAATCTCCTGGGCATAACTATGTTTTAATATATAACAGTCTGCCAAAGTGTTTTATATCAGTTATGGGCAACCGTTTTCTTGTAGGGGCTAGACAAAAAAAATATGATGTACCATAGGTCAAAACAAAAACAATTGATAATAATAGTATTTATTTTTAAAAAGGTACAGATATGTAAGTATACATAGCATTTTACAATAAAATAATAAAAGAATAAAACTAAATTGCTTGATTGCTTTTCTTTTGCAAGAACTTCAATATTTAGTGAAAGTCATGTTGTTGCTAGGACTAAGGAGTGTTCCAAATTAGTATCGATAATCTTTGATTTGTTTTTTGATTTCGTGAAATTTGTTTTAAAAACAATTGCTCACAGCAACAAGTACTGCCAAAGAAAGACATCATTTTACATATAAGACTAATTAAAATTGGATATTTATCTTTGGAAATATATCTCAAGTAAACATGTCGCAGAGGTATCTTATGAAACTTTTCAGAACATCATCCACGTGGAGATCAACTAACTCCATATCAAGCGATATTTCCACTTGCTCCACGTCCACGTCGAAAGGACTGATGTATATCTGCAATAGAAGTTCACGTGAACGGAAATCCTCAAATCTGCATGTAAATTTTGTATTTATTGAAGACAATTCCTGTGCTACACCATTCTCATCGAAATTTTTGTGAGCAGCTAGGATTGAAAAAGGATACGCATTTCCCGTACGAATCTGACTTATCCACATCCAAAGTTTCTTTGAAAAGATTTTACAAGGGTGAATAGATCACGGGCAAATAGTGGTGTAATGTCTTTTTAAATTATACTTTTTCAATTCTTCAGTCCATTTCTCCTGAAATGTATGACCTTCAGAATGTATTTACTATTTGAGGGTCCTGACATATTTTAGGAACACAAATGTTTTCCAATTTTCAACACAATCGGAAATTCACTAGACCTGCTTTCCCTGGATTTGAATTTCCCAACTGATCTGGACGCAGACAGGCAGGAATCACAGCTGCTTCTTCATAGATAGGAGTTGGTCTAATAATATGGATTATTCTTGAATTTACTAGCGTCTTCTTGTCGATCGTTTTCACTGACATATCTGTACCGGGAGACGAGCTACAAGTTCGCTTGCTAGTTGTACATAAATATTCGACATTTTAGGATTCCATCTTCACGATGCGGCCGCTAGAAGTAAGAAGCGAATAATCTTGAAAAATATACATTTCTGTAGTATCACGAATCATCATAGTAGTATGAAGCAAGTTTGACGTGCTAATATGCAACGGAAAAATTCAATGACGGGCCGGACAAATTTTACTCGGGGTCAGCGTGTGGCCTACGAGTCAGAAGTTGACCATACCTGCTTTATATCCATACCAGACATAAAAGACCTTTTTCACACACAAAATTGTAATTGTTTAGTCCACATTTTTTTTTTCACTTGTCTTTATCTTTATGGATTTCTTGGCTTAAAATAATATATAATTGTTACTATTGCAAATTATGACTACATATCTTACAAAGACCCAACGCACATACTCTTCGCCTAACGGCATATGTCCCATATTTATTTTAATTGTAACCTATACTATCTCAGAAAATCACAGATGATTTTAGCAGTGGCACTTCTTATACTAATGTTTCTTACACTTGCAATTTTCCCACTGAGAATCAACTGAGCAGCAACTCCCCGCTTAACGTCAGCCCGCCTAGGGTTGTTTCGGTATTACTTCGCCGGTATAAATATGCCATTCTCCGTTATAAAGTTGCACTGGCTTCAGTTTAACATCGTTTACGCCACAATAATTTATAAACCTAACTTCCGTTTCTTTGTGCGGCAAGTCTGGTTGTGCAAAAGTCAAAACAACCTTCAATACATTTCATTAATCCCTTACATAAATTACACGCAAAAATGGTGTAATCTGTTAAATATTTGCTAATTGTTGTAGCTAACATTTACCTTTGCTAATACTATATATAAAATAATTCATTTCGCTCAACGTCGTTTCAGTTAATGTCAGTCTGAATTTTAAGAGCCTAACACAAACGTTTACGCCAGTTTACTATATAAGTATTTAAATGGGTGCAATAGAAGTAGTAAACATTAGGTTGCCAATGTTTAAGCAATGTTTAAAAATATTTCTCGTTATTCCTTGCTTATGTAAAAAAAAGAAATTAGAACTAGTTTCGATGGCAAGCAATTTTCGACTGGGATATTTAGTTGGAAATCTTCGTGGTAAAAGCATACGTACTGATTAAATTATAAATATTGTTTTATAGCATGCTGTATATCTAAAATCATTGTTATAATTCCTTTAGCAAACATCCCATCTATTGTTATAGTATACTAAAAATCTAGGACAATAAGTATTATAAATAGAGCATTCTGAAAGATTTATAGCTTACAACAGCAGCAAACAAAGAAAAGCCAAGAATAAGCATAGAAAGGAGCGAGCGTTACACAAATTGAAATTCTGAGGTTAAAATGAAGCAGAACTAGTTGATACTATTTTGTGTTTATTTGTAGGCAGAAGCCGCCCTCATATACGATTCAGTATACGTCTTTACGATAGGACTTCAAACTCTTGAACAATCGCATACCCTAAAGCTGTCGAATGTATCTTGCGACCGTGAACAACCATGGGACGGCGGATTAAGTCTTATCAACTATATTAATTCGGTGAGTAAATACTTCAACCAGAAATCTCCCCTTGCTTTAAGGTGCTCTGACTGTCACACATGATTTTAATTCAATAGAATCACGCTCAGAACCTTTAAGTAAAAAATTCTTACTTTACTAACTATACTCATACTAGTACTACTAACACATTGAAACACGTTGCTTTGCTATAAGTAAATGTTTATCTTACAAATTGTTTTACAAACAATCAATTCTTTGTCCTTTATTGTTGTTATAGAAAAGACGAAAAGAAAATTCGTCAGATATCTAGCTTACTAGAACAACAAAAGCACGGATATGTCTCTATATACCGATTGGAAACAGCTACTATGGTCAAATATCGCTATCGCGGAAACAGAGCAACCAAGTCGCACATACATTTAAGGGTGTTCGGTACTTTTTCGAAGATCGGTTAAACTTATATCTTTTTATTGGTTCCAAAACTATTTTGAAAATTGTATATCGGACTTTTAAAAGTACTGTTTGTAACGATAAGATACTAGTTCTTTTATAATGTTTGGAGCTTCTACAGCTTTCATTTTTCTTTCAATCGTAAGTGAAGGACCAGTAAGTTTACGTGCTCGAAACTACGATAGCTACGTCTTATCGGCGAGCTTTTTGTAATTTCCTTTGTTATCATTGCTTTCTTGAAGTCTAAAAGTGACGGAAAGGCCATTGTCATTTTCTTTTCCTTAATTGAGGTTAAATTCAACAACAAGCAATTTACAGGAAAGCTCGCCTATAAGACGTAGCTATCGTAACGAATAGACGGTGTGTAAAATTTTGAGCCCGTAAACTTACTGGTTCTTCACTTATGATGGAAGAAATTAAAGCTGTAGAAACTCTTAACTTTGTAAAAACTGGTATTTTATCATTACGCACCTTCCTTTTAAAGGTTAGATACGCAATTTTCAAAATAGTTTTGGAACTAATAAAAGAAAATTAAGTTTAACCTATCTTAAAGTACTAACACATATAATATATTCTAGTTTACCTATCCTAGCGACGATTTCCAGTCGATATATTCTTATAATTATAATATAAAGTAAAATCAAATATTCAGAATTTGTTATTTAAACCAAGAGCTAACAGATGATTACAACTTCCTAAACAGTCTCCTAACTTTAAGATGTAAAACAAAAGATAAAATGTTTGTGACACTTTTCCGAAAGTATTTCCATTTACATATAAGGAAAATTATGATAAAACGCTCTTTCTAGTAGAAGGTAACTATCCTGCTTTATAGAGCACTTAACAACTTATTTTTCTCGCAGTAAAATACTCGTTAAAACCAAAATCGTGATATTCGTGGGAACTGTATCGTGAAACTAACTAACATAAACAATAATTATAAAGAGGACTTATTGTTAGTGTCCAATAGGTTATAATTCTTTCTACTACAACTTTTAAAATACAGATTTTCTTTTATATTTTGAAAAGGAACAAATTCCACGTGCAGATAACCTTCAGCCCATAAGTAACGAGCAAAAGTAATAACTAATTGAATTAAAAATTAAGGCCCCTGGGAACATAATGACCTAAAGAGCAAGATGGAAACGGGTAAATATTTCATTCTTTATTGCTTCAAGGTGTATTAAAAAAGAAGAAACTAGCTGTGAAACGAAACGTATTTTTTTAATTACCTACAAGTAATGTGAATTACCTAACTTTCGTCATTACCCACGTGGAAAGACGTGTGGTCAATCAATACGTAGATGGAAGAGACAGATCCATACTGTCCGCAGGCAGTAGTGCACAGATTTGAAAAATAGCAAGTAAATAAAATAACCACATAATTTCAAAAAATTTCCAAAAAAAAAAGGAATATACAATGGAAATCGAAAGCAGTTTTCGGGGAAATCAGGGCTGTTAGTCGAAGTAGTACAGAGAGAATAAGTACAGGTATAGACCCAAAATTAGTCAACAGTAACAGAAGATTACATAAAGGAAGAAAACGTCAAGAACCCATGTCAGCAGAACTTGTACTTACAAGGGAACACCGGCAACCCGCACTTCCAGATTTCGATGAAACTACACAGACTGGAAAAGTGTCTTGGTATAATAACACCATTTTCTTTTCCTGTAGAATCCTTCAATTTCGGGGTGGGCGCTCTACCCAAAGATTTGAATGATTTATAAATTCTTATAAATATCTCGGAAACTATAACAGATCTCTTCCTTTTTGTAGAATATAATTTGAAGTATATTACAGAATTTCAAGGATGATGTAAATTGTTTTTGGAAAAAAATAACAACGGGGAACCGCGTACCCCATATCTATGGTTTGACTCAAGAATAACGCGAATTATTTTCGGAAAAAGTAAATAACAGGGAACCGTTATTAACTTTTTCCGAAAATAATTTACGTTACCTTGGGACTATGTAATATACTTCAAATTATGTTCTACAAAAAGAATCTTTTATAGTTTCCAAGGTGTTTAAAAAATTGAAAATCATTCAAATCTTGGGAGGAGACTCTACAACGAAAATTGTGTTGGTTTTATACCAAGGTACTCTTTCAGTCTGTGTAGTTTCAACGAAATCTGGAAGTGCGAGCTGCCGGTGTTTCCTTGTTAGTATATAAGTAGAATCCTGAGGAACGATATATAACTTCTTCTTATTACCATTGAGTGTATGATAAGATAACCTCTCAAAAAATATATCACTTGATTCCACTTATGATTAACAAGTTTCGGGGTACCCCTTCTTGCGCCGCCCCTCTATTAGATACGAACTTATTGTAGTTTGATAATAGTAGTATGAATTTTTAGTTAATATTATAGAAAGCAAAATTATTACAATTAATATTTACAAAATTTTAGTATTATATTAACAAAATAATGAACAATATAATCAAATATATTACCTAAGTGTATATAACTGTAATTTTCATTTCTAATTCTTAACTTCTCCCTCCCTCTTGAATCCTTTCTTCACTTCTTTTCTTTGGTATTTTCCTTTTATTGTACTTCTTTTTCCTTTGGTCTGTTCGTCGTTTGTAAACAACAACTTCGTTTTTGATGTGGTCTGCTTCTTTTCAACCCTGGTATTTTATATAACTTTATCTAACTTTTTCGTCGACCATCCCATACCGTCGTCATCAATCAACAAACTTCTTTTTTCCGCACGTCGTTATAGCAATTTGGAATTCTAGATTTTGAAATGTTTCAAGTGTATGTGTGTGGTATGTTTACAACGCTTTTCTATTTCTTAACCTTCCTATACTCACGTCAAAATGAAAGACGTAACTATACTATATAAATCGGTCTCACACACCGTATGCGTGAGTATAGGAAGGTTAAAGAATGCTTTCTATAAAATTTACATCTTTTTATTGATAATTTTACTAATGGAATATTACCATACTACACTATACTTGATATAACATAAAAATTTACCTGTTTAAGGATTTTTGACAGAAATCAACTCTATTACTGTTTATTTCGTACTTTACTAGAGCGCTGTATACACGCCTGCTCTCCTTACCGTGCAATATGGGGATCAAAGAATAAACAGTGATATGATAACGCCGCGGTTGACGGTCATCGCCGACCGCGTTCACGTTCGAAATACCGGCGTTGTCAGTCGCTGCGTGGTTATCGAGAGAGACGATTTATTTCGATAAGGAATGCGCTGTGAAATAAAAAAGATGTTAGTTTATACAAGTGGAGAGAGAATTCAACTCAATGAATGGTATTTTGCTGGAAATTTCCCCCAATACACGGTCGATCTATTTTCTGTATAATATGTAGACTGTGCTATTCCAAATCACCACACGATTGCGAGAATTATCGAAGGGTTTAAGAAATTATGCTGCGTGATCGGGAATTGCAGAGAATGCTAAAAATGAACGAATAGCCTGAAATCGCTCGAATGAATCCTGAGCAGGAGGAAATAGAAATGAGGGTTTGTTCCTACGTTGAAATAAGTGAACCTTGTTTTAAAATGATGAGTGTGATTTATATTTCAATCAATATATATTAATTTTGGACCAGTCATCTTTTTCTCGTCATGCTCATCACAACCCTGCAACCACGCGATATTTATCTCGTGAAAACCAATATGTCTTGTAACGCCAGAACTCAGTACCCCGACGCCAATTTATATAGAATGGGATATTTCGATTTGCTGGGAACTCAAATTATTCCTCCAGTCTGTAGTATTAACGCCGATTTTGATGGAATCTGATTCCAACAAGACGGTTGGTCTGCGCTTAACACTAGATTAGTAATGGAGCTTTTAAAAAAACACTGATCGTATTATTGCGAGAGGGTGTATGATAGGAATAGCCACTTAGATCACACGATCTCATTCCTTGCAATTTCTTTTGTTGGTTTACGTCAAAGGAAATAGCTGTAGATTTGAGACGACGGATTTTTCGGGACTATAGCTCATAGAATTGTAGAGGGAGTGAGACGGGACATTTACGACAGACTGGGTAATTGTTTAACCAAGGAGGAGGGCAGTTTGATATACTTCACAAAGTGACGTTTTGATGTTGCAGCTTAGAATTTGTATTTATTTTGTAAATAATTAGTACATTTATTTATTTTTGGCAGTTTTTTCACGATTCTCTTTTATTTTTTTATTTAGAATTCTTTATCTGTTTGTTATTTGCCACATGGGAGCGACAAAATCGTAATCTCTTTACACTTATTTTTTAAATATTCTGCACCACTGTTCAGGTCAATCAAGCAAAATTTTCAGTGAAGAGGGCTATACGGAAACGTTATTTATTTACATTCTGAAAGTATAGCTATTTTCCAATTTGTTTTTGGTTGACCTAAGGGCGGTAAAGGGTATTTAAAAGATTATTCCTATATTCCATCGTCAAAAGGCTATGCGTGTATACGAGGCGGCAATTTTACAGCTCTTGTGGCGGTTTACCGCTTTGAAATGCCTTTCATATTTCATTCTTCCAGCGTCTGGAGCGTCCTGATCGACCTTTCTTCTTTCTTGGGTGTAATATTCATAGCATTTCTTAAGTAATCTTTCATTCTGCCATTTTGGCTTTGTGTCCGTACTATAACAACTGTTTTCTTTTATTACATCTGGCAACGTCGTCTTTACCTCTAATCTTTCTCTAATGGAGTTCTGTTAAGTTCTTTATTTACTGTTCAAACTTCTCAACTATAGTTTACTGTATTTCGTATCGACGATTTGGATAATCCGTGTTTCTTCTTAATCTCTGCATTCCATAGCAGTGAGTTGAGTTTATTTGTTCGGCTCTTACCTATTTTCTGCAAAACATATCGTCTTTATTTTGACGGCAATACTCCCACGTAGTCATAATCTTGTATGTGTTCAATTCTGTCTTTGTTAATATATAGTCATGCTCTTTATTACAAATTGCCATGCACTGGGTTTTATTTTGAGAGTGCAATCTTAAACCCACTTCATGAGCTTCCTCATCATATCCTAAACAACTTGATCGTCTACGAATGATCAGTTGTACACTGGCAAGCAAAAAATTTAGGTAACTTTGGAATTGTGATGTTTTAAGTTTATAGTTTGCAATTTGTAAATTATTGTACTAGTAGGTGTTGAGACATGTATTTTTGGGGAAATTTCATCTGACATATGTGTTATGTGTCCTGTGTTATTGTATGCGGTATTTACGACCATTTATTAAATACCGCGCATTAGCTCTAACGAAAAATTTACATTTTGTTGTCCATTTTTCAGTTTAGGGTTGATTTCTTTCTATAAAACTTATCGGTTGCATGGTTTAGCATTTGTAGTGTTTATTTAACAAGCCATAATGCCTTTAGATACCATTGTTGTAACAAGAATTGTAATGTTGATACAAGATGGCCGAGGACAACGTAAAACTGTATGAATTGTTGGCAAAAGTCTATGTCCCTGTACAACATTCTAAAGCTAAAAATTTTGTCATGTTTATGAGAATCGGTTATACGTTGAAACAAATTGGTTCATTCACGTTGTTAAATAGGAAGTAATTTATAGTGCGTTTACCTAGTAATTAATTATACTACCATACACACGAATGATTAATAAATGCACTCATTATTCAGTTCTCGCAATAATTAGTTATTCCAACCTTTACACATTAAATATACCTACAAACAATAAAATAATAATCGATAGTTAATTACACACCACCAGCAAATTGCGGGTATATTATAATTTCAAAGGCACTAACGATCTGCAATTGTAACGATTGGCTACTTAAATGGGAAAATAATGCCAACCACCAAATGTGTACCAGCGCATTGAGAAGACTGGTCTAATAACCAAAGAAGTAGGATCCGGGCGAAAAAGGGTCACCACCCCAAGAGGTGAGGTTTTTCTTGTGTCTGCAAGTTTGCGAAATAGAACAGCTTCTGCGGTTTTGCTGCGAAATCAAGTCCAAGAAGTTAGAGATGTGAATATTAATGAATGAACCGTTAGAAGAAAGCTTCGTGCTGCTGGATTGTTTTGCAGAAAGATGACTACAGATCCGCCATTGCAACGCCGCCATCAAATTGCAAGATTCGCGTTTTAATCTCAATGGGTCAGACGGTGGTCGGCGAGTATGGAGACCACCAGGAGAAAAATATGCTGCAGTTTGTATTGACGAGCGACTTCTTTTTGGCGGTGGATCGGTTATGGTTTGAGCAGGAATCTCTTCACATGCACGCACTGAGTTAGCCTTCATACAAAATGCCTCCCTGACAGCTCACAGGTACATTACGAAAATTCTAGGCGACAATATCATGCATTTGATGCTCACCATGGACTAGCATGGCATTTTCACGCAAGATAATGCAAGACCTCACATAGCGAGAGTTGTGAGAGAATATCTGGATGAGATGGGCATGAGAAGATTTGATTGGCCAGCACTCAGTCTAGAAATGAATCCCATTGAACGTATTTGGGATGAGTTGGGAAGACGTATGCAAAGCCATATACCGGCTCCTAGAACTGCCCAGGAGCTGAAAGAGCTTTCATTGCGGCAGTGGAATAACATCGATCAGAATGTGATCCGTTATTTAATTGAAAGTATGCCTCATCGACATCAAGCAGTCAGTAACGCAAGAGGAGGGAATGCACGTTATTAAGAAAATAATTTTCTCATTAATGTTAGTTCCGTTTTTACATTTGTAAACGTAAATTTGTTGCTTCATCAGAATAAATCGTTAAAATCAAAAGAATGGTTTCCGATTCAATATTTACTATTAAATTTCGCTTTCAAAAGACAGTACAATCAATTATAATTTTCAAATATAAACATACAACAGACAATAACAAAAACATTACAATTGCAAGGTGACCTAAATTTTTGCTCGCCAGTGTATATTATTTGATCCCCCAACTTTATACGCAGTCTGTTATACTTTCTTGACTATTTGTTAATTCTAGTGAATTTAAATATACATTATTTGAATAATGTTGAGCAGCAGCCTTTTCATAGACCTTTAATCACTTCTCAAGGAGAAAAAGCTCGTCCTCTGCTGTTTACACCACTGAAATTTCAAAATTTCAAAATCAAAATTCCAGTCATTTACTCCACTTCTGTTCCATGACACACCATATTTTTGTGATTTTGGGATGTTATCATATGCCTTTCGCAATTCTACAAATACCAAATGCAGTTACTACCTATATGCAATTGTGTTTTCTACTAGTTTCTTTGAACAAAATAAGTTACTCGTGCAAGATTGCCTTGGTCTAAAGTCCAACTTTAAGTTCTTCCTCAATCCTTTCTCTCAATACCCTACCATACACTGCTTTTTATTGGCTTGTCATCTATACATGTTTCTATTTTGTGGACTTTTTGTGTTGTCAACTGCGTATGATATAATTTTTACTTTCCTTTAACCATTACTTCAATACTTTCTTTCAACCAATGGTTCCTAATATCTATCTGTTCTGCTCAACTCTCATAATTCTTCGTTTGCAGGCTCGTGTAAGTATATTTTCATACATTCACTTATATTTCTTTCTACTAACCTTAAGTTACATATGTATATAAGAATATAGTTGGGTCGTTTGGAAAACCTTGTAAGTTGTACTTAACTTACTGGGTATTTAACTTCTATCCGTTTCCCATCTGGATCTTGTTGTATGCCAAATTTGGGTTAAGTGCAAAGATGTCTTCAGCGAGTGGTGGTCAGAGTCACATACATTTCCTCTTTGTACTCTCCTGTACAGAATATTAGTTCGCGTCTTTTGTGAGAGTATACGTTATACAGTAGCCTATAATCTGTTTTAGCTTTTTCATAGGTTGTCTTTATGTGTCGTATATATGAATATCTTTTTGTGGGGAGGTTACATTTCATATTTTTATTATGTGTTGTTGACGCAATTCAACCAATCGAGTACCACCATCATTAACCACATCTTCCCCGTACTATCCTACAATCTGATCTTTTATTCTTTTCTCCCTCCGGACATTAAACTCTTCTAATAGCAGAACTTAATAATAATGTTTTTATAAAATTTTCCCTTTCTACAATCGTCAGCTGGTACGTAAACTCGAATTATATTTAGCGAGGGAGCTTCAGTACTCTGAGTTGTTAATCTTTTATTTATTGCGATTTAGTCGTTTGTACGTTTTGTCAATTTTTTCGTAACTGTTGTGGATCCTTGTCTTAGTTTATCTTCTTCCTTTTCCGTACGTACTACGTACTAATCCCAAGTTTATATATTTCAAATTTGAGCTGTATTATTTGTTCCCAGCGATCTTACAGACATTAAGTATCAAAATTATTTATTTATTATAAATTTTCTCAAGCTTTCCACTTGAACTTTCGATTTAAATTTTGACCTATTAACCGAAATCAAGCAAGACACCTTTTCTTCCGGAAAAGCATCTCCGTCGTAGAAACAGATGGCAGAGAAGCATTATTTTCCCATTAAGGTAGCCAATCGTTACAATTGCAGATCGTTAGTACCTTTGAAATTAAATATATACCCGCAATTTGCTGGTGTATATAACTATCGATTACTATTTTATTGTTTGTAGGTATATTTAATGTGCAAAGGTTGAAATAACTAATTATTGCGACAACTGAATAATGAGTGCATTTATTAATCATTCATGTGTATGGTAGTATAATTAATTATTAGGTAAACGCACTATAAATTACTACCAATTTAACAACGTGAATGATCCAATTTGTTTCAACGTATAACCGATTCTCATAAACATGACAAAATTTTCAGCTTTCGAATGTTGTACCCCATAATTTTGCAGTGGATAGCTTTGTAGATAGATTTTTGACGTGTCTTTTACTAAAATTATAATTTGCACCAATATAACATTTTTGGTACTACTAGTAAGTATATTTCTAAGTTCTTAATTCTAAAAGCTTATCATTGTTACTTTTTCTCTCTTTGTTTCCTTGGATTCACAATTTGTATTTACAATAGCTTGTATATCCGTATTAAAATTATTTTAATTACATACTTAACTATTTTAAAGACCAGAATGGATGATATTAAAAATAGAAGAACTATGTTCGATTCTGTTATAGTAATCAGTGCCAAATGCACTACATAAACTTTAATATACACTAGCGAGTAAAAAATTTAGGTCACTTTGAAATGGTGATGTTTCAAGTTTATAGTTTGCAACTTGTAAATCGTTGTACTACTGGAGTGATGTGTTTTCGGAGAAATGTCATCTGACATACATATGTGTTAATTGTCATGCGTTGCCACAATATTTACGACTTTTTTGTGAAATGGCGCGCATTAGCTCTAACTAAAAATTCAGGTTGCGTTGTCTATTCTTCAGTTTCGCTTCGATTTCTCTCTATGAAAGTTATCGGTTGCATTGTTTAATATTTGTACTGTTTATTTAACAGGTCATAATGTCTTTAGATCCCAATGTTGTAGCAAGAATTGTAATGTTGATACAAGATGGTCGAGAACAACGCATAACTGCAAGAATTGTTGGTAAAAGCTTATGAGCTGTACAAAATGTACCAGCGCTTTGAGGAGACTGGTCTAATAACCAGAGAAGTAGGATCCGGGCGAAAAGGTCACCACCCCAAGTGGTGATGGTTTTTTGGTGTCTGCAAGTTTGTAGAATCGAACACCTTCTGCGGTTTTGCTGCGAAATCGAGTCCAAGAAATTAGAGATGTGAATGTTAGTGAATGGCTTGCTAGAAGCAGCCTTCGTGCTGCTGTATTGTCTTGCAGAAAGATGGCTACAAGTCCGCGAGTGGCGAGTATGAAGAAGACCAGGAGAAAGATATGCAGCAATTTGTACTGACAAGTGACTTCCATTTAGCGGTGGATCGGTTATGGTTTGAGCAGGGATCTCTTCACATGCACGCACAGAGTTAGTCTTCGTACAAAATGGCTCTCTGACAGCTCATAGGTACATTACAGAAGTTCTATAAGATCATGCCTTTCATGCTCACCATGGGTGAACATGGCATTTTCATGCAAGGTAATGTAAGACCTCGCGTATCGAGACTTATTAGAGGATATCTGCATAAGGTGGGCATGAGAAAACTTTGATTGATCAATACTCAGCCCAGACATGAATCTCATTGATCATATCTGGAATGAGTTGGGATGACGTTTCCGAAGTCATATACCAGCACCAAGAACTACCCGGGTGTTGAGAGAGCATCGATTGCAGGAGCGCAATAATATCGACCAGAATGTGATCCGTTATTTAATTGAGAGTATGCTTTGTGGTCTTCAAGCAGTCAGTAACGAAAGAGAAAGAATACACTGTATTAAGAAATAAATGTTCTCATTAATGTTAGTTTTTTTTCTTACATTTGTAAACGTAAATTTGTTGTTTCTCCAGAACAAACGTTAAAATCGAAAGAATAATTGCCCACTCAATATTGACTATTAAGTTTAGCTTTCAAAAGACAGTACAACTAACTACAATTTTCAAATATAAATATACAACAGATAATAACAACAAGATATCACAATTTCAAAGTGACCTAATTTTTTTGCTCGCCAGTGTAGTTTAATATGACTGAAATTTCCTGAATCTATTGATTGGGACGGAATGACTACACAATTAGTACGAAGCTAAGATGCCTCGTTATTGTTACGGTTAAGCAAACTGCTTTGGTCCTGGAAACCGAATTAATTGCATTTAAAATTTTAGATAAACCGTCTGACAGTTTTCGGCACGAATACAATAGTCCTCTTGTATTTGTATTCTGGTTTCTTACAGTATCTTTTCCATCCTGGGACGTTATTAGTACTATTGAAAAGCCAATTTCTTCTGTACCTTTTTCTTTGATTTGATTTAATCTTTCATGACATAAATGATCCAAGATTTTAAAATCGTTATTGCATTCTCTTTGTTGTATGATCTTTCTTGTTCTTTTTTCAGTAATCGGTATTCTTAACTTTTATGCGTATCTTCATATTCATTTCTTCTGAACTCTTTAAAAATATTTTCATATTTTTGCAACATCTTCTGGCTTATGCCCATTATTATTATTATTATATCCTATTTTCTATAATTGTAGTTCTTCATTAGTTCACTTTAGTACTTCACCTAGGATTATCGTGTATTCAAAAAGTCCCGTTATTGAGTCACCTTTTAAACGTTAAACTCATGTTTGTTATATATAAGTACCTGTGTACTTAGTAGACGTATACTTTGAAAGTTTAATTAATAACTGTTATCGATGTTTAGTGTAGAACAAAAAATTTCTTAATCTAAACATATTTAATAATAGACAGCGCTTAGAAAGTGGAGAGTATCAGTATAATTTCGCTGCCTGTAAAGTGGCTCTGTAGTAAAAGGAAGAAATTGAAAGACTGCATCTTAACACAACCGAATAACACATTCATCAGAAGGCTGAGGCAGGAGTTGAATCTTATTGCTAGTCGCTTCACTATTCATATTCTCCAAGTGGATCTCCAAATCCATAGGTAAAGACTATATATATATCAAGGATTGTCACCTCCTGATCACAACAAAAGACTTCAATAATGCGAATGGTTTAATCAAAATTTAAACGACAATTTCCTGGATTCCACATTTTAGTCAAATGAAGTTTAGTTTGACTTCAGTGGTTATGTAAATTTTCAGAATATGCGCATGTGCGCCGTTCATAATCTTCATTATTTTCAAGAAACACCTTTGCATCCTATTAAAATTGGCATGTGGTTAGCAATGTCTCGAGGGCGACATTTATAGACATATACACATTTTGACGCGGAAAACGAATTCTGCCACAAAAATTATGTGATCCGTCAGATTGTGGCCGAATTTAAGCTTAAATTGTGAAAAATTTCTATTTTGCCCAAATTTATGAATTCGTTGGGAGGGAACGGATCTTCTTTCTCTATATTTCCGAAAACTGTATCGTATGCTATTAGCTTTCGGCTTTAAAATCTATTTTCGATTGTTTCGCTACGATTTTTTTATCAATCAATTCTTTTCAGAGCTAAACTTGCCTAACTTTTCTTCTTAGAATAGTATTTTTAAACACTACTTTTAAAAGCTTATATCACTAACTACGGTTTTCAGAAAATTATCTTTTTATCTTTTTACTATAATATCTCAAAACGAGTTTTCATTAATCCTTAATACGCATGGCGAATACTGTAAATTCAAACTTGCATATTACAGTTAAAAGATATCGTACATCGTACATTTTCTAAAATATAATAAAACATCTGATCCCCCACAATAAATTCATAAATTTGGCCTAAATGGCTATCTTTGACCATTTAACCTACTGTAGTAGACAATTTCTGCGGGCGGATTCGTTTTTGGCATGAAAAATCTACAAGATTTGTCGTGTGTCATTTCTGTGCACTAACAAAACCTCAAATTTCGGAGGCCTGTGCAATTTACTCCATATATCAATATCTCATTTTGAATATTTTCATAAACAAACTTCATGACTACGAATGCGATATCGTTACTTCAAACAAAGAACCCCCTCGTCCTCATGTAGCTTCTGCCACTATTGAACACCTGAGAGAATTATTATTCGACACCTCGTTAGTATGGGGTTAATAATCAGGACCTGCCAGGACGTCAACAACGATTACTTCAAGTTTTTCTTGTATCCTTTTTTCTGGGTTTATAGTTCATAATAAATTAGGTACGTTAATGGGCAAAGACTGACAAAGTAACCACAATTTGCATAAACCAATCATCCGTGAGGAAAATTGAATTTTGTCAATTGCAGACCACAACTATAAACTAACTAGCGAATATCCGGCGTATGCTACTGCGCTAAAAAAGAAATAGATTTTGTTTATTTGTTGGGAGAAAACGGAAAATTGTGTTCCTTTATTAACTTTTATCTTAATGCTAGCGCATAAACAATATTTTGAGTTTTTTCTGTAGATGTGTAAACTTAAAGATTTTTCGGCATTCCAACTCTATAATATAAATATAACTGGCCGTGCGAAAAACAGCAATTTTCAAGTTCAAACCAGCAACACTGTTGATGGTTATGGTGACATCCAGACGCAGTGGAAACTGCAATCCCTTGAAATCGAAAGGCAAATCGATTGAAATCATTGTAATTCGATTAAATTCGGCGATAGTTTTTTAACAGCAAGTCTTGTTCCGTTGCACAATTTCGGTGGATCTAAGTTGCGAATGAGCATCAACGGTGAACCAACGTTTAAAGTTGAGATGTGTGGTAGCATTCCAGATGGTTCCAAAGAGTTAAGGAACTCTATTGGAAAGTTGGCAGCTTGTTCCTCAGCTATAACTGTGTCAATCGATTTATACGTGACAAGTTCACCAGGTAGCTTCAATTAAATTTGATGGTTTATTTTGCTGACATCATCATTCTTCGGAGCCAAATTGCTCGTTTTTACTGTCTGAGATTTTTAATATTTTCTAATTCGATTATTTGACATGATCGACGTGATACCCACAAATGATAAAACTTTCTGATGACAATGACAGATCAATGTTTTTGTGTTGACAGTCTGTATTCAGGAAAATTTTTGTATGGGAAAAGTCGAAAATCGACCTCATGAATGGACCGAATGTGCCTAATACATTGTTTTAGTGGTCTAAAACCATCTTCGCATTATTGCCTTTCTAATGAAACCGGTTTGGGGGACATCGGTTGGATGGTTTCAAAGTCTATAACGGACATAAGTAGAAACATTTTTTGTGTTATATATATATATATATATATATATATATATATCATAGACTATGAATAACTACCCAGATATGCAACTCGTTGCCCTGGTTATAGACTACGGTATTCGTTTTACCCAGTGTCGTTATGGGCGCTTCATCTTAACAGCGGGAATTTTGAATTACATTATTTCATACCTAATGATATGCTGTACTAATATCAATAATAAAACACAATCTTTACTTTGCTAATACCAATTTATTGCACAACTTGTAGCAACAGTTTTGACATTAATAACACATATTACGATCTTTAAAAATTCATTTTATCGAAATAGGACTATGCGACTATCATTTATATATATATACATTTTATTTCTAGTAGGAGAAGATGCTTCGTGCACACATACGCTCGAGGATTCGTACCGTGACATGGTAGCGTGATACTCAAACCCACTAGAACCTCCCCATAATTTTGATTATCCTGGAATCCATCGTACAAACTATTTCATTCATCTTTATTTTCGATTTCTGGTGATATATTTTCCTTATCCACAGTTTGGTAAGTCTCCAGCGTACAACCTAAAGAATATTACCTTCACATTCTACAATGATAAGTGAATATATCGTTACCTGGGACATATAATGGTGGCAAAGCATCTGCGACAAGATTTGTCCTGTTGTGATGTGTTTGAAACTTTACATTTTCAGCGAAGTGAACCTTACGTATTTTGCAGCGTTAATTGATACATTATTAAACTACGCTTACCTCTAATTCTTTTGGAAACGAATTTAGCGCAAGTAAAAACGCAACATTTAAATACCATGATTTCAGATTTGAAACACGCACAGATAAAATGGCCGACAATAATGTCAAATTCGCATGTCAAAATATAATGATAATAACGCCCCAAGCGGCACTAGGTTAAATTACGTTCTGAAGCCAACTTTGATGCCTTAAGTACCCAGGCCGTGATATAGATTAGTTACGTCCTTGTTAGGACTTGTCAGTACAGTATATGGGTCTGCGATTGACAAACGATAATTCTCCAGTTGATACGTCGGCAATTCGTAGAGATGGATATTGTCACAGCTGTGATCTCTCGAGCAGGACAAGTATTGGCATACCACGTTACATCGCATTTTAT
The DNA here is from genome assembly GCA_038088585.1 of Chrysina gloriosa. NCBI lineage: Eukaryota > Metazoa > Arthropoda > Insecta > Coleoptera > Scarabaeidae > Chrysina > Chrysina gloriosa. The sequence continues at coordinate 51,516,824 of CM076087.1, forward strand.
TTCATTACACCCAACCACTACATCCAATGTCCATCTGGCAATTGTCTAAGATCCTTGCTTTTCTTCCCAATCATTTCTGTAATCTCTATGTAGTCTAGCTTTATCTTTACTATTTCTTCTGTTAACTAATCTACTTGTCCTGTCAAATCTTGATATTTCAAATTCCAAATGGTATGAGTTATGATTTAATTTTTTATATCCCCTATCCTGTCTGTCTACATATTTTGTGACGAAATTTTCGTCGTATTTATTCCTTCTATTCACTTTATTTAATCGTTTAAAAAGAATACGTTTCTCTTTCAAACTTTCAGTCGTACTATGGCCGCTTCCTTTTGTTTCTTCCACTATATTATTATTTCTGTTCCTTATTTATTTCGATTGATTATTTTACTAGCTACGATAATTTTACACTTGTCAGATTTATAATACTAGAAGCAATCAGTTTTACTTTAAATAACCAAACAAGTTGCGGATCTGAGCCGAAACAATAACGAAGCATCTTAGCTTCGAACTAATTGTTTAGCGATTTCGTCGGAAGCAATTAGACTAGGGGAATTGTCTTCAAACTACGGAATTTCAGCGAAAGTGAACAGCATTAAAGCTTACGTTAATGTGTTTGCCATCGCAAATTAAGTGCTGTCGACTTGAGTCATGTAATTTCGCTTCAAACGTGTACTTCAACAAAACCTAAGCTAGCTCGTTTATTGTTAGTAATTTTGTCGCACAGCTTTTGCCTTTGATATAATAAAAGGATAAAAATGAAATTGCTTGTTTGAAATAAATTACAATCAATGTTTGTAGCTATAATCAATATGTACAAGAATACAAAATACTAAAACGATTTTGTACTTACCCACAGATAATATGGATCCACAAAACTTAATAAAAATACTTTAACCATATGTTTATTACCTGATACTGTACGCTGGTGTGGTACTTTAATCAATCGTGAATACACATTTCAGAAAGTTTACTCCGAATATTATAATCAATTCTCTACAGACTGAAAACCCAAAAATAGCAAATACGTTATCAGATATTATTTCTACTTATGGTTAATGGTTGGATGAAAAATAAGAAACGTATTCCAGAGCAGAACGCGCCTACTTTCTATAAATAGGGCATTGGAGAGAACCATTTTTATTCTTATTCAAATTTAACGACTGTAAAGACTAAATGGTATGAATCAAGTAGAATCTGATGGACGCTTCTAAACGTTTCAGGACAAGTCTGCAAATACGCAAGTTTCATCTAATTAAAGCTTCACATACATAAATCGGCAGTTCGTAAATTTTGACATACGCTTTATGACTGTGAAAATGCATTTCTTTCTTATTTCTTCAGAACATCTGTAACGAATACGTCTGGATTAAAGCTTGATTAAGAAAATACAATAAAATCTGCAAATTTTCAAACCAATATTCAAATAGATAGTTGTGTCATTCACATTTATTTGACATATAAGGTGATGCTGTTAATGTGCTTCAATACTACACATCTCTCCGAAATATTTTCCTCTGACTGAAACCGTTGATGCTCGCTACCGTAGCGAAATTGTCACCATAAATAAAATTTTTCGCTTCAATTGTGAGGAGAGAACAAAAGTAATCTATTACTACTTACTTTTAAAACATAGCTACCAGAAGATATCTTCTAATTAACTACTCTACCAAGAATTTCCTTTCTGTTCAGTATGTCACTCAGATTTTTACAATTTTCTTGTAACAATTCCAATTAAAGGAACCAATGCAAAATTCGCAATTTTTTGGTCGAAACTTATTATCATGGTCATGTGCAAGAATTAGATGTATATCGCCACTGTATGTCATACAGTGGAGTTATCATTTGTCTATTCACTAGTAATATGGAACAGAAACATCTCTCATTGCCAGTTGCTTTTCATTTTGTGTAAAATTATTAACTACGCACTAATTTACTTGTTGTTAGTTATATTTGTAGATTAGCTGGCTAATATTTATTTAGTTAGAAACAAACGAAGCTTGAACCATAAAAATAGTTAACCAAGATTTCGTTAGCAAAAAGATTTATCTCTACAAATCTAAGAATCTCTCCTGTACAGTATTAGAGTTGGGGTTATGCATTCAAAACGTAGTCATCGCAAATGGCTATGAAATTCCTAATACGTTGTCTCTATATACTAGTTCAATATTGTTTAAGGTTAAGAAGCAATTAATCATTATAATGATCCTCTTTGATACCTCTTTTGCCCTCATTTTCTCCCTCCAAAAGCTCTTGCCCCTTTAAAGTCATTAAACTTCAAAGTACTTTTATTGTTTTAAGCTACTGGGTCCTTCTACCTTAAAGATTTTAACGTTGCCATGTTTTCCTGAGAATAACCTCTTTATTATTTAGTTAAACCGAAAATAATAACGCATTTTTATCTACTAAATTCTTTATTTTGTACTTCTTGTTAAAATATTGACATAAAATGCGTTATCAGTTAATACTAATTGTAAAAGTTAGGCGCTGTGTTAAAATAATTTAATATCACTACTGCCGGTTACCTGCAATGTTCGCAGCCAAGAACATTACTGCCAACATATATATTTTGATAGTGAGAAGACGCCTAACTCTATTTATTACTATACATACATTTTTGTGGCTTTAAAATTTCCAAACTGATTTCAATCACTTTATGTTACAGGTCGAATTTCGGGGACTTAGTGGTCCCATTGAGTTCAAAGAAGGTAGACGCATACGATTTAAGTTGGATTTGCTAAAACTTAAGCAACACGCAATTGTCAAGGTCGGCGAATGGAACCCAGGGGCAGGGGTGAATGTTACCGATCGGGCAGCCTTCTTTGATCCTGGTACCATGAATGTTACTCTAATAGTTACAACTATTCTCGTAAGTTCTATGAAGTTTCAATTACCGCAAGTGCTGCAAAACAAATAAGGCATGATCTACATGTAGTTTAGCGAAAACTATTTAACCAGATCTAAACGCTTATTCTGCTGTCAATTGCTGAATTCACAAATCGTATTGTGCTCACTTAATATCAAATATTTGTATCGTAAGATTTGTACAGGTAATGAAAATATATATACGAAATCTCAGTAGTCGCAAGGAATGCGGTCCAGTAGAAATGATCCTGGTCAATCCGAATATGCATTTGCGCCTGTCGCACCAACTGTTTCAATGCATATCCTCATTCAGATATGAAATGATTGATTACATCTGACGAAGTTAGATGAGACGATATGGCTATTTAACCCTTCGATATCGCTTGAACTGAGAAACGCAAGGGGAAGATAGCTAGTTGCATTCGAAGTAAATCGTCGGTTAACGTTTTGTTATATATTTATATTCACAAATCAAAATAAGTAGCTTTCTTCTTTAAGCTAATATTTTTTATACAAGTCTATCGTGGTATCCACATATTGATCATATATATTATACATATGTGTTCTCGATTATCCAGTGTAGTGTTTGCACTTAAGACCTTATGAGGTTTCTGCTCGACGAGAATACTAAAATTGTTCAATTTTGGTTGTTTCGACTTGGTGTTCAAATATGGAGTAGTTCATTGGGACGTTAGTGCCGGCATTCATGTCGAGTGTGTGTTTTTGTTACAGAGAAGGGCGGTGAGGACGATGGCACGTCTGGCATTTAGGCACTCTTGTGTTTCACCCAAGTCATAGTTATTATACATGAAAGATGCATGAATACCACAGAAGCATAGTACTTCAAAATATGACAGGCATATGTACTACAGTCGGTATAGATTTTTTAATCATCTGTCCCAGGATCTGAAAGTTCTGCCGACGAGAACTGCATTTAAAATTAAACTTAAGAATTTACTTACCTCCAATGTACTGTATAGCACTGATGAGCACTAGCTTATTGAAATATAATCTTGATGGTTCCAGGTCGTATGTGTTCGATATCATATTTTGTATTGTAAAGTTATTCTATCTTTCGACACGTGCTTGGAGTTTTATAAATTTCATTTTATTTTTATTATATATTGATCTTTATTTATTTATATTTAATCTTTACGAATACTGACTCCTTGGACAGTGTTTCGCAGTATAATAAATCATTGTTATTATTATTTTTTTAATTCTTTTTTCATTCCTTTCAAACTGCTAATTTCCAAGTAATAATAAGTTACGAATTAATATGAGGAGCGCCTTCTAAAGGAAAGAAACAAGTTTTTGGAGCAATCTGTTTTACTGCACACTTTTGCGTCCGAAATTATGGTTTCAGTATTAATTGTTGCTCATTCCTTTAAAGAAACGTGAGCAAACAACTTTTGTGGGGTTAAGTTCATTTTGGAAGACGCAAACAGTGGATTGTCGCTTAGTTTCCAGTTTATACAAATATATCCAAGTTTTGTCACCTGATGCGATATTGTATACGGATTTTGCAGTTCCTCAGTTGAATTTCTTAAGCATTTTCTTTACACCAATTAACACGAGCCGTTTTTGGGCTTCGGTCAATTGATTCGGAATCCATCGGGGATTTCTTTCACAGCTAGATACTCATGCAAAATGGAATGTATTGCAGTCTTCGATTAGTCTAAGAATCCCTATGTCTAACTGTTAATCACATGCCCTTGTCCTTCAACTGTCTTGCGCACAGTTTCCATATTCTTTTTAACCTTCTACTGCGCCATTCTTTGATTTGGTTCAATAAACGAGTATAGACTAATAGTCACGCGAGAAGAACGAATCTGAAGTCCGTTTTTTAATTTGGTGAAGCTTACACCTGGTACAGGTATAAATGTGTACCCTGCCTTAAGGCGGTCTTGCGTGTTTAGAGAAGAATAGATTAACGGGCATATACGTGGATAATATATTTATTTAAGGAAGAAATGGGTAAAATGCCTGGTAAGACATCAATAATCATGGTTGACGTTGATGGAACGTGAGGAAACACGATTGAGTGGCTGAATTTCAGAGATTCAAGTTGCATTTAGTATAATAAGGTTGAGTTTCTGACTTGCATTCCGACGATTTACAGATTTCTTTGCCCGTGCGGTCGTAAAATATGCACCAATGAGCCACGTTGTCGTACCAAATATCCGCGGTTGGTGGTTGGTCTTATTGCTCCTTCTTTGTGGAAAGTACGATGCCGCTGGACGACCCTTCGGTCTTTTATATTCGATCAGATACAATGATTCCGCAACGTTCGAGCGAAAAATCGGTAATTCGATGCTTTGTGGGCGTTTATATTGGTGCAAAAATGATACAGAATGTATGCACCATGGCGACATCCAACAGGTGGAAAAGACGGTTGGTCCATTTTCTGCTTTTCATATAAATATGATAGCGACTAAGAGGACCATCCATGAAACCGACACCGCCCATGTGTCGATTATATTCTTTGATGATGAATGGGCAATCGACATCAATTTGCTGCTTAGTTCTCCGATCCCATCGCATTGATGTCGAAGGTGGCGATATAAAAAAATACTCTCAACTGCAAATGTCCGCCTCTGGACGGTCTCAGGCAAACATAATTAGTCTACAGAAAATTCATTCGGAATCCAAAAACACTTGCACCATCCGAAAGAAGGAACCTTTATCTGCTTACCGATGCTTTTTACAACTCGATCCGACTAGAATTACGAGTTTTAATCGTGTTTGGGGGAAATATTTATTTTCGCCTTTTCGCTATCAATCTTGAATTTGGACTGCGGTTGCTCGAAAACAAAATGCTTTACAGCCACGCCACAACCGCACCAGAGTAGAGCTTTCTTCCTACTATAAGCGGCATTATCCATTTGCATAAGAAGATGTCACCTTCGTGCGTGCCGGCGCTTGTCCTTAACGCCGTCAAAAGGCGGGTTTGCGCAGTAGAGGGTTACGAGCCGATTTCGGAAGACCCTCACGCAATTCATCGCTGGCGAACACGCAGCCACGACGAAATTCGGCAAACCAATACCATAAATTAATTAATGAATAATAATTAAATGAACAGTCTTCTCTAGTGGTGCTTCAAGTTGAACGAAGTAACTCTATGTATTGGTGCTGAGTTAGACCGTTACTAAAATCGTAAAAAGTCATCCAACGAAAACCTTCACGTCAAGTTTCCATTCTTTCACAAAATTGCTTTCCCTAAACGTTTACTGTAAACAAAGTACTCGGTCAGTTTCTAAGCTGCCACTGTGTTCACAATAACATATCTTAAATTTTACGAAAATAGTAATAATACAACTTAGTTTCTATCGTTTGTGTTTAATATTGGATTGCAAGACGCTTTTCTTTCGTGTATCGTATCATATTAAAATTCTAAACCCCTTCCGCAACAAAATAAAGATCGAGAATCAGTCACAAATTCAATATATCTTATTTATTTTAGAGAATCTGTTCATCCAAACCATAGAAATACATGAACCGTCTGCGTTTTAAACATATGTCATTCCCGCAGCTTTTCTTTCAAACTCTCTGCGGATGGATATCAACTTAAACATCTAGGGAAATACGGCATGTGCACGGATTTCGGTATGCTCGTTTTATTGGATTGTCTGTAAAAGTGACGTAATTTCAAATTATATCCGAATAAAATCGTAAAAAACGAGCTTTCTAAAGGGCAATAGTGGTAATTTGTCACAATGCCTTGGTATTAAGAAAGACGTAGAAACAAATAACGAAGTAGACTAATTGCACATTACTTCCAAATTACTCTACAACATCCAACACTAGTTTATAAAACGTCCGACATTAATGATATTCATACTTTAGAATATATAATATATTTTTTATATTGAATCAAATCATATTAACAAATTAACGATTCGGAATATATTATTTTATTTAGTAACTTCTCAATATACCGTAAAACTGTAATGATTTGACCTAATGTATTACTTTTTCTGAAAGAAAAGGAAATGTTTCTTCCCTAATCAACCCTACACATGTACCACTCGAATTTGAGCCTTTTCCTCTATATTTTATAGGCAATCCTATATTTGAAAGGCATATCTTTGACCGGCTCTTCATAATTCATGGTTAAAAGTCTTGTCTATTGTCAAAGTTACATAATCTACAGTATAACATTGACCACAGGAATATTTCCTCTTTATCGAGAGGATTTTATCAATACACTCGATTTCATGTTAGCAAACAAAATAGTTTTAGTGAGCCCCCTGGACTACACTACAATAACGTTTCTTATGTAGAAGATATTTAATTAATCTGCACAAAAACCTTTAATTCGGTCAATGTTATACAGTTTTACGGTATGTTTAATTTGTATAGTATACAGAAATAAATTATTTGTCTAACATTTGGTTAAATGGTTTTCCATACAAGCAATATAAATTTAGCAGTCTACTCAGTCGTAAGCGAATGTAGATATGTACATACATATAATTAAACTTGTAGTTACTTCGGCGGAAGTTACCGAACTGAGTACATTGACTTCGTAGTGTTGAGTACAGCGCACATTATGCATGAGCATGAGCTTTTAGGAAACGCCATACATGATGATGCATCTTGGTAAAAACTATACCGGCAACAATAGATTTTTTGGTTTCTGCGTTGATATCTTGGATAGAATATCAAAAGAAGTGGGCTTTAATTACTTACTGGATTTAGTTCCGGATAGGAAGTATGGAGTTAAAAACCCAAAAACCGGCGAGTGGAATGGCATGGTGCAACAACTTATTTTGCATGTATGGTATCTGTTATTTTGGTTATTTTATAAAATTATGCGTTTATCTTCACTAGCTATTTACACAGATGCAAGAGTAATTATGGCTGATACAATTATAACGAAGTAAATTAGAAAATAATATTATAAAAATAATAATCCAAATATCGAACCCTAACTTTCGGTATACTGCTATTTAATGTAAAAATTTATTTACATGCGTCCGCATGCAAAATTTGTAAAATACCACTACATTATGTATTGAAGTATACTATTATTTGCCCTAGCCTTGCAAGGCCTGTTATGCGTTGTACATAAATAGTAACACTAGTTCTAATACTATTGAGCTATATTATAACTGATTTTATTATCATAATAAAGCGTTCCTTTATGGATGTTACTGAAGCTAAAACAAGCTTCAATAATAATTGGCTGCTTCTACAGCAGTACGTAATGTGTAAATGCTTTAAAAATTACTGCAACGTAAAGAATACGTTCACAAATTTTTATTTCTTTTACATAAATATACTTTAGCATGAACCTGCTTTACACCACAAATTAAATAAATTAGTTATTTGCTAGTGAATGTATGAAACTGTTGCACAATTTTTAATAGGTTAATTTACTGACATCAACGGCGGCGGCGGAAGCATATTGATTGCCTATGAATTTAAATTATTGAAATAAAGGTATCGGTTTGCGTTATGTAGCATGTGCTATGAGAATTAAATCAGCTTGATCCCATTCTCTTTGTATCCTTGTGTTTTGTGATAATTTATCTCGTACCTACATACATGCGATTGTGGTTTGTAATTGCTACGATAGGAACTACCATATGTAAAGCTGAAACCCCAATCGAACTTAACTGGCAACGCACGCTATGAGGGCTTCTGCATAGACCTTCTAAAATATATTGCTTCAATGGTAGGATTTGAGTATCGTATCGAGCTAGTCCCAGATGGTAAATATGGTGCTATAGACCTTGAAACTGGGGAATGGAACGGTATTGTTAGGCAGCTTATGGATAAGGTAAGAATACTAAATATAATAACATTGCATACACCATATAACAACACACTTAATAAAATGTTTTTAACTTACTGTCGCGAATTTAACTGATTTTAGTCATAATACTGAACAAACATGTTTTTATGCTTATGATAATGTGTTCACTTCTGGTTTTAAACAATAATTTGTATCGGGACAAGTTTGTATGCGTTTTCGAAACGTGAAAATATAATCTCAGATGAGTTTAATCCACCGTTCAAGTCCTAACAAACGCATTGTTAGCTTATAAGTCAAACTACACTCAAATTCAGTAAAATTTTGAATGAAGTATTATACTGCAACAAACAATATAATACAACCCATACAGGGAGTTTGCAATTTATTTCTAATTCCTAGAAACCATTCAACCCAACTATATCCTAAAAATAAGGTGATTGTTCTTTCTCTTTTCTGCTTTATATTTTATTATCATAGTGTTTTGCTAAAACAATGTGTATAAAGCATAGATATCGGTTACAATATGTCATGATCATGTTTCGTGTTTAAACACTTCATTCTCTCCACATTGCACCTGCTCACACACATACATGCACGAGCCGAAAATCTTAATTAAATAAAATTAAATAAAATATAGAGGACCTTCTATATAACAGCCTAACAAATTTAGCGTATTAGTGGGCGGCTATCAAGTAACTGTGCAAAAGCCATATAAGTTTCCTTGAGGCCACTAAAATGAAAACCACACCTTTGTATTATTAAAATGAAATATAAAGCAATACTATTCATTGATTATTATGAGAAGCTGGGCAACGAGGTCTATTAAATGATGCCTTGATTTCCAAGTTCCCATTAAAGTCGTTTGGAAGGTAAACCTCCTCCTAATTAGAAAATTGCTGTGGCTAAAAGTAATAAAAAGTAATTGTTTAGTTAAAAAATCGATTGACAGAATCAATTCATTCTCTCAGTCCTATGTTTGCATTGGAATGACGAAATTCTCGAACAAAAAACACAGAAGTTTATCTGCTACGATCTCAATAAAACAAAATACCCCCAGACTCAAATCTGCAGCAGATACATTTCTTTAGAGAAATTGCCTAGCGCTAGATCGTTTAGATCAGAAATTTTAGTCAGCTTGCGTTTTCCTACACATACGGTAGCCTTTAATCTTGTACCATTTGAAGAACATTATTGATTCGCGCGTCTTCGTTCGTCTGGGGTGTCGTTTTGCTTCCGGCATTACATCGCGGCTCGGTGCCAGAATCACCGTACACTGATGGCAATGATCTAACATACACTTATGTATACCATAGCTTCGAAAAGTTACTTTAAGGAAGCTTTGTCTATAAAAAGAAGTACTGAGGCTACATACATACATACATACGTATATATATATATATATATATATATATATATATATATATATATATATATATATATATATAGAATGGTTAAGGAAATCTCATAATTGTTAAGCTTCCTATTGTGTTCCTACATACATACATACCTTAGATTTGAATTTTGCACAAAATCTTTGCTAATTGTGTGTTCCTTACATGAATCGATGAAACAGATAAATAATACTTTAACGCGGTTATATTTGGAATGATTTTTTATATATTTGTTCATGCATTAGATTTAGCCTAGAAGTAGTTCATACAGTTTCCAATATTTGTTCAAGACTATTTTTCGAATCCTATGAAATATTATATATAGTCATATATATATAAGATGTAACTATAAAAATGGTAAAAAAATTGTCCAAAGGTAGATAAGTAAAATATATTTAATATTTGCTTGATAAACATAGGGCCCCAAACGTACCGTTCGCAAGATATTTATAATTACAGTTTTCAGTCCGGCCCTGTTATACAATTATAGCAAGTTTCCAATACGACTAACGATCGAATCATTAATAGAGTGAGCATAAATAATTTATGAATTAGCGGTCTACTTCAAATTTGCGAAATTTTCACACTGCTTGCGCAGTGCATACATATTATTTATATTATTATCATTTATTAATCATTTTACTTGAAACATTTTTACATAGCAATCACGTAAACATACATCAAACAGGTCTAATGTTGGGCATCTGTTGTGAAACTTTCTTGTTTTCTTGGCTTTACATTGCTTACCAATAAATAAACCTTTTGAAAGAAAACATTTTTATCATTACCAATAAAAATCGTCGAATTTTTCAAATATAGGCCAAGTTCATGCAACGACAGCGAAATGAAACATCTGTTTATTTTTCTGTAATAGTGACAGAGAAGCATTATTCACCTGTCGATAATAGCATATAGTAAATAGCATACTGGCGGCGCCATTTCAATGAAACTATCTGCTTACATTGCGAATACCGAAATACTGACTGAATACCTGATTATTCATTTCGACATTTAAAAATCCCTTACCTCTCAAATAAACGTCTACGAGAAACATAGTACCGTAATGTAAAAATGTAGGGGGCCAACACTCTATTAAAATTAAGCAAAAATGTTTCGCCTGATAAGGAATATTCCACAAAATAACTTATTTCGTTAAGTTTTACATTCTGTTAAAATAAAAGTATAAACTTTTGAAAAACGCTGTATAGACTAAATTTAATGTATGTATCTATAAGCCATAAAACAACCAGTTCACGCAGCTTTATCTACTTTTTGGTACTAATCCAAAACAGCTTTACCTTTTGACCAAACTGACATAAAATTTGCTTTTTTAATGCCGTTTGCATTTACCATATTTTGCAAGTGCTAGAATTCTCTTGGCGTTGTTCATTAAACTGAAAAATACTATAGAAGTTCGTCCCCTTATAAAGGGGAAGATGTGGCGTACTTTTTCTTCACTGTATCTCGATGGCTTTCATAGTATTACAGTTGTGTAATGTCTGGATATATAGCTTAATTTCATTTCATATATACAGGCTGGCCCACCACCAGCGCCTCGGACTGTAGCTCCCAAACTAATAACTTTTTTAAATCTTTTTGATAAGATGGTGTACGTTTATAATGGACATAATTAGAAAATATTGTCGTTTATGCAGGGTGCTCCAACAAAGCGCTAAGTATCAAACTTATGTTTTTTAAATGGAATAATATACATTTTTTACTTTTTCGAATTATATACGAAAAATAAAGGTAAGTTAGTTCGATGTTCCATATACCTATCGTTAGCCGTTTTCGAAGTATTTGAGGTTTTTCGAAAAAGTAAGATGTTTTGAAAATGGACATAACAGACAAACTAATTGAAATTTTCAAATCATGTTTTTAGCCTTGATTTGGTATATCTTGGGCTACTTATTTTCAGGTATGTAATTTTACAATAATGTACAGGATGATTCCATAGATCGGCTTTATTTGTCTCAAATTTAATAGTGTATAACTTTGTTATTTCAAATAGAACACCCTGTATATTTTCAGAGTCGGAGAAAGGTTTTTCAATTCCTACCCAAACTGTATTAGGTTTCCCTATACCTATCTCTTGTGATTTCGGAGATATTTGAAGATATTTTAAATTTTACCTAGATTGAAATTAAATCGAAGCTGCTGAATATGGAAATGCAATTGTTTTTTATTTCAACGATCTGAAAAAGTTGCTAATGAAACACATATGCCTTTAAATGATAAGTATTATAATAAATGTTCTACATGATCGCCATTTTCCTTTATGCATATTCTAATTCTCTCTTCTAACCCTTCTTAACATTTCCGGGGTAATGGTAGCAAATGCATTTATTATTCTGATTTTCATATCATCCGGCGTAGTTGGTGTCGAATTGTACACAATACTTTTTACATATCCCCATAAGAAAAAATCTATGCAAGTTAAATCGGGTGACCTGGGTGGCTATTTACAGGGTCCTTGTCTTCCAATCCACTTATTTGGGAACTTTAAATTTAAATAGTTACTAACATCTACGTAGAAATGTGCAGGAGCCCTGTCTAAGTGCAGCCACATTTTGCCTCTTGTAAATAAGGGAACATCTTCTAAAGGAGTCCAGAAATCTCCTTGTAAAAATTGTAAAAAACGGTGCCCATTCAATCGTTCTTCAAAAAAGTAAGGTCCAATAACATAGTCACCAATAATTCCCGCATAGACGTTTTAACTCTATCGATTTTGGTGATCAACAGTCTTAAATATGTGTGGAATTTCTGTATCATAATAATGAAAATTATGTCTACATACTAATCCATTATTATGGAAGGTAGATTCATCAGTGAATAAAATATATTCAGAAAAATCCTCCTCTTCTCCAACACGATCCAGAGCCCACAAGCAAAATTCCAGTCGATGGTCAAAGTCCATCCCATATAAATGTTGATGTATTTGGATAGGATATGGGTGATACTTGTGTTTTTATGATCCTCTGTACACTAGATCTACTTATATCGGTTTCTTGGGTAATCTTCCGTGAACTGGTACTAGGATTTTCAGCAATTGAACCTAACATTAGAAATTCATTTTCCTCGTTGTCAACGACTGATTTCCTTCTTTTTCGTTTTGAGTAGGAAGTATTACCTGTCTCTCGAAACCTTGCGAAAAGTCTTTCAAAAGCCCGCTTTTCAGGATGTCTTCGTTCAGGATACTTTTGCGCATAAACTCTGCCAGCCAAAAAACAGGTTTCATGACATTCACCTATGGTCAAAATCATATCCACTCCTTCTAGGATAGACAAATCCATCATTGTAAAAATATCTCAAATAAAAGAAAATAGCACTTCAATTATTTCACAAGTTCTTTTTAAATTTCTCTAATAGTAGTTACATATGTACCATTATCAAAGAATAAAGTATACCAAACTAAAGTAAAATTGTGCTGACATTTAAAAGGTATGTCATTATGACAATTTAATTGCTGTATCTAGTAGTGGGCTGTTTTTTAAATATGAGGAACGCAAAAATTATTAATATATGTACGAAGGGGTTACAATTAATAAAAGAATACAATACATAGCGTAAAATGGCGATTATGTAGAACATTTATTATAATACTTATCATTTAAAGGCATATGTGTTTCATTAGCAACTTTTTCAGATCGTTGAAATAAAAAACAATTGCATTTCCATATTCAGCAGCTTCGATTTAATTTCAATCTAGGTAAAATTTAAAATATCTGCAAATATCTCCGAAATCACAAGAGATAGGTATAGGGAAACCTAATACAGTTTGGGTAGGAATTGAAAAACTTTTCTCCGAGTCTGAAAATATACAGGGTGTTCTATTTGAAATAACAAAGTTATACACTATTAAAGTTGAGACAAATAAAGCCGGTCTATGGGATCATCCTGTACATTATTCTAAAATTACATACCTAAAAATAAGTAGCCCAAGATATACCAAATCAAGGCTAAAAACATGATTTGAAAATTTCAATTAGTTTGTCTGTTATGTCCATTTTCAAAACATCTTACTTTTTCAAAAATCCTCAAATACTTCGAAAACGGCTAACGATAGGTATATGGAACATCGAAGTAACTCACCTTTATTTTTTCTATACAATTCGGAAAAAGCAAAAATATATACTGTTCCATTTAAAAGAACATAACTTTGATACTTAGCGCTTTGTTGGGGCACCCTGTATTAACGAAAATATTTTCTAATCGTGGCCATTATAAACGTACAGCATCTTATCAAAAAAGATTTTAAAAAAATTATTAGTTTGGGAGCTACAGTCCGAGGCGCTGGTGGTGGGCCACCCTGTATATAGTATTATAGTATTATGCTTTTCTTTTGACCTACATAAAAACTAATTTTTCTCATTAAGACTATTGGTTTTTCAAACTAATCCTCGCGCGAAAGCACGGATCTCGCCATGTTGATAGATCAGTCTAATATGGTCAGTGTGGCAACAATTTTCAGTTACACTCGATAACATTGCAAACAGAAGTTTCAACTTTAACTTTTCTCGACGTTTACGGAAAAGTACTACATATTTACACTTTGGCAAGTTAAAATAGGATGCGGAATTTATTGTCTCACCCTGCAACAGATAATTTATCAAAATCATATCCTTTACACCCTAGATCCGACACATACCTTTAATAGCAAATTTTTTCCAAATTGCTCTCATTCTTTCTATTATTATTATTATGTTTGTGGTTCAAACAAAATGGAATAAACACCATCACCCTATTGTTACTATAGCGGTTATAAAATTCTTCCGAATCCTTGAAGAGCTAACAATTCGTGGCAATCGTTTATTTCTCGAGCTATTTGATCTAAATGTTGACTTTGTTTGTTAGTGTGTACAGTGCCTAACAATAATAATAATAATAATAATAATAATAATAATAATAATAATAATAATAATAATAATAATAGTTTATTGTCCAACAGTAATTACCAATAACAGGACGAAAAATATAATAATTACATACATACATTAAAAAAATACAAAATATTAAAGGAACTACAAATCATTAATAGAATTAACAAAAATATTCGTGTAATGCAGGTCGGCAGATCGGCACATTGTAGCAAGTGGCGAAGCGCTAAGTAAATTATGTGTCTATTAAATGTAGTGTGAGAACAAGACGATAGTCTAGAAACATAAAGGTTTAACTGGGAAAGCAGAACCGAACAGTCAATGATTCCAGGTACCAATTTCCATATGAAACGGGCACCACAGTGGTGCCACCACTGCATTCACACCGAAAAGTTAGAGAATTAAAGCCGTGCCTCTTCAGCAACGAATTATAATTAATTCCTCGATCGGGATAAATGCCATCCATCCTAAATGATAAATATTTAAAAAAACGACACTGAATCCTTTCAATTGACAGCTGAAGATAGATATAATGCGGAGACGACACTTGCGACGCGTATTTTAATTTACTAATAATAAAGCTGAAAAAAGTGATTTCATTAAATGGGCATTAGGAAATGATCTGCAAGAGCGTATTATAAATCCCAAAGTCTTAGAAGCAGAAAGACACAGGTGAGTTATGTGAGGGGAGAAGCTCATGGCATGATTAAACAGCACACCAAGATCCTTAACCACATCCAGTTTGGTCAAGGAGTGACCACCCATGTTATAGTTAGAGGCAATTGGATTAAGTTTACGGGTAAAAGAAATGTAGCAGCGTTTATTAAGATTTAATTTAAATTTAAATTTAGCGCACCAGTTAATAATGTAATTAACATTGTCTTTTAAGTTTGAAAATTCATTCCAACTGTTAATACTAGAATAAATGTCGTCAGCATATGCCAACACCGGACATGATAGATTCTCCGAAAGGTCATTAATGTACAGAATGAATAGCAAAGGTCCCAGCGGGACAACAGATGTCGAAATAAAATCAAAGGATTTATAGCCATTATAGTGTACATTGTTACATCTATTACTTAAGTATGACTGAATTAACTGCAGAAATGGTGTACTAAGGCCAAACCCAAACAGTTTATACATTAGTATATTGTGATCAATGATGTCGAAGACCTTGCTGAAATCCGTGTAGACTACATCCACTTGGCCACGGCTATCCAACTCACCACAGACAGAAACACTGACAAGGTTGGTGACAGTTGACCGACCACGAACAAAGCCGTGCTGATTAGGCGATATGTAACGTATAACATTTTTATATAAATGTAAATACAGAACATTCTCAAAAACCTTGGCTAGATTCGACAAGATCGATACAGATCTGTAGTTAGTAACTTCAGATTTATTTCCTTTTTTAAATACAGGACATATTCTTGTTCTTTGCCACATATAAGGAAAAACGGAAGTCCCGATAGACAAATTAAGCAAAACCGCCAGAGGTCTAGCAAAAGCTGAACCAGCGTTACGCAAAAGAAAAGAAGGAACTGAGTCATCACCAGAAATGTAACTTTCAGGAAAGGAGGCCATAATTTTACTCAAACGATGCACCAGCGAGATAAGTAGATCGAAAGACTTCGGCGAAAGCATCTACAACGTTCTGAGGCGTGTCAAGAGATGAACCATTATAAGAAGTTCTTCGGAACTCTAGTTAAACCTTGTTTATCATGAATATTGTACTGAGAATTTAGTTAATTTTTTTAAGTAAATTGTTGCGGTCTAGCTCGTAGATAAAATATAATAGCATAAATTATAACAATTTATACTTATAACTTTTTCGAAATATTGGACATAAAATCAAGAAAAATTTACCTATTTTAGTGTGTCTGAAAGTATAAGTGTATTTTCCGTTGACGGTCCTTCCTGTATCTCCTCTTTATCTGTATGGTGAGGTTCTTTTCTTACTAATACTTCTTCTTCTTACAACTATTTCTTCTTAAAACCCTTTTTTCTTTTGGAAATATATTTCAGACTTCTCTATTGACTTTTCTCAATTTTCAATTCAATCGTCGTTAACCAAAACAAACTTTTATTTTCTTTTCGAAACTAGGACGACACTGTTTTATTTCTCCGTTGACCATGAATCCATATATCCGTGGTTATTTCCACTAAATTTATGTGAATTCTTGTAATACATAATTGTTGTAGGAAATGTGTGTTAAAATGTTAACAAAATTCTTTCTATACATTAAATCATGCTTTTCTAAAATATTTAACTCTGGGAACATTTGTTATACTACAATATACTTAAATATTTGTCTGGGGTCATTCAAAATTGATGCTTCCGTTGATTGTAAATAATGTTCATGGGCCAAAGAAATTTCCGATTTGCAAAGAGTGCGAAGTCTTTTAAACTCAACCTCAATATAAGCGTTCTTAATCGCAATCCACTTGCGGTTATAGTAGGACTTAAGTGTAATGTTAGCAATTATCCCAGCGGAAAACCAGGGAGGATAACTGTATCTATTTCTGGAGGAAGCAAATTTTGGAACAGATTTATCAAGATTTATCGGCAAAGAGTAGCATAGAATTCGTCTAGAGCCCCATTGACATCGTCTGTATGCTCCAAAAATGACCAATCAGTATTCCCAAGATCAAGATATAATTGCTTAAAGTTAGCTCGCTTAAAGTTATATCGGAGATTTATGTTAGTCGGAAATGGTGAAGGGCAGGTGCAGAAGCCAGAAACGACATCGTGATAGATAAAGCTGAATGATGGACAATAATGTAATCTCTGTAGGATTCACTATGTGTTTCTCATTATAACTCTTTTATCTTGAAGAATCATTTCAATATTCATCATTAGTTGACTCCCAGCTATCTTTGAAACCTTGAAGCCATTGGATACTGTATTTTACCATTCTGCGTGGAAGCCAAATACGTCCTGTTATAACTTTATGCCACAAAAAGTTATCGATTTTTATGAAATGTTAGCTTTCATAATGCATGTTAAAGCAGAATATTGTTTTTTAAATCAAATGTTCATACACAGCAACAATTATTACTTCAGGATTATCACTATTTAGTGACTAGAAATAATAACAACAGATATAATAATAATTCTTCATTATTCGCCCGCTACATCCAAATTTTAATAGATATTCTAAATAATCAGCTAGTGAAACCCTTTTTACCAGAAAATTAAATTGCTTTACATACATGAATCTATATTTCGATTTAAATTGACCACGGAATTATTGACCTGTGTACATTTTAAAATTGAAGGTGCATAGTAGTTTAGAGTAACTGTCTATGGTATAAAGATCACAAATATCAGAAATGAAAAGCATGTTTAAATAAGATAAATGAACTAACATACGAACATTTTTACAAAACACTTTTTATTTATGTGTATTGCACTTTTAATATGCTCCAATATATTTTGATCTCACTAAAAGACTAAAAACCTGAAAGTAACTGAAATGTTTATTGTATAGGGGAGCTTAGCTTGAACTAGGCCAACTGCTAATACCAAAAAACGATTAGATCAATCATTTTTAAGAGTTGGTTTAAGCGGTGACACCACTGCAATAGGCTACAAAAGCATCTTTTTGACAATTTCCTTTGGTTGGAAGGAAAGATAATAGGGCAATAGTATTCGAGGAAATTATTAAGCATATATTTAAATGTAAAACAAAATCATTGATAAATATTAAAAAACGGCGACGTTGGAGCCATTCTCGCAGAACATTGAATTTGAGGCTCTCTGCGGCATGTAGTTTGGCGCAAATTTGAATCCGGAAGAAAAAAATCACCTAATCTACATGCCTATAGCTAGTGAAATACGTAGGGGAATTGAAAAATAATGATTTTTATGTGACTGGTGAGTATCTGAAGTAGAACATTTAATTTTCGACAAGAGAAAGGGCAATCATTTGCTAATAAACAATGTTTAAATGAACTCATCCAAAATCCCCTACGTATTCCACTTCAAAATATTATTTAGAGGATATGGTCAAACATTCGAATGAATAGAAATAACATTGTTGGAATTATACTGCTTACCGTTTTGAAAAATCGTGTTTTGAGAAAGTTCAGTTTTGAAATCTGTTATAAACATGAAAACATTTTAATTTGCCTATTTAAAATTTTTCACCATTAATCTGGTATTTCAGGGCCATAAAGCTGCCCTTCCAGGTTCAAGTATGCTTCCTCATTCTCTTTCCTCGAAAATTGTATGCTGGAGCGTGTCTCTTTTGCTGCATCTGTTAAAGACAGTTCGGCGTGCTTGATCCGTTTAACATCGGCTTCAAGACAAAACTATATGATTAGACACCAATTTCCACCTCCAAAACTTCCATAATTTGTAGAATATTTGTCAGATCATCATGAAAATTACACATTTTTTCACGCTTTTCACCCCTTCAAAAGCTTTATTAATCCCAGAAGCAGAAGCCGGTCTCTTACATAGTCCTACCAGCTCTACATGATTAGAAAGTTTTGTCGAAATCGGCATGTGCGACTTGGGAATTTTGAAGCCAAATTCCAAACAGTAGCATTGAATCTTACGTTTACATTTTGTGTGTAGCCTCTCAAGCAACGGTTAAGCAAGTCATACTGATTCAGCTCCTCATAAATAGGCAGAAGTACTCATTTCTTTCGAATCGCTCTCAACCTCAAATCTATTCAATGGTCATCGCGATGAGGCATTGCTCCGATGCCGCGTTATACCGGAAAAGCTCAGTTGAGATTCGTCTACAGGACTCAAACGTTCCTCCCCCGCTCTTGCAAAACAGTGCTTAGAGACAAGTCTGCACTAACTTCCCGTTTTATTTTCAATACATTATTATTGTTATATGTTAACTCTATCATGATGTTGTACAATCTCTAAAGCAGTTTAATAGTTCTGGCCGCAAAAACCTGCGTTATTATATTAATAACGAAAATAATCTGATAACCGGTTTTAGCGCATGCTCTTTTTGTAATTCATAGTTGTTATTTTTACCTATTAAGATTTTCTAAATTGTATTCGTGTCGATTACACGAGAAAATTAAGTTTGAGTAGACTGAAATATTACTTCATATCTGAATCAGAAAGCAATTATAGGCTATATCTAAGTTAGTAATGATCCAGCAAATCGTTCCTGACCTAAAATTAATTTCCTGTTCCAAGGTAATATCTTATTACATTTTCGTTATAGAGCGCAAACGTATTAATGGAAACCAGATATCTAATGAAGATGCTTGAACCGACGGTCGAAGTTTGAACAATTCATTTTCTAAAATGTTGGCCTTGGGCATAAATTTATGCTCTCATAAATCGATTCTACAATCTCTTGTTTTTTCTTGGAAATGATGGCGAAAGTTAAATTGATAGAACATTTTGGATTTGGTTTTAATTCCCACTCATGTGGTTTATCTTTATATATTACAAGTATAAAAATCGATGTCACATTTGAAAATGTAGTGTTCAGGTAGAACTTGTAAGTAACTCATAAAATGCTTTATTTATAGCACTTGCATCACATATGATTGTTAAGCTAACATAACTTCAATGATAGTAGGCGATTCTTTTTGTTTTCATATTATTCAAATTGTACTTTCTGGAAATACCTCACTTGATGTTTGGTGACACATAATTGATTACATATTACTCATCCTGTGACTTCGAACTTCCTTTCCTAGATGGTGACTGCAATTCATATTTTTCTGTAATTACTTTCGAAAACACATCGTTCTTTGTACGAAGACAACAACAAGACTGAGTTTTTGTTGCACAGTCTAATGGTGGTGTTTTAATTTCATCATTTTCCATATTCTTTGTACACGAACATATAGATTTAGTTTCGTGCGAATATTCTTCAGTGACAACACGTTTGTATACATATTTTTCTTGGTCGTTTGGTTCCGCATCATATGTGCGCGCATTCAGTTCC